>RCWM02000535.1:0-642500 GCA_003667255.2 Euschistus heros
AAGATTATCAGGAATGGAGTGGGACAGCATTGAGAGAACTAACGGAATTTGAGCTGGTCCATGGCTTTACTATGAAAGGATAGGTATCTTGTTGGGGGCTAAATCAGCAAAATATGGAACATTAAGATTTTTTATGGATAAGTTTATTGGTGACAAAATAAGGAGCATAGGTCTAATCCACAGTCATGCATATTGAGTCTTTTTGTAATTAATTGGGAGCTTATAACGGTTATGTCTAGTAATGTGGAAGTAGTCTTAACGACGGGCAGTTATAATATTTATAACTTACAAAGGTTCTATATAATGAATTATATTAGAAAATCTCGAGGCCCATCTTCTTTTCAGACGCCTCGGAGGGTTATCTGGAATGGAATGAGAAGCAAGCTGTGATACTAAAGGTTTTTGAATGATTGTAGATTTTGCTATGAAAAGAGGTAGATATCTGGTTTAGCTATGTCAGAAACGTAAGGTATATTAAGATCTTTGTTTTTATAAGTTTGTTTGTGACGAAGTAAGAGGTATTAGGATTTTTCTAAGGATTTAAGATTGTAAGATTGGACAAGAGATGAATTGGATGGTTTAGGGGAGCCCCAAAGCTTAAACTCCGTACGTCCAGATAGGTCTAATCACAGTCATGTATATTAGTCTTTTTGTAATTAATTGGAGCTTTGTTGAAGTAGTCGAAAACGAAGGGCAGTTTCTTGTCGTTTTAGTTTTGTGTGTGGATTCCAAGTAAGACGTTTGTCCAGTGGAGTCCTACCTAGCGGACTGTTCAACAGGGATTATTGGAACATCATTAAAGGATACTGTAGGACAGGAAGTCGTAGGTTTACAAACGTAGGGTAAACGTTTATTCGGTGGATTTGTTGGGATTATTTTGATTCTCCCATTTTTGACACCATTCTAGAAGATTTAGGATATGGGATTGGAGTGTTAGGGAGGCAATGAAGGGATCAATGTTTACTGATAACACGCATGTGTCATCAGCGTAAGTGGTGAGGACAGTGGGATGTCAGCTGTGAAAAAAAAATATACTTTTTTACCTTAATGATTTTTAGGCAAATCTTGCCTTCGTTAAAGAAAAATAAATCCAACGAAAGTTTAAAAAAATTCAGTACAACCTAGTTTGGTCGAACCGCTTTATGTCAGATCTCCGAGTAACCCTGATCAGATCAGGAAATTTAAAATTAGCTTTTTGTCATCCGTCCAGACTGCCGAGCTTAGGACGGATGTTTTGTTTATCAGTAGACCTGTTCGCCCCTAGAACTCGATGGATCCTCAGGCCTTTGACAATAATATTGAAAGTTGGTTGGAAGCTGACGCAACTCAAATTAGCAAAATTATTTCAGAAAAGTTGAACTGTATATACTGTATTATATTTTATCGGAAGTGTATTTAAGTGTTTTTTTTTTCGCATTAAAAAACTTGCCCCTTTTAACAGTTACTTTTCGGTAAACCAGTACTGTTTTTCCCGGCCCACATTCTAGCGGTACCCATTCAAAATTAGAACTCAATTTTCATTTTATCACTACATACTAACTCAGCCCCGATGTTCTCCAGCCTTTGAAATTCCCTCATCACTTATTCACTACGGTCCGCGTTTTAGCAAGTGTTCGTCCTTAAGTATGCTGTTTAAAAGATGGCGGAATTTTATTATCTTATTTTGGTCCTTAAGGATGCTGTTTGAACGGTTTTTAAGTTATCCGAAGGATAACTTCCGCGATCGTTGTCCTCCCAGGATACTGGTTATAAAATATTTTACAATTTTAAGATAGCGGAAGGATAAAAGTGTAAAAGTTTAAAAGTCTCAGTAAGGAAGCCCAAAAACTGAAATGGAGGTGGGCTGGACACCTAGCGAGAGTCAAGGATAAGAGATGGTCGAAAAGCAGCACCGAGTGGACACCGATCGGCCGCAAGTGGAGAAGTGAGGAGAAGGGGAAGGCAGTACGGGAAGTGGAGGGATGGAATTCTAGTCTAAGAGTGGAACCAACTGGATCAAAGTGGCCAGGGACAGAGACTGTTGGTTCAAAATTGTAAATAATCTATAGGAAGAACAAAAAAAAAAAAAAGTTTGTTTTGTGTTTGTAGTTTTGTTTTTGTTTTTTGTGGTTTACAAAGTATATTGTATATTTTTACAATTCAGTTTTTATTCTGTAAAAATTATTTTGGAGCTGGGAACTCCTTTTACCTCCTAAGGGAGAGGCTTTTGTCCATAAAAATGATGCCAATAAAGCTATATTAGTATTCTACGATTAATAACATAATATTATAGTTTTTAATTGAATCATTCTCACACCTTGCCATATATTTAATGACAATTGTCATTTATTAAAAATTGTTGTTTGTTTCAATTAAAAAACTAATTATAATATTTATGGCTTATTTAAGTATACTAAAAATGGAAATACTTTTATTCATTTCTTTTCCGGCAATTTTTTTTTCCTTCTTTTACAATGACCATTTCTACTTAATATTATACAAAGATTTCATATTTATGAATAAAATTAAATTTTTAAACATTGACGTCCAATTTACAAAAGGTTATAGTGTGATTTCTGTATGCATCTAGAATAGAATCTAAGGATCTCGTGCTGAAAGGAGTCTTCATTTCGAATGGGTACCGCTAGAATGCGCGCCGGTAAAACAGTAACTGGTTACCGAGAAGTAACTGATAAAAGGGACAAGCCACATCTTCTCACCATATTCTATTGTTTGCAGGTGATGTTCTTTATTTTTTCAACATTCTCCTTTTAACCCGGATTTTCGTTATGTAGGATCGTCACCGCGGTCCCTGCTAGTCCGACTTAGCGAGGTTGCACTGTAAAGAAATTCAAACAATCTTTCACATCAGCCAGCAATAACGGATACAGTAAAAATCACGATCGGCAATATTTTAAGGAAATAAGTCCATCACAACACAATTAATAATTGCGGCCCAAACGCGCGTGCGGTGTTTTTATAAAACCCGTTTCTTCCGTTAGTCCAGTCATTAAAGGATTATAGAGTGCGCTTTCGGTAATTCAAGGTTTTTCATCGAAAAAAAAGTTCATGGTAGTTACAAAGTAAACATACTAAAAGTCTTGGAGCTTTCAGGCATGGTGGCGAAAAGGTCCCTTTTTGTGGATTTGCGCACATACCTCGCAAAACAGTGCGGCGTATGCAAAACATGACTATTTACTAAATTAATGTTAAATTAAATTCTCTATAACTTTTATTATTACATATTTTTTATATTCTGTACCGTTTTTCTGAGATATACGCTTGGCAAATGTGAAGAATTTTAAGTATGTTAAAGTAACTTTTGACAGGTTTGAAGATACTTGGTCTGTATATGTGTATTTTTGAAGGGAATATAATTTTCTACAATATATTTATGAAGACTTTTGTCGTAGGATGAACCACCATGAAGATATGGAGGGAATTTTAATAGAAGACGTGAGGTGAACATATTGTTTTTTTTTGCCAAACGTATATCTCGGAAACGGTACAAAATATGAAAACTTGTGTATATAATAAAAAGTTGTAGCGAATTTAAGTATCATTTAAGTTAGTAAATAATTATGTTATTTATAAGACGCACCGTTTTCACGATATAAGGGTAAAACCAAAAAAAGGGACCTTCGGCGCCCTCCCCCTTCCTGTTCCCAGGCTCGAAAACTCCATGACTTTTAGTATGTTTACTTTCTAACTACCCTGAAGATGTGTCCGAAGAAAAACCTGGATAACAAAAAACGCACTTACACCTTATTTCAGGCCTTCATTGGCTGGACTCACAAGAGGAGGACACACTCAGTCTCTCACGGATCTTGTTGGCAATTTTTTCGGAGGTTGCTGGTCAAAAAATATTAGACACGTATTTTGCCGTTCCAACCAATGGGCCCTACCCGAAGCCGAGAAAAAAATAAAATATCATTAAAATAATTTATTTTATATCTCCTGTTTAAGAAATGATATCGACATGATTCTTGCACCAATATGTTTAGTTTTTGATTGCGGGTTTAAGGCTAAAAATACAGCTACTCCATAGATTTTGGTTTAAGTTAATTAAATTCTAAAAAAATGATTAGATTTTCAAGCAAAACTACCTCTATAGATTATTTCTCACAAAAAAATTGACTTCTTATTCAGCACCCTCAAAAACATTGAAAAACGCTTATTCGACAAAATCAAAAATATCATTTTTTTTACACTCTTCGAGGAAATGAAATTTTTTAAACCGATCATTGGTTACATACCTTTAAATCGCCATTACTTTGTCACGCAATTAACTGGTTGGTATTGCTGAGGAAAGAGGAGAGCCTCAGCCTTCTTTTGATGTATATAAATGTAAAGTTCAATGAACAAAAAACCTATTAACAAAAAAATTAAAGTCCGAAAAACATTTTGATTTTTAACTTGAGTTTGAAACCAAATAGGATAATGAAACCAAAGGCATTTCAAGCGTATTATCACCCTCTATTTAGTGTAAAAAAATAAAGGTGATATGTTTAACTGTCTATGCGTTCGAAGAGGGTAAAAAAATGATTTTTTTGATTTTGTTGAATAATAGTTTTTCAATGTTTTATTGAGGGGGCTGAATTAGAATCTGAAGTCAATTTTGTGAGAAATAATCTATAAAGGTAGTTGCTTGAAAATCTAATCATTTTTTTAGAATTTAATTAACTTAAACCAAAAACTATGGAGTGGCTTTATTTCCCTTAAATCCGAAATCAAAACTAAACATCTTGATGCAAGAATAATGTCGATATCATTTCGTAAACTGGAGATATAAAATAAATGATTTTAATGATTTTTTTTTTCGCGGCTTCTAGGGAACGGCAAATTCGTGTCTAATATTTTTGACCAGGAACCTCCAAAAAAATTGCCAACAAGATCCGTGAGAGACTGAGTGTGTCCTCCCCCTTGTAAGTGTGCGTTTTACATTAAAAACAAAATGATATAGTTAATATAATTTATGTACCTAAGTGCCGATGTTTGAAATTTTTGTTTGGTTATTAGAATTGATGATGTATGTTAATTATTTAAAATTAATCAATCTTAAAATCATATAATATATATACAATAAGACAACTACAAATGTTAATAGTGGCTACGAAGTACCTGTGAGTGGTCTCAAACCTAAGCGACATGACTCCTGAGCAATTAACAATATGACCCCTAACTGGATCAGAGAGCCCTAATTATAAAACCTCTCTAAGACTAATAATGTATGACCACTTTACGATTCTGACTCGGGAATGAGAAATTAGTTTTCCTTCTAAACCGACTTGAATATGCAAAAGTAATTTATTCATATTAAAATGAATGCAATCAATGGTGCCATTCCTAATGAGGCTGCCGAACCATATTGGTAGGCATGCGATCATATGGTGAATAAGTAATGGCAAAAGACGATCTTGATCAAGGGAATTTGTGTTACTATAGTGATGATCATATGACGTCTCAGATCTCAGCATTTATTATTATTATTTTATTACACTAGCGTCCCCAGTCGCGGCTTCTAAGGAATTTAATCTGTATTATATATATATATATATAATATTCGGCTTATATATATACATATAAAAAAAAGAGGAAAATAATCTTATATATATATATTATATATATATATATATATATATATATATAATAGTTATATATATATATAATATATATATAAAAGAGGAAAATAATAATACTAATAATCAAAATGAAGAACAAAAAAATTAATGATAAAATTAAAAATAGTATGAAAAAAATAAATCTAAAATATTAGTAAGGATAGGTATCTGGTGGGGGCTAAATTATCAACATATGGAACATTAAGATCTTTATGGATAGTTTATTGTGACAAAAAATAATACTCTAAAAATACTTTTAAAGATTTTTAATTTTTTTTTCCCCCAATTTTAATCCACTGTGCGCCACAGTATAATAATATTTTTAAACAGCATCCTTTAGGACAACGATGACTGAATATCCTTCCGATAACTTAAAAACCTTCATATCCTGGAATATTTCAACATATTATCCTTAAGGAAGAAAATCAATCAAAAATAAATTCATTAAATCTTAAAAAAAAAAATAAGGTTGGATTTATTGAGGTAATATCTGACTGACTTCGATATATAGAGGTTAGAGGTTATAATAAAATACTAATGTAATTTAGTGTAGAAAAATATGTACACATTTTATGGAAATAATAATAATGAAAGAATAATTAATAAATTCGTGAAACATTCATGCGGACCTTTGGAAAAAATCTGAAATAGTAGTTGTCTACCTGAAAACGACACTTAGTCTAAGTCGATATCTTGGAACTCGGGCCCTTTAACCTCTTTAATAATGAAAAAGCTTGATTTTCATACTCCAGCCTATTTTTCAAAATTTTGGATAAGGTGTTCTCTGGTATCTTTTTTTTAATTATCGTACCTTCTGTAAATCCTGGCATTGATGGCTCGAATAAATTTCAATTTTTCTTCATACGAAAGTTCAGTTTACGCTTTACCGTTTTCAAGAATAAACAAAATATTGTGGAACAACAGAAAACGAAACGTATCGCATAATTGTTTTATCAGAAACTGAAACAAATCGGAAAACAAATGTCAGAATGGGAGTTAAAATTAATCCTACGTAGAATTTTTGATCAGCCTAAATTTCGATTATTAGAGGTTTTTCGAAAAAACTTCGTTTTGCAGAGGTGCGGTGTACACTAAGGAATTTTCGAAAATTCGATATATCAAGTAATGATGGGTAGTTCTGGTTGGAACGGAACTTGGAACTGGTTCCAGCTTTGAACGGTTTGGAACGAAACGAATCGCCCAAGTTTTTCGTTTCTCCTGGACCAACGCCAAAAGATCTCTCGTTTCGTTCCAAACCGGTTCAATGCTAGAAACAGTTCCAAGTCCCGTCCCCCGGTGTAGTAGAGTTTAGATAGCATCTCTGGTTTCGTTCCATCCAAGGTCGTTCCGACTGCTTTATTGCGTTGATCCTGCCGCTCTTAATTCCCTCCCCCCTCTCCATCGCTCCACCACCTCACGCATACAATCTTCAAATAAACCGCTTTATTTGAAATTTTCTATTCTACCGACGACAGAGCTCGGCTTCTGCTTTCGGATTCAGAGAAATGAACCACACAAGGTTTTAATGCATATGTAATTAAATAATGTTTTCGCTATTTGTTCAAAAGCTGTGCGCAAGAGTAGATTACTCCTTTTTTCTAGGAACTAATGAGTTTGGAAAATACTCGCTCAATTGTGGACTATACTTGAACTAACATTTTTCCAAAAAAAAAAAAAAAAAAAATTGTTGATTGAATAAAACTATTTTAAACGTTTACAATTTTTAAATAAATATACACAGTTATTTAAATCTTCTTAATATTATAGTACCTATACAATTTTTAATTATAAAATAGAAGGAGATTAACAGCCCGAAGTCACAACAAAGGATGGAACGAAACTGTACAGTAAGTAGTAGGTTAGCCAAACTGACGTGGAACGGAACGTAAAATCTTGTCCCACTTTTATGTCGGAACGGCCCGTCACTGATATCAAGGTCTTCTTAACCAATCCTTCGATATGTAAAGGTAAAAATAACATAGGAATCACAGGAAGATTTAAGAGGAATAGAAAAACTTCAATTTATCAAGGAATTCCCTATATACATAGCATATGTATTATACATAAATGCTATGATCTCACGAAATCAATTTTAAAATATAAATCCTTAAAATTGATCCGTTTGAAATTAAAGTGTTATTAAAATTTTAATAATAACTCCGTTGGAACTGAATCATGGTACTGTATATTTGCAGAGGAGATAAACATTGTTCTCTATCTAACAAGGAAAAACGCTCTGTTATAAAAATAATATCTACGATACTCTATCATTCTTTACTTTCATATTTGTTTATATTTTTGAAAAATAAACTTTTTCGTCTAGGCATATATATTAAAAAAAAAAAAATGATATTTTACAACTGTATGGAGTATATTATTTATGTAAATGTATGGACAACTGATTGTAAACCTAACTATCCATTGGTGGAACTTTAATGAACGTTCAATATTAAAAGGTGAGTAGTCAATGTCAGAAAGTTATAAAGAATAAAAATGAAATGAAAAAATAAACTTTATTTTGGGACTTACAGCCTCCTAAGAATAATAATAACGCAGAGTTATAAGAACAATTGTCTGGCCGTATGAATTACAAATTAAATTCTTCAGTAATTGCGGCATACATTTTTTGACGAGGAAAAAAAATAAAAATATATATGAAATAATAATAATAACATAAAATACAATCATATATATATATATATATATATATATATATATATATATATATATATATATATAATATATATATATAAGAAGAAGAAGAAAATGAACTTTATTCCGGAACTACTTGTCCCCTAAGAATAACATATGATTACAGTACATAGGACAATCATCTGGCTTTGATAATTAATTATAATAAATAATAACAATAGATAATAATAAAAATTGATAAATAATTAAATTATGCGTTACAAAAATAACTGAGACATCTTGTAAGAGGATACATCTCATGTATACTATTATAATGTATATTACATAAATATTCATGTTTTACATTAGCTCGGAAGATTGAAAATTAAGGAGGTAAAGAAATAAATGATGTTTAAAGGAAGTAAGAGTGGATCTTTTTCGAATTGTGATGGCAATGAATTCCATAAAGAGGAAGCGCGGATAATAAAGGATTTCTCGAAGGATGCAGTTCGATGCGCCGGAGTGTATAGGTTGATGGGTTGGGTTCTAGTATTTAAGAGGTGAATGGAGGAGCGCAGAGTAAGGAGGTATGGATATTGGTGGGTTTTTTGGTTTTCAAGGCTTGAAATATGAGAGCACCCAGGAAGTATTGACGTCGAAAACCCGAGTACAGCCACCCAATTTCAGAATACCTGTGAGATATGTGAGAACGTCTGGAGATCCCGAAAATAAATCTGATAAAACAGTTCATTACTCTTTACATCTCATCTCGAGCTCATCAGACAGTACTCCATATACTATGCATCCGTAGTCAAAGTTAGGGAAAATGAGTGATGATACTAAAAGTTTTCGAGTACTTAAATGTATATATATACATATATGGATACATTTCTTGTCTGTTACTATTAAATGTTTAGTAAGGTTCTTGAGGTTCAGTCAATATACAAAAACAGATTATATACTATATAGTTCTCATAATCATGCCCTACAGTGAAAAAACAGGTTACAATAAAATTATATAAGTTATACAAGTTATTTCAAAACATAAAGCTAGCTACAGTACAGGTATATAACAACATGTGTAGGGTAATAAAATATATATAATTACAGAATATAGAGGAGTATGAAGCTACTTACAATGTTACTAGTGGATATGGAATAGATTAACAATTCTAGTACACAACTAAACTAGGGGAATTTTGAACAGACAGTTTGTGGGTTGTGGGGAAATCCCAATTTCTTCAAAATTAAGTTAAAAGGACTGGACGGTATTCCCAAAGATGCAGGTACAAAAATATTTCAGTGTAATATACTAATAAATAGAAGCATAATTTAAATTATGTATATAAATGTAAATGTATATTATTGGTCTGAATGTATTAAGTTGGAATAACAGGTGTTAAGATTTAGAACGTCTGATATTTGTTTATTGCGCGATTTTTAATTTTTTCTATGGTTATCATTTCTTTTAAAATTATTTTGTTCATGGTGAATATTTTGGGGGAACCAAATTTAAAAGAATGTTTTGTTTGCCTATAATGTGTAGTGAGAGCTGTTTGGTCAGTTTGTTCGGGGTTTTTATTTATAGACGTGCAACTGTATTTATGTTGATACACTCGTCGTTTAAGATATTGTTCCGATGTACCAAAATCCGATGTACCTCTCTTTTTGCCCTTAGTTATGTTTTTTTTGCACTTTTATCCATGAGCGTATGTTCTGAGATACGGAGTTCGTTTAAGTTCTTTTCTGTTTCCTTAAACCAGTTTGGTTAGGTCTTTTTTCTTTTTTTTTTTTTTTTGCGGAAGAATATATACATATATATAGATATATCTATATATATATATCTATATATATATATATATATATATATATATATATAGTGGTTTGAGTGTGTATAAAAGAAACAAAGAGGTAAAAAATTAATTCTAGGTATTTATTTAATTGTTTACATACTAGAGGAATAAATTATTTTTAAAGAAAGTTATGGAACCTACTTTACGAATAGAAGTGGGTAGGGAATTCCAGAAGGAGGTAGCACGAATGATAAAGGATTTGTCAAAGGAAGTGGTTTTATGTAAGGGAGCATACAGGTAAAAAGGTTGGGATCTTGTGTTTAGGAAGTAATTAGAAGAACGCAAAGTTAATAGATCAACAATATAGGAAGGTTTTTTGGTTTTTAGACATTGGAATAGGAAAGTACACAGAAAGTATTGCCGTCGGAATTTGGGAAAAAGCCAACACAGCTCAGAATATCAGCAAGTAACGTGTGACCCCCTGGGGATTCCGAAGATAAATCTAATGAAACACTTCATCAGTCTCCCCAGTTTCATCTCGAGATCCCCAGAAATCCCACAGAATCGAATGGGAAAGCGAGTAATAGGTATGCTAAAATATCAGTGTAACAGTGTAAGCGATTACGAGTACGGAGAGATGCTGAGCTTGAGACAAGTAACAGGTATGTTATAACAGTTATTTGTAACAGTTATTTTTTTGGACCTTTTTTCGGTCGCCCCTGTTACTGAAATATCGGTTTATACCCTCACTGATCATTATTATCTATCATACTAGGTATATATAATATTTTAGTAGTATCGAAGGGAACAGGGAAAGTTTATGATAATTAAATATATTTAAACAGAATGAGGAAAACTGCCCCAAGATATTTTCCCGTTTAAATAGCTGTATCTGAATAATCTGTTATCAGGGACGTCTCTGTTAATTGAATTTATAAATCTTTCTTATGAATAATTATTTAAATTATCAATAATTATAATTGACCGATTATTATTTCTATAGAAAGACTTTTATTATAATTAAAACTTTCTCACCTTGTTTTTAATATATACAAATAATTCATTGAAAAACTCGACTTTCCCTGGCTGGAAGAACAATAGACCATGTATATTTCTATGTATAATCCACTGGTTTAACCAAGTTACATTTCAAAATTAAACGAATCAAACCAACATTTTTTTTTTTTAATCTATTTTTATATACATTTATTGAAATTTACAACTGTACAAAATATATATATATATAAAGTAAATGTATTGACAACGATAATAATAACATGTTAAAACTTGAAAAGAACTACTCATCAGTAGCACTTTATTAAAAATCCTATACTAGAAGGTCTCTAGGCCATCATCGTTTCAGACGCCTCGGAGGATTATCAGGAATAGAGTGGGAAGCAAGTTGAGAAACTAACGGATTTGAGTGAATATTGAGCTTACTATGAAAGGATAGGTATCTGGTTTGGGCCTTATGGAACATTAAGATCTTTATGGATAAGTTTATTGGTGACAGAGTAAGGAGCATTAGGATTTTTCGAAGGATTTTGTTTGGTAAGGATTGAATACCAGATGCATTGGATGATTTAGTGGAGCCGCAAAGCTCAACTCCGTACGTCCAAATAGATCAAATGTCAATTACAGTCATGTAAGTATATAAGTCTTTTGTGATTAAATGGGAGCTTTGAACGTTTTTCTAGTAAATGTTGAAGTAGTCTGTAACGATGGGCAGTTTCTTGTCGTTTTAGTCTTCATAAAAGAGTTAAATATATTCCTGATTTAACAAAAAGAGTAATCAAGAAATTAAATAATTAAATTTTCAAATAAACATAGCATTATAATATCACAAATAAATTTAAAAAAACACAATAAAATGAAATAGATCATATGGATAAAGAAGATGTGGTAAGATCATTATGGATAATTTTGTTTGAGATCCGCTACCTAAGACACCACTTGGACAAACCCACATACATAGCAAACTCCATACCCATTCGAATCCACTACTCTCCCAACTTGCCTCACACTCAGTTACCGATAATCCTCCCGAGGTGCCTAAAAAGAAGATGGGCCGAGAGACCTTCGGAGAAGTTCAATATTTCTGTTTTTTCCATTATATCTCGAAAAAAGTGGACTCTAGAAAATATTTTACAAATAAACATAAAGCTAATTAAATTTCCTATAAAATTTATTATATATATTTTTGGACTTTTTTCACATTTTTGAAAAAAAAAAAAAAAAACAATATTTTAAAATGTTTTCAATCGAAAAATGTTTTTGTTTAGGCCACAATCGATTGTCGAACATCGACAATTTTTTTTCAACTTTCACAAAAAGTTAATTTTGGTTATGTATAGGAGTCTATAACGCAGAAATGGCAAATCCAATAAAAATATTGTCATATTCTAAATAAAAGATAGGAGTTTTCAATTAAAAAAATTGCCCGTTTCTACTCTGAGATATTTCAAAAAACTAAATTGTTTTTGTTGATTTCGGATAACTGTGTTAAATTTGCAAACGAATCACGAATAGTTCAGGAAAATTGGCTTCGAACCTTGAACTCTAAAAAGGAAAGGTTTGACTGCAAATTGTTCATTACATTTAGATTTTTAATTAGATTTGCTATAAAAGCGTGTTTCTCTAGTTTTTTAAACTATAATTTTTTACTTAATTTTAATTAACGTAGTGATAAATATACGACGATTTAATTGAATTTGTGACGTAATAGTACGCTACGACCATATCAGCCGCTCGCGTCCCTACGTCATCCTGACACAGAGCCTGTTTTTTCCTCGTTGTTGTTTCCTCGAACGTGACGCTCATCGCTGGCGGGATTCCCGGGACGGCTGGGGAACCGCATCTTCGTATTTCCTTTCGAATCACGTTTATCTCGACTTCTAAATCTCGAGGGGTGTGTCTTCGGGCCTCTTTTCCTCTACTACGGACGTCAAGGAAGAAATCAAAATGTTTGGGTGACTATTCGAGTTATATTTATAGACTCGTAACCTCTAAACCACTTTAGAATTGAAAAAATAAATCATAATCTGTGGTCTATTATAACTATAGACATACTAAAAAAAAAAAATGTAATGGTTTATTATGATCAAGGAAAAGATTCCAAGCTTGCTAATATTAAATACAATATCTATACTTTTTCCTTATATCACATTATCTTAGTGAAAATAGCTCAAATATTTCACCCATATTCTTTGTAATTTCCTCGTTTTATTTTTATAGATACATAATTCTTGTTTCAGGAAATAAACACTAGTGTCATTAAACGCTTTGGATTTAACTGTATTCCTTACATAAACCAGCTTACGCGTCACTTGTTTGTTATATACACTACATCCCCGTCGCGGCTTCGCCCGCCCTCATAAGTAAAGATAATTTCAACTAAAAATTAATCAAGCAATTATTTCAAAGATAAATTAATCATTATCCATAAAAATCTTGTATTAAAGTGAAATATTAAAAAATTATATTTTTTGATGACATTTTCACGCATAGCAGTCATTATTAACTTGGTTAAATTTAGATTGATTAGGTTTTTTGAAGATAGCATACAGCATAATTAGACATCAAATTTTCAATTTTATATTATGAGTTGGTATTCCAGATGGACAGAGGCTATTAAGAAACTGCAGCAAAAGAAACAGCATTATCAGTGCTTACAACTAAAGGTTCTAAATTCATATTTTTACACACAATATTAAACAGCTGAGGATCGGCGTTTTGATTTGTAATAATTTTCATCCGACAGAAATAATGTTATTGATTTGATCTAGTTGGATTTTAATTTCTAACCATAAAAGTATGTGATAGTGTGGCAAAACCCGTTTCTAACACTCAACATTGTACATTTAAATGTTTATTGTTAATAAACCTGGAACTATGAAAATGATGTTGTTAAAATTTGGTATATATCACTGCATATAGCTGTTTTTATAACAATTTAATGGAAAATAAGTAAATTTTATTATCAATGTTCACCTCTATGTAACACTGTACCTTTTAACCTTTCATGTAGATGGCAATTGCCGCCATTTTTGAACTTCACTGTAATCCACTTATTATTCATTTTTCAATAAAGAATTAGTTGAAAATCATTAGATTTACTATTACTGAACCATCCTTGAACTATAAAGATGATGTAGTCAAAATTAGGTAAAGATTGGTTCAGTTGTTTTTGGAGTTTAGTGATCACAAATGAAAAATTGCTTGTCCTTTTATGTAACAGTATAACTTTATACCGCCATATGTTAGAATCGTATAGAGCTAACAGATAACTGTGACTTGCAGATAATATACAAATAATATTGCAACTATAAATTAAGATGAAAGCTATCCTATCTTTCTTGTTGGATTAAACTGCACACGGTGTGAAAATTTGATTGGAATCGGTTCAGTAGTTTAAGTGTCAGCGTGGCCCAAGAACGAGGACACGTAATTTATATATATTAAGATTATATAAAAGGGCAAGCCATTTTTCGTTTGAGATCACTAGGACTGTGAAATATATGCACTTGCATAATTCTCCTAGCAAACTAAAACATCTAACATCGTCAAAATGTAAATCTTTTGAGGCATTTGGAATCAACTTGAGTTATCTTTATTTTGCATATTTTGCCATAAATACATATTACATATTATAATAAAATTATGTAGCCACGTAACTTTTACCCTCCGCCGCACACCCTGCGCTCCTGTTTATATTAACAATATTCCGCTACCCTTAGCTGACACAGTGCGGTATCTTGGCTTCAACTTAGACAAAAGACTTACTTGGAAACCTCACACTAGACTTAAAAGGCAAGAACTTAACCGACGCTTCAGCCAATTGTACAGACTACTAAATAGGACATCCCAGCTCTTTATTGAAAACAAACTGCTCGTATTCAAAACCATCATCAAACCTATTTGAACATATGGACTTGAACTGTGGGGGACTGCAAAACAATATCAAACGCATTCAATCCTTCCAATCCAAAGTCCTTCGTACTATCCTAAATGGTCCATATTATGTCTCCAACAAAAGCCTTCATAATGATATCAATATACCTTTTGGTCCTAGACTTGATACACCTTTAATTCTCCAAATTCCATCAAAATCTTTCCAACCATCGTAACCCTCTGGCTCAATCATTATCCAGTTCCACACTGATAACCCCCCTTGCACCCTAAAGACCCCGAGATGTTTTGTAAAATTTATTTATTTTGGAGTTCTGGCAATGACCAGCTTATCAACTCATGCCTTGAGTGAATGTACTATCTATAGCACTTTCACTCAGCTTCCACTGGGTTTTTTACACCAGTGACGCAGCTGAGAGAGAAGAGCTGGGACCTTTCTATGCCAGGCTTGTCCCTCCTTAATTAGAGGGAGGGTTCTGGGTGGGGGTCCCTAGGATGAGTGTGTATTGTAAATAAACTACGATTGTGTTTTTTACTTTTATTATTACTATGTATTTATTTCTGTATTTATATGTATGTATTTATTTCTTTATTTTTTATTTATTCAATTTTATTTTTTATTTTAGTATTTAATTTTATTTATATGTAAATTGTATACTTTAAATTTTTTATGTATAGTAAGTTCTTTTCTGTTATCTTTTTATTTATTTTATTTTATATATATTTTTTTTTTATTTATTTTTTTTTTTCTCTTTGTACATAATGTGTGAATGTATATATATGCCATCTATATTACCTATTGCCCACATTTGTGGCAGATTGTAATAATAACTAAATAAAGGTTCTATTAAAAAAAAAAACTAATTAAAAAAGAATAATTTTATTGATTTAATTTTTTTTTATTTCTAAAACATAAAGGTATATGACAATGTGGCAAAAACTCGTTTCTGCCACTCGACATTGTACATTAAAATTTTCATTATTGTAAATTTTATCATTGCTAAACCTTCCTCCAACTATAAAAATAATGTAGATAAACATTGGTACAATAGTTTTGCCATTGCAAACTGTTGCATAATGGCGTCGCATATTAATAGATTTCTTAATAACCATTTAATTGAAAATAAATAAATTTTATAATGATTTTCGAGATCTATATAACACCGTGGTTTTGTAACCTCTCTTCATTAACGCCACCTATCGGCCAATTTCCAAACTTCACTGCGCACCGCATATTTATCACATCAATTATTTTTGTTTGTTTGTTTGTTTCGTTTAACGTCACTTTTATGCTGCTATGGCTAATCGGACAACATCAATTATTTTTAAAAATAATTTAATTGAAAATCAGTAAATTTTATTATTGCTAAAACTTCCTTGAACTATGAAGATGATATAGTTAAAATATGTTGGAGATTGGTTCTGTAGTTTTTGCAATTAGTTATCATAAACGAAAAGTAGCTTTATAACAGGTAGAAGATATTTTAAAAAAAATGGCGATAACAGCCGTTGCGAGGCAAACGTAGATTCGTCTAGATCTTTGAGCTTCTCGTTGCTAAGTAACTGGTTCGTTTTGTTCTAGTTAGTTCTAGTGTTGTGATTGGTCAGTTCTATCTGAACCTAATTGTTATCCCGTAATCTTTCATTGATAATAAACCTTCTACAGAAAACCCACTGTTTATTATAATATTAATTAATTAATATAAGAGATAAGCAGTAGTTATTTTGTTTCTTAGAAAGTAGATAAGAACGATGCGAATTTCCTCAAAGCGTTTGATTCAACAAACAAAACTTATAATCCAAAAATATTGGAATACTTGGAAATACTGAAATAAAAAATAAAATCTGACACAATAACAGACAACGGCTGGTGTGATCGATCACTTTCACATTAATGAAGTTATACAACTCCAATTACTTTGGTTCAATATTATTTCATTATCAATGGCGTGATAAAAAATAAAAAAATCAAAAATCAATTTCTTCTAATTGAGAAAAACAATAGAACATGTAGGTCTATGTTTATCTGTAATCTACTGCTCTATTTACATTTTAGAATTAAAAGATCAAATGAGGCGTCCAGTATCAAAACCAAATTTCTAAATTTTTCACCGGAAGCCAAAAACAAACCATATACCAAAGAAATACGATACCAAATTGATATGAATGTAATTTTTCTTGTATAATTAGCAGAAAAAAAAATGGTTTTAGTTGGGAAAGCGTAATAAGGGCCCCTGTTGACCAGTTTTTTTTTGTTTTTTTTTAAATTGGTTTTTATTCTGTACTTACTCCGTTTTGCAACAGTTTGAGACTTACTTCTTTTTGATAATGAAAAAGATACATGTCCTGAGTTGATTTATAGAATTGAAATAATAGATTAAAAAAATGATTTTACTTTCAAAAATGTTACTTATTAGCTTGGTGAACAATAAAAACGGATAGTAAAGTAATAAACGATATATGTACATACATGGACTAGTCTATGTAATCACAGTACACATTTTCCTAAACAAATTATTATTCTTCCTCATCTTACTTCTAGACTGACTTTCAGTAAAACTTCTTTGAAAATGGTTAAAAACAATTTATCATTAAAAAAATATTTGTATACATAAATGCGATTATTTTTTAGAGTATTGAGGAACAAAATAAAAACAATAAAGTATTGAACTACGTAGTAGTATCAAAATATTATTGACTCTGTTTTTTAGTAGGCAACTTAAAAATTCCAAACAAATATCTATCTAAAAACTTTTATATAATGTTTAAAAACATTTATTAGTTTAATTTAACAAAAAAAAAAAAAAAAAAAAAAAAATTAAATTAAATTTAAAAATGGACTAGTGAATAGTAAATACGATCACAATAACATGTAACTTTTCTAAACAGCTAATTGTGTTTCTTCCACCTCGTTTATGTCTCCTAAATCTGCCAAATAATATGCATAATATGGCAGCCATATTGTGAGATACTCCCTTTTGGTACTGTGATAGGCATGGTTTTACTTCCTTTCGCAACAGTACGTGATCTTTAGTTGTAAATTTGAACAGCTTTTCTTTCGTTTTTAAACCTAAAACCTAGTCAGCCTTCTGCGTGGCAAGGAGCTGGATTGAACGGTATAGAAAACTCAATTCCGATTTTTGGAGGATTTGCTACGTTTTGCAATTAGGCGCCTCAAACAATTTTTAATTTTTTACAGTACAAAATATATACATCAAGTAAATGTACTGACAACGATTACAGTAACATGTTACAACTTGAAAAAAACTACGCATCAGAAACACTTCATTAAAAATTCTACACTAGAAGGTCTCTAGACCATCTTCGTTTCAGACGCCTCGGAGGATTATCAAGAACGGAATGGGAAGCAAGTTGAGAAACTAACGGATTTGAGAGGTCATGGAGCTTACTTCGAAAGGATAGGTATCTGGTGTGGGCTAAATCAGCAACATATGGAACATTATGATCTTTATGGGTAAGTTTATTGGTGACAAAGTAAGAAGCATTGAGGATTTTTTGAAGGATTTTGGATTGTATGGATTGAATACGAGATGAATTGGATGGTTTAGTGGAGCCCCAAAGCTCAACTCCGTACGCCTAAATAGGTCTAATCACAGTCATGTAAATGAGACTTTTGTAATTATTTGGGAGCTTTGAACGTTTGTCTAGTAAATATTGAAGAAGTAGAAAACGACGGGCAGTTTTCTGTCGTTTTAGTCTTGTATGTGGATTCCAAGTTAGACGCTGGTCCACGTGGAGTCCTAGGTAGCGGATCTGTTCAACAGGGATTAGTGGAATATCATCAAATAATTAAAATTAGGACACCCCGTCTCGTCTTCGCCCATTCTCATAAAAAAAGAACTTAGATTATTTTAACTAATAATTGAATTTCATTACTTTATCGAAAAAGATCTTTTATTAAAGTATAGAATTTAGCATTATTTCTTCAACGACATTTTCACGCATGGCAGTAATTTTTAATCTGATTAAAATTGCATTGATTATGTGTTTGAGTACGTAAAACCATAATTAGACATTCACTTTGACAGAAATAATGTTATCGAATCATCTAGTTGGATTTTAATTCCTAACCATAAACGTATATGACAATTTGGCAAACCTCGTTCCTGGGACTCAACACTATACTTTAATTATTATTATAGTAAACTTTATTATTCTAAATCTTCATAGAACTATAAAGGTATTGTATTTAAAACTTGGTACAGTTGGATTTTATAGTTTTACCATTGCTAAGTCTGTTGCAGAATGGCCACATATCGGTCGATTATTAAACTTCACTGGGATCCATATGCCGCTCCATATATTTATAACTTTTTTAATAACAAGTGAAGTGAAAATAAGTGCATTTTATCATAAACCTTTACATCAAACTGAAAAAGTGACATACTTAGGACTTACCCTTGATAAAAGACTGACATGAGGCCTACAGGTAAAAAAAAACAGACATTACAGCTAAGACTGCGACTTCTATACTCAACACTTCACAGACGCTCAAAACTACCTTTAACACAGAAACTTAACATTTACAGTTACTTGTTAAAACCCATCTGGACCTATGCATCGCAAATTTATTTAAAAGATAGAATATTCAGGAAATAGAAACATTTAAATCCATATTCCTAAGACTGATAACGGACTCCCCTCCTTATGTGTCAAACGATACGCTACATACAGACTAACGTATTCTTGCAATTAACACGCATATTCATAAAATTTATCGACATTTTCATGAAAAACTACGTGGACACTCTAACAAACAGGTAGAGAATATGGCAACATAACTCAACGGAGGCTGAAAAGGAAGTGAATGAGGGGTCTCCTAGTCTAATCCCTTATAATTTAGTTCAAGCCTACAGATTGTACCACTGGGTGCTGACTCCCTCATGCCTGATCATGTCTGTTGTTTTAATGTACCTTCACTTTCACTGGTTGTCCATTGTATACAGTTGTGAATAAAATTATTATGATAAAAAAATAAAAATAAAAATAAAAGAATTACGTTAATTTATAGACGTACAAAAGATATCATATTACGTAAGCAAAGTATGAATTTCTTCAATGAATATTCAACATTTTTATTTAAAAACTATAATTACGTAAGGAGTGACGTCCAGGCCAGCAATTGGTTTTAAATTTAATTATGTATGAGACCTATTTAAATAAATAAATAAAACTCATAATCTGTATAAAGGTAGAGTTATTAGCTAAAGGTAGTTAACAGAATGAGTGTATCCTTTAGTATTAATAAGCTATTAACTAATCTGAACTATTATATAAAAGGACAAGCCATTTTTCGTTTGTGATCACTAGAGCCCGGATTCTCGTGCAATTGCATCTTTTTATTGCAAGCTCGTAATCAGCTAGGGACAAATTATTTATACGAATTAGGATGTTTAGGCCAAATTTACCTAGTTTAATATTGCACAAAATTGCACATTTTGGGGGTTACTGCATAAAATTGCACATACTGCAGTTTTAATGCATAAAATTGCACATTCTGCGGTTTTAATGCATAAAATTGCACATTTTGCAGTTTGAATGCACAAATTTCCTGCATTCAAATCGTAAATGCACAACACTTTCTTGTTTTTGAAAAATTAGCAACTTTAAGAAGAATGAATAATTTTATTTTTATATAGGTAATAATTTTTCTTTTTTAAGAGATATAAATTATTCTTAGTATAAAAATATAAAAGATTCAAGCGTGTCAAAATGAATACGCTTCTTTAGTGTTCTTAGAAATGTTTAGATTGACTTGAGCTAGGAAATCTCCAACTTCCAAGAAATTTTGAGTCTCTCTTGTTTTTTTTTTTTCAATTTCATTCACTTTTTCATTGGAAGCTTCCATTTTTTAGTTTCCCACTTCCCTCAACGAAGTAATATTGTCTCCATTAAAATGCCTAAAATTCCAGCTAGTGTTAGTTCAAAGATACGAGGAGGGATAGAAAAATATCTGGAACTAAAATCCGATGACAAAATAATATATTGTGGACCCTGTGACAAAGCTATCGGCAGCGAAAGAGAGTCACAAGTTGATGCACACTGTAATTCGAGTAAGTTTTTAACTTGAATTTTTATCCCTATTTAATGATTTAGACCATAAATGTACGGTTATTTTTATTTGCAATTGCAATTTTTATCCACAGAAGGACATCTACTATTAAAAGATTCGACAAAACTCAAAACTGGCCCTGTGCAAACTTTACTGCCTGAGTGTTCCTCACATCAACATGTCCATGAAGAATTTTTCATGGCTTTGTGTTACACTATGGTTGCAGCAAACATACCTTTTCACAAATTGCATTCGACACCTTTTAAATCGTTTTTAGAAAGGACAAAAAAAAAAAAATTCCTGATGAGAGCAAGGTCAGAAAGAACTATTTAGACAAATGTTTCAATTCAACAATGTCAACAATTAAGAAACAAATCCAAAGTCATTTTTGTTACATAATGGTTGATGAAACTACTGATCCTCGGGGTAAATACATTTGTACTTTAGTAATTGGTATTCTTCATCCAGAAATTTTATCAACTCCATTTTTAGTTTCTGTAAAAGAACTTGAAAAAATAAATAACCAAACTGTTTCCCGTTTCATCAATGATAGTATAATAAATTTTTTTTAAGATAAAACGTTCCAAGACAAAATTTTTTTTTAGTGATGCAGCTCCTTACATGATTAAAACAGGAGGCAATTTAAAAGTTTTTTATCCCAAAATGATCCATTTAACGTGCATGGCTCTGAATCGAGTTGCTGATAAGATCCGTGAAGTATTTCCAGATGTAAATCAATTTATAAATAACGGGAAAAACATTTCCCTTAAAGCACTCCATCGTTTATCAGTGTATCGAGACCAACTAGGCTGTTCTCTCCCGCCAGAATCTGTTATTACTAGAAGGGGATTGTTGTTGGAAGCCGCCTTGTTTTTATGCGGATAATTTGATTAAATATAAGGGAGTAATTGCCGAACTCAATGAAGATGCTAAATCTGTCACTAAAGTAAAGTGAACTTTATATAAAACGTCTATAACACCTGATTTAGCGTTTATTCTTCCTCACTATAACATACTTTCCGATTCAATAAAGAAACTTGAAGAATAAAATCTTTCTATGAATACACAAATAGATATCATTGATAAAACGACAAGCCAATTTCAAATATTTATTACTGAAAAGGCTGTAATCATTTACGATAAATTCAAGAATGTCCTTGACAAAAATCCCAGTTGCAATATTTTAAAAAAACTACAACGCTGCTCTCAATGGAATTGATGTTTGCTTAGAAGAAGACCCAAGAATCATGAGCTGTTTGCCCAATGACGAGTGTTGAGATAGAGCGTGTATTTTCGCAGCTTAATTATATTTTAAACGACCGACAGTATGGTTTTAAAGGAAACAACTTTGAAAAATACCTTATTATCAATTTTAACAAAATGTAACATATTTTTATTCTTAAGTAATATGTACACATAGGTTATGTATAGCATGTACAATAAAGAGATGCGATTTGTTCTTATTGCATTTTAGACAATCATTATTTAACTACTCCCTTACTAAGGACTGGATCAATAAATTTTAAGATAACCACTTTTTGAAAAGAAATGTAACTAGCGAATTGTTTGTTCAACCTTTTTTATCATTTGCATTTTATTTTGCACGATTTTAAGTTTTTATTGCACGATTTTGCACGATTTCAAGTTTTTATTGCACATTTCAGAATTTTTGTTGCACGAAAATCCGGGCTTTAGTTATCACTAACCACGAAAACTACTAAAGCAATCTACCAAATATTAACAACAACATCTCTATAGTTCCATGAAGGTATAGCAATAATACAATCCACTGATTTTCACTTAATTTGCTAATAAAAAAAAGTGTGATATATGGAAAACAGCAAGGTTTGAAAATTGACCGATTGGTGGCGAGCGCATTCTACGTGGAAGGTTACAAAGGTACGGTGTAATATCGTGCTTTTTTTAAATTAAAAATTTATTTAAATTTACAACTGTACAAATTTACATTAAGTAAATGTGTTCAAAAACGCTTACAATAACATGGTAAAACTTGAAAAGAACTACTCATCAGTAGCACTTTATTAAAAAATCTACACAAGAAGATCTCTAGGCCATCTTCTTTTCAGATGCCCCGGAGGATTATCGGGAATTGAGAGGGAAGAAAGTTGAGAGACTAGAGGATTTGAGTGGTTATGGAGCTTACTATGAAAGGATAGGTATCAGCTTTGGGCTAAATCAGCAACATATGAAACATTAAGATCCTTATGGATAAATTATTTTATTGGTGACAAAGTAAGGAGCATTGAGGATTTTGAATTGTCAGGATTGGATACGGGATGAATTGGATGGTTTAGTAGAGCCCCAAAACTCAACTCCGTACGTCCATATAACTTTAATCAATGTCATGTAAATGAGTCTTTTGTAATTAATTGGGAGCTTTGATAAATCGTGCTTGAAATTGATAATGAAATTTATACGAAACTAAATTATTTGTCTACCGATAAAAATCCTGTATTTCTGTATGCAAATGAGTATTATAAGGTACAAGCATAATCGATAGATATTTTTTCTCAACTTTGTTTATTTCGATTAATCATTATTATTAATCTTTACTATTATTTAAAAGGACAAGTCATTTTTCGTTTGTGATCACTAACCGCGAAAAATAAAGAACCAATCTGAACCAAATTTTAACCGCATCATCTTCATAGTTCAAAGAATGTTTAGCAATAATAAAGTTTAAAGATTTTCAATTATATTGTCATAAAAAAGCGATAAATATGTGGTGCACAGTGAATTTGGTAATCGACCGATAGGTGGCGAGCACCATGCGAGAGAGGTTACAAAGGTACGGTGTTATATAGAGCTTGAAATTTATGATAAAATGTACTTATTTTCATTTCAATTGTTATTACACAAGCTATAAATGTAAAGAACGACATGTGCACTGCAGTTTAAAAATCAACCGATATTTAGTTTTACCATTCTATAACAGAGTTTGCAATTTTAAAACTATTAAACCCAACTGTACCAAATTTTAACTACAACATCATCATAGTTCTAGGAAGGTTTATAATAATAAATTTTACTATAATAATGATTAAAATATATAGTCTTGGGTGCCTGAAACAAAATATGCTAAACAGTCATTTACTTTTATGGTTAGAAATTAAATTCCAACCAGATTGATCGATATAACTTAATAAATGTTAAAAAAAAAAAAAAAAAATATATTGTAAAGTTATGGGATGATCATTTTAATTTTCTCCTTACTTATTTCTTTATTTTATCCATATTGCGCATTGCCCTTGAGTGTCGCAGTTTGTTAATTATTTATTTAAAAAATTTAGATTTTTCAAAGGATTTAGGATTAGAGTGATTGAATTTGAGAAGAATTCAATGGTTTAGCGAAACCACATAACTCTATAAAATTTTTGTAAGTTTGATAGTGCTTATATAGACGAGTTTTTGTCCTAAATCGGAAGATTAGAATTTCGTCAAGTGTTGTAGCCGTCGAAATCGACGTACAACTTCTTGTCTTTTCAATCTTGTATGAGGGTTCCAGGTAAGTCTCTTGTCCAGATAAAATCCAAGGTATCTTATCTGTTCTACATAACTTAATGGTACTCCATTAAAGGATATAGGAGGACAGGATGAGGTAGGTTTTCGACGTAGGGTAAAGGTTATTTGCTGGGATTTGCTGGGATATATATTAACTCACCAGTTATGACACCATTCTTCAAGGGAAGAGATGCTTTTTTAATCTTTAAAATTATAATAGGGCAAAAGTCTGTAATTATCTTAATTCTATTTATTATTTACGAATACTTAATAATCTCTTTAGAGCATTCTCTAAGCTTGTTTCTAACACTGGACTTCTTAAAAAAAAAAAAAAACCTCAGTTCAGTGATTTATTTCAAAGAAGAAACATGACAGTGTCCTAAGAAATTCTCGTAATTTTAAGACATTACTGGAAAAAAAAATTCACAGCCGCTGAAGCAACTCGTGAAATTATTAAATATAAAGGGGAAGGTGTCCTTGAAGAGCGCACTGTGCGGCGTTGGTTTGAAAAACTTAAAAGTGGAGATACAACGTTGGAAAGGAAGAAGGGCTCCGGGCGGTTATTAATGGATATTGATGAAGTTCTGAATGAAGCTGTTGAGTCATATCCGTCAACAAGTACTCGCGACTTTGCCAAGGATTATGGTGTGTCGAAAGATACTGTTAGCCGCCATCTTCTCTCCATGGGAGATGTGAAAAAGACCTGTAGACTGGTCCCACACGAACTTAGTCCTCGACAATTTTACAAAATTTGAGAAAAGTTTACAGAACTTCATGGGTTTGAACTCCCGCCTCATCCACCATATAGTCCAGACCTCGCACCTTCGGATTACTACTTGTTTCGATCCATGGCCCATTTTCTTCAAAGGAAAAGTTGATTATTTTGCGGAAGTTGAAATTGCTGTCCAAGAGTTCTTTGACAGCCATCACAAGGAATGGTAGCGTGGTATCCAAGCATTTGGCTAGCAGATGGGTAATGACGGTAGATAACAATGGACTATACTTTGAGTATTAATTGTATTTTATATCAAAGAAATAATAATACAAATATTTGTTTCAAAAACGGTAATTTTCTTTTTTACACACCCCATTAATTTAAATTGTAGAACTAAACTATATTAAAAATTAAAAAAAGATAGTTCTGTGATTCCAGACTGTTATGAGTTCCAGACTGAAACGTCACCGTGTTTTACCAGGGTGATTCACAGGCCCCGAAACTGAAAATCATAGTTTTGTAATTTCCAATGGCCCATGGTACAATGTCATAATGTTATTAACATAGAGAACAGATATGATTCACCAAAAAAAAATTATTATTTAAAATATTATTAACTATTCAGTATTTTACTGATCCACATAAAAAAGAAAGAAAAATTGATAAGGTATAGTTGACTGTTAAGTATTTAGAGAAGTTTAATTGTTGTGTATCTTTATGACTGCATACCCCAACAATCGACTTCTCTAAAAAAAAAAAAAAAAAAAGTTCTTTCGCAGAAACAAAAATATGGGATTTCAATCTATTTTTGTGCTGATTTCGGATATTTTGTTAGAATTATTCCATCAGGTGGATTTTTTTTATGAAATATTCCAAACACTTTACAATGATATTCCTATTTATTCAATCGTTGTTTATATGTCAAATCATATTGGTTGGGTTTACCTAAACCACACCTCATTTCATTTGCGCATATTCGCTTGCGCAAGCCAGTTTGTGCAGTTAAATTGGGGCGTGTAAACGCAGATTTGAAGTTAGCACAAGCCAAAAATTTGGCTTGAGTAAAACCCGTTCGGACAGACATTTGACTTGAGGTTGTTGCGATGGCATAAAGTGTGTAAGGATGTTCAAGCCTAGCGCATGCGCATTTTACGTTTGACCTCCTGTTCCATAATGAATTTTGAGTGAATTTGTAAGGCGCAATTCACACAGAACGGACGTTAACAACATTTAAAAAATCGTTATTGGAGTTACATACATATATATCAACAATTTAATATGGGTGAATCATCAAATTTAATTTTTTTTTTTTTTTTTTTGGGAGGGAGAGGGTGAATCGGATATAAAAACAACTTTGATAAAATTTGATATTGGAGTTACATACATACACACCAACAATTTAATAGGGGTGAAACATTACTAATTTAATTTTTTTGGGGGGGGAGGGTGGCGGGTTTTTCGGGAAAATCTGTTGAGTTTTTTATGTCCGATTCACCCTCTCCCTCCCTCCCCCCTCTCCACAAAAAAAGTTAAATCAGTGATGATTCACCCCTATTAATTGTTAGTATATATGTAAGTAAATCCAATCTCAAATTTTATTAATGTTGTTTTTTTATTTCCGATTCACCCCTTACCCAAAAAAGGAAAGCTAACTAAAAAAAAGAAAAAAAAAAAAAAACTCGTGGCGAGGAAGTGGCGTGCCCCTTCTTGTACGCCACGAGAAACGGCAAAGAGGCGTGGCTCAGACTTTTTTCTCTTCCGCGCCACTCCTATTAAACAAACGTTCCAATTCACACAGAACGGACGTGGCGCGGACTTTTTTTTAATAGGACAAACCTGGAAGAGACAAAAGCGCCACTTCCGTTCTGTGTGAATTGGGCCTAAGATTTTTGAGGCCGAAGCACATCCTTGGCCATTTTCCTTTCCCACTAATTAGTTTTCGTCCTTAAGGATACAATTTTTTTGTTATCTTCCAGGATTTAACGAATTTGTTAGTTTTCGTCCTAAACCCTTTATCATTCACTGGAACGTATCTATACCATTGGGTAGGAAAAAAAATATACGAGGATATAGTGGACATCTTGTGCGCTTTATTGATATTTTGATTTTAAAGATAATTGCACTATATCGTTGGCCACTCTCCTTCCACACTAATTAGTTTTCTTCCTTAAGGATACTATATTGAAATATTTCAGGATTTAACGTTTTTAAGATGGCGCAAGGATATTATACCATTGTTGTCGTTGCAAGAATCAATGTCCGTTTCACTTCACAACTTGAGCGTGTAAACCGGCCTTAACATGTGGCAGTTGCCACACTTTTATACTAAAGTCGAAATGCACATCCTACATTCAAAAACACTTCGAAATACTAATCAGTGCATCAATAATAACAAAAACAAAACTGTTTATGTATTCTTAGGCATGCTCTTCTTCACAGGCATTTAAAAAAATGTTGAATGTAAATGAACAATGTAATGCCGAGGATAAGGAAGTTCTACAGTGAACAATGTTTCATAAAATGTATTCAGACAAAATATTTCGACTAATGTTAAACAAGAACTGTTGAAACAAACATGAACTCATGATTGGGACCTGATAATTAGAAATTTTGTTCTACAGTATTATTTTATTATAGTCCAATAATTCCTGTGTGATTGTCGATTATCGATTCCATCGATTGTTGAAAAGAATCAGTATCAAGAATCGATTATCCAAAGTCGATTCCTAGGAACCAATCGATACCACTGTCGTTGATAATAGTTTTGTAATAACTAATTATGTTTTTTATCATACATCATTCTGATAGGCGTATAAAAAAAAAAATTACCTTTTTATTAAATTCCAGAGTTAAAAAGTCGGTAAATATCTTAATGCTATTTATTATTTACCAATACTTAATAATCTCTTTAGAGAATTCTCTAAGCTTGTTTCTCCAAAAAAAAAAAAAAAAAAAAAAAAAAAAGCCTCAGTTCAGTTATATATTTCAATGAAGAAACATGACAGTGTCCTATAAAATTATTGTAATTTTAAGACATTACTGGAAAAAAAAATTCGCAGCCGCCGAAGCAACTCGTAAAATTATTAAATATGAAGGGGAAGGTGTCCTTGAAGAGCGCACTGCGCGGCGTTGTTTTGAAAAATTTAGAAGTGGAAATAGATGTTGGAATGGAAGAAGGGCACAGGGCGGCCATTAATGGATATTGATGAGGTTCTGAGAAAAGCTGTTGAGTCAAGTCCGTCCACAAGTACTCGCGAACTTGCCAGGGAGTGTGGTGTGTCGAAGGATACTGGTAGTCGCCATATTCTCTTCACGGGGAAGGTTAAAAAGACCTGTAGACTGGTCACTCAAGAACTTACTCCTCAACAATCAGCAGTCGAACCAAAGAAAAGTTTACAGAACTTCATGGGTTTGAACTCCTGCCTCATCCACCATATAGTCCATTATTTTTGCGGAAGTTGAAAATGGTGTCCAAGAGTTCTTTGACTGCCATCCCAAGGCATGGTATCAGCGTGGCATCGAGCAATTGGCTAGCAGATGAGTAACGACGGTAGATAACAATGGACTATACTTTGAGTATTAATTGTATTTTATATCAAAGAAATAATAATACAAATATTTTTTTAAGAAACGGTCATTTTTTTTTTTATACACCCCATTATAATTTATAAAAAAAAAAAAAAGAAGAAGAAGATAAATCGATTCGTATATCATCGATAAGATCCTTACTTGATTACTGGTTCCTTATGGAAACTGGTTACTTGGAAAACTAAATCGCACGTGCATGAATTATAATCAGATTGCTGTGTTAAATGCAGAATGCCGTATTGTGTTATTGTTTTCTTAGTCGGTATACATATTGAATTTTTAATGCAGAACGCCTTGCACATCACGACTGATGCTAATCTAAAAAACAAAAGCGAGCTAAACCTAACACGTGACCTCCATGTGGAGCGCGTGCACCAAGCCTAGATGATACGTAAATTATCATGGATGGGTTCGTTTTTCAAATTCCATTTTCCAATTTTATATAAATATGTATTATGGCTGGGAGTCTATATGTTTTTGATGTAACTTTTTTTTTTTTTTTTTTTCACCCTCAAAAATGTAACATTTTGAAAGGCTCTAGCTCTGTTCGTGTTGCTCGGATTGAAAACTTACTAACAGTTTTCCAATCAAGATTTAATCGAAAATATTTGTTGTTATTTAGCATTTAGCATTAGGACCTACCGGTTAGGAGCTGTATTGGATTGAATAAAAAAAGTCACATTTTGTCTACATTTTTATGTGTTTTTGACGAGCTCTAGGTCTGTTGGTGTTCCACGGAACGATAATTCGCTGATAGTTTCCTTACAAGAAATTTGATGGAGAATTTTTTTTATTATACAGGGTGACTATAAAATAGATGCGAAGCCGGTAGGGGGAGATAGTACAGGCTAATCTGAGTCGATTTAATTACAATTAGAACTACTGTCCGAAAATTAGACGTTTTAGAGTTATACTAATTTTTAAGATTTTATATTATACTAGCTGAAAGTACCCTGCTTCGCTACGGTTTAATATCATTAGGATTAAGGAAAACTTGAATTAGTAAAAGTTAAGCTTAACGTTGATAATTATCATTACTTAAATAAACCTAAAGAATTCCGTTCTTAGAATAATTTCAATAAGTAAATTTGACAATTAGCAAAAAGATATATGATTTTATATATCCTTTTTTTTTTTTATATATAGTCTCCAGTGAAGCTTCGAGCAAGCACTATCATCTTAATATGAAGATTATTTTCTGAGTACTATTTCAGGATGGGTTTTCTTATAGTTCTGTACAGCCCCTCTAAGTATATTTGGGTGATTCTCAGAATATGTGTGTACTGCATATCCTTTAACTTCGGGTTGGCTCTCTTTATGTTTGTTAATCACTTTTCTGCTAATATCAGGATGTCATGTATTTCTTAACAGCTTCCCTGTTGACCTCTACCGAATTCCTAAGAGAGGCTTGAAGTTCTTGTGCTGCGTGTATTATCCTGTTTCTGAGGTCTTCTATTGTGGGGACAGGATTTTGATCAGATACTTAAGTTTCCATGCGACCCAAACAAAAAATTTTTTAAGTTAAGTTTATGACTTGTTTAACGTATGAAGGACGTTAATTTTATAAAATCTTAAAAATTAGTATAACTCGAAAACGGCTAATTGTCGGAAAGTAGTTCTTATAGTAAAATCGACTCAGATTAGCCTGTACTATCTCCCCCTACCAGCACCGCATCTATTTCCTAGTCACCCTGTATAACAGTATAGACTATTAAAATTTTTGTAGACCATTGTTTATAGAGTCATCAAAAAAAAGACCCCGATATCTGAGATTTTCCAATTCCTTACATTTCTTGCATATTGGTATTCTTGGCAACATATGACAGCTCTAAGCTGGTAAGATCTGTGAGAATTTGTGATAATGAGAATTTGATTTTATCATAAAAGAGTTTAATCAGTTTAAGTACAAATACAATAATCTTTCCTGAATAGATTACTTCCTAGAATGAATTATTGTCGATAAGTACAGGTAATATCGATAATATTAAACATTCTTAAGAGTTTAACCCTGTATTAATACGAAACACAAATATATTCGCCGCATAGCTAAACTAAGACATCAACACGTTGACTGCTAACTAGTAGATAACTGGTAGAATGCGTTCTTTTCTAGGACGCTAACTACTAGTTACGTCGTCCTGTGTTTAGTTGCCATTTTTGTACAGCTACGATTAAACTCGAAATATATATATAGCTAATAGAAGTTCTATTTTTTTTGATAATATCTCGAAAACGATTGACTCTAGAAAAAATATGTTTCTATTTAAAATTAAAGCTAATTAAATTTATTATAAAATTGATTTAATATAAATTTGTTGAAATTCAAACAGTTTTCGAGATATACATTATTGAAAATCGGTTATTTTGGGGAAAAAAACAAATGTTACCTAACTTTTTGTCAAACAAGTACATTCCACGATTGTTTCTCAGAAAAAAATTGTATACCATTAAATTTACTTTGATTTCATATAAATGTTTCTGACATTTGAAACAAATGTTTTACAAACAAAAACTGAGGTAAACATTTTTTTTTAATTTCTAAACTTATCGGTTTTTAATAACGTATATCTCGAAAAACGTTAGAATTTCAACAAATGTGTAATTTTATAGAAAATTTAATTAGCTTTAATTTCTAATCGTAGGATATTTCTCTAGAGTTCACCGTTTTCGAGATACAATCGAAAAACGCAAAATTGGGACCATCTCCCCTTCCCCTACCGTTAGCTCACCCCCAGGAGTGGGGACTTTTAGTATGTTACTATTCCTAACGAAACTAAAAAGTAAAAAATTATCGCATATTTGATGCACTCTACACCTCTATTTCAGCACACTTTAGCTGAGGTCCCACTTCTCTGCGAAAACACGTCTTATGGCTATAACTCCGAAACTAATGGTTCGATCCAAAATTTATTTTTTTTATCTGAATGTTCGGTAAATTTAATATAAGAAACTATATATTAAGTTTTGATCAAATTCCGTTAAGTAACCATACCAGCACGCTAAAAACCGCTTACTGTTTTGAAATCCAAGTTTTTTTTGGCATATCTTTCACTATATTTTATACTTTATAACTCCAAAACGTTTTGTTCGATCTGAAATTTATTTAAAAAAATTAAAATCAGATTAAATTCTATATATGAAATTTTGATTAAGCCACGTAATACACTCAAACCGGCCCACTAGAAATGTCTAAATTGTCATAATTTGCCCGAACATACATATTTAGCGTTCAGTCTTGGGTGTATTACGGGACTTAATCAAAATTATATTTTTGTTGTATTTTGCATTTTTTCACCTAAGTATGCAATGTTTCTCACAATTATTGCAATTCATTATACAGGGTGAGTACCTCTCTAAAATTGAGGTCTATGTTCATTATCATTGAGTTTGAAAATCTAATAAAATAAATCCTAAATAATAATAATAAATAAAAAAATGTAATAACACAAGATCCTCTGATCTAATGTCGCTTTATTGAAACTTTTCCTTTATCTTCTGTTAAACAATAATTATTTTCTTTGCTCTTTATTCCAATGAAGAGTTTATCATGTTTAAAATGCACATTTCTATTAAGGTTTTATCAACACAAGTACCTGATTTGTATGCCAAATGAGAATACCATGTTTTTTTTTTTTCGGTTTTAAAAGTAAATTTATCTATGAAATCGAAAGAGAAACATTACTTTTAACATATCGTTTTGAAAGCTGATTAAATTTGTGTTTTCGTTAGATTTTCAGTTTTGTGGATTTTTCGAAAAACGGTGAGCGTTGAAGTAATATAAGACATTGTCACTTCCCTAAATAAGGTGAAGATCAAGCGGTTCTTCAGGTCCCAAGTTCAAAAATTTAAAGTTATACGTACTCTTGTAGTAAATATTAATGCTATATTCGAAAATGTGGTCAAAGAAAATATTTAAACAAAATGGAGATAAAACAACTTTTATGGTAAAAACGTGATCCTCAAAAAATGTTTTTGATTTATCGGATATCTGCTACGAATTGGAATAGAAAGGTGAGGTCTGCGACATTTTTCTACATTTTTGATCTAGTTTCACCCAATTTTTTTTTTTTTTTTTTACATTAAAAGGTACCCTGTAGATACGAGGTCTTTTTTATTCTATTTCTCCATCATATCTTAATTGTGTTTTATTATATTTTTAATCTTGTTTTTATTACGAATATATAAGCCTACATTAATTTTGAAATTTTCGTCACTTAATTTACTAATTATTTGTTTAGTTACCTGAGGTATGTATTTAACTTTATTATAACTTTTATTACTACGTGAATATATTAATGTTTAAGTTCTGTCTATTGTTGTGTTATCATTTATACTTATTCTTTTAATTTCTTCTGTATTCTGTTTATTTAATTATTAATTTAAGTAATTGGCTCCTTTTAATTTTAAAATAAATAAAAATAAATTGGGAAATAAGTAGATTATATACAAACATATTCATGATCTTTTTTTTTTTTTTTTTTTTTGTTACATTGTTTAATAGCAATCAATGGTTTTATTTAAGACTGATCAAACTCAGATATTGCGCGATATGAATCACCGAGCCTACGTGACGTGCATATCGTAAAGCTGATACTTGTCAGTGACAGTTGGGAATCCCATGTTACATAACACTCCCAGTAAATCTCACTACTCAGAAAAGAGTAAATATGTTCTAAAATTTAGTTGCAAAAGTCATCAGTCAAAATTGTCAAGTCCCTAATCCACATTCGATAAAGCGCTTAAAAGAAAATGGTTTTCAAAAAAACTATCACATGTTTCGTCTGTGTTTGCAATATGGGTCAGTAATGAAAAACTATTTTTAAAAAAATGAGGGATAGAGAGAGAGGAGAGAGAGAGAGAGAGAGAGAGAGAGAGAGAGAGAGAGAGAGAGAGAGAGAGAGAGAGAGAGAGAGAGAGAGAGAGAGAGAGAGAGAGAGAGAGAGAGAGAGAGAGAGAGAGAGAGAGAGAGAGAGAGAGAGTTTTTGCTTTATTGTCAGTGCCTGTAGCACTATCTTACAGATAAAAATATATTTATAGCTTAAAACTAAAAATGTTACAATATGTTTTAAATACGAACAAAAAAAAACTATAGCTAAATAAACATATATTACCCAAATTTATTGTACCTAAATCCATATGGAGAGAGTGTAGAGAGAGAGAAAGAGAGAGAGATAGGGAGAGAGAGAAAGAAAGAAGGAGAGAAAAAGAGAGAGAGAGAGAGAGAGAGAGAGAGAGAGAGAGAGAGAGAGAGAAAGAGAGAGAGAGAGAGAGAGAGAGAGTGAAAGAGGGATACAGTTAGAGAAGGGAGAAAGAGAGAAAGGTGTATATATATATATATACATAGAGAGAGAAATAGATAGATTAAGTGTGTGAGAGATAAAGACCACCAAGTACTTGATAGGCCTAAGGGTTACCAGATGTATCGGAATCATACTTCAATTCCTATTTGTTTTTGTTATTTGTACTAGATCGCTGGCCGGGTATCAGGAAAACGCTGCTTTTTCCTGTTCAATTCCCGTAAAATAAGAATTAAATCATCATTTCTCAACGAAGAACTTATTTTTTTTTTTTTACAATTTTTTTTTGTTTTTTGTTCATTGAAATTTACAACTGTATACAATTTAAAATACAATATATCTTAGTCAATGTGATGACAATGATAAAAATGACAGGTCACTTGTTTTTAAAGCAACTACCCATTGGTAGCACTTATAAAGGTTCTATATAATAAAGCACTATATTAGAAGGTACCGAGGCCATCTTCTTTTCAGGCGCCTCGGAGGGTTATCTGGAATGGAATGAGAAGCAAGTTGTGATACTAACGTTTTTTAATGGTTGTGGAGTTTGCTATGAAAGGATTGATATCTGGTTTGAGTTAAGTCAGAAACGTAAGTTATATTAAGATCTTTGTCGATAAGTTTGTTTGTGACGAAGTAAGGAGCATTTAGGATTGGATACGAACTCCGTATGTCCATATTGGTCCATATGTATGATTACTGTTAAGTAAATGATTCTTTTGTAATTAATTGGAGGGTTAATTTGTTTGTTTGTTGCGGGTTAATTAACGTTTGTCAAGTGAATGTTAAAGTAGTCGAAATCGACAGGCTGTTTCTTGTCGTTTTAGTTTTGAAAATAAAATAAAAATAATTTAGTAGAATTTAAAAAAAAAATTAATAAAACAACTTGTTCAGTTACTACTCATTAGCAGCCAAATGTTTTATCATACCCAGCCTCCATCTATATCTGTATATATAAAAATGAATGTGTGTGTGTGTCTGTCTGTTCTCGATAGATTCAAAAACCATACATCCAATCGCCGTGAAAATTTGGGAAGTTATTAAGTATATCCTCGGGAAGGTTTTTGTAAAGTTTTATTTAAATCAGAGTTGGGGTTCAAGAAATATCCCAAAAATATCAAAATAATATTTTTTTTTTATAAATATTACTTTAGTGCAGGTGTTATTAAACAATTACCAATAAAAGATATGTTCTAAATTAATCTATATCTCCTTAGTTTTTTAGGAAGGTTTTAAGAAGAATAAAATTCCGTAAAACGATTTCAAATTCATTTTGATGTTTCAGGTTTATACGTAGGTATGTTATTAAAATAACATTTAATTAGTAATATTTGTTAAGAGTTTAACCATGAATAAATTGAATAATTAAATTTGTACTCATAGAATTTACTTTTATAAAACAAAACTAACCGCAAAAAATACTGAACCAATCTTTACCAAATCTAAACTACATCATCTTCTTAGTTGAAAGAAGGTTTAGCAATAAGAAAATTTACATATTATCAATTAAATTGTTGCTAAAAATAGATAAAAATGTGGTACGCAGTAAATTTTGAAAATTGACCGATATGTGGTGAGTGCCATTTAAGAGAGGTTACAGCGGTACAGTGTTATATAGAGCTAGAAATCGATAATAAAATTGGTTTAATTCAAATAAATTGTTATAAAAAAAAGCTATAAATATTTAGTGTGACGTGTGGATACTAGGGATGTTTAATAATCGAACGATAAGTTGTTAGCACCATTCTGCAACAGAGTTTGCAATGGTAAAATTACTAAACCCATCTGTGCCAAATTTTAACTACGAAATTTTCATAGTTCTAGGAAGATTTTAAATAGTATAGTTTACTATAATAATTCTTTAGGTAATAGTCGGCTTACGAGCCACCACCAAGTTTGATCCTTACGCTTCACTTCGAGTTTAAATTTATCGATAGTTCATTCCTATAACCTCACATGTAAACAATCACTTCTACAGTTTCAACTTGGATTGTGTTATTCAGTGTGTTATATATATTTAGTCTTCTTAAATGTAAATAGGTGAAACAGAAGTTAACAAAATGATTTTCATAAAGGATTAAGTGTTTTATCAATTCATGTTTTCTTATTTCCTCTTATCTAATGTGTAAAAGTGTTACAAAACTTAAGAACATTAATTTGTACATGGATTTGGTGTTTTATATATTTTGATTTGTTGTATCAATTTAAGTGATAAAATTTCAGTATACATATTTTTTTGAATGGATTCTTTGTCGTCCATAATACTTAATGCCCTAAAGAGAGACAGATTGTATAATTAATTCAATAAAACATAAAGATCTAAAAATAAATGTGAGAAAGTATATCATAGGTTTCATATTTTTTTATTTTCACTTCCCTTAAAAATAATATAGCAGAAATTAACATCCTAACTTTCAACATGGATTCTGTCTTATATTATATAATTCCTTATAACATGGAGAATGGACAATGTGAAAATAATCATAGATTAAGAGGTGTACTGTTGGTAATAACTATTGGTGTAATTTTATAGATTAATGTTTTTTTTTTTTTTTAATTTAGAAGCCTGATGATGGAGTATTTTCTCCGAAACATATAGCTACAAATGTTGAACAAATAGGACTTATGTTAAATAAATTCTTATCGATTCTGCCTTTATATATTTATAATATCTGTGGCACCTGTGCATAGTGGGCTAAGTATATTGAAGAAACAATGCTCAATTGCATTCTTCAATACCAGACTTTTATAGATAAACAAATTATTCTTAGTTAATCAACTATTAGTAAAGTTCTTTAATTATGAGAGCGGGCGAAGTCGCTACGGGGAAAGCTAGTTAAAAATAAAGTGTAAGGGTTATTTGGTGTGATTTTTTTAGGTTTATTTTAATTCTCCATTTTTGACACCATTCTGGAATGTTTATGATATGGGATTGGAGTGTTTGGGAGGCAGTGAAGGGATCAAAATAGGAAAATAGGAAAAATAGGAAAATTTATGGTTTACTTTGAAAGTTCTATCACTGAGATAGGAATATTTCAATTTTTAAATTCATTTTTTTTTTTATTTCTATTTTTTTTATATATATCTTTTGAAATCTAATCGATAGATGTAATAACCGCAGACCGACATTTTGCGTCAAATGCCAACAAACCTCAGTTATGTAAACGCAGATAAAGAATGACAAAGAATGAATCACATCAAAATTGAAAAAAAAAAAAAAAAAAATACATCTCTTTCTAATTTGGTATCCATGCCTGAGTTACATCCTTGTTGAAGACTCACATATTTACAGGTATTATTATATTTTTTATATTACCTGCTGTCCATTATATTTGTAATGATAGATGTGGAAACAAAACAAAGTGAATTTTGTGGCTAACGCCTCATATTACGTAACAAATTTTTTTTCGATGATAGGAGTCATCCTGCAATTCTCTAAGAGAAAAAAAAATCCACTTATACTTATAAACGGATCCGCTTACAACTCCAGATGAACAAATTACTCACTTGGAATCCATATAACAAGAAACTGTCCATCTTAGCCGTTTGTTTTCAACAATACCTTCAGTACTTCAAGCTTTCATTCAGTTACATTCATTCATTATTCATTAATTACATTTCATTCAGATACCAGAGACTCCATGAACCATAAATCCTTCGTAAAATCCCAAATAACTTATCCATACCGATCTTAATACCCCACATATTGCTGACTCCCTCTCTACAAGTTGGTGTATTATTCACAAAATATGGAGTACATCTGGTTTTCCTGGCCTCCAAAATCCATTTTTAAATTGTTGGGAAAAATTCTTTTTTTTTAGTATGCTTCTATTAACTTCACCTGTATGTAACGGAATCTTTTGTCGTAATTTTCACCAATTTCCTGCAAACTGATAAAGTTGAAAGTTTGCATACGTTTCAAGGACCGATGACAATACAATAATTGCACAACTTTGTTCTAATGTTCTAACTTGGTCTAGTCAAATTAGGGTGTTTGCCTTGCAAAAGGCGAAGTAGTATGTTTTATGTTTTTATATGGTCCAGGTGGATCCTCAGAATAAAATATCAAAAATGATACTAAATTAGATTAAGGGAAAATGTTTGGATAGCAAAAAAAAACCAAACTTTTTGAACTTTTTTTTTTAGATTTTGAAAAAAAAAAAAACATAGAGAAATGTTTTATTTACAAATATTAAAGTTTATTGAATTGTGCGTCTAAATACACCCCTCAAGCTGAATTTGATTCAGGCAATTAGCTACAATCGTTTGTCAACATTTTATATATATATATATATATATATATATATATATATATATATATATATATATATATCAATTTATTGAAATTTACAACTATACAAATATGTACGTCGAGTAAATGAGCTGATAACGATTACAATGACATGTAAAAACTTGAAAATAACTTCAACAGTATCACTTCAATAACATTCTACACTAGAAGATCTCTAGGCCATCTTCTTTTCAGGCGCCTCTGAGGATTATCAAGAATGGAGTGGGAAGCAAGTTGAGGAACTAATGGATTTGAGTAGTTATGGATCTTACTATAAAAGGATAGGTATCTGGTTTGGGCTAACTCAGCAACATATGGAACATTAAGAGCTTGATGGATAAGCTTATTGGTGACAAAGTAAGGGGCATTTAGGATTTTTCGAAGGATTTTGGATTGTAATGATTGCAAACGAGATTAATTGGATGGTTTAGTAGAGCCCCAAAGCTCAACTCTGTACGTCCAAATAGGTCTAATTACAGTCATGTAAATAAGTCTTTTGTATTGAATTGGGAGCTTTGATCGTTTGTCTAGTAAATGTTGAAGTAGTCTGTAACGATGAGCAGTTTCTTTGTCAACATTAAAAAGTTAGTTTGGGTTATGTTTAAGAGTCTTTTAACGCATAAATGACTAATTCAATAAAAAAAAAAAAAAAAGTTATATACTGAAAGTATGCACGATAGGATTTATAAAGTAAAAATTTGCCTATTTCTACTCTTAGATGTCTAAAAAAATAAAAATTATTGGTTGATTTTGGATAAAATGTGTTAAAAATGCAAACAAATCACGAATAGTACAGGTAAATTAGCTACGAACCTTGAACTCAAAAAAGTAAAAGGCTGGAATGCTGAAAATTGTTCACCACACTTAGCTTTTTAGTTAGGTTTGCTATAAAAACGAGTTTTTCTAGTTTTTTTTAACTATAATTTTGGATGGAACATGTTTTACCGGTGACCTATTTAGTCAAAAGCGATACGTTTTGGGGAACGCGAGGACGCTACGCGTAGTTTGATAGTTTGATGTTAGGAGATTAGGAACAGTTAAGAGCTCAACTAGCACACTGATCTGTGCTTTTGACTTAGTTTCTCCTAATACGAAATAAAAAAATTAAACTTGGATTTGACCGATCTTGCTGGATCCCTCTCGGCTGTTGTGAATAAAAAATTACTCTCCTTTGGAAATAAACAATACAAACAGACAAGTAAGTGAAAAAAAAAAAAAACAGACTGAAGAAACATATCGTCGGTGAGATTGCCGATTCCGCTAAGTGCATTTTAGTACCTTCCATGACGATAAATACAAAATGTGCTTTGATGCTAATGTATAATTATTTTCATTTGGTTAAAATCACAAAAGTATTCCCTCAAAACCTAAGTTATTAACAAAAATAGTTCAATTTATAGTAAAATAAAGCATGAAGCGCAACTAACTTTTGTTGTGGAGGGAGGGATGGACCTAGGGTTGGGCGATAGTCGATAGTTACTATCGATATATCGATAGAACATGCCTATCAATAGTGTCTACTATCTACCTCAAATTTTGAAACTCTCGGAATTATGCTGATCTGTCTCTGTCCAGTGTCGAGTTTTTTTTTTAAATTGAATTTGAAATTCCTAGACCTCAAGGGTCCTCTCAAATATTAAGCCAAAAGAAAGCTGAAATGCTAGTTTTTCTTTTGCGAAATATGTGGCTCAGGGAGCACACTTGACTCTTGAGGACTATGTATTTGTGGGGCACAATCCTATGGTGCGGCCCGGCAATGCTTTTGTACGCCTCAGCGACCGCACCTTTATCATTCTGGACGGTAAGCCCGGTCTAGCCCTTCTGGGGCGCTGCATCCGTCCGGTCCACACTGCAGCCAATCCCCTGAAGACTGCATCTGTCCGGTCCAGTCTGTCTGGTCCAGCCCCCACGGTCCACAGCATCCGTCTGGTCCGGCTCTAATCCTCAGGGTTCTTCATCCTCATCTTCCGGTGGTGGTGGTGGTTCGCCGACAGCGGGAATGGCCCTGCCCAAGGTGAAGTGAGCTGGCCCTACCTCTTCCTTCCACCGCTGTACCAATTCCACAAAGTGTGGATAATTTTCTTCCTCCATTAGGCGTGGGAGGTCTTCTTCTTCAATCCTATAAACTCCAGTTCTTGTAGACAACCTGGCGCGGTGTGCATCCAATGCAGTACAGGCTGTTCAGCCGTATCTGGAACTCCGCAGGCAGGGCACCGGGGGTCGATGTTCTTTCCGTGCTCATGCAGTTTTCACCGGAATCCTCCAGTCAACATTTTCGAGACCCAGGTATCCGGGAGGACCCACTTTGCCTGAAGTCTCGAGTGGACAGTGGGGAAGAACTTTCTCAAGGTCGCTCCATTCCTGGTTGTCACCCACCGTCCATTCCACTCCTCTATCAGCTCCTCCCGCAGTATGTTCCTCCAACGATTAGGGGTCTCGCCGATTTTCCTTTAGAGTCCCTCCGTTAGCGTTTCGAGCCCCCGCCTCTTAACATCAAACTTCATCCTATCTTCCTTGAAGATAAGGTCCAGGGGCATCGCTCCGGCCAGCACCTGCACTGCTTCATGCGACACCGTCCTTTAAGCCTTGGGACCCGCAGCAGAGCTCTTCGTTGAATTGTGGCCAGTCTCCTCTTCTGTGGTTGTGCGAGGTTTCCGCTTCCACGCAAGGGATGCGTACTTCAGTATACCTAGAACCACTCCTTTGTAGATATTCATTGTGGCAGGGTATCTGAGGCCCCAGAAGGCTCAGTCCATTGATAGACAGGGTCACCCTATCACTTAGGTACTCCAGGTGAGGGGTTGTGTCAAATATTATTATTGTAACCATGTAAATTGTAAATACTTTTTTAAAATTCAAATAAATTAGTTTTTTTTTCTCTCATCTTAATGATATAATCTTATAATTTATAATCCTGCAAATTTCAAATAGTAAGTAGCTGAATTGAATTAAATTAGTTGAAATTATTTATTGAATAGCTTTGGAAAAAAAGGAAGCAACTATCGAAAAACTATCGATAGCAATCGATAGTTCTTAACCGATAGTATCGGCCTATCGATAGTGCTAACTATCGCCTATCTTTCAACCCTAGATGGACCGACACCATTGAGATTTCATTATTATTTTTTTTCATTATTATTATCAATCACCCCAAGCTTTTTTTTTTTTTTTTTACTATAAATTGAATTATTTTGTTAATAACTAAAGTTTTTTTTTTTTTTTTTCTAAATAAATTAATCATAATTGATTCTCGGACTTTATAAAGCTATAACATCTACTACTCATGAAATAAAAATTATTTTCTACTTTTTAGTTACGTTTGCTATCAAAGAGTGTTTTTTTCTAAAACCATAATTTATCTTCTTAATTTTTAGTCTTCAAACGATATCAATTGTATTTATGATTAGATTCAATATAAACTTATATAATATACGGAGTGACTATAAAATAGATGAGGAGCCGGTAGGGGGAGATAGTACAGGCTAATCTGAGTCAATTTTACTATAACAACTACTTTACGAAAATTAGCCGTTTTCGAGTTATACTAATTTTTAAAATTTTATTAGATTAAAGTCCTTCATACGTTAAACAGGTCATAAAACTTTTTAAAAAATTTTGTGTGGGGTCGCATGAAAACTTAAGTATCTGATCAAAATCCTGTACCCACAATAGAAGACCTCAGAAACAGGATAATGCATGCAGCACAAGAAATTCAAGCATCTCTTAGGAATTCGGCGGTAGTAAAATCAGCTGCAATAAGAAGAGCAGGTATGTGGATTAGAAATAGAGGGCGCCACATTGAAAATGTATTATAAAAATAAAAAAATGTAGTTTCAAACAAATTATCCTATATTAAAGTATGATTTTGTATTTGTAGTATTTTTATTGCTTTTTCCTTCCTTCTCTTTAATAGTCATATTTTTGCCAATTCTTAACTGATTTGCGATTTTTATACCTCATCTGACAGGCAATGAAACGTAGATGTTTCCAAATTATTTTGTACGAAAAATTTGTAGGTGATTTTTTTTTAGTAAAGTTTTTGAGATAAACGAAGATTTTTTTAAACAAAAATTAAACTATTTTGAAGCTTACTGGATAATATAACGTCAATAATGTACATTTGAGTATCAATTTTCGTATTTTAGAATATTTTTATTGTAAAATATAAAAATAAAAATACAGATAAAATACCCAATTTTTAAGTCTTATGACTTGTACAGCGTATGTACATGTAGAATTCTACATGTATATGTAGAATTCCAACTTCGCTATCCATTTGATTTTAAATAACCTTAAATCCAACAAACTAATGTACCTACCTGTTTTTGGACTGAATTTGGACTGTATGTAATCCGTAAAAAAAAACTATTAATACGAAATATATACTTGATATCCCCAGAAGACAAATAAACCTCCTTAGAAATGCATTTTGATCTCATATTACGGCCCAATTTCCACCAGTCGGAAAGAATTTTAGAAAATAAGGCTCAAATTTTACATTTAAAATAGATCTATAGATCTTAGTGTATATAAACTAAAATGTAATGACTGTGTAGCTAACTTTAATACAGGGTAAAAACTGAACTATCAGTAAATCAAAGATTAAAAAAACATATAAGGGCATAAAATAATAAGACCCAGAATTGCAACTTCGCTATCCATTTTAATGAAAATAACCATAAATCTTTGACCACAAATACTCGGATCTAAAACTAACAGATCACGCAAAAAATAGCTTTGAGGTAGAAAATAAATAGAAAATATTTATGAATCTTTAGGAATAATAAATTTTTTAAAATCAATCCGAAGTTTTGTAAAAACGTTTTTAATAGTCTGTTTTAATAATAAATAAATAATAATAAATAGATAATTAATAATCAATAATTAGTTAATAATAAATAAAGCCAATAAATGATTTATTTATTTATTTAATATATACGATCTATTTAGAAAAGTCTTGATATTTTGTTATATGTTTTTTCAATATTTGATTAAATAATCGTTCAGTTTTCCCCCTGTATTTAGCATCTCAGTCATTACATTTTAGTTCATCTATGCAGGTTTTTGGAAAGTGTCTTTTTTGTCTTTAGGTAAAGGGAAATCAGATCAATTTTAATTTATCTATTTTAAATTTCTTAAAATGTAACTATTAGGACTTTGCCAGACCCTTTAGCCTTTTTCCATTCAGTCCGCTCTTGGTGCTTTTTTATCCTTTTTATTTTGCCCCCTTGGTGATTATCGACATGTTATATTGCTTGTCTCGCTGTTTAAAAATATATAATATATATGATCTATTTAGCAAAGTGCTGGTTTTTTAAATTTTTTTTAGAACTGATGAATGTTTAACAGCGTATGAAGGACGTTAATTTTATAAAATCTTAAAAATTAGTATTTTAGTATTAGAATTTTTTTATCAGTATAAAAGAATGAAATTTACCGAAGTGTCGCACAGGACACAGGCCAATCTAGGAGGAAAAAAGCTATAATCGAAATTAATGAAACTATTGTGATAAGTGTATAGTTAAGTATTTTATAGAACATTATTAAAGGTTTTTCCGTTTATAGGAGGTGGATTTCAAGGTAAAAACAACGATGAAAGTAGTACCTAACTCGACAGGTCAAATTTTATTAAAACTATTGATTTTTTTTTCAATCTAAATTTGTGTATCATCCTATTGTTATTTTTTCATTATTCTTTTGTAATTAGTCAATATCGACGATCTTTATACCAGTAAGCCATTCTCAAAATAATTTTTTAATAATTTGACCTATTATATAACTTTTTTAAAAGTGCCGTAAACATTTTTTAAACTAAAAAGATCTATTACTAAAAAGTACCCCAAAGTACCTCTCTGGAATTTATAGAAGAGGTGTCTTAGAAGGTATATGAACAAATTATGAAGCATTTAGCTGCTTTTATCTGCTCTCTTGTCTGAAAATGAATTTTCAATTCCGCGAAAAGAGTTATTTCGTATTTGGTAAAACAGTAAGGGCGTTGATTTAATATACATTTCTATATTTGAAACACTTAAATTAGAGGATATTATTTCAATATCTTTAGCTGCACTGAAGAGATATTTAAAATTGGTAGTAACAAAGAATAAAACAAAATAATAAGAGGATGGAAAAACGCGGAAAGTCATATTACATTTTATTGACTCTGATCATTAAGTAAATTGAGAATATCACTTTTATAAGAAAAAATCGTATTACATACATTTATTAAGTTACAATATACTAAAATACATAACAATAAATGTTTTTACTGTATGAATTGAATTTCCATTTAGATTTTTAAATTTATTTGAATTTATTTTATTTATTTATTTTTTTTTTTTTTGTGACATCGATAGATCCTATTTAAATTGAGACTAAAGCATTACTAAGTAAATTGTTTTGTAAATTGTTGTTGTAATAGTATCACAGAAAGATTTGAAAACCGTATCGTTTCATATGATTTGGATTAGTACACTGGAAACATCTCATTTATACCATACCAGCTTGACGTGTTTTTTCATTCATTACTTATTTAAAATAATTAATACAAAATAAATATAAATAATTACCCATTACGTAATTATTAGAAACGAGCTAACTCATTATTTTGATTAAATTAATATAATACACAAAAGAAATGGTGCAAAATTAAACCTTATAAAAAAAAAAAAAAAAAAATTCCAACCACGGATAATGGGGGCCTACGGTATAGTATTTTCCTTATGGTTGTGACTTGATTGGTTTTATTTTACCTTATTTAAACTCTATTGCTTATGTAAATCAGGTTGCCAGGTCTGTTTAAGTAATTCAGACTTTTTTCTTCTTCCTAGATTGATCATTCGTCCCACTGTGCGTCGGTAAAAATCTTTTTTTTATTCTGATCATTCGTGTCAAGACATTGGAACAAAGTTTTTGGAATGATTGGACATATTAAATATATTTCTCTAGAGTCAAACGTTTCTTTAATATAATTGAAAAATCCAAAAATGTGACCTTCTCCTCTCACCGTGTGCTTATTCCCTAGGGGCGAGGAAATTTAGTATATTTACGTGCTAACTATTCCTAACAAAACCCTGAAGTCAAAAAAAAAATCATCGCATATTTCATATACATGTTTAGTGACTGGACTGTAAATATTTTATTTGCATAATTTTAGTGAGGGCATAAGAACAATGTTGAAAATAATTGTATTGCCATTGGTTCAAGACATTTTAATTTTTAAGCCAATCAGATTGCTGGAAATTGCTGAAAATTAAGCTGAAAGATTCTATCACATACAGGCCGAGTTAATAAAAGCGTATTAAAAAGAAATTAAATTAAGGGTAACTGGGGAGTTAAGATAAATCCCAGCAAATAACCTTTACCCTCCGTCGATAACCTACCTCATCCTGTCCTCCTGTATCCTTTAATGAAGTACCATTAAATAATGTAGAACAGATAAGATACCTTGGATTTTATCTGGACAAGGAACTTACCTGGAACCCTCATACAAGATTGAAAAGACAAGAAGCTGCACGTCGATTTCGACTAGTACACCTACTTGACAAACGTTCAAATCTCCCGAATCACTGCAAAAAAACTCATCTATATGACGATTATCAGATCTATTTGGACTTACGGAATAGAGTTATGGGGATCCACCAAACCATCGAATTCTTTCCGCATCCAATCCAAAATCCTTCGAAAAATCCTAAATGCTCCTTACTTTGTCACAAATGAATTGATCCACAATAACCTTAATATCCCATATGTTGCTGATTTGGCACGAACCAGATACCTTTCCTTTCATAATACACTCATTCCTCATTAAAATCCACTTGTAGCACAACTTGCTTCCTATTCCATTCCAGGCAATCCTCCGAAGCGTCTGAAAGGAAGATGGCCTCGCGATCTTGTTTTGTTAATATTCATTAGAGTACTACCAGTTGGTAGTTCCTCTACAGGTTTTATTCATGTCATTATATCTCATATATAAAGCATATTTACTAGATGTGTTTTTTTTTTTAAATACAGTTGTAAATTTCTATTAATAAAAGATAAAAAAAAAAAAAAAAAATTAAGGGCAGAAGATTTGTCAGCAAAAGAGGTTTGGCTATGTCCGTACGATATAAAAGGTAGTAGAGATCTATTGAAGAATGTGCATCTATATTCTGTATAGAAAATATTTAAGAAAAAATATAAAAGAAAAAACATTTGTAAACCAGAAACTGGCGGGGGGGGGGGGGGGGGGGGAGTTAATCATTATACAAAAAAAATTATTATTATTTTAATTAATTCATTCGAAATGCCTTAATGAGGAGTATTAAATTTGTAAATTGGGATTAAACAACAGAAAATACAAAAAAAAAAAAAAAAAAAAAAAAAAAAAAAAAACGGAGGAAAGTCATCGATATAAAAAGCCAAAGCATTAACGAAGGTTGACTATTTGTATGGAACGAAATTTAAATAATTAACAATTCAAGGGAATGAATAAGAACAATAAAAACCATTATAATTAACCGACATGCAAATTTTAGGAAGGAGGAAAACAGGCGAATAATTCGTAAATATCTTCGTATCAAATTACAACAACCGAAATATAATGTTACATTCTGAAATCATTTACATTTTAAATAAGGTAAAAGTATTGGAACAGAAAATGTTGACATATAAAATACATGGCACTGGTGTAAAAACGGGCACCCCTCCCTCCTGGCTAAGGGAGATATTGAAGACTGGCGGCGAGGACTGTCTATGGAGCCATTTGCTAATATTAGATAGCAGTGAGCAGTTGGAACCGTCCTTTCAATAAATTGGAAGACAAGGGGATTCTTCTTATAGAGCTTACTATGGAAGGATAGTTATCTGGTTTGGGCTAAATCAGCAACATATGGAACATTAAGGTCTTTATGGATAAGATTATTGCTGGCAACGTAAGGAGCATGGTCAACCTTGGCAGGAGATTGTGTAAAGGAATATATAATACCATCCACTGTTCCAACCATTTTGCAACATCTTATCTATTGCTCGGCCTAGAAGCTTCCATATCTCCACTTGATGGGAACACTTCATCTTCTTCAGAAGAAGACTGCAAGATAGCCTTCCAAATTTCAACGAAGAGCTTCAACATCAATAAGAAACGGGTTGATAAGAATAGACAAGAGCATAATTTCAACGTTGGTGACTTGAGCTACGTCGAAAATGGAAAGAAGTTGAATCGAAACAAGCTTGATCCAGTTCGAATCGGACTGTTCCCAGTCGTCAGACAGATTTCCTCCTCTTTCTACGAAGTAGTCAGCGGTAAGAGGAAGATCTCCAACTTGTTCCACTCCAGCAAGCTCCTTCCTTATTCCCCACCGCCTCAAGAAGCGACCTCAAGGGGGGAGCTGTAAGGTTGAGCAACCTTCAATCATCTGTTAATTATTTAACATATGTTAATTATTTATCATATGTGTTTATTACTTTATCATAACCTTCATTAACCTATTTTAATAGTTGTTTGCTGTAACTTACTGTTGTATTTACGTGTCATTTAATTCTTTACTTTCATTAAATAAATCACGTTTTAACGATCTTAGATACCTTGAGTTATTTCAGCCAAGTACGATATCTAGTGTTAGTTAGTTGATACCTCTTTCGAATAATTAGTGCTGCCCCTGGTAGTGTTTTAGCCGAAACATGTTGTAAATAGTCATTTTAAGTTGTAGGAATCACAGCCGGCAAGCCTTAGAGACAAGGAAAGGATTTGTTGTTTTTATTGTTAAAAATGTATTTTTTTTTTTCAATAATCAAAAAGAAGTTTTATTCTATGGTGTATATTTTAATAGGGCGTATAAAAAAAAATGACCGTTTTATCAAATTCCAGACTTCAAAAGTCTGTAAATATCTTAATGCCATTTATTATTTACCAATACTTAATAATCCCTTTAGAGCATTCTCTAAGCTTGTTTACTAACACTGGACTTCTTCAAAAAAGCGCACTGCGAGGCGTTGGTTTGAAAAATTTAGAAGTGAAGATACGACATTGGAAAGGAAGAAGGGCTCCGGGCGGCCATTAATGGATATTGATGAGGCTCTGAAGGAAGCTGTTGAGTCAAATCCGTCCACAAGTACTCGCGAACTTGCCAGGGAGTGTGGTGTGTCGAAAGATACTGTTAGTCGCCATATTCTCTCCACGGGGAAGGTGAAAAAGACCTGTGGACTGGTCCCACGCGAACTTACTCCTCAGCAATCAGCAGTCGAACCAACGAAGAGTTTACAGAACTTCATGGGTTTGAACTCCTGCCTCATCCACCTTATAGTCCAGACCTCGCACCTTCGGATTACTACTTGTTTCGATCCATGGCCCATTTTCTTCAAGTGGAAAAATTTGTTAATTTTGCGGAAGTTGAAAATCAGCCTAACATCAGCAATCAGCAAGACCTCCGTATTTAGACTAAACTATGCATTTTTACGGCTTCCAGATGACCTTAAAATTTGGTCTTAATATGTGATATAGCGCAAATTATTTACATTTTTTCTGAAATTGACAAGGGGCTGCTTTCTAAAATCCTACAAAATTTTATAGGTAAAAATTTTTTTTTTTTTTATTTCGACAAAATTTAGTTTCTACTTGTTTTTTGAGGTGAGGAATCTGAAAATAATATCAGTTTTTAGTTTAAATTTTTTTTTCACCCATAGTATATAAATAAGACATTTTAAAATGATCTATTTCTATTATTATTTTAATTTTTATACAATAAATTACAAATAAGACCATTTAAAAAAAATATGCATACATATTTTTTAACCAAAACCTGATATTTATTTTTATATCAATTAACATGCATAACTGCTCATTTCTCTATCTTGACTGAGAGCTGAGAAAAAAAAAAATAAAACGTAACTTATACTATACCAATATATCAATTACCAAACGTGAAGTATTTTATATTTTTTTCTCGGCTCCTAATGCTTAATGGCGGCTATAACTCTAGTTTTGCTCTATTACAGGTCCCTACTACCCACACAAAACTCGGCATTCAATTCTGTGAGTTAAAAGTCCAAATGTTCCCTTGTTAATGAAAGACAAGATGAGCGTAGGTGTCCTAGCTGCTATGTGGCCGTTCTTGTTGTTTGTATTCTTTGCTTCACGTGTGTTGAAAAAGAGAGTTGTGATTCTAACTTAATACCTAAATAAGTTAGATGTTTTTTAGTCGTTATAGTCTGTCCGTTTAATATTGGCTTGGATCTTTTATTTTTGAAAGAAAAAGTGATCGTGTCGGTTTTGCGGGTCCTTGAGGAGTTGGGTTATCTGTTGGGCTGCGTTTTGGAAAAAAAACAAAAAAATTGTTTGTTTGGCAGTAACCTACCTTAAGAATGTATAATATTGCTTAGGAAGATTGTCGAGAGATGATTGGTCGATAACTACACCAATGGGATGCCTCCACGTCACCAGCTCAGCCCTGCATTGTTTGTACATCAGCAATGCAAATACTGTCCTGGGAATCCCGACTGAAAGCTAATTCGTGGATAATTATAGCGTTTATAGTCAATTGAAATCCACCAACGGTCAGCCCGCTATCGGAGGAGGAAAACAGGGACTTAAAATATTTATCCTCGTAATATATATTCCAATTAATTGAGGACTGGACGATTATTTTGTTCCATTAGAGAAGCGTATATGCTATAAATAATGAAATGTATTTTCCTCATTCCTGTCAGGTTTATACCGCTTGTGAGGTCTACTTAAACTTTGTCTATTAGCATAACTTTAGGTTTACAGCTGGAAATGTGTCGATTCTCGGTCCGTATCGATATCGATACCTATCGAGATTCGATTATATATTTTTTCTCGATTCCTGATACCAATTCCGGGTTCAGTAAATCGTTTCTCGATTTTCGCTACCGCTACCAGTGTTTAAAATAAATTAATTTATTTTAATGAATTTATTTCAATTTGTCCCTGAATGGGAAAAACAATAGGTCATGCATATGTCTATCTATAATATTGTAAGAAACACAAAAGGTATTTTCAAACTCAAGGTCTATTAACAAGACAATTAACACAGACACGCTTACAGAATAGTATCGATTAACATTAGCACAATAATAACGGGATTTAACTACTATTTATAACACAATAAACACAACATAACCAACTCATAACCTTCCATCTTGTTACTACTACTCTGTCTCCTAGCAACGAGTAAACACTCCTTGGTGAGTCTAGGTTACTTAGCAACGGGGGTAGTTCTCCTTATTGCGTTCCAAATACTATTTTTACCAATTTACATTTTAGAATTCAAAAGATCAAATTACTTAAATTAAATTAACAATTAATGATTATTCAAAATAAACAAAGTTTAAAGTTTAAAGAATATAGGGATTTCAAACGTGACTTTTTTTTAAAATCAACATAGTTATTCGTAAATTAGTAAATTAATCGGTAGGTCCTAGCGACAAATATTATAGTAATAATGATAATAATAATTATATATATATATATATATATATATATATATATATATATATATATATATATATATATATAATTATATATAATACATACAGGGTGTTCAATATTCGATGGCCACCCCCTTTTTTTTTCCACAGTTTTTGAAATTTTGAAACGAAACTGTCAGGATCTTAACTGTGTCAAATAAAGTTTCTTTTCAACTTATAATCTGCTCTCCAACCTTCTCCAGTTCTTCTCCAGCGATCCTAACTTTGGAACGGGATGTGGTATTTTTTACGACAGTTTTCGATAGAAAATTTATTTATTTTTGTAATACCAGTTGTAGACTGCTTATTTTTTGTTAAAATGATTTTTCGCGATTCGCGGCGAAACGGTGCCCTGAACAAAAAAATTCACCAGTATAAAATCGATTCAAAATTTGATTTTCTATCAAAATCCGTCGTAAAAAATACCACATCCCATTGGAAATTCCAAAGTTAGGGTCGCTGTAGAAGAACTGGAGAAGGTTGGAGAGCAGATTATAACTTGAAAAGAAACTTTATTAGACACAGTTAAGACCCCGAGAGTTACGTTTCAAATTTTCAAAAACTGTGGAAAAAAAAGGGGTTGGCCTTCGAATATTGAACACCCTATATATACAAGAGCTTTATTTTACGAAATTTAACAATTTATAATTTTGTAACATATTTGTAAAATACATATTTTAGTAATAAAACAATGCGCACTGCGATTTTGATTCAATATGATAAATTATAACTTGGAATACATTATTTAAACTGTAGGAAAATTTGACAAAAAAAAAAAAAAATAAAATAAAGTAATAAAAATAAATAAATAAAAATATATAAAAATAAGTAAAAGTTTTGAGCGTTAAAATTAAGGAATCAATTAAATTACAATACAATACAATACTTCGATTTGTTAAATTTAAATGTAACTAAAACTAATAAATTCTAAGAATGTCTTATCAAGTAAATTTTATTCTAGTAGTATGTGCCTGGTATTTTTTTATTTTCCTAAATCCACCTTTTCTTCATAATTTATGAAAATATAAAAAGTATTATGATTGTTTAAAAAATAAGCGCCTATTTTTTATTTTCCTAAATCCACCTTTTCTTCATAATTTATGAAAATATAAAAAGTATTATGATTGTTTAAAAAATAAGCGCCTATTTTTTTATTTTCCTAAATCCAACCTTTTCTTCATAATTTATGAAAATATAATAAGTATTATGATTGTTTAAAAAATAAGCACCTTGTAGCAACAATAAAATCAATAGTCTTTTAGAAGGATTTAACTAGAGATGTGTCGATTCTCGATTCCTTCGTTTCTTGAGAAAGGGATAGGTATCGAGAATCGATAGTCCTAAGTCGATACCTAGGAACTAAAATGACACGTCTTTTGTTTTTAAAGCAACTACACATTGGTAGCACTTATAAAAGTTCTGTATTATGAAATCTTCTATTGAATAAACGATTTTCAAAGTGTTTTTGAGAGTGCTGAATTAGAATCTGATGTCAATTTTTGTGTAAAAAAATCTATAGAGGTAGTTTGCTTGAAAACCTAATCATTTTTTTTTAGAATTTAATTAACTTAAACCAAAATGTATGAAGCAGCTGTATTTTTTCCTTAAATAAATCGCAATCGAAAAAATAAAAATCTTGGTGCAATAATCGTGTTGATATTTTTTAAACTCGAGATATAAAATATTTAATTTAATGCTATTTTATTTATTTTATCGGCTTCTAGAGCCATTGGTCGGAACGGCAAAACATGTGTCTAATATTTTTTGACCAGGAACCACCAGAAAAAATGCCAACAAGATCCGTGAGAGACTGAGTGTGTCCTCCCCTTGTGAGTTTATTGTTGAGTTATAAAGTTCTCAGTCTGGGTGAAAATAAATCGTTTAATTGTTTAAAATTTAGGTCGTTCAGCATGTCAGTTAATTATGTGTACCTTGGGTAGTCGTTAATCATCCTAGAGCATAGGTTTCGAATCCTTTCTATTTTATTGTAGTTGGAGTCACATGTGTAGCTCCATACCGGAGAGGCGTATGTCAATAATGGTCGAATGGCTGATTTACATAAAATAATTTTGTTGCGAGTTGATAGTGGAGATTTTCTTCGGAAATATGGTGATATTGTACTAAAAGTTTTTTTGGCTTTGCAGCATTTATTATTAATATCGTTTATCAACCTCCCTTTTGTCTAATATTTGCTTCTATGGTCATTCACAATCGTTTCTCAGAAAAAATGACAGAATCAAAATTATAGAACATTTAATTTACTTTAATTTCATATCTACTTTAAGCAAATGGTTGACAAAAAGTGAAGTAAAAATTTTTTTTTTTTTCGAAACTTATTGATTTTCAATAACTTATATCTCGAAAATGGCAACAAATGTTATTGGTCACTTAAAAAGATTTTTCTAAATCGAGAAGTGTCTCGAGATATCAAAGTCAGAATATACAAGACGGTCCTTCGACCAGTGGTAATGTATGGTAGCGAAGCGTGGACCCTCACACTTCAACAAGAAAATCATTTAAATACTTGGGAGCGGAAAATCCTGAGAAAAATATATGGCCCAACCAAAATTGAGAATGGATACAGGATAAAAACCAACATTGAACTGAGAGACCTGTATGGGGACCCGGATTTGGTTTCCTGTATCAAGAAAGGAAGGATTAGATGGTTGGGTCATGTACACCGGATGAATCAGGAAAGGCTCCCAAAGAAAGTGTTGGAAGGGCGACCGGAAGGTAAAAGAGGAAGAGGTAGGCCTAGGCTGCGGTGGTTGGAAGATGTAGAAGCTGACCTAAGGCAATTAGGTGTAAGAAGATGGAGAAGAGCTGCAAAAGGCCAGGGTCCTTCATCGGCCATAGCGCCAAAGAGTTAGTTAGTTAATATATCTCGAAAACCGTGAAACGTTCGACAAATATGTATAGAAACAATTTTATATGAATAAAATATTTTTCTAGAGACGTTGAAAAACAAAAATAAACGTTGAAGCGTCATTTGTTTTTGAAACATTTTCTAAGAAAATCCATTTGAATTTTATTATTAGAATGGGTCAGGAGGTGCTCGATCATTTTCTCTTTCGAAGTGTTTAGTCTGCTTTAATTAATTTGCATAAATTCCTAGTTGTTTTTCTGTTTCGATTTATAAATGGCCACTAAGGACAGGTATCGTAAGAAAAATATCAATATACTGATATAGTCCAGGCAATGAGTGCATGAAATATCCGATTATTTTTGACCTCATAGCCTTTGTTAGGAATAGTTAGAAGAAAACATACTAAAAGTCCCCGCCCATTGGGGTGAGCTTACGGTGGGGGAGGATGAGGGGAGAAGGTCCCATTTTTGGATTTTTCGATTATATTTCGAAAAAGATGGACTACAGAAAATAATATTTCAAATAAAAGTTAAAGCTAATTAAATTTCCTATAAACTTGTTTCTATACATATTTGTCAAACCTCCAACAGTTTTCGAGATATACGTTATTGAAAATCGACAATTTTCCCCAAAAAAATAATTTTCACCTCATTTTTTGTAAAACATTTGCTTATAGTGCCTTCCACGATTGTTTCTCAGAAAAAATGAAAGAATAAAAATTGTAGAATGTTAAATGTTCTTTAATTTCGTATATACCTTTCTGGTATTCGAAGCAAAAGTTTAACAAAAAGTGAGGTACACATTTTTTTTATTTTTAAAACTATCGGTTTTTAATAACGTAATCTTGAAAACCGTTGTAATTTCGACAAATATGTATATAATTACATTTATAGGAGATTTAATGAGCTTTAATTTTGATTCGTAGCATACTTTTCTAGAGTCCACCGTTTTGAGATGTAATTCAAAAACTCAAAAAGCCTTCTCCCCTCCCCACCGTAAGGTAACACCCTAGGGACAGGGACTTTTAGTATGTTCAACTTATTACTCCTAACGAAGCTGCAGGATGCACTCTACAATGTGTTTATTGACTGGATACAACTTCGTACACCAATCCTCACATCTAAAGAACGCTTTGAAAACAAACAAGGAAAATACTTGAAAATATTCTAAGGCACTCAGACTAATTATAGTACTTGATATTACTCGATTTTTCCGGCACGAACCGGCTTCGATGTCTCTTCGGTATTTAATTAAAAAAAATAAATATTTTTATTTTACAAACAGCAATCTAACCTTATCAGTGATAAATTAGTTTTAAACGTGTATTTTTTTTTTTTTATAAATGAGATTTTTTTTTGTGTTAACAAATATCTGGTTAAAAAAAAAAAAAAAAAAAAATCTTAGGGAACCCGAATGCTGGATGCCGATTCCACAAGATAACTAGTACTAAATCTTGTGGAGTCGGCACAGTACAACCTCTTTCTCCTTCCACCACTTCGCGAATCAGATTTAACTTTTTGTTTAATTGAAAGGATTTTCAATATTCGCGAAGACACTGTAAATAGTCCAGTCAATAAACACATTGTAAAGTGCGTGAAATAAGCGATAATTTTTGACATCACAGCTTCGTTAGGAGTTGTTAGAAGGTTAACATACTAAACGATCCCGCTCCTGAGGGATGAGCTAACGGTGGGGGAGGGGAGAAGGTCCCAATTTCGTGTTTTTCGATTATAACTCGAAAACAGAGGACTCTAGAAAAATTGTTACAAATCAAAATTAAAGCTATTTGAATTTTCTATAGAATTATTTATATACATATTAGTCGAAATTCCAAGTATGTATGAATTTGAAGGAAATTTAATGCTGTACAATTTTAGTTCTGACATTTTTCCTGAGAAACGGTCGTGGAAGGTACTAGAAGTAAAAGTTTGACAAAAAGTGAGGTAACATTTGTTTTTTCCCGAAAATCACCGATTTTCAATAACGAATATCTCGAAAACAGTTAGAATCAAGACAAATTTATATATAATTAATTTTATAGGAAATGAAATAGGCTTTAATATTTATTTGTAACATATTTTTCTAGAGTAAACCGTTTTTGAGATATAACCGAAAAAAACCAAAATAATTTAACTTCTCCCCTTCCCCCACCTTTAGCTCACCCCCCAGGGAAGGGGAATTTTAGTATGTTTACCTTCAAATGTGTTTATTGACTGGATTGGTAAATGCTGATGAATTCGAAAACATAGAGCAGTTTCTTGTCAATTTAGTCTTGTACGTGGATTCCAAGTAAGACGTTTGTCCAGTTGGAGTCCTAGGTTCTATATTATAAGTATCTGATTAAAACAAAAACTCAATATTCTGAATAACTTTTTTCGTATTCGTGCATTATCAATCCAAACAACTTTAAATACCAATTTTAATGATTGCAATGTTATCACATTGCACATAGTATTACATTTTTTCCTGCGTGTTCCCGCTTTCCGTCAAATGCAATCATTTCTATCATAATCCAGTCACTAGAGGAAAAAAAATGAATCGATCCAGGAAAAAATCTGGGCGTTTTTTCCTCTATTTATTTTTATCTTTCTTGAGGGAGTGCATCTGAACTTTAAATTTAACTAATAGTACCTTAACCTCCGTTAGTCGCGTGCCCAATACGGACAAAAATAATCGCGTGGCACCTGTGAAATGTTTTAACGTTTCTTTCGATAAAAACCACTCAAAAGGGTTTTTTATTTCTGTTTTTTTCTTCTTCTTCTTCTTCCTCTTAGGACCATTACTGGCGTAGTAACCAGTCCTCTGGGTGTATTGTATGATAAGAGATCCTTGGGCGGTCTCGTGGTCTTTTGCTTGTAGGTCTTGCTCACATGGTCTTTCTGGGTTCTCTCACTTCTTCCATCCGACAGACATGTTCAAGCCATTTAAGTTGTCTGTTTTCGATGATTTCCTTAAATGGAGGAATCTCCAACCCTTCTATGACCCTTCCGTTCCTAATACAGTCTCTCCTAGTTTTTCCTGCTGCTCGGTGTAGGAACCTCATCTCAGCACCAGTGATACGGCTGACAAGCTTATCAAGCATTACCCAGCTCTCGCCGCCGTATGTTAGGAACAGAAGGTATATAACCTTGTATATACGCATTCTGACATTTTGACATGTATAAGTTGTTAGTCCAAACGGACAGAGACTTTTATGAAACTTGCACATAATGAACTGCCTTATCAGTGCTTACAATGAAAGGTTCATGAATCATATTTTTAAACAAAATATCAAAAAGCTAAGGACCGTCATTTTTATATGGTAATGATTTTTATACGTAATTAATTCGATTTCATCTGGTCGGATTTTAATTTCTAACCACCAAAGTTTATGATAAAGTGGTAAATCTCGTATCTGCCACTCAACATTGCACATATAAAGTTTTGTTATTGTAAACTTTACTGTTCGAAACCTTCCTAATGAAAATGGTGGCTTTACAATTGCGAACTCTGTGGCAGTATGGCGCTAGCCATATATCGTTCAAATTTTAAACTTCACAGGGATACAATATCGATATTAAAATATCGTATTATTGGAAGAAAAATATCGATATTTCGATATGTTGTGAATCGATACCCAAGTACCAAGTATTCTTCATCCAACTGTAGATAACTATCAAATTTAATTTAATCCTCAAATCATCCACAAAAATTATAAATATTTTTAAATTGAAAATATTACGCGCCAAAAAAACAAAAAAAAAAACAGGAAAATTTATCTATTAATATTTTCACACCTGAGATAGAGGCCAAGTGGGAGGTTCTAAGAACAGAGCTGCAGAAAAGCGTGTTTATTTTAATCTTCTAAATTTATCCTTCCGAGAATTTTAGTAATGTTTACAAAACGAGCAGGTGAAGTTATCTCAAAGTAAAGGAGTTAGATATTAAAGACAGTTGAAGCCATAAGTTCAATCATGAACAATATAACAAAGTTTTAAAAACTTATTTTTAGTTAATTATTAAGGTACTATCGTCTTTTGTTTCCTAACGGGACTAAAACGACAAGAAACTGCTCATCGTTACAGACTACTTCAACATTTACTAGACAAACGTTCAAAGCTCCCAACAAATTACAAAAGGCTAATTTACATGACGGTGATAAGACCTATTTGAAACTATGGAGTTGATCTTTGGGGCTCTACTAAACCATCCAATTCAACTCGTATCCAATCCTTACAATCCAAAATCCTTCAAAAAAAATTTTATCCAAGCAGACCTTATGTTGGCCTGACGTCTTCCATATGTTGCTAACTCAGCCCAAACCAGATACATATCCTTTCAAAGTAAGCTTCATAACTACTCCAATCCTCTAGTCTCTCAACTTGCTACCCATCCTATACCCAATTAATCTCTGAGGCGTCTGAAAAGAAAGTGGCCAAGAGAACAATAATGTAAAAAAAAGTTGAGTTATTACAACTGTATAGAATATATGTATATATCTGGTGGATGTGTAAGAAAATGAAAACAGTAAAATGACAATAGCTTCTAAATTAACTACCCTTTAGTATAACTTCAAAAAAATTCTAAATTTGAAGGTCCCGATGCCATCTTCTTTTCCCAAGAAAACTGAAAAAGCTAAGTGTGGTGAACAGTTTGCAGCATTCCAGCCTTTTACTTTTTTGAGTTCAAGGTTCGTAGCTAATTTACCTGTACTATTCGTAATTTGTTTGCATTTTTAACACATTTTATCCAAAATCAACAAATAATTTTTATTTTTTTTAGACATCTAAGAGTAGAAAAAGGCAAATTTTTACTTTATAAATCCTATCGTGCATACTTTCAGTACATAACTTTTTTTTTTTTTTAATTGAATTAGTCATTTATGCGTTAAATGACTCTTAAACATAACCCAAACAAACTTTTTAATGTTGACAAAGAAACTGCTCGTCGTTTTAGGCTACTTCAACATTTACTTAACTTTCAAAGTTCCTAATAGATTACAAAAGAGTTATTTACATGACTGTCATTAGACCCATTTGTACATGGGTATAATTGACTTTTGATGTTCCACTAAACCTTTCAATTCATCCCGTATCCAATCCTTACAATCCAAAATTCTTCAAAAAATCCTTTATGCTCCTTAGGGCACAAATATAATCCTTAAAGAAATCAATGTTCTATATATTGCTGATTTAGCCCAAAGTAGACACCTGACACATGGTAAGATCCATAATCACTCAAACCCTCTAGTCTCTCAAATTGCTTTCTGTTCCATTTCCGATAACCCTCCGAGTCGTCTAAAAAGTACATTATATGCAATATATAAATTAAGATTAATTATTACTATGTCATGTCAATAACATTGTACTGGGTGTGAGGCAAATTGGAGACTAGTGGATTCGAGTGGTATGGAGCTTACTATGAAAGGATAGGTATCTGGTTCGGGCCAAATCAGCATCATATGGAACATTAAGATCTTTATGGATAAGTTTATTGGTGACAAAGTAAGGAGCATTGAGGATTTTATGAAGGATTGTAAGGATTAGATACAGGAATCATTGGAAGGTTTAGTGGAGCCTAAATAGTCAACACCGTAAGTACAAATGGTTTTAATTACTACAAATGGTGTAAATAAGTATTTTGCAATTTATTTGCAGTTTTAAATTTATTTGGCTCGTCTAGTAAATGTTGAAGTAGTAGGAAACGACGAGCCGTTTCTCGTTTGCCGATTCCAAGTAAGTTTTTTGCCCAGACTGAGTCCTATGTAGCGAATACCTTCAACTGGGATCAGATTATAAAAGGAAATTTTAGGACAGAAAGTTGTAGGTTTACAACGAAAATTTAATAAAATAATTTGATAAAACAAAATTTCACAGAAAATGAAAAGGTTGAATTAGCTTTATATCGTATTTTGTTGTTTTTATAGAAATAAAAAAAAACAAAAAAAAAAACAGTGAAAGTAAAAAAAACAAATAATATTTTTTTTAACTCAATTTTTTTTTTTTAAGGAAAAACAACAGATTTTTCTACATTTCTTACAGATTTTTCTTACAAGAGCATGTCAAATAATCCCAACATAAAATAATGTAACAAAACAATTTCTTCATTAAAACCGATATAGCTCCTAAATGGTAGATCTTAGTGTCAGTTGTTATACACGGTGAGTATCATTTCAAATTTTGACCGCATTTTCGAATTGGGAATTAAATTTTCTATAATACCTGACTACCTGTAACTTTTAATTTTACAAACTTGGTATCTAAAGAACAGCTTCATCTTCACCTTATTTGGGGAAGTCACAATGTCTTGTATTACTTCAACGCTCACCGTTTGTTTCATTTTTGAGTGTCGAAAAAACTATCTACAAGACGTCAAATCTCACAAGAAATTGCAAGTTTAATCAGCTTTTGCTTGATATGTTAAACGTAATGATTTTGTTTCAATTTCATGGAGAAATTCACTTTTGAAACCGAAAAAACATGGTGTTCTCATTTGGCATACAAATCAGTTACTTGTGTAAATAAAACATTTTGACAGTCCCTTAATAGAAAAGTGCATTTTAAACATAATAAACTCTTCATTGGAATAAAAAGCAAAGAAAAAAATTTATTAATTAATAGAAAATAAAGGAAAACTGTCAATAAAGCGACACCAGATCAGAGGATCTTATGTTATTACATTTATCCATTTATTATTATTATTTAGGATTTATTTTATTAGATTTTCAATGTAATGATTTAAAATCCAATGATAATGAACATGGATTTAAATTTTGCCGTTAGCTTCTGAATGCAGATTGTGTCTAAGAATACTACTTTTTGAGGGGAATTTTATGGGCAGATGAGTCTGGTTTTACAGGGGAAGGTATTTCTATCTATAGGCATTTCTATGGAAGGCATTTTTACACTAAGAGATACTCACCCTGTATAACAAAAGATATTCCCCATTAAATTTCGGATAAGGAGACCGTCGTCCAATTTTCGATCCGATCAGCACTAACAGAGCTAGAGGGTGTCTAAATGTTTCATTTTTGAGTGTGGAAAAAACTTTAAACACTTTCAAGATGAACAAAAGGTTACACAAGAAAACTATATATATCTAGCCAAAACTGGTGTTATTGCTCTTTGGCGTACACTAGAATATTAATGAACGAAGAATTTGACTATTCATAGACACAAACATTTAATTCCTAAATAACTCCCGTAAAGATAATTAAATATAGAACTTTTCTATGAAGTAATCTTTATGATTGAGGCATAGCTGTTGAATTGATATAACTGATAATGATAGAACTCGCAGAACAAATACTGTCGATTTTCCTTGTTGTCAATAGCAACAGAATCACCTTTTCCGACATTGACTGCAGTTTCATGTTAGCTCTTCAAACTGAACTGATAAAGTAATTGTATATATATATATATATATACAACTATTTTGGCGACGTTTCGAGACTATATTGTTCTCATAATTATGCCCTGCATCTTAGTAGGAATGTTCTAGTATTCTTCGCACTCGCCAGTTTTCTGTTGGATTTGTGATGTTCCTTCATAACTGTGATTGCTTCAGGATCGTGGGTTGTTTTGATGTCTTCGTAAGGGAGAGAGAGAGAGCGAGAAAGAGAGAGAGAGAGAGAGAGAGAGAGAGAGAGAGAGAGAGAGAGAGAGAGAGAGAGAGAGAGAGAGAGAGAGAGAGAGAGAGAGAGAGAGAGAGAGAGAGAGAGAGAGAGAGAGAGAGAGAGAGAGAGAGAGAGAGAGAGAGAGAGAGAGAGAGAGAGAGAGAGAGAGAGAGAGAGAGAGAGAGAGAGAGAGAGAGAGAGAGAGAGAGAGAGAGAGAGAGAGAGAGAGAGAGAGAGAGAGAGAGAGAGAGAGAGAGAGAGAGAGAGAGAGAGAGAGAGAGAGAGAGAGAGAGAGAGAGAGAGAGAGAGAGAGAGAGAGAGAGAGAGAGAGAGAGAGAGAGAGAGAGAGAGAGAGAGAGAGAGAGAGAGAGAGAGAGGGGGAGAGAGAGTCATTTTCATTAATTTCTATTTTTTCAATGAAATGAAAATATGGTTATTATTGCTTATAATTTTTATTATTAGATTCATCTCTTTACAGTTTGTAATTTATTGTAGGGACTATTTTTTATTATAATTATCGAAATTTAAGGTGCCATCATACCTCAGATGCAGATATTTTGGAACTCGGGCCCTTACAACCTCTTCAATAATGAAAGAGCTTGATTTTCATATTACAGTATATTTTTCAAAATTGTGGATAAGGTGTTCGCGGGTATTTCCAAACTTTTTTGCAATATCACACTTTCTGTTAACTCCGGCATTTACGGCTTGAATAATTTTCAATTCTCTGGAAGGGTTTTACGCTTTAACATTTCCGAGAAGAAAAATAATATTTTGTGGAGCAACAGAACACTATACATATCGCATATTTGTTTTATCAGAAACTGAAACTAATCGGAAACAAATGTCAGGATGGGAGTTAATTTTCCGTAGAATCTTTGTTCACTCTCTAAACTCTACTTATTTAGCAAATCGACTTCGATATATCGAGGTTTGACGATAAAAACTTCGAAATATTTCACTTATTATGGCATCACTCCTCTTTATTATTCATCTAAGTCACATGTTTCGGGAAAACTTTGTCCCATCCTCAGACTGAAAACAGTATTTCATTATAATTACACTACTATTCTATTATTAACATCAATCAATACAACTCCTAGATTAATTAGCACATTACATATCATTATAATTTTACCTTTAACAGTTATTTCTCCATAGTGTTAACACACCGTGTCTGTTCCTTTTACATATCTAAAATGATAATACTTCTACCTCATGGGTACAAGGGTCAATCTCAAAACTATTGTTATGCGTCCTTAGTTGGTCAATCTATAATATTAATTTGTTAATTATACCTGCATATATTGTACCTATTTTATCTGTGTCTGTTTTGTAGTTAACAGTATTATTAATTGTTTTATTGATGTAAATTGCCTCTTTTATTTTTCTACTATGTGTTTTACTTTCATGTTGAAGGATTTTTACTTTTTCAAAATTAAATTTGTGGTTTAATTTGTGTGCATGTTCTGATAATTATTTCAATAATTGTTAACTAATTCATTGAAGAATATAGATAAAAACTTCGTTTTGTAGAGGTGGAATCTTCGAATCTTCGATATGTAGAGGTAAAAATAACATAGGTATAGTAGGCAGATTCAAGGAGAATAGAACTTCGATATATCAAGGTCCCACTGTTAATACAAAAGAAAACATTTGAAGTGTTGAATTCAAAAACGTAGTCTAATTTCCAGATTTCCCTTTTTTGAGTAGTTTTGCTACAACATCATCTTCCAGTTAAAGTTTTTGAAATAAAAGTAATTTATTTTTTTTATTTTTTATTGATTGCTTTAAAGTATAAACTTTATGGCAATTGAGTTAGCCAATAACAATAATAATTACATAATAGTAAATAAACAATAAATACAAATAGAGGAAGAGTTTTACATGTTATATAATCAGTACTAACAGAAAAAGCATTTCTTCATATTACGAGGGTAAGTCAATAATTATCCGCAATATAGTTATAAAATTTTATTGAAATGAAATAGGAAACTTACAAGTACATCATTTTTTCGACAGTCCCCTTGCTTTTCAACGCACTTGGTCCAACGTTGTTCAAGTTTCCTGATGCCCTCATGGAAGAAGGTTTTGGGTTGAGATGCGAGCCAGGAATGCACCGCTTCTTTCAATGCTTCGTCCGAGGCAAATCGACGGCCCCTAATTGCCTGTTTGAGTGGACCAAACAAGTGAAAATCAGATGGAGCGAGATCGGGACTATATGGAGGATGATTCAATACTTCAAAATTGAGTTTCTGAAGCGAGCGTTTCTACAGTGTGGGCAGCTGTATGCGGACGGGCATTGTCGTGCAAAAACACAACGCCTTTTGACAGCAGTCCTCGGCGTTTGCTTCGAATTGCAGGCTTCAGCTTAGCAGTAAGCATCTCACTGTAACGTTCACTGTTTATTGTTCACTGTGTTTTGAATTTTTCAATCCATTCGTAGACACTCCGTTGTGGCAAACGATTGTTCCCGTACTGTACCAAAAGTCTTCGATGAATTTCGGCCCCTGATACACCTTCCGACCACAAAAAACGGATCACTGAACGTTGCTCTTCTTTGGTGCAAATAGAAAGTGGAGCGGCCATTATTAACAGCACGACAGCGATAACAAAACTAACCTACCAGCTTGATACGCACATAAACATAACAACGAATAAACAAAGCATGCGCCATCAACACAAAAGAACAGTACTGCCAACATAAACAAAAATATAACTATATTGCGGATAATTATAGACTTACCCTCGTATAATAATTTATACGAACGAAAGATTTTTTTTTTTCTTACAAGCTATAATGATATATACAAACAAAGAAAAATAAAATAAAAATAAAAACATACATTTCTACAATTTATAATAATCGATATTGATTATAGTCTAGGGTCACAGAAGTTGTAGCAGCAACTGCAATAGAATCCAATATTTTATTTAGTTAATTCAAAAGAAATAAATCAATTACTTTTTGCTAGCGTTTAAAAATTTTAAAATAAATAGGAAGACGTTATTTATCTTTTCAATGCTATTGTAATATAAAATATTTTCCAAAGATAGACTTCCATCTGTTTGAACTATATAGTCTTTTAGGTATTTTTTTTCGAAAATTATTGTTTCTTTGGAACTCTAACAACAGATGTTTTAAGCTATTTACGATAAATAATCTACAATCTTCACATTGTTCATTAGCTTTAATTTGCAAACTGTTATTTTTAAAAAATATTTTCAAGTAGTCACATTTGGCTATTCTCAGTTGGCTAACGGTTCTTATTTTGGTTATATTAATGTTATATTTTAAATCTTCCGGCTGAGGGTTATTAAAATTTGAAATTTTCATAAATAATGAGTTATACCTTATATTTAAAGTACGATCAATGTCTGTCGATAATAAATGATTAGTGGCTTTTTCTATTATTTTTATTAGATAATAATTTTTGTGGATTGAAAAAATCTTGAAAGTGTTCTGGTATACTGCTGTTAATGGTTAATTGTTTAATTTGAGATACCCAGTTATATTGAAAATCTGGTTTATTGGTATGTAAATCTATAAGTCTTTCGAGGCAGATACGGGGTAGCCGATTTTCTGGTAATGCCATGATTTTAATTGAAAAATTTATTATTTTTTTTAGTACTGGGATGAATAACGGATTCCGTCCTGTTTCTAATCTTACAATATAATTTGGTGTGCATTTGGGCCAGAAATATAGTGTTTTTAGAAATTTAAGTTGAATATTTTCGATAGTTTCCAGGTAGTTTAAACTCCAGATCTGAGCTGCATAAAGAAGTGTTGATGAGACCATAGCATCAAAAAGAACCATTTTTGATTCCCAGGAATCACTTTTACCCTTTATAAGTATTTCTTTTGCTTTTGCGCTTGCAATAGTTGCTTTTTGTACAAAGTGATCAGCTGCTTTTGCAAACTTTCCTGTATAATAAAAGTAGTTAAATCATATATAAAATGGCTATTAAAAATAAATAAATAAGGCCTCTTTCCAATTAGTCCAGTCAATAAACACATCGTAGAGTGCATAGAATATGCGATAATTTTTGACTTCACAGCTTTGTTAGGAATAGTTAGAAGGTAAACATACTAAAAGCCCCCACCTCTGGGGGTGAGCTAACGGTGGGGGTGAGGGGAGAAGGTCCCAACTGTGTTTTACGATTATATCTTGAAAACGGTGGACTCTAGAAAAATATGCTAAAGATCAAAATTAAAGCTCATTAAATGTACTATAAAATTAATTATAAACATATTCCTTGAAATTCCAACGGTTGTCGAGATATACGTTATTTAAAAATCGATAATTTTAATAATAAAAAAAAATGTTTACCTCACTTTTTCTTGAACATTTGAAGCAAATGCCAGAAACGTAAATTAAAATCAAATTTAATGATCCACAATTTTGATTCTGACGTTTATTTCTGAGAAACGATTGTGGAACCTAATGGAAGCCAAAAATTGACAAAAAGTGAGGTGACATTTGTTTTTTTTTCCCGAAAATAACCGATTTTCAATAACGTATATCTCGTAAACGGTTAGAATTAAGACAAATTTATATATAATAAATTTTATAGGAAATGTAATTAGCTTTTATGGTTATTTGAAACTTATTTTTCTAGAGTCAACCGTTTTCGAGATATTATCGAAAAACCAAAAAAATGGAACTTCTCCCCTCCACCGTTAGCTCACCCCCCAGCGGCGGAGACTTTTAGTATGTTTACCTTCTAACTGCTCCTAACGAAGCAATGAAGCCAAAAATTATCGCATATTTCATGCACTCTACCATATGTTTATTGACTAGACTAAATTCAAAGAACTTTACTTTTAACGACCAGCTGTGAAAAAAATTCAAAAATAGACTTGCCTGGTTATAGAATTGTAAACTTCATTTGTTTTATAAATCTATTCTCGTCCGTAATGGCTACTAAGACGGTCTATAAAACGCCGAAGCGTCATTTGTTTTTGCAACAGTTTCTAAGAATAGTCATTTGAATTTTATTATGAGAGGGTCAGGAGGTGCTCGTTCGTTTAGTCGGCATTATTTAACTCGCAAAACTTCCTTGTTTTCTGTTTCGATTCATAAGTGGCCATTATACTCAGTACTTCACAGACGCTCAAAACTACTAAAACAGAAACTCAACATTTACATTTACTTGCTAAAACCCATCTGGACGTATGCATTACAAATTTATGGACCGGCCAAAAGAACACATATTCAGAAAATACAAACATTTCAATCCAAATTCCTAAGACTGATAACAGACTCCCCCTCCTTATGTCTCAAACGATACGCTACACACAGATTTACGTATTCCTACAGTTAAGACCCATATTCATAAACTTTATCGACAATTTCATGAAAAGCTACGTGGACACACTAACAAACAGGTACATAATATGTAAACAGTACAAATTCCTGACATAACTCAACCGAGCCTGAAAAGGAAGTGGATGAGGGATCTCCTAGCCTAATCCCTAATAATTTAGTATCATCTCTCGAGATTGTACCACTGGGTGCTGACTCCCTCATGCCTGATCATGTCTGTTGTTTTAATGTAACTTCACATTCACTGGTTGTCCATTAGGTACAGTTTTGAATAAAAGTATTATGATGATAAAAAAAAAAAAAAAAAAAAAATTTGGCCATTAGGGAAGGGTATCGCAAGAAAAATATATCGACTATGTATTCCATATCGACTATATTTAGAGCACTGAATATCGATACATCGATAAATCGTTTATTTTTTATTAAATGCCATTTTTAATATTACAATCACGTTACTATGATATTCCCGTTTATTATATCGTTTTAGCTAATTTCGGTATTGACGTCAGAAACACTGCTCCACAAAATTCGTCTATAAGGAATTTAGAGTTTTTATATTGATACTTTGTTATTTATACATTTATAATTTTTAAAATTTTAATATAGGTATGTTGTTATTTTAATTTAGTATGTTATAGTTATTATGTAGTTATTATTATTATTATGTATTATAGTATGTGATAGTTAGTATGTAGTTAATTTTAATATAGTATATTGTATTAAATATAGGTATGTAATTGTTTTAGATATAAGGTATGTTGTATTAGACACAAGTAATTAGTTATGTGAAGCGTTCAATATATTTTAAATATTAAATGTTATTTTAAACATGTAGTGTAATTTTGGAATGTTAAATGTTAAATTTAATATAGAAATGTTCTCTTAAATGTTTGAGAAAATTTATTCTTGCAATGTTAAACGTAATATGGCTACAAGCCATCCCTGCAAAACCCGTGTAGCCGAGAGGCAAGGAAGGGAAATAAATAAATAAGTTATTTATATAGGGTGAGTATCTCTTAGTGTAAAAAAATAAAAAATAAAAAATAAAAATGGGTGAAACTAGATCAAAAATGAAGCAAAATGCTGCAGACCTCACCTTTCTTTTCCAATCCGTTGCAGATATACGATAAATCAAAGACTTTTTTGAGGAAACCACGTTTTTTTCCACAAAAGCTGTAATATCTCAATTTTAAAATTTTGACTTATTTAGAAATTAAATTTTCTATAATAGCTGAGTACCTGTAACCTTGAATCTTCTAAAACCGAAAAAACGTGGTGTTTTTATTTTATTAGATTTTCAATGTAATGTTTAAATTCCAATGATTTGCCGTTAGCAAATGCAGGTTGTGTTGAAGAATATTACTTTTTGAGGTGGATTTTATGGGCAGTTAAGTCCGTTTTTACAGGGGAAGTAAAATAATCTCTGTTTTAAAGATACTAAAAAATTGTGACGAAGAACTATTAATGCTTGCAAAGGACAACAATGGTATAATATCCTTCCATAAACAATAAAATCCTTAAATCTTGGAATATTTCAAAATAGTATCCTTAAGGGCAAAAAATAAAAGGACAATAATGGCGGAATATCCTTCATATAGCTTGAAAATCATTAAATCCTGGCGGAGCTCAAAATAGTATCCTTAAGGATGAAAACTATTATAAATGTGGCCAAGGATATACTTTCACCATCTTAAAATTTTGGATGTACAAACTTCAAACCTGCGTTTACACGCTCCAATTTATTTGCACAAACTGGCTTGTGCAAGCCAATTTGCGCAAATTGCATGAGCCTATAGATCTCCTCAGATGAGTACCAATGTTTGATTTCTTGTCATACATTTTTGAAAACTTTAGTATATATAATCCATGTAACGTAGTACTGATGTGTCAAAGATTTTGTATGTTTTAGAAGTGAAGATGCATGTTTAGCCTTCGAAACTAGTTTTCTAATAAAATAATTCCAAGAAAAGTAATTCATCAATCCTAATTAAAATTTATATTTTTTGTTCGATTCTACTGTAACTCTAACTACCTACCTCTTCATTCCTGCCACATACAGTAATTTCCTCATCAAAAAGATCGATATCTCGATAAATTGTGTATCGATACACGTCCTAGTGGACATGAATATTTTCTTTAGTTGTTATATAACCAAGTACAGGTTTGTTGAACGACGAGCTGTGTTATATCTCTATTGCCTCTAGAGCTGATATCGCTCGCAGCAGATAGGTCATCGAGTGCAAGTTCGGTCTCCGGTTTTCCTCTTCGCCAGGTCATCGACTCCTGGATCTCTGCCTTGTCGGCTTTCCTTCTCAATGGAGGAAAACGTCCCCCTGCAACGCCACTTACGTAACACCTTTACGACGGGGAAATTCCAACATTTGGGTCAAGGTCTCGGTTGAACCGTGCGTGGAACCTCTTTCCGCCTCGCATAGATCTTCCGGTTCCCCATTCAGTCTGCTGTTCTGTGTTTTGAATCAAATACTTTCCCTATCGTTCTTACTTGAATCAAATACTTTCCCTATCGATTCTTACTTGAATCGACAACTTTCCTTATCGATTCTTATTTGAAAGAGATAGAAGCGTAGTTTTAAACGCTAGGAATGGGATGTATTATTTACCAGTTCTTTGTTATTATTAAAGACTGGATTTTTGTGCAATTGCGTCTTTGTTTTGCTAAGTTCATTCATTAAAGCTTTGATAAGAGTTCGAATCATGAAAACCACGTTATTTCGATACTAGTTTTATATTGCACGTTTTGACGTTGATGCACGAAATTGCACGTTATAAGGTTTTCCTGCATGAAATTGCACGCTTTAAGGTTTTATTTGTAAATTTGTCTTTAAAAAAAAAAAAAAAAAAAACAGTCAACAAAGTGGATTGAAAATTAATCACTTTCAATATAAACAAACACTATACGTTTTACAAAACAATTGGAATAAAATAAACCAAATTTGAAAAAAAAAACCTTGGATTTATAATTTTACAAACATTTAACGACTTTTTAAATGGCAACCGTTCAGATTTAAGTGGGGCACCAAACATTTTAACTTCCTATAATTATGCCCAATTACCAGTATTGATGTAGAAAGAGCTTTTTCTCTTTCAAGACATATCCTCGATGACAGGAGGTATAATTTAACAGAAAAACAATTTAGAAATGTACATTGTTGTAAATTTTATTGAACAAAATTGATTTCTTTATTTTGTATTTGTCTCATTGAATTGTTTACATCGTCTAATTAATCGACCTCCTTCTTTTGATTCTTGTCCTAGAGAGTCTTCCTAATGTTTTCGCCTTTTATAGTTCAAAAGATAGATTTAAGATATATTCTTTTAAAACATAATATTATGTATCTACTTCATGGTAATTATTAGAATTTTGTATTATGTTTTGTCTTACTGTTTATGCTTTCTTAAACCGCATATAATTATTGTTCCTAAGAGTGTTTTTATTTAATTTAATTATTACAAAATATAGTTTAAGTATAGAAAAATTATTTATTTTGTTATATTAAATATTTTACTTCATTTTATGCCTACTTCATGCTAATAAAAAATAAAAATGAAAATCATTTTATTTAGCATTGCACGTTTTGAAGTTTTTGTTGCACATTTCAATGGTTTTATACTGCACAAAATCCGGTCTTAAGTTTTTTTTTTTTTTTTTTTTTTTTTTTTTTTTTTTTTTTTTTTTTTTTTTTTTTTTTTTTTTTTTTAATTGAAAATAAATTACATAAATCCGAACTAGGCTAATAATAACAATAACATAGGAACATCCATCTCACATGAAACAATAAGTAATAAGGAGGAATCTATAAACAAATGTAGAATACAAACGAGATAAAGCAATAGGAAAAACAATCAATAAAACCTACATAACAAAATAAACCATACTAGTTAAATTAACAATAATAATTAATAGTTATAAACGATCTGTCGATCAAAAACAAAATCATTCTGTATAAATCAGTCATAAGACCATTACTGACGTACGCCTCTCCTGTATGGAGCTACACCTGTGACTCAAACTATAAAAAAATTGAAAAGGTGCAAAACAGATGCATGAGAATAATAAATGACTACCCCAGATACACAAAAATAACCGACATACTACTCGAATTAGATTTTTAAACAATTTATTCACACACAGACCAGAGACTTTTTCAACTCTACAAACAGTTCAGGAAATCATATAATTCAAACAATAGGCAATTATAAAAAGCAATCCTTAAGAAGATACATACACAAACGTACAAACCACATACTACTACAGGGTGTCCAAAAAGAGTATCGGGTATTTGTTACTTCGATAAAACAAGAACTACTTAAAATAAAAGAAAAGGTTTATTGTTAATTATTACAATATAAAGTGGAAAATTATTTGGAAAATATGATCTTATCTATGGTAAATGGTGACCGTTATGCTGCTGGCACTTTTGTAATCGGTAACGTTTGGCGATCACATGCTGACACATAGCTCTCGATATTGCTGTCATTTCCGGATGTTATGCTTCAATTGCGTCAGGTTCGTCAGATTATTCTCATAGACCTTTTTAAGGTATCCCCATGTAAAATAGTCAATTTACATCAACGGACAGTAAAATTTTAATAGAGTCGATTAATAATACAGCCATACATGACTATTTGACTGACCTAATCAGACGAAATTTAATAACCATTAAGAACAAAGGGAAAATGGTCTCTATAAAATGGGTTAAAGCACACTTTGGAATTGAGGGTAACGAAAGGGCCGATTACCTAGCCAAAGAGGCGGCTAAAAGTAATTTGTTACCTTCGTATAACAAAGTTCCATTATCATATATAAAGCGGGACATAAGTTCTGATATGGTTAAAAAGTGGGACCAATTGTGGGTGACCTCATCAAAGTCACCAAGCTTACACAGATTTATACCTCACATTACACACAACAATTACAAACACATACAAAGTAACAACTACAAACTAACACAACTAATGACAGAACACGGAAACTCTAAACAATATCTTAAACGATTTAACATAATACGATCTGACATATGTAATGAAGACGGACAGACTCAAAATTTCAAACATGTACTTTATGAATGTAAAGCATTTGAAAGACACAGGTTTAATCTAGTAAAAAATATTATTCTCAAACATGGAACATGGCCAGAGACAGAACAAAATTTGTTCTCTAAATTTAAGACTGACTTACTCACGTTTATACGAAAGATCGACTTTGACAAACTGACAAATGATGGGCAGCGAAGGTAGTTTCTTGTTGGCTTTTGTTTTGTTTTGTTTTTTTTGTTATTTCTTTTCTTTTTTTTTTTTTTTTTTTTGTGATTTTGTTTAAATATTTTTGTTATATTACAACGTTATGTACATTATGCTAAACTAATCATGTTAACTTTTAATAACATTGTAAAACATGTAGTATGCCTGTAAGGCATGGAACATGTTAATATACAAATAAACGGTCCTTATATGGGGATACCATATAAGGAAAAGAAGGAAAAAAAAAAAAAAAAAAAAAAAAAAAAAATGTAAAATAGTCAAGTAGATTAAGGTCGGGGCTTCTGGGAGGCCAATTGATGTTACCTCTACGCGAAATGGACTCAGGGAATAATTCGTTTACAGGTTCCATTTCTTGATTTGATGTATGGCGAGTGACCTCATCTTCTTGAAACCACGTTCTTGAATTGAAACCTTGAAATTCCTGTAACTCTGGACCTAAAAAGTTTCTCAGCACATCGCAATAACGGCCACTATTCATATTACAATTTGTAACATCAACTGGCCTCACAAAAGCCCCGACCTTAATCCGCTTGACTATTTTACATGGGGATACCTTAAAAGCAAGGTCTATGAGAATAATCTGACGAACCTAACGCAATAAAAGCAACATCAGGTCAGAAATGACAGCAATATCGAGAGCTATGTGTCAGCATGTGATCGCCAATCTTCGTTTCCGATTAGAAGAGTGCCAGCAGCATAACGGTCACCATTTAGATAACATCATCTTTTCCAAATAATTTTCCACTTTATATTGTAATTATTAACAATAAACTTTTTTTTTATCGAAGTAACAAATACCCGATACTCTTTTTGGACACCTGTATAACAATATTTTGCTAATAATACATCCAAAAGTTATTCTCTCAGCTTGAAATGAAATTTATTGGAACACAAATCTATTATATATTTGTCAAATACCACTCACTCAACACGAAATCTCAGAAACCAACGAACGGATTGGAATGAAATTCGATATGTAGATTCCTCTAGGGCCGTAGGTGCTCGCTAAGAAAGGAATTTTAAAAAATCGGCCTGGATCGCGGCTAATTTGCGAAAAATGCGATTTAAATTTTTATTGGGTGAATAATAAAAGATTAATTATCATATGGTATTTGGATATAAGCTAAGTTAAAAAATAGGTTAGATCTTTAAACCGCAAACTTTGACTACCGTTTAAGTTCCTTATAGTTGTAAACAAACAAAAATACGATCGATGTCGAAACCTTATAATATTGGTACTTTCTGTGAACTCATGGTAGCTGCAGAGGTTACGTACAACTTACAAGTTTGAGTTGTTTCGTGAAGAGAAGCTATTAAAAGACTTATGTTAAAGAGGAGGTTAAAAGACTTATGTTCTCTGGTGATGACATGTAAGGCCAGTTCGATGTAGGGACAAAAAACAGATAAGAATCAATAGTTCCTTAAGTGTATGATTCTCTTTAGTATCGTATCATGTTCTACCATGGAGAAGAAAGGTACAGTATTAACATCCCTCAGCGTGACCCAAACTCCAATACATCACTTAAGAAAACTGTGTCTGCAGCTGATTTTTACGCCTAAATGATAGTGGAGCGAGGAAGGTGAAGGTGAAGAACCTTATTTACTTTAATTTCGTAATCTCCTCAACCAATTTATGCTTGATATGTACGCTAAAATAGAAACAGAAAGACTAAACTTTCTTCAAAAAAGTAGAGAAGTTGAGACTATATTCACTTAAAGTATGCCATAAGAAAAACTGATGGTCTGGTATCAGAGCTGGGTAAGATGGTAGTGCTGCCTCGAAGCTTCACTGGAGGGCTATCAAAATAATATAAAATTAACTTTTGCAAATTGTCAAATTTACTTATTGAAATTATTCTAAGAATGGAATTGTTCAGGTTTATTTAATCAATAATTATCAACGTTAAGCTTAACTTTTACTAATTTAAGTTGTCTTCATACTAATGATATTAAACCGTAGCGGAGCGGGGTACTTTCAGCTAGTAATATATAAGTTAATTATATAAAATGTGGATTAACTTAAACGTACAAAAAGTTAATAAATTATGAATTTTAGTTTAGTAAATTTTATTATGTATAAACTTTTTTTTTTTTCTGATTTTGTAGGTTTTTTAGTATTTTTCCTACTGTTAAAATAAATGCATTCCAAATTATATCCATTTTAGCTAGGCTCAGCTGACTGTGTAGTGTAAATTGTTTTATAACCAAAACATGTAACAATATTTAATATGTGCAATTGTAAACTGTTTAATCATTTGAACTTTTATTATTATATTATTATATATAAACGATAATAAATGATAGTTAAATTATAATACAAGCCAGATTAAAAAATAATAATATGCAACTTTTATATAGGGTTAATTGCTCTTATCTACCTTGGCACGTATTAAACTGTTGTAATTGACGAACAACTAAAGAAAAACAAATTAAATAAGTTAATTGAAAGACGTCCGAGAGGTATCATATTACGTAAGCAAGGTATGGATTACTAATGAATATTCAATATTTTTATTTAAAAAACGATAATCACGTAATGTGTGACGTCCAGTCCAACAATAGGTTTTTAATTTAATTATGTATGAGACCTATTTAAATAAATAAATATCACACAAAATCGGTATAAAGGCAAAGTTAGTAGCTAAAGATTGTTACGAAAATGAGTCTAAACTTTAGTATTAATATACAATTTACAAATACATCTATACCATTTAGCCATTTTTTGTTTGTGATCACTAACCGCGAAAACTAATGATCCAATCTGTACCAAATTTTAACTGCATCATCTTTATGGTTCGAGGAAGGTTTAGCAATAATACAATTTTTATATTTTTGTACATATATAAATTTATTGAAATTTACAACTATACAAATATGTACATTAAGTAAAAGAGCTGATAACGATTACAATGACATGTAAAAACTTGAAAAGAACTTCAACAGTATCACTTCAATAACATTCTACACTAGAAGATGTCTAGGCCATCTTCTTTTCAGACGCCTCGGAGGATTATCGAGAATGGAGTGGGAAGCAAGTTGAGAAACTAATGGATTTTAGTGGTTATGGAGCTTACTATAAAAGGATAGGTATCTGGTTTTGGGCTAAATCAGCAACATATGGAACATTAATATCTTAATGGATAAGCTTATTGGTGACAAAGTAAGGAGCATTGGGGATTTTTTGAAGGATTTTGGATTGTAAGGATTGAATACGAGATTAATTGGATGGTTTAGTGGAGCCCCAAAGCTCAACTCCGTACGCCTAAATAGGTCTAATCACAGTCATGTAAATGAGACTATTGTAATTATTTGGGAGCTTTGAACGTTTGTCTAGTAAACATTGAAGAAGTAGAAAACGACGGGCAGTTTCCTGTCGTTTTAGTCTTGTATGTGGATCCCAAGTTAGACGCTGGTCCAAGTGGAGTCCTAGGTAGCGGATCTGTTCAACAGGGATTAGTGGAATATCATCAAATAATTAAAATTAATAATTACATTAAATTAGGACGCCCCCGTCACGGCTTCGCCCGCTCTCATAAAAAAAAGAACTTAGATTATTTAAACTAATAATTGAATTTCATTTCTTTATCGAAAAAGATCTTTTATTAAAGTATAGAATTTAGCATTATTTCTTCAACGACATTTTCACGCATGGCAGTAATTTTTAATCTGATTAAAATTGCATTGATTATGTGTTTGAGTACGTAAAACCATAATTTGACATTCACTTTGACAGAAATAATGTTATCGAATCATCTGGTTGGATTTTAATTCCTAACCATAAAGGTATATGACAATTTGGCAAACCTCGTTCCTGGGTCTCAACATTGTACTTTAATTATTAATATAGTAAACTTTATTATTCTAAATCTTCATAGAACTATAAAGGTATTGTATTTAAAACTTGGTACAGTTGGATTTTATAGTTTTACCATTGCTAAGTCTGTTGCAGAATGGCCACATATCGGTCGATTATTAAACTTCACTGGGATCCATATGCCGCTGCATATATTTATAACTTTTTTAATAACAAGTGAAGTGAAAATAAGTACATTTTATCATAAACCTTTACATCAAACTGAAAAAGTGACATACTTACGCTTGATAAAAGACTGACCTGAGGCCCACAGGTAAAAAAAAAAAACAGACATTACAGCTAAGACTGCGACTTCTATACTCAACACTTCACAGACGCTCAAAACTACCATTAACACAGAAAACAATTTCAATTACATTGTCATAAAAAAGCGATAAATAAATGTTGAAATTTACTGATTTTCAATTTAATTGTCATTAAAAAAGCTATATATATATATATATATATATAGAGAGAGAGAGAGAGAGCTTATGTGGAGTATATGTGCCTTATATAGGTATATGTAGAGCGACATGTGGAGTTTACAGTGCAGTTTAAAGATCGACTGATATGTGGCTAGCACCATTCTGCAACAGAGTTAGCAATGGTAAAACTATTAAACCTATTACTAAAACTATTAAACTGTACCAAATTTTCACTACAACAACTACATAGTTCTAGGAAGGTTTACAATAAAAATTTTTTACTATGATAATAATTTAAATGTACAGTCTTGAGTGCCAGAAACGAGGAGCAAATTGTCATTTACTTTTATGGTTACTCGGATCATAAATTTGGCAGCATTTTTCTTATCATAATTTTTTTTTTATATCCATTTATTGAAATTTACAACTGTACAAAATATATACATCCAGTAAATGAGTTGATTATGATTACAATAACATGCGAAACTTGAAGAGAACTACCCATCAGTAGCCCTCAAAATATCATAAATCTATAGGAAAATATTGTTCGTTATAAAACAGTTGTCACTGGACCTACCATTTTGGAGCTATATTGGTACCTTGGAGCTATATGATACCTCTCCATGTTTAGCCTACAATTTATAAGTTTTCAAGCGTTTTATACAGGGGAAGATCGTGGGCCAAAGAGGTATCATGGGTAGGGAGGTTCAATTCGAACCTATTTAAGGTCACTTACCTATATACAAAGTCTTACGGTTATTTAATTATGAATATTTTTTTTTTTTTTTTAAATGACAAATATCAAACATTTATGCCTTATAACTTCGTCGTTTACTGATATATCAACGCCTTTTCTTTTTTTTTTTTTTTTTTTTTTTTTTTTTTTTTTTTTTTTTTTTTTTTTTTTTTTTTTTTTTTTAATTTTGGATGGGATAAATAGTTTCGGAGTTATAGCCTAAAGAGTACCAAAAAACGTGTTTCAAAAATCTTGTATTGAAGTATAGGATTTAGCATTATGTCTTCAATCATATTTTTATGCATTGCATTTATTAGATGTTCAAAGAGTAAGTAAAAGCATAATTAGACATCTACTTTTCAAAAAATAATTTTATCGATCCATCTTGTTCGATTTTAATTTCTAACCAAAAATATATGACATTTTGGCATCGTTTCGGGCACTCAAGGCTATAAATTTTAACTATTGTTATAGTAAAATTTATTATAATAAATCTTCCTAGAACTATGAAAATGGTGTAGTTCCAATTTGGTACAGTTGGATTCAATAGTTTTTCCATACAGGGGAAGATCGTGGGCCAAAGAGGTATCATGGGTATGGAGAGGTTCAATTTGAACCTATTTAAGGTCACTTACCTATATACAAAGTATTACGGTTATTTATTTATGAATATATATTTTTTTTTTTAAATGACAAATATCAAACATTTATGCCTTATAACTTCGTCGTTTACTGATATATCAACGCCATTTTTTTTGCTGTAATTACTAATACATTTTCCATGTAAAATAAAAAAAGATTTTACGCAAAGAACAATTTTAAAAACGGGTGATCAGTAAATCTTGGTAAAGGAAAAAAAAATTTTTTTTTTTTGTTTTTGCACCAAATCTTTTTTATTTTACTCGTACTATGTATTAGTAATTACAGAAAACAAAAAAAATGGCCTTGATATATCAGTAAACAACGAAGTTATAAATGTTTAGTTTTTGCCATTTGTTTTTTCAAAAAAACTTATTTATATTAAAAAAAATCGTTAGACTTTGTATATAGGTAAGTGACCTTAAATAGGTTCAAAATGAACCTCCCCACCCGAGATACCTCTTTGACCAACGATCTCTTTGACGAACATCCTGTATATAGACCGTAAATACGATATCTTTTTCGGCATGATTGAATTCCAAATTTCACAACCTAGGATCTGAACTAGGTAAAGTGAATTCCTAACTGTTATTTTATTTGTAAAAAAAAAATACACTGCATTACTTACCGAACCGTTTGCATAAAATATGAGATAAACCAAAACCTGAGGCAACTTGGCTATAAATATATAAACGAAGCACCTCGAACATTGGTGTTGGCACCCAGATTCCAACGAAAGCAACGATCGACTTGGCCGACTAATCAGCTTTTTTTCTAGCCAACTAGTCCACCAAAATCATACTCTACTACTGTGCTACTGAATACATTTATTTCGTTAGTGCTTTAAATTTGTCGAATTAAAGTTTAAATCCTATTTCTTAATTACCCAATGGCGATTAATAAGCATTGTTTTACATTCTGTACCAAGCCATTTTGATCTAGTAATATGAATAACTCTTCAATAGAGTTCATAAAATAAAGATAAAATATCGTTTATATAAATAATAACAATTGGGGAAAGATTTAAAAGTCTTGAAAGCTAGCCTAATTATCTATTATGAAACGTGTTATAGGGAAAGAGCTTTAAACGGCCAATATCACCAAATCTATAAACAACTATCTTTTGACATTGATTATATTAATTCAAATTTACCAATATCTGATATAGGCGTCATAATTAAAATTAGAGGCGAACTGCTCAACTTGAACTACAGACCATTCATCCAGGGGCAAAATTACATTTGTTCTATGTGTAATATTGGAGAAAATGAAAATGTATTCCATTATTTAGGACGCTGTAAAGTCTTGGAGGGAATGAGGAAAAAATATTTCGGTGTAGTTACTATGACTGAAATTGATATGGTCAAATACCTAAATGGTGAAGACTGGGCAGCTCTAGTGAGTTACTTGAAAGAAGCCTATTTCTACCGTTCCTTTCTTGTTCAAAATTTTAATTATTAATAACCTGATAATTCTTTGGATGTCATTGATTGATAGTATATGTTATAAATAAAAATGATAATAATTAGATATTAGTGAATTGTATAATAATGGGTGATATATATATTATTATTTGAGATATAATGGAGATATTGTTATAGGATATATGATAATTATGATATTGTTGTGTAAGATATAATTAATGATAAATAATTGATTATATAATAGGTAATTAGATTGTATTGTATTTTTTTGGATTGTATTGTTTGTGAATAGATTATTTAATAAATCAATAAATATTTACATATTTAAAAATAAATAAACAATAATGATATAAAATCATTTTCAAATTAAAAGCGCTCCTGACAGACAGCCGTAGCTATGTCAGTAACATTACTTTGAACACTTTTGTAAATAAAAAATTCTGTAAATATTATTAATAAAAGTATTTTCTATCTATCTATTTATATAAATAATAACTAGTGTATAATAATCACAAATCTTGCTATCTTCAGTGGTATCGAACGGTTCGAAGCGAATGACTTTTCAAGATCGATTCCTTTCTCTCGAAACGGCGGAATCTAAATTCGATATGTCCCTAATATTATTTATGACCTTTCTAAAATTTTATATTTGCCTTATAAGTGAATCCTGCATAGAATGCCACCTTGATAAAGATAAAATTATTAGTTCACATTTTCGGTTGCGTCCATGAATACCATTTTGTTTGCTGGTTTGCATATTTTATGCTGATCATTGCGCATCGCAGGGTTATTGGAGAGGATTTACTAATAATATGTATCAAAGAAAATATTTCAAAATAAATAAGTTGATTATTAATACAGTGAAAAACATTGAAAATGATAAACGTGTTTATAGTTCTAGGAATTCATGCGTTTGACAACACTTTCATTTTTATACACCATATTTTGATCCATTCATAATATATTACATACCTATATATAACCCACTAGTCTCTCAAGTAGATTCCTATTTGAATCCTGACAATTCTCTGAGGAATCTAAGAAGACCTCGAGAAAGAAAAACAAAATGGAATAACACCGATCCCTAATTATATTATAAGTCCTTGACATATTACAATTTAATAAATAGGGTAAATGACCTAGTAGTCGGCACTTTAAGGGAAAATGTTAGGATTCTATCATATAACATGTTTAAAATTCTACTATTTTTTTTTTTATAACTGTTGACAGATTAACAGAAAAACCCTTACAAACATTTTTTTACATTTAAATTGGTCAAAAAATGTTTAAATGAGTCCTTTAACCTCTCTTAAGATTGATATATAATATCACCAGTAGTAGGCATCAAAATTCTAGTAGTTAACAAGAAAGTACACCAATTGTAGGTTTTATTTTCATTTATAAATTTTATTTACAACTAGGATTGATAAATTAATTGCCACTTCTATTGAGGTTATTTTATTAGAAAACTATTTTCTATGTTAGAAATAGAATCTATATAATCATTCATCTTCAGTTCTAAAAACATACAAATTTTTTTGAACACATCAGTACTATGTTACATAGATTATATATACTAAAGTTTTTAAAAAGGTAAGACAAGAAATCAAGCATAGGCACTCACCTTAGAGGTAACTAAAACACTAAATTCGTGAGAAGTAAAAGGGGGGGGGGCAGGTAGGTTAAGTTTTTTATTTAAAATGGGGTTTCCCTTATGACTCCTTGGATTTTTCCGTTCCTATGGGAAACAAATTTAAAATAGGGCTATTGGATATGTTAATCTGATCATTTAAACAAAAATCTGGATCGGTTTTAAACGATTTTATTATTTCTAGTGATTCAAAAGTATTTAATTTTAGGCTATTTGTACTTGATGTAATATTTTTACTCCCGAGTCTTTATTAAATTTGTGGTTATTTTCATTTAGATGGATAGCGAAATTGGAATTTTGGGTCTTATTATTGTATGCTCTTATATGTTCATTTACTCTTTGATTTACCGATCGTCCGGTTTTTCCCGTGTATTTTGCTTCACAGTCATTACATTTTAATTCGTATACGCCGCTTTTTTGGAAAGGGTCTATTTTGCCTTTTATACATAATCTTTGTAAAACAGTACTGATGTGTTGAAAAAACTTTGTATGTTTTAGAACTGAAGATAAATGTTTAGCATTCGAAACTAGTTTTTATAATAAAATAATCTCAATAGAAATGGCAATTAATTCATCAATACTAATTGTATTGATCCTTCTATACCATCATGCGTACCTCAAGTGATTTATTTACAACATTTTATTAATAAAAATAATGAAGTAGGTAAAATACTTTCCATGTGTGGGGTCACCTGTGGTGTAGTGGTTAGCATAGCAACCTACTAAACCAAAGATCGCGGGTTTGCAGCCCGGCAGATGACCTTAGGATTTTTTAAAGGGAGTAAAAAATCCTTATCTATGCCGTTCTTCGGAAGGGACGTAAAATTGGGGTCTCGAGCCTGTGCGATATCAGGTACTCGTTAAAGATCCCTATCCTAATTATACCTGGATAGGCAAAATTTAGGACTCCCACCGTAGCATCGTCCGATTAGCCATAACAGCATAAAGTGACGTTAAACGAAATAAACAAACTTTCCATGTGTGTTTAACGGGACTTTATCAAAATTTCATACATAGTATCTAATAAAATTTAATGAGTTTCTAAATAAAAAAAATTTGAATGAGCTTAATAGTTCGGAGTTATAGCCTAACGAATGCTAAAAAAAAACGTGGATTTTAACACAGTACGGTCCCTCAGCGTCCTGGTATTAGTATTTTACGTGACTTAATCATAATTTATGATAAAAAAAATATGATCTAGTAGTAAATACATTCAGCTTCTAAATGAAAAAATAAAATTTTGGACGGGATAAATAATTTAAATGTACAGTCTTGAGTGCCAGAAACGAGGAGCAAATTGTTATTTACTTTTATGGTTACTCGGATCATAAATTTTGCAGCAATTTTTTTATCATAAATTTAATGGAAAATATTGTTCCTTATAAAACAGTTGTCACTGGACCTACCATTTTGGAGCTATATTGGTACCTTGGAGCTATATGATACCTCTCCATGTTTAGCCTACAATTTATAAGTTTTCAAGCGTTTTATACAAGGAAAGATCGTTGGTCAAAGAGGTATCATGGGTAGGAAGGTTCATTTTGAACCTATTTAAGGTCACTTACCTATATACAAAGTCTTACGGTTTTTTTATTTATGAATTTTTTTTTTTAATGACAAATATCAAACATTTATGCCTTATAACTTCGTCGTTTACTGATATATCAACGCCTTTTTTTTTTTTTTTTTTTTTTTTTTTTTTTTTTTTTTTTTTTTTTTTTTTTTTTTTTTTTTTTTTTTTTTTTTTTAAATTTTGGATGGGATAAATAGTTTCGGAGTTATAGCCTGTTTGTTTGTGTATTTCCTTTAACGTCACTTTATGCTGCTATGGCTAATCGGACGATACTACGGTGGGAGTCCTAAATTTTGCCTATCCAGGTATAATCAGGATAGGGATCTTTAACGAGTACCTGACATCGCACAGGCTCGGGACCCCCATTTTACGTCCCTTCCGAAGGACGGCATAGCTAAGGATTTTTTACTCCCTTTAAAAAATCCTAAGGTCATCTGCCGGGCTGCGAACCCGCGATCTTGGGTTTAGTAGGTTGCTATGCTAACCACTACACCACAGGTGACCCCGAGTTATAGCCTAAAGAGTACCGAAAAACGTGTTTCAAAAATCTTGTATTGAAGTATAGAGTTCAGCATTATGTCTTCGATCATATTTTCACGCATTGCATTTATTAGATAATAATTTTATCGGTCCATCTGGTTGGATTTTAATTTCTAACCAAAAAGATATGACATTTTGGCATCGTTTCGGGCACTCAAGGCTACAAATTTTAACTATTATTATAGTAAAATTTATTATAATAAATCTTCCAAGAACTATGAAGGTGTTGTGGTTAAAATTTGGTACAGTTGGGTTTAATAGTTTTGCCATTGCAAACTCTGTTGTAGCATGGCTACATATCAGTCGATTTCTAAACTGCACTGGGATCCACATATCGCTCTATATATATATAGCTTTTTTTATTAGCAATTGAATTGAAAATCTTTAAATTTTATTATTGCTATACCTTCCTTGAACAATGGAGATGTTAAAATTTGGTTCAGTGGATTTTGCGGAGAGTGTAACAAACGAAAAATGGCTTGTCCTTTTATATAATAATAACACGTATAAAAAAAAAAAATCAGTCATTTTTTTTCATTTCACTCTGGAATTTGATAATACAGTCTTTTATCAAATTCCAAAGTTCAAAAGCCTGTAAATATCTTAATGCTATTTATTATTTACCAATACTTAATAATCCCTTTAGAGCATTCTCTAAGCTTATTTCTAACACTGGACTTCTTAAAAAAAAAAGCCTCAGTTCAATTATTTATTTCAAAGAAGACAGATTCCTACGAAAATCTCGTAATTTTAAGACATTACTGGAAAAAAAAATTTCACAGCCGCTGCAGCAACTCGTGAAATTATTAAATATGAAGGGGAAGGTGTCCTTGAAGAGCGCACTGCGCGGCGTTGGTTTGAAAATTCAGAAGTGGAGATACGACGTTAGAAAGAAAGAAGGGCTCCGGGCGGCCATTAATGGATATTGATAAGGTTCTGAAGGAAGCTGTTGATTCAAAGCCGTCCACAAGTACTCGCGAAATTGCCAGGGAGTGTGGTGTGTCGAAAGATACTGTTAGTCGCAATCTTCTATGCATGAGGAAGGTGAAAAAGACCTGTAGACTGGTCCCTCACGAACTTACTCCTCAACAATCACAGAAAAGTTTAGCGAACTTCTGCCTCATCTACCATATAGTCCAGACCTCGCACCTTAGGATTACTACTTGTTTCAATCCATGGCCTATTTTCTTCAAAAGAAAAAATTTGATAACTTTGCGGAAGTTGAAAATGCTGTCCAAGAGTTAGTTTAAAATAACTGGTCACAAGAAGCGGTGTTTGTTATTACGAATAAAGAAAAAGAAAAGTTAGCTAATAGACTAAAAATAAACTAGGGATTCCCTGGTGTGTCACTGCGGGCGTTGATATCTTCTATAACCTTTTATAACCTCCTCTATCGTCTTATCTATTATCAATTATTTAATAGAATTCCCCGTCCCACGCTTTCAGAAGTAAAGAGCTTAAATATTTTAAAATAATATTTAATGTTTTATTTATTAACAATGAATGAATGAATGAAAAATTGTTAAAAATGTTTAACGAAAAAAAAAAATTTTCAATTACAGGAAATTTTGGCTCTTAATATAATTAATACAAACATAAACGTCCTTGGATATAGTAAGAGAAAAAAACAATAACAAAATAAAATAAAACATTAAAAAGTAGAAATACTCTTGTAACAACCAATATTAGCACAAAAACAAACATATATCAAAAGTAAACAAAGATTAAACACTGTTTTTCTCTCACTATCAATTGAATGGGTCCGCCGAAAAACGTTATAAGCGACAAAATTTTCAAGGTTTTTAAATGTATAATAAATAGTACACCATAGTATAATATAGTAATCCATTATTTTATTATACATGTAAAAATTAAAATCTAAAAAATTACAAGGTGAAAAAAAAATCTAACTTACAAAACTAACAAGAACTTAAGATTATGATTTTCTTTCACTGATGACTCAAAATCTTGTTTGTCGCTTAGAACGTTTTTTTCGGCGGACCCATTCAATTATATATTTCTGTGCGCAAATAAACAGAAATAATACAAAAAAAAAAAATAATATCATTTTATGAAAAACCAGTCAACCAAAATGGCTTGACCAGCGCTACACCGACCAGTTCGATTCTCACGCTTCACATCGAGTTTACATTAATCGATAGTTCATTCTTATAACCTCACATGCAAATATTCACTTTTACAGTTTCAACTTGGATTGTTTTGTTTAGTGTGTTACATTGATATTTAGTCTTATTAAATGTGAAAAGCTGTAACAGAAGTTAACAACATAAGTTTCATAAAGGATTAAGTGTTTTATCAATTCATGTTTTCTTATTTCCTCTTATCTAATATGTAAAAGTGTTACAAAACATAAGAAGATTTCAGTATACATATTTTGTGAATGGATTCTTTGTTGACCATATTACTTATTGCCCTAAAGTGAGATAGATTGTATTATGAATTCAATAAAACATATCGATCTAAATATAAATGTGATAAAGTATATCATAGGTTTCATATTTTCTTATTTCCACTTCCCTTGAGAAAATATAACAGAAATTAACTTCATAACTTTCAATAAGGATTCTGTGTTTTATATATTTATAATTTTTTTATTTACACTTCCCTGACATCAGAAACTTTATCGGGAGTTAATATTACTGGTGGTTTAGCATTATATTTATTCTGATTTAATATAATATTAATTCAACATTGATTTAGTGTCTTATATTTTGACATTTTCTTATTTCCTCTTCATTATTTTCTTATTTCTTGTATCAGAAGGTAAACAGAAGTTAATATTACTTTGAACAGAGCTCCTTACTATGTCTCCAACAAAACCCTACATAATGATCTGAATATACAATACGTCCTCGACCTTATACCCCTTAAATTCTCCAAATTCCATCGCAATCTTTCCTTTCATCCTAACCCTCTGGCTCAATCACTATCCGCTTCCACACATCCTGATAACCCCCCTTGCAGACTAAAACGGCAGTGGCCCCGAGATCTTTTGTAAAATTACTTATATTGGAGTTCTGACAATGGCCAGCTGAATGTTATAGCGCTCTCACTTAGCCTCCACTGGGTTTTTTTTTTTTTTACACCAGTGACGCAGCTGAGAGAGAAGAGTGGAGGGACGGGTCTTGGGGGGGGGGATCCCTAGGATGAGTGTAAATTGTAAATAGAGTAATATTGTATTTTTACCTTTGTTTTATCTTTTATTATTAGTGTTATTTGTTTTATTTTTTTTTTCTTTAAGTTTTACAATTTCATTTTGTATATAGTATATTTTATATTGTTTATGTATAGCATAGTTCTATTTTTTCTCTCTCTCTTTTTTTTTATTTTCTTATATTACTTATTTACTTTATTTTATTTTATGTTATTTTTTTCTTCTCATTGTACATGTGTGAAAGTAATCATACGCCATCTATATTACTTATTGCCCACATTTGTGGCAGATTGTAATAATTACTCAATAAAAGATTTAAAAAAAAAACAAAAAAAAAAACTTAGAAACAGAGATTCAGAGTTTCTCCGTAAATGAAAGATAATAACCTTTCCCCTCGAAAAGTAGCGACTAAAACACCGAAATAAATCGAAAGAATGTTAGAATCGATAAGCGGTATTCTGGGCGCGCGTAGGAGTTGGTGGCTGGCTTCTCTACCGTTACCAAAACAACTTTCAACTTATACCTAGAAAAATGATTTGAAAAAGAAATTCTAGTTTAAAAAAAACTAGAATAGCACGCTTTTATAGCAAACCTAACTAAAAAGCTAAATCTGATGAACAATTTCAAGCAGTCACTTCTTTTAATTTTTAGAGTCCAAGGTTCGAAGCTAATTTCCCTGTACTGTCTGGAATTTTGCATTTTTAACACAGTTTATCCAAAATCCACGAACAACAAGTTTCGTTTTTTGAAATATCAGAGTAAGAATGGGCAAATTTTTACTATAAAAATTATATATTGCACAAAACAATTTTTGACTGGATTAGCCATTTCTGCGTTATAGACTATTAAACATAAACATAAAAAAACTTTTAGTAAAAATAGGAAAAACTCTTTGCTGTTTGACAATCGATTACTAAACGCTTAAATCAACAAAAACAAAACAAACTTTATTTAAATTTCGGTTCAACAAAATAAATGTTATTCACGAATTGTTTTTGAAGAAAGGAGAATGTTATAATACAAGTAAATCTTGGTAAGCCCTAGGCTTTAGTCTTCTTGATATGGAGTTTCCAAGTTTATACTCCACAGCTCCAGATGCGACGTGGAGAAGCTCATGGTGTCGCCTTGTGAGCCTGTTAAAGACCTCTTCGAGTCGATCAACTCCCAGTTCCCGGTGAAGCTGGGAATTCCTTATAAACCAGGGTGCGTTAACCACCATACGCAGTATTCTGTTTTGAAATGTCTGTAGTCTCTTTTTGGTTGATTTTGAAGTGTTGTACCAGACAGGACAGGAGTATGTCAGTAGGGGCCGCAACATGGTTTTGTATACTAAAATAGCAGTTCTGTGTCGAAGTAATGATTTTTCTGTTTAAAAGAGGGTACAGAAGTTTAAGTCTTGCGTTAGCTTGTTGTAAGATGTAGTTAGTGTGTAATCTCCAAGTCAGTCTGGTGTCAAGGTGTACTCCTAGGTAACGCACTGCCTGGTCTTTAGGATTCCAGGGGACTGGGAGGTTATCGAGTCGAAGTGTAATCAGGTCAGTGATGTTGAAACGACGTAAGGTGAAGATTTTCGCTTCTGTCTTCGATGGGTTTAGCTGAAGTTTCCACTTCCGGAACCATATCGAGACACCGTTGAGGCCACTCTGAAGTTTTCTGATGGCTTCGTGAAGGTCGTTATCTTGGGACAGGAGTGCTGTGTCATCAGCGAATTGGGCCATAATTGTGTCCTCATCAAATTGGGGAATATCTGAGCAATACAGATTGAATAAAATAGGACTAAGTATGGCCCCTTGGGGTACTCCGGCAAGGATAACTTTTTCTCTCGCTGATAGAATTGTTTATTCTTACCTGGAACGTCCTGTTGGTCAAAAATGATTTTATGATGCTGAAAAGGTAGAAAAAGTTTTCTTCAGCTTGTGCAGTAAACCACGGTGCCACACCGTGTCGAACGCTGCTGTCACATCTAGGAATACTCCAAACGCTTAAATCAAATTCAGTTTAAGGGATGTCTTTAGACGCAGAATTTAATAAACTTTAATTTTTCTAATAGAATATTATTCGATTAAAGCATTTTTCTATATGTTTTTTTCTCCAAAATTTGAAAAAAAAGTACAAAAAGATGGTGATTTTTTGCCACCCAAACATTTTTCTATCATCAAGTTTAGTTTCATTTTTGATATTTTATTCTCAGGACCCATCTGGACCATATAAAAACATAAACATAAAACCTGCAAAACCTTTTACAAGGTAAACCCGCTTTTTGGGGGTATTTCTACTGGACTAAGTAAGAATATTAAAACAAATTTGTATAATTGAATGACTCACCCGAAAAACGTTCTAAGCAACAAAATTTCTGAAGTGGCGATTTTTAAGTTTTGAAAATGTATAGTAGTACGTCTTAGTATGATACAGTACTCCATTTTGTTATTATACAGGTAAATATAACTAATTAATTTGTGAAAATGGCGTATAAAAAAAAAGACCGTTTTATTAATTTCCAGAGTTCAAAAGTCTGTAAATATCTTAATGCTATTTATTATTTGCCAATACTTAATAATCCCTTTAGAGCATTCTCTAAGCTTGTTTACTAACACTGAGACATGAGACATTACTGGGAAAAAAATTTCACAGTCGCTGAAGCAACTCGTTAAATTATTAAAAATGAAGGGGAAGGTGTCCTTGAAGAGCACACTGCGCGGCGTTGGTTTGGAAAATTTAGAAGTGGAGATACGACGTTTAAAAAAGAAGAAGGGCTGCGGGCGGCCATTAATGGATATTGATGAGGTTCTGAAGGAAGCTGTAGAGTCAAAGCCGTCCACAAGTACTCGCGAACTTGCCAGGGAGTGTGGTGTGTCGAAAGATACTGTTAGTCGCCACCTTCTCTCCATGAGGAAGGTGAAAAAGTCCTGTAGACTGGTCCCTCACGAAGTTACTCCTCAACAATCACCAGAAAAGTTTATAGAACTTTGTGGGTTTGAACTCCTGCCTCATCCACCATATAGTCCAGACCTTGCACCTTCGGATTACTACTTGTTTCGATCCATGGCCCATTTTGTTCAAAGGGAAAAAATTTGATAATTTTGCGGAAGTTGAAAATGCTGTCCAAAAGTTCTTTGACAGCTATCCCAAGGAATGGTATCAGCGTGGCATCGAGCAATTGGCTAGCAGATGGGTAATGACGGTAGATAACAATGGACTATATTCTGAGTATTAATTGTATTTTATATCAAAGAAATAATAATACAAATATTTGTTTTAAAAACAATCTTTTTTTTTTTATACACCCCATTAGTATAGATATAGATATATAAACGAATAAATTTACAGTTATAGATACCAAGGATGCGTAAGTAGTATAAAATAAATGGTTACAAGAAGCGGTGTTTGTTATTACGAATAAAGAAAAAGAAAAGTTAGCTAATAGACTAAAAATAAAGTAGGAATTCCCTGGTGTGTCACTGCGGGCGTTGATATCTTCTGTAACCTTTTATAACCTCCTCTATCGACTTATCTATTATCAATATATCTATATATATAAAATGAATGTGTGTGTGTCTGTCTGTTCTCGATAGATTCAAAAACCATACATCCAATCGCCGTGAAAATTTGGGAAGTTATTAAGTATATCCCCGGGAAGGTTTTTGTAAATTTTCATTTAAATCAGAGTTGGGGTTCAAGAAATATCCCAAAAATATCAAAATAATATTTATTTTTTATAAATATTACTTTAGTGCAGGTGTTATTAAACAATTACCAATAAAACATATGTTCTAAATTAATCTATATCTCCTTAGTTTTTTAGGAAGGTTTTAAGAAGAATAAAATTCCGTAAAACGATTTCAGTTCATTTTGATGTTTCAGGTTTATATGTAGGTATGTTATTAAAATAACATTTAATTAGTAATATTTGTTAAGAGTTTAACCATGAATAAATTGAATAATTAAATTTTTACTCATAGAATTTACTTTTTATAAAACAAAACTAACCGCAAAAAATACTGAACCAATCTTTACCAAATCTAAACTACATCATCTTCTTAGTTGAAAGAAGGTTTAGCAATAAGAAAATTTACATATTATCAATTAAATTGTTGCTAAAAAGAGATAAAAATATGGTACGCAGTAAATTTTGAAAATTGACCGATATGTGGTGAGTGCTATTTAAGAGGGGTTATAGTGGTACAGTGTTATATAGAGCTAGAAATTGATAATAAAATTGGTTTAATTCAAATAAATTGTTATAAAAAAAAAAGCTATAAATATTTAGTGTGACGTGTGGATACTAGGGATGTTTAATAATCGAACGATAAGTTGTTAGCACCATTCTGCAACAGAGTTTGCAATGGTAAAATTATTAAACCCATCTGTGCCAAATTTTAACTACAAAATTTTCATAGTTCTAGGAAGATTTTAAATAGTATAGTTTACTATAATAATTCTTTAGGTAATAGTCGGCTTACGAGCAACCACCAAGTTTGATCCTTACGCTTCACTTCGAGTTTAAATTTATCGATAGCTCTTTCCTATAACCTCACATGTAAAGAATCACTTCTACAGTTTCAACTTTTCAACAAATTGTGTTGTTTAGTGTGTTATATTGATATTTAGTCTCCTTAAATGTAAATAGGTGAAACAGAAGTTAACAAAATGATTTTCATAAAGGATTAAGTGTTTTATCAATTCATGTTTTCTTATTTCCTCTTATCTAATGTGTAAAAGTGTTACAAAACTTAAGAACATTAATTTGTACATGGATTTGGTGTTTTATATATTTTGATTTGTTGTATCAATTTAAGTGATAAAATTTCAGTATACATATTTTTTTGAATGGATTCTTTGTCGTCCATAATACTTAATGTCCTAAAGTGAGACAGATTGTATAATTAATTCAATAAAACATAAAGATCTAAAAATAAATGTGAGAAAGTATATCATAGGTTTCATATTTTTTTATTTTCACTTCCCTTAAAAATAATATAGCAGAAAATATAGCAGAAATTAACATCCTAACTTTCAACATGGATTCTGTCTTATATTATATAATTCCTTATAACATGGAGAATGGACAATGTGAAAATAATCATAGATTAAGAGGTGCACTGTTGGTAATAACTATTGGTGTAATTTTATAGATTAATGTATTTTTTTTTTTTTAAATTTAGATGCCTGATGATGGAGTATTTTCTCCGAAACATGTAGCTACAAATGTTGAACAAATAGGAGTTATGTTAAATAAATTCTTATTGATTCTGCCTTCATATATTTATAATATCTGTGGCACCTGTGCGTAGTGGGCTAAGTATATTGAAGAAACAATGCTCAATTGCATTCTTCAATACAAGACTTTTATAGATAAACAAATTATTCTTAGTTAATCAACTATTAGTAAAGTTCTTTAATTATGAAAGCGGGCGAAGTCGCTACGGGGAAAGCTAGTTATTTAATATAATTCCCCGTCCCCCGCTCTCAGAAGTAAAGATCTCAAATATTTTAGAATAATAATTAAAGTTTTATTTATTTACAATGAATGAATGAATGAATGAAAAATTACTGTCTATTGAAAAAAAAATTCAATTACAGAAAATTTTAGCTCTTAATATAATTAATACAAAAATAAGCATTCATGGTTAGAGTAAGAGAAAAAAAACAACAACAATATAATAAAACATTAAAAAGTAGAAATACTCTTGTAACAACCAATATTATCACAAAAACAAACATTTATCAAAAGTAAACAAAGATTAAACACAGTGTTTTTCTCTCACTATCAATTGAATGGGTCCGCCAAAAAACGTTATAAGCGACAAAATTTTAAAGGTTTAAAATATAAAATATGTGGCGATTTTAAAGGTTTTTAAATGTATAATAAATAGCACGTCATCTTCTCTCCATGGGGAAGGTGAAAATGTAGACTGGTCACTCACGAACTTACTCCTCAAGAATTTTACATAAGTTGAGAAAAGTTTACAGATTTTCATGGGTTTGAACTCCTGCCTCATCCACCATATAGTCCAGACCTCACACCTTCGGATTACTACTTGTTTCGATCCATTGCCCATTTTCTTCAAGGGGAAAAATTTGATAATTTTGTAGAAGTTGAAAATGCTGTCCATGAGTTCTTTGACAGCCATCCCAAGGAATGGTATCAGCTTTGCATCGAGCAATTGGCCATACTTTGAGTATTAATTGTATTTTATATAAAAAAAATGATAAATAATAATACAAATATTTGTTTAAGAAACCGTCATTTTTTCTTTTTATACACCCCATTAAAATCTAACTAACAAAAACTTTAGATTGTGATTTAGTTTCACTGATAACTCAAAATTTTATGTTTGTCGCTTAGAACGTTTTTCGGCGGACCCATTTAATTATTGTTTTGCCATTGGTCCTTGACATGTGTGCCAATTTTCAAGAAAATCAGGTTGATGGAAATTGGTGAAAATTACGATGCAAGATTCCGTTACTTGAAGGTGAAGTTAATAAAAGCGTATTAAAAAGATTTACTGTTTTAACAGATCAAATTTGATACGTCGTCTTCATAGTTCAAGGAAGGTTTAGCAATAACAAAATTCAATGATTTTCTATTTAATGTTTTTTAAATATGTGGATTTCATATGTTTGCATCTTTTTAGAATAGAGTATTTTTTTTTTTCTTGCGAACAGGCCAGCTATGGACCACGTAAATATCATTTGTCCCTGACTCCTTTCCTCCTTCTCCATACTTCCTTCATTCTCTCCGAGTGAAGTGCCCTCCTCTCTTCAGTCCATTTTCCTCCGGTATGCTTTTTCTTATCACTAAGGACCTTCAAACTATCAATTTGCCTTCTGAATTTTTCTCTGTCCATGCAATCTCTATTGCTAATTTTAAGTTCCTGGAGTTCTTCTTTTATTTGTTTAGCATAACCTCCCAGGCTTTTCAAGAGTATTTTTATTGTAATTAACTTTTATATTATTAATTTATAAATATATTTGTATAATATACGATTTTTTTTTTTTTTTTGTAATTGTATTTTTTTTGTTGTAATCGAGATTTATTTTTTTTTGGTTAGGTACCGGTATCGCTAATAATTTAAAAAAAAAAAAAAAAAAAAAAAAAAAACTAATTAGAATAAACGGTGTCGGATATTAAAAGACAATATTTTAAATTCTTGCCTGAAACTAATCCAAATATAATGGCCTCACTGGTTGCGACTGTCCTTGGCCCATTAGACCCCGTATCAATAATACTAACCGATCTGGCGAACGAGGAAAACAGAACAAAAATAGGGCATTTAGTGTTTTTTTTTTTTTTTTTTTTTAATGATTATTATTCGTGAATTTAAAATTTTATTCTAAAATAAGTATCATTTAGAGAAAATATATATTACAACCGACTTCAAAAAAGAGGAGGTTCTCAAGTCGTCTGCATTTTTTTGTGTGTGTGTGTTACGCGATTACTCCGTCAATTCTGAATTAATTTTGATGATCCTTTTTTAAATCGGTAGGGCATAACTCAGAGGTGGTCCCATAAAAAAAATTAAAAGAAATTAACTCAGCACTTTTTTAGAAAAATCACTGTTATATAACCTTCCACTATAAACATATTTTTAATTATGTCTCCTGCCATTCACAAGTTTGTTGCAAAGGCAGGATTAAACTGCTCTTCTTGGCTGGCACCGACTCCAAAAATAACTGATTATAAATTGCGAATAGGTATATAAGTATCGATAATTTCGTTGATTGTCATTTAATGCTAACGGTGGGGGTAGGAGAAGTTCAATTTTTTGTTTTTCGATAATATCTCAAAACGGTGGACTCTAGAAAAATATGTTTCAATTAAACATAAAAGCTAATTAAATTAACTATAAAATTGATAGTATATAAATTCGTCGTAGTTCTACGTTTACGAGATATTCGTTATTGAAAATCGGTCATTTTCAGAAAAAAACAAATGTCACCTCACTTTTTGTCAAACTTTTGTTTCTAGTACCTACCACAATCGTTTCTCAGAAAAAATGTCAGAATAAAAATTTTAGAGTATTAAATTTACTTTAATTTCTAATATACATTTCTGGTATTTGAATCAAGTGTTTAACAAAAAGTGAGGTAAACATTTTGTTTATTTTTAAAATTATCGATTTTTAAATAACGTATATCTCGACAACCGTTGGAATTTCAAGGAATATGTTTATAATTAATTTTATAGGAAATTTAATGAGCTTTAATTTTGATCCGTATTATATTTTTCTAGAGTCCACCGTTTTCGAGATATTATCGAAAAACAAAATTGGGACGTTCTCCCCTCCCCCCACCCTTAGCTCACCCCCCAGGGGCGGGGACTTTTAGTATGTTTACCTTCTAACTATTCCTAACGAAGCTGTGAAGTCAAAAATTATCGCACATTTCATGCACTCTACACCCCTCATTCCAGCACTCTTGAACCGGGGTCGCACTTCTCTGAAAAAACACGTTTGTTGGTACTCATTCCGAAGCTAATTGTTCGATTCAAAATTTCTATTTTTAATTTGAATGCTCCTAAAATTTACTATCAATCTCTCTATATGAAGTTTTACCCCATACCCATACCAGCACGTTAAAAACCGCTTACTATTTTGAAATCCAAGTTTTTTTGGCGTAGTTTTCACCATAAATGCAAAACCATTAGTCAGATCTGATATTTATTTTTTTAAACTAAATTCTGATGAAATTTACTATCAGGCCCTTTTTATAAAATTTTGATTATGCCAAGTAATACACCCAAACCCGAACGCTAAATATGTATGTTTTGGCAAAGTATGACGATATCGACAAATTCAGTGGGCTGATTTGAGTGTATAACGTGACATAATCAAAATTTTATATATAGGGAATGATAGTAAATTTAAGGAGCATTCAAATAAAAACTTTTGGATCGAACTATTAGTTTCGGAATGAGTACCAACAAACGTGTTTTCTCAGAGAAGTGCGACACCGGTTCAAGAGTGCTGAAATGAGAGGTGCAGAGTGCACGAAATGTGCGATAATTTTTGACTTCACAGCTTCGTTAGGAGTAGTTCGAAGGTAAACATACTAAAAGTCCCCGCCCCTGGGGGGTCAGCTAACGGTAGGGGAGAAGGGAGAACGTCCCAATTTTGTTTTTCTATAATATCTCGAAAACGGTGGATTCAAGTAAAATATATTACAAATCAAAATTAAAGCTCATTAAATTTCTTATAAAATTAATTATATACATATTCGTCGAAATTACAGAAGTTTTCGAAATATACGTTATTAAAAATCGATAATTTCAGAAATAAACAAAATGTCACTTTTTGTTAAACACTTGCTTCAAATACCAGAAATTTATACTAGAAATTAAAGTAAATTTAATACACTACAATTTTTATTCTGACATTTTTTCTGAGAAACGATTGTGGTAGGTACTAGAAACAAAAGTTTGATAAAAAGTGAGGTGACATTTGTTTTTTTTCCGAAAATCACCGATTTTCAATAACGAATATCTCGTAAACGGTTAGAACTACGACGAATTTATATACTATCAATTTTAAAGTTAATTAAATTAGCTTTTATGTTTATTTGAAACATATTTTTCTAGAGTCAACCGTTTTTGAGAAATTATCGAAAAAACAAAAAAATTGAACTTCTCCCCTCCCACCACGGTTAGCTCATCCCCCAGGGGCGGGGACTTTTAGTATGTTCACCTTCTAACTATTCCTAACGAAGCTAAGAAATAAAAAATTATTCCATGCACTCTACATCCCTCATTTCACCACTCATTGGCTATACTAAAAAAAAAAAAAATTGTCACATGATCGACCGAAGAAATATTGCTAAAAACGTGTATCCTTCTAAAAGTGTCAACAACTTGTGCACTTACCCTAATATTTCATATTCAATAATTCTATTTTATTATTTTTTCTTCGCCAAACTGGATGAATATTGGACTAAATAAAGTTTTGGAACGTGGGCGATTCCTTATAGTAGATAACCTTGTTCGGACAAGCTGAGGCCAGTTCGTATTCGGCCTATCATTAGTTGTTACTATCCACTTTCAGCTGTTCTTTGTCCATTTTTTTCAATCTTTTTATTTCTCGAAGTTAAGAACCCTTTGCTCATTATTCACCTTACTAACCTTTAGCTATGAAAGCATTTGTTAGATACATTAGTATTCTAGTGGGAATTTTTTATTTAATTTTATTATTGTTACTTTCAGTGGAGAGTCAGTTCAAAGATTTTTCGATTCTGTATAGCGGTACTGATAGCGAAAAATCGATTCTCAACCACATAACCGATAGATCGATTTTTTTTTTCTTTTTTTATTGAGTAATTATTACAATCTTCCAAAAATGTGGGCAATATGTAATATAGATGGCTTAGTAAAAAAAATAAATAAATAAATAAATGTTTGACAAAAAGTGAGGTAAAAATATGTTTTTTCTATAATTATCTATTTTTAATAACGTATATCTCGAACACCGTTGAGATTTAGACAGATACGTATATAAACAATTTTATAGAAAATTTAATTAGCTGTAATTTCGATCTGTAAATTATTCTTCTAGAGTCCACGGTTTTCGAGATATAATCGAAAAACCTAAACTTGGGACCTTCTCCCCTTCCCCCACCATAAACTGGGGATTACCGCACAGTTGGGCCATTCGTGAATCTAGCGGGACAAAAGTCCTAAAATGAAGGTTGATTTTTTGATGCAGAAAGTGGTTGATCCAACAGGCTGAATGTTGGAAGACGTGAAACGAAGTGAATCAGGCTGAAGAAATGTCAATAAAGCAATTTAATAAATAACAAAGTAATACAACTTTAATTCTGTACGATTTAAGAATTAAGTTAGTATTCTTTCAAGCTCTCGAAAGTAAACATCGTTTACTTCTTTTTTAACAGAATAAGAAAAACATAGTTTTCTTATTTTTTTACATTTTACGATAATTTGCATTCAAAATAGTCAGTATTAGTACATTTTATTTTTAATTTTACGGCATATTAGATATTCAGACGGTACGCCAATTAAAAAGTTGAAAAGTAAAAAAACATATTCATGTTTTAATCTGAAACTTTTTAGGTAGGTGAACGTAGATCTTAAATTATGGTTCTGTGTGTCTGGAGACATTTCATTTTAGTAAATATATTGTATTTGGCTGCTCGTTTTTGCCCGTTTATCAGTAGCACCAAAAATTGTGTTTCAGGTGGAGTACTCTCAGTTGCGCGATTGGAATTGGCTGAAGCGTTACGGGCTGGAGGTTCCAGTTTTAATAATTCCCAGGAAGAAAAAATATATCTGGTCAATAATATAATTCAAAAATTTGCAATTGGGCAACTCATAGAGGATGTCCAAAAAACCCAACCCAAAGAGATAAAAAGATACAGGGAACATTTTCCTTGGAAAATGTCTCGCACAGTAACCAACACTGACATAATGAATAATTTGTTTTTTTCGTCTGATCCTTTAATTAGCTCATACGGACTACTACCAGAGAAAAATACGACTTTCGGTAATAGTGTTCTCAATTTGCTTGTAATATCAGACGCAGATACGAGTATGGTACCCTTACTTAGTGGACACCATAGTGATGACAGTGATAATCTCGAACAATGATGACAAATCATAATAGACTATAATTTTCTTTTCAGTTTAAAATAATATAATGTGTTTGAGTTCTGCTCGTTTTAAGATAGAAATTAAGTATTAAAGTGTTAAAGCTTATAGTTTGATAACACATTGTCCTGATTTCTATATATTATAAATTCTATTTATTTATTTCTGAACAAAACTTCAGAGAAATTGTTAGTTGTTACAGAGGTGTTTTTCCAGTCATAATACTGACATTATTATCATAAAATATCCTTGTGAGATTTTTGAGGCAACTCGTAAAATTCAAGATGACATTTATAGCATTCACCAATGGGCAGTAGAGAATAAGTTACGACTGAATCCAGAAAAAACTAAAGCAATGCTAATTGGATCGAAACCCTCCCTTAATTCCCTTTCCTGTTATCCACTTCTTTATCTCGATAACGTTCCTATTCAGTTCACAAACTCTGTCAAAAACCTCGGAGTAGTATTCGATCAACATTTGTATTGGAATAACCATATTTCCCACATTACCCGAAAAACCATCTCCATCCTCAAACAGCTCCTAAGATTCCGTGAATCTTTCCCTCGCAATACCCGTCAATTGTTAGTATCCTCCCTCATCCTTCCCCACCTCGATTATGGATGCTTAGTATACGGAGGACTGTCTGGCGAGCTTGAAATGAAGTGAAAAGATTAATGAACTCCTTTATAAGATTCATTTTATGGGATCCCCAGGCGTTCTCACATCACACTTGCTGGTATTCCGAGTTGAAGGTGGCTTTATCCAAGTTTTCGGCGACAATACTTCCTTGGTTCCTTTCTATTCCAATCCTTAAAGTCCAAAAAACCTTCGTACATTTACGACATCCTTGCCCTTCGTTCTTCCATTCATCTTTTGAACACCAGATCTCAGCCTATAGATCTGTATATCCCTTCTCATCGAACTGCTTCCTTTGAAAAATCCTTTATTAATCGTGCAGCTTTATTCTGGAATTCCATACCCATTTCGATCCGCAATGTTCCTTCTCTCTCACTTCCTTTAAACATAATTTATTCATCTACCTCCTCAATTATCAATCTTCCGAAATTATGTAATAATATTTTATTGCTAGAATATTTCTTTTTCTTTTCTTTTATTTTAATTTTGTTATTTACTTATTTTTTTTTTTTTTTTTTTATGTAAACCCAAAGACTTGTAGTATATAATTTACACTCTATATAAGTTACTGCCTGATATGTACGCAGTCAGACAATAATACCTTTTTATTGTTCTTATATGTTATTCTTAGGGGACAAGGTGTCCCAGAATAAAGATTATTTTTCATTTTCATTTCATTTCATTTCATTTCAAAATAGGTATATTCATTATTTAAAAATTCAGTTTATATAATCATCGATAAATCAATAAACGGTTTTGTGAATTTTTTTTTTTCTTAATAAAACAACAAGTCACAAATAAAATTTTAAATGTTTTATCAACCTTTCAATAACCTTGTTTTAATCATTTCAAGTTGTTCTGGATGATAAAAAAATATTAAATTATCGATACTATCGCTTTTAGACTTTTGTCCCGCTAGATTCACGAATGGCCCCACTGTGTACCGTACCCCCAGGGTCCGTGACTTTTAGTACATTTACCTTCTAACTATTCTTAACGAAACTGTAAAGTCAAAAATAGTAGATGGATTACGATGACTTAAGTAAAACATGATTTCCATCTCTCCTAGAAGTTCAAAGAAATGCATTACCTATTTCCGCGTGTAACCACTAGATGCCTTTAAGTGTCGTGGTCGTAACAATACAATACGACAAATTGGTGATTGAACTAGCGAATTTAGCAAGCGTAAGCTCTCTCGCGACCATTTTAAAAATTATAGGGACTGGCTGGAAAATTAAAACGATGTTGGCCCTTGGAACCCTTGGAAGTAGTCAGTATGGCCCGAGACTGAAAAGTTTGGAGAGCGCTGCACTAGAATACCTTTTTATGTTCGCTACCTTGAAATTTTTAGAGGCCATCCATGATTATCGAATTAGGCGTGGTCAGTGTAGTGGGGTTTTTTTACAGAGTGAGTTCGAATCCACCTCCAATATTTTATTTTATTAATAAGTATATTAATAAATAACATAAATAGTAATATAATAAATTATAATATATGTATATATTTTTTTTTATTTTATTTATCTGCATATTTAATGAAATACCTTTATCATTCGTTAACGAAACAGTCCTTTATTTAAAGTTTTTTAAACTTTTTTATATACATTTATTGAAATTTACAATTGTACAAAATATATACATCAAGTAAATTTATTGACAACGATTACAATAACATTTTAAAACCTAAAATGAACTCATTCCTCAGTAGCACTTTAATAAAAAATCAACAAAAGAAGGTCTCTGGGCCATCTTGTTTCAGATGCCTCGGAGGATTATCAGGAATGGTGTAGGGAGCAAGTTGAGAAATTAGTGGATTTGAGTGGTTATGGAGCTTACTATGAGAGGATAGATATCTGGTTTGGGCTAAACCAGCAACATATGGAACATTAAGATCTTTATGGATAAGTTTATTGGTGACAAAGTAAGGAGCATTGAGAATTTTTCGAAGGATTTTGGATTGTGAGGATTAGATACGAGATGAATTGGATGGTTTAGTGGAGCCCCAAAGCTCAACTCCGTATGTCCAGATAGATCTTATCACGGTCATGTATATGAGTCTTTTGTAATTAATTGGGAGCTTTAAACGTTTGTCTAGTAAATTTTGAAGTAGACTGTAACGACGGGCAGTTTCTTGTCGTTTTAGTCTTGTATGTGGATACCAAGTAAGACGTTTGTCCAAGTGGAGTCCTAGGTAGCGTATCTGTTCAACAGGGATCAGCGGAATATCATTAAAAGATACTGTAGGACAGGATTTCGTAGGTTTACGACGAAAGATAGCACTCTATTAAAAATTCTACACTATGGTCTCTAGACCATCTTCGTTTCAGACGCCTCGGAGGATTATCAGGAATGCAGTGGGAAGTAAGTTGAGGAACTAACGGATTTGAGTAGTCGGATTACGACAGATTTATAAATAATTAATTTTATAGGAAATTTAATTAGCTTTTATGTTTATTTGTAACATATTTTTCTACAGTCAACCGTTTTCGAGATATTATCGAAAAACCAAACAAATTGAACTTCTCCCTTCCCCCTCCACCGTCAGCTGACCCCCCAGGGGCGGGGACTTTTAGTATGTTTACCTTCTAACTACTCCTAACGAAGCTAAGAAGTCAAACATTATCGCATATTCCATGCACTCTACAAAGTGTTTATTGACTGGACTACAAGTGTTTCCAGACTTTTTTGCCTAGTGTATATATTTTCGAATTTCCTAACTATCAAACTTGCTTTAACAGCGGACACTTTGAAATCTATAAAATTCATTGTAAAGTACTTAAATCTCTGTTTTTTTTGCACTTGACACTGAGCTGAAAAGCTTTAAAATCACTTCCTACCTTCTTTAGTGAAGTTTAAAATTAAAAAAAAAACAACCACAAATTAGAGGCCATTTGCAATTACACAATAAGTGTTTTGTTTTTTCTCTTGGTTACCTAAATTAAGATTGCAAATGAATTTTTTTTACAAAAGTGTATTCATCGGTAGTCAAAGGATTTATTATTTGTTTCAAGTTTATTGGAAGGCCGTTGTACCTTGCTGTTGTTATTGCACTCGAGCAGATGTTTTGCGAGTTGAGTTAGCAATGTTTGGTCAGGAATCCTTAAGTGTTTTACTGACTTATTCTGGTTTTTGCCCCAGAATATTGTTGTTTCCTACCAAGTTTTTGAAATTAACTAATCAATTGTTTTCTCTGGGGTACTATCAGATACCGCTAGGGAAGGTGTCCAGACGATTCCTGATGAAGAATGAATGTGGTCTTAATCGCAAGCACGTTTTCCTATTGGCGTGTCATCTTGTATCTTAAAACATTCTGAACATTAAAACTCATTACTTTATTTTTTTTTTTTTTTACATTTGATTTTTCAGAATACATGAAAATGCCAAATATGGAAGGAACCAAAGTTTTCTAGTTCCTCGTTCAAATTTCTGAACAATAATGACAAAAACATCAGAAATCACTTGCTATCTCCTTATTATATGTTTAAATTTAGATAAGAAGTAGCCGCTATTTGCAATTACTAACAGGTTTTTTCAATGGTAACCTAAATTAAGATATTAAAATAAATATTTTACAAATAAGTTACTCGCAGAGATTTATTAGGTATACTAATGCCCGGTTGCTAGACAAAAGGTTGGTAGCTGTAGGTTGGCTAAGTAGATTCTGCATAAATTCAACAGATAGAGCTAGTGTAGTTGTTTTAATTTATGGAAATTTTTCGGTTAAAATCGTATATTATATTATCGTCTAATGCTTTTTACAAAAATATGTTATAAATAAGTTATCCTACACAGCAGGAGAAATCTTATCAAATTCGATCCTATAATTTTAACAATCCAATAGCAAACCGCTAGTTAGCAAGCCGCTAAGTTAGCAAACGAACAACTTCACAAGTATCCAGGCAACACTTGTCTTAGATTAGAGATATTGATAAGATACAGGACGTTTTAAAAATGATCAAATCATGATAAATTCTAACATTGAAGCTTGAATTTTTTTTGTTTCGAGAAGCATTAGACGATAATATAATATACGATTTTAACCAAAGAAGCTCCATAAATATAAACAACTACACTAGCTCTATCTGTTGGATTTATGCAGAATCTACTTAGCGAGCCTATAGCTAGCAAGGCGATAACTTTTTGTCTAGATTTTATTATATATCTCGTATAGTTAGAGGCCGTTTATTTAGATTTTCTTACATTATTTCTTTATTTAAAATGTTTTATTTTATTTCATATTCATTGTATATAATGTATGAATGAGTCTTCATCCATATTACTCATTGCCCTTGAGTAAGGCAGCTCGTATTTATTCAAAATAAATGAATATATTATGATTAAATTCTAACTGATCTTCAAAAAATTAAAATTATACTTAATTAAGTTTAAAAGTCGACAAAAACAAATATTAAGTAGTCTTGCTTCCAATTCATCCTACCACTGTCCTCACCACTTACGCTGATGACACATGTGTGTTATCAATAAACAATGATCCCTTCATTGTCTCCCAAACACTCCAATCCCATATCCTAACCCTTCAAGAATGGTATCAAAAAAGGAGAATCAAAATAAATTTAAAAAAATCTCACCCAATAACCTTTACCCTTCGTCGTAAACCTACGAAATCCTGTCCCACAGTATCCTTTAATGATGTTTCACTGATCCCTGCTGAACAGATCCGCTACCTAGGACTCCACTGGGAAAAACGTCTTACTTGGAATCCACATACAGGACTAAAACGACAAGAAACTGCTCTTCGTTACAGACTACTTCAACATTTACTAGGCAAACGTTCAAAGCTCCCAATTAATTACAAAAGACTCCTTTACATGACTGTGATTAGACCTATTTGGAAGTACAGAGTTGAGCTTCAGAAATCTTTCTAAAAATCCTCAATGCCCCTTACTTTGTGACCAATAAACTTATCCATAAAGATCTTAACGTTCCATATGTTCCTGCTTTAGCCCAAACCAGATACCTATCCTTCCATAGTAAGCTCCATAACCACTCCAATCCACTAGTCTCCCAACTTGCTTCCTCCTCCATCCCTGATAACCTCCAAGGCGTCTGAAAAGAAGATGGCCTAGAGACCTTTTAGGTACATTGTATTGAAGTGCTACTAGTGAGTAGTTCTTCACAAGTTATTTACATGCCATTGTATTCACTGTCAACACATTTACTTGTATATTATTTTGTACAGTTGTAAATATCAATAAATGAAAAAAAATAAAAAATACTTTTAAAAAAAATTAAGTATAATTGAATATGATAAATTTGTACAGTTGATATAGTATTGTAGATAGATATAATTAAAGTTTTTAGATCCTGAAGATGGATCCGAGGATTCCGAAACATGTTGAGTGAAATATTATTGATTGAATAGGAGTTATGCCTTATAATGATAATAAATTACATCTCCTTCAACAAAATAGTTAATTTATCATTGCTTTAATTTCTGGGATAGAAATTTTAATGTATTCATATTAATTTTTTTTTTAATACATGGAAAAATTTATTTTAATGTATTTTTTAATTATGAAATAATTGTATAATCAAGTTCTCACTGGATACACCAATACAATAAAGATGCTTTATACTTAATATATTTCAGAATATATTTTCAAACATTTTAATATATTTATAAACTTTCCTTTTTCCCCCTTCACTTTAGCATATAAGAAGTATGGAGGAGTTGCTAATGCGTAAATGTGTTTATGTAAATTAATTATAAAAATGCACGTCCTTAATTATTTATTTTAATTTTTATTCATAATTAGTATATATCTACATATATAAAAATATATGTCTGTAAGTTTCTGGACGGCTCTTATCCCCTGCTTTCAAGCGGAAACCTGCCCAGCCATGGCAGGCCATCCCTTCATCCGCCCCCCGCTAGTCTGACTCTCCATATAATCCGACCCTCCCGTGGAGTCCGGTGGAAGGGGAAAATCTTTTATTGGGTCCATATTAGTTATGTAAAACTGTACATTTTGATATTTAAAAGGTCGGGTACTTTTGATATATTTATATATTCTTAGCGCTGTGCTTCTGTGCTTTGTTGAAATCCAAATTTTCGACCTCGAACACCGCCGCACAGTGGTTTTTTATTTATTTATTTGTGAGTTTTGGAGCGTAAAACTTATTGGTCATCAACGCTCGTCTGTTCTCGGTGGAAATTTAACTATATTTTGTAATATAGCTTTTCTCTATAAAGGAGGGCTATTACTTTTTCAATAATATTTTCGTCGTTGCCAAGCGGCTTTGAGATGTTTTGAGGTATTCCTGATTCGGCTAGCTTTTTGGTGTAATATGGGCATTCAGTAAACATATGGTTTATTGATAAAACATTGCCACATATTTCACAAATGGGAGGAGCCTCTTTGGTTATTAGGTGGAGATGTGTTATTCTGGAGTGGCCAATTCTTAATCGCGTTAGGATCACTTCTTCTCTGCGATTATTGCGGTAGGAACAGCTCCATGGTTTTATTTCCTTCTTAATAGCCTTGAGTTTACTCGGTGGGCTGTTATCCCACAATGCTTGCCATTCTTGGGATATCTTCTCTCTAAGTGGAGAGATATATTTTTTTTTATTGTTATCTATATATATATAAATACGTTTCCTGAGTTTTGAGGGTGCTGAAATGGAATTCTACGGCTAAAAAAATTGTCTATCACATTTTACAGTTTAAAAGCTAAATTTTTTCAAGTGAAGTACGTTCAATATAATTTTTTCACAAAAACCGACATCGGATTCGAATTTAGCATTCAAAAGAATCCTTAAATACGAAATTTCATCCAAATAGGAAAATAAAAATTTGTAAGGTTCAAAATTTGCCTGACCAAATCTTCGGTCTCAAAAAATCTAAGATCCTGGCAGATCTGTAAAACAGTGTCTAAATATTTTGGCGTTGAGAAACTATCTCCAGCCTCCCGTAGAATGGGTTAACAACGAATTAATATCCTTCCGCCGTCTTAAAACAGTCAAATAGTCGAATATTTTTTAAAAAGTGTCCTTTTTAGGTCCGCGATCTTAAAACCGTTAAATATTTTAAAACAATATCCTGGAGGACAACAATGGAGGAAGTTATCCTTCGGATAACTTAAAAAACCGTTAAAACAGCAATCCTTAAGGACGAAAAAGCTAATTCTAATTGTGGATGGAGAGAGTGGCCAAGGATGTCCGTCGGCCTCAAAAAATCGTCAGATCCTGGCAGATCTGTAAAACAGTGTCTAAATATTTTGGCGTTGAAAAACTATCTTCAGCCTCCCGTAGAATGGGTTAACAACGAATTAATATCCTTAAAACAGTTAAATAGTCGAATATTTTTAAAAAAGTGTCCTTTTAAGGTCCGCCATCTTATAAACCGTTAAATATTTTAAAACAGTATCCTGGAGGACAACAATGGCAGAAGTTATCCTTCGGATAACTTAAAAACAGCAATCCTTAAGGACGAAAAAGCTAATTCTAATTGTGGATGGAGAGAGTGGCCAAGGATGTCCTTCGGCCTCAAAAAATCGTCAGATCCTGGCAGATCTGTAAAACAGTGTTTTTTGCTAAAAAGGTACGATATAGAAGAGTGGCGGTGGGGGTTCGGGGCGGGATTAAGAGATGGCTTCTGTTTTTAAGGACACTGTTTTACAGATCTGCCAGGATCTGACGATTTTTTGAGGCCGAAGGACATCCTTGGCCACTCTCTCCATCCACAATTAGAATTAGCTTTTTCGTCCTTAAGGCCGCACAGTGGTAAAAACGGCCAATCTAGGTGGACATTGCTCATAACTTCTAAAGAAATAGTCAAAATCACTTGAAAAGTTTTGAGTATTTTTTATTTTTGCATAAATGCAATGAACTATAATAAAAAAGAACAATAATTTGAACTAAAACTTTTTTTTAAATATAGAACAGAATGTTGAATTTTTTTTTTTTATTAAAACTTTAATATTTCCCTCATCCCTGACATGCCAGTTTTACATAATTTCTCATATCACATCCGCTTATTGTCACTATTTGAGTGACAGCTGTGGATAAAATAAATAAAGTGAAAAAAAAAATAACTTGAATATTAAATTTAACGCAGACCATTTTTTAATTTATTTTTTATTAAAAGTATTTGGCTCAGATAGTGAATTTAATAAATTATTGGGAAAACATTTATCATCAGGATCAGGAGGCAAGAAAGCACTGCCTTCATTAATTGTCAAAGTTGAAATATATGAGTCAGGCGAATAAAGCTGCGTACAAGCCGAGGTATGCAGCTCCTCATAGGAATAATTGTCCAACAAATGTTGAATTTGTCACTTTTTTTTTTTTTGTTTTTTCCCCTCATATCTCTAAATGCGTTGGTAGTAAGAAATTTGCTGCTACTTGGGCCAAGGGCAAGTGCCTCGGTATCTATCAAGTTTTCCTGCAGCCAATCGGAATTTTGTTTCAAAAATTTTGACGGCTCCATCGACTTTGGACCCATCGAGAAGGAATATGAATTAAAAATGAATCCACTATTTTCAGAACTAATTCCTTAGTGACCTCATCAGTAATTCCTTTTGACCTCAAACAATTTTTCAGTGTGTCGTGGCCACCCACAAATCAAATACAGCACTTTTGAGGAGGGGCATTATTCTGAAAAAAAAGAATTAATAGCTTAGCTCTATGGGTCGGGACAGGTCTGATTTCAATTGTTATATATTATTTAGACGCCACCCAGAAAACGGAGGACTTTGGAGAAAAAAAGTTACATAATTTTAATTACGAAAATCTGTTAACTTGTTAAATATGTTTACTTAACTCTAAACTAAATACACCCATAAGGATAAAATTTTAGATATGTATCACTCACCATAAAATGTTAATAGATAGACCTTTGATATATTTTATAAGACGTTATTATATGTAGCACAGACTATGAATGGTTGGGCACAATAGAAGTGCCCTGCACTTGATACTGATCTGAGGACAACCTGTTATTTTGGAAAGAATGTTATGTTTACACTAGTGTTAATCTATCAAATCGTATTCTCATTGCTGTTTATATCTCGTCAACCATCTCTTGATAACATTACAAAGTCCATTTAATGCTCTGTTGACATGAAAATGTTTCTTAATGTCCAACTAGATTGGGCGTTTTTACAACTGTGCGCCGCTCTCTGATTGGTATCGTTAAAGTGTCAAAACTATTGAACATTTTTACGTATTATCAAAGTATCTGCTGCAGAGTTATTTCTAAAGAAAGCTCTTTATATTAAAAATTAAACCGCACTAAATTTTCTACTAGTTTAGCAGAAAAAAAGCTCTGGTGCTCGGAAGCTGAGGTCCGATAAGCCTTCATTATATGTTTGTTGAGTAAATTTTCTAGAAAACGACGGGCAGTTTCTTGTCATTTTAGTCTTGTATGTGGATTACTAGTTGATCTGTTCATCATAGGCTAGCGGCAAAAACGAATTAAATAGGGATGAATCGATTCAAAATATCGATTCTCGGTTCTATCGATTAGTGAGGAAAGAATCGGTATCGAAAAACAATGATCCTAAATAAAAAAAAATATGTATATATATTTAGTATGGTTCTTGAGGTTCAGTCAATAAATAAAAACAACTATTTTGGCGAGGTTTCGAGACTATATTGTTCTCATAATCATGCCCTACAGTCAAAAAACAGGTTAAAATAAAAGTTATTTCAAAACATAAAGTTAGCTACAGTACAAGTATATAACAACATGTGTTAGAATAAAAAATATAAATATAATTACAGAATAAAGAGGAGTATGAAACTACTTGTAAGTAGTTTCAGATTTTAACAATTATGCAATAAATGTTAAAAAAAAAAATAAAAATTATTTCTTGAATTTTTTTAATGTTTATAGCTATCATTTCGATATGTCTTTTGCAGTGGAAATTTATTTTTAAATCGATCTATCTATTATTTATGTATAGCATAGTTTTTTTTTTTTTGAAAAGAAGATGGCTGAGTGACCTTCTACTACAAAATGTTTATTGAAGTGTTCCTAGGGAGTAATTCTTCACAAGTTATTGTGATACAAGGTCATCCTTATAATTATGATTAAATTTACATGTTGTATATTGTGTAAAGTTGTAAATATCAATTAATGGTTTAAAAAAAAAAAGAAAAGGAAATTAGATATGAACAACCAAGTAGCCACCATTCGCAGTTACTATCAGATGTTTCCAATGGTAACATTAATTTAAATTAAGATCTAAATTAAAATTACAAACAATTTTTTTTTTGTAAATAAGTTAGACATAATTTTGAGATTTATTAGTTACAGCAAGAAATCAAATTTAGTAATCATTTAAAAATTTAAGAAATTCAAATCATTAGAGAATACTTTAATATGTTTAAAGTCGGAATAATTACAGAAACAATAAAAATTAGTTCTTGTCTTCTTAAGAAGTTTGGAAAGTCGTCAAGTACAAACACCAAGTAGTCGGAATTTGCCACGGAATTTTTTTTTTTTTTTTTTTTTTTTTTTTTTTGTGTGTGTTGAAATTTGGAACTGTACAAAATATGTACACCAAATAAATGTATTGATAAAGATTACAATAACATTTCAAAACTTGAAAAGAACTACTCATCAGTAGCACTTCAATAAAAATTCTACACTAGAAGGTCTCTAGGCCATCTTCTTTTCAGTCGCCTCGGAAGATTATCAGGAGTTTTTTTGGGAAGCAAGTTAAGGAGCTAATGGATTAAAGTGATTGTGGAGCTTACTATGACAGGTATCTGGTTTGTTTTAATTTTAAATTATTGCTTTAGAAGTAATAAGTATGTCACTATGTTCATTATTCATTTCCGTGATACATTTTTTTAATTTATTTTTATTTTTTTATATCCATTTATCGAAATTCACAACTGTATAAAGTATATACATCTAGTAAATGAGTTGATTATGATTACAATAACATGCGAAACTTGAAGAGAACTACTCATCAGTAGCCCTAAAAAAAAAAACAAAAAAAACTTTACACTAGAAGGTCTCTAGGCCATCTTCTTTTCAGACGCCTCGGAGGGTTATCGGGAATAGAATGGGAAGCAACTTGAAGGACTAGTGGGTTTGTGTGGTTATGGAGTTTACTATGAAAGGATAGGTATCTGGTTTGGGCTAAATCAGCAACATATGGGACATTAAGATCTTTATGGATAAGTTTATTTGTAACAAAGTAAGGAACATTAAGGATTTTTCGAAGGATTTTGGATTGTAAGGAGTGGATATGGGAAGAATTAGAAGGTTCAGTTGAGCCCCAAAGCTCAACTCCATATGTCCAAATAGGTCTGATCACTGCCATGTAAATGAGTCTTTTGTAGTAAATCGGAAGGTTTGAACGTTTGTCTAGTAAATGTTGAAGAAGTCGAAAACGACAAGCAGTTTCCTGCTGCTTTAGTCTCGTATTTGGATTCCAGGTTAAACGTTTGTCCAGTTGGAGTCCAAGATAGCAGATCTGTTCAACAGGGATCAGTGGGATATTATTAAAGGATATTGTGGGACAGGAAGACGTAGGTTTACGGCGAAGGGTAAAGGTTATTTGGTGGGATTTGCTTGGATTTATTTAAATTCTCCAATTTCGACACCACTTTTTTTTTAATTTAAGTTATTAATTTAATTAAATATACTTTTATAAAATTGGTTTCGATAGTTTAACATCTAAAATGATCAAAATAGATTAGTATATTTTTATATATGTTCTATTTGTTTGACGCGTTCAGCTATACAGTATAAATATTTTTTACATTTATCTTTTGAGAAAGTCAAATTTATTTATACAGTAAATATTGACGAAAGTATAACAAATACATAGAATTATGATGTATACAACATATGTATATAGTTGGTTTTCGGAAGATCGTTGGCTAAAGAGGTATCTCGGGTAGAGAGGTTCATTTTGGAACTATTTAAGGTCACTTACCTAAATAGCTATTCCAATTCCAACATGCGTCTGAAAATAAGAGAGGCCCGGGATATAATAACATCTAATGAACTCGTATCTAATTATCTACCAGGTATGCAAGTTTAAAATGTCGTTTTAATTCCAATAGAATGCGCTCTTAGCCTATTGAAGGATTTGCTTATCTCTAAACGCTATTTTGTTTGTTAGTCATTTGTTTACAAAAGTCAGTTGTTTTTAAGTCGTTTACGTGGACGTATCATACCTTTCTTTGGTGTTAAAAATGTCTAATTTTAAGCCAAATAAAGAGCATTTGCGGCATGTCATGATTTTCTTATTTAATCAAAAGAAAAAGGCATCTGAATGTCATCGAATTCTTGTTGAGACTTATGGCGATGTTGCTCCAACCGTCAGGACATGTGAACGTTGGTTTCAAAGTTTCAAACGTGGTGATTTTGATGTTACTGATCAAAAACGAGAAAATCGACCAAAAAAGTTTGAGGACTTCGAATTGCAATCTTTATTAGACGAAGACAATACCCAAACCCAACAAATGATGGCAGAACAGTTGAATGTCACTAGGCAAGCTATTTCCGATCGCCTGAGAGCTATGGGAAAGATTCAAAAGGTTGGAAAATGGGTTCCACATAAATTGGACGAACGACAGATGGAAAAACGAAAAACTGTGTGCGAAATGCTGCTTTTACGCCACGAAAGAAAGGGTTTTTTTGCATCGAGTTGTAACTGGCGATGAAAAATGGATTTATTTTCAGAATCCCAAACGAAAAAAATCATGGGTAACGCCAGGACAACCATCCACATCGAGTGCAAGACCGGATCGTTTTGGGAAGAAGACAATGCTGTGTGTGTGGTGGGATCAGAAGGGAGTAATCTACTACGAGCTTCTCAAACCCGGCGAAACAGTCAATACCGAGCGCTACCGACAACAAATGATCAATTTGAGTCACGCATTGATCGAAAAACGCCCAGAATGGGCTCACAGGCACGCCAAAGTCATTCTTCAGCATGATAACGCTCCTGCACATTCAGCCAGATTGACTAAGGAAACGATTTCTTCGCTTGGTTGGGAACTCCTACCCCACCCGCCGTATTCACCTGACCTGGCGCCTTCTGATTATCACCACTTCTCATCAATGGGACACTCATTGGCGGAGCAACACTTCAACAATTTCGAAAACGTACGAAAATGGCTCGATGAATGGATTTCAAATAAAGATGAAGCATTCTTTTGGAATGGTATCCATATATTGCCCGAGAGATGGGCAAAATGTGTAGAAAGCGAGGGTCAGTACTTTGAATAAAATATATTATACTTTTTTTTAAATTACTGTGTATATATTTTAAGAAATAAACGACATTTTAAACTTGCATACCTGGTAATTATGCTATTGTAAATTTATTTTCTTTACACGGTTACTCTTTGAGAAGGCAATATTTGTGAACAGAAAGCATTTAAATATATAACAACAATAACATTGTTAATGATCTTCATTAGTGAAATTATACAAACAGTAAACCAATAATAAAAAGAAATATATAAAATTTTATTTCTAAATTAAACTGTTAAGGAGACAAAAATAAATAAATATATATACATTTGTGGTGTTCAAACAATCAAGCCGAGAAACTAGCTGTATCAAAATCGCTTGAATATCTGTTTGCAAACTCCTCACATTCTCTCTCTAACATTCACACAGACAACATGAACGTTCTACACTCTTTAAGTAACATTAACATACATGACCCACTGACGGAGGAAATTAGAAAAAATATTCTCAAACTAATGACCTTAAAAGAATCTGTTTGGCTAAAATGAGTGAAAGGGCATGCTGGTGACGAGGGCAAAGAAAGAGCTGACCGATTAGCCAAAGAGGCAGCGAGGAGTCAGCTACCGCCTTCTTACAGCAAGGCTCCGATCTCACATCTCAGGGCACTGATTACTAAAGATTTGGTGAATAATGGAACATTTCATGGCAAAACTCAAGGAAATCACCAAGCCTACGCAAATACATTCCAAAAATAACACTAAATAATCACAAACAGCTACATAGTAACAATTATAAATTGACACAATTTCTCACAGAACACGGCAACACCAAATCCTACCTAAAACGCTTTAATATCATACTAACTGACACACGTGACGATGACGGTCAAATCCAAAATTTTAGGCATATTCTTTATGATTGCAAATTATTTGACAGACAAAGGTACAAATTAATGCAAAGTCTAATTTTACAAAATAGTTCGTGGCCTGAGACAGAACATATACGTTTTACTCAATTGAGAAATGATTTAATCAAATTCATCAAAGATAACGATTTTGATTTGATTTGCTGACGAACCTATATGCTTATTAAGTTTAATTTATTTTTCAATATTATTTTTTGTTTAAATATTAATTGTTTATTTGCTCTTTAAATTATTATTATTTTTTTTTTTTTTTTAAATGTTATGATTTTTTTTTTTTTCCTCCAACCAACCATTATATGTTTACATACACTTTTTTTTTTTTTACAACTACACAAAGTTCATAAAATTTCAAAATTCATTCATTACATTATTGTAACAACACGCATATAAACTGTTGGTTAAATACAATCACTCATATGTAAAATAATATAATGTAACACATATCATACATGTAGTATGCCTGTAACGGCATGGAACATGTAAAAACATTAATAAACGGTCCTTTTATGGGGTTACCATAAGAGTAAAAAAAAAAAAAAATATATATGTGTGTGTGTGTGTGTGTGTGTGTGTGTGTGTGTGTGTGTGTGTGTGTGTGTGTGTGTGTGTGTGTGTGTGTGTGTGTTTAGTAAGGTTCATGAGGTTCAGTCAATAAATAAAAAACAACTATTTTGGCGAAGTTTCGAGACTATATTGTTTTCATAATCATGCCAATGTTACTAGTGGATATGAATAGACTAACAATTCTAGTACAGGATTGTTTGTTATTCTGTTATTGTTTGTCTTTATTGTTAGCTACTATTGTTTGTTAGTCTATTCATATCCACTAGTAACAGTGACATGATTATGAGAACAATATAGTCTCGAAACGTCGCCAAAATAGTTGTTTTTTATTTATTGACTGAACCTCAAGTATTATGTATTAAGTTGGAATAACAGGTGTTAAGATTTAAAACGTCTGATTTTTTGTTTATTGCGCGGTTTTTAAATTTTTCTATGGTTATCATTTCTTTTAAAATTATTACATACATTCAGACCAATAATATACATTTACATTTATATACATCATACAAACCATTATCCATTTATTAGTATATTACACTGAAATATTTTTGTACCTGTATCTTTGGGAATACCCACACAGTACTTATAACTTAATTTTTAAGAAATAGGGTTTTTCCCCACTAACCCTTGTTAACTGTCTGTTTAAACTCACTCCCCTAGGTTAGTTGTGTACTAGAATTATTAGTCTATTCATATCCACTAGTAACATTGGCATGATTATGAAAACAATATAGTCTCGAAACTTCGCCAAAATAGTTGTTTTTTATTTATTGACTGAACCTCAAGAACCTTACTAAACATTTAATAGTAACAGTCAAGAAATTTATCCATATATATATATATATGTATAGATAAATTTCTTGACTGTTACTAATAGTGAATTGAATATTGTGAAATGAAAAGCGAAATTAAGTGTTAGATAACTTATTTTAGGTAAATTTTTGTTTATTTCTAATTTAAAAAAGAAAAAAAAAATCAATTGTTTTACGTAATAATTTACTCATTTGATCTATTCATATAATATTTTTTCTTTAATCCATAAAAAATTTAACTAAATGAAATTGTAAAAAATAAACATCTGAAACTTTTATATTTTCAAATTACGAATTCAGCTAATTATAATTTAATTTTTACTAATAATATACGTATTTGGCCTTTCTATATTTTTTATTATATAATCAATAAAAATATAAATTAAATCAACATTTATAAAATAACCTATAATTAATGGATAAGTGAATTTAACGTTTTTTATTTTTTTTACGAATTTTATAGATTATATTTTGATTTTTATATTTCACATAAATATTTTTGAGGCGAATAAAAACATTCATTGATCAGCCCTCCTTAGTTGTAATAAAATAAAATTTATAAAAAATAACTTTCTTATTTCACAAATAATAATAATAACATAAAAAAAAAAAAAAAAAAATCATTTGTTTAAGTAACTATTTTCGTATTTGATCTACGTTTATAATATTTTTAGTGCTATTCATAAAAATAACTTAAATTAATTTTACACATATAAACAGAGATATGTTAAATACATTACTGCTATTTAGAAATTAGTGTAAACATTCATAAAATAATCTTATAATAACTAGATAATTGAAATTTACTTGCGAATTTAATAGATTAATTTTCTTTTTATAATACACATAATTTTTTTAAACGGATAAAAACATTTATTGAACAATCCTGCGAAGTAGTAATCAAATAAAAGTTAGTCAAAGCCGTTTTTACACGGAATAAAATAAATTTGAAATTTGGCAATATTCATTTTTAATTTAAAATTAACTAATAAGAATATATACTTCAAATGAATAATCTCGCCTTTCTTTTTAAACATAATAAAAAAAAAAATTAATTTGTTTTCCGCAATTTGACCTTCTCTTAAAATATTTTTAATGTAATCCATAAGTATTTAACTAAATAAAATTGTTAAAAAATAAACATCTGAAACTGTTATATTTTCAAATAACGAATTCAACAAATTCTAATTTAATTTTTTCTTATAATATACGTATTTGGCAAAGTTATATTTTTATATGAATAATTATTTTCATATTTTTAATGCGATTCATTTATTAATCGCATTATAAATATGAGAATAAATATTTATGGATTACACCATAAAATATTATATTTATTTATTTACTTTCTGGAGCCATGACTAGAAGTCCTTGTCCGGATTTCTTTGTTTTAAAAATTTAATAATTTGGTTGAGAAGATATGAGTTGTTTTCAAGCGAAAAAAAATAAAATATATATATTATATGAATAAGTCAATTATTACGTAAAACGAATGATTTTTTTTTAATTTTTAATTAACAAAAATTAACTAATACAACTAATACTAATGCACAAGTTAAATACGAAAGTAATGTTTTGTAGCTTTTATTTTAGTTCTGCTATGCAGGATTTTATGAATAAAATAAAAAATATTACAAGAATAGGTCAAATAAGAAAATTATTACGTAAAACAAATGATTTTTTTTTTTATTATTATTATTATCATTTTTATTTGTGAAATAAGAAATTTATTTTTTATTTTATTTTATTTTAGTACAACTAAGGAGGGCTGATCAATAAATGTTTTTATTCGCCTCAAAAATATTTATGTGAAATATAAAATTCAAAATATCATCTATTAAATTTGTTGTTTTCAAGCAAAATATATATATATATATATATATATATATATATATATATATATATATATATATATATATATATATATATTATATGAATAAGTCAAATATTACGTAAAACAAATGATTTTTTTTTTTTTTTTTTTTTTTTTTTTTGTAATAAACAAAAATTAACTAATACAACTAAAACTAATGCACAAGTTAAATACGAAAGTAATTTTTTGTAGCTTTTATTTTAGTTCTACTACGCAGGATTGATCAACAAATTATATGAATAACATCAAAAATATTACAATAGGTTAAATATGAAAATTATTACGTAAAACAAATTATGTTTTTTTTTTTTATTATTATTATTTTTTTTTGTGAAATACGAGATTTATTTTAATTTTTTTCTTTTTTTAAATTGTATATTAGTACAACTAAGCAGGGCTGATCGAATAAAAAAATTATTCGCCTCAAAAATATTTATGTGAAATATAAAAATCAAAATATAATCTATTAAATTTGTTGTTTTCAAGCAAAAAAAATATATTATATGAATAAGTCAATTGAATGGGTCCGCCGAAAAACGTTCTAAGCGACAAACATAAAATTTTGAGTTATCAGTGAAAGAAAATCATAATTACAAGGATTTTGTTAGCTTTGTAGGTTAGATTTTGTATTTACATATTAATTTGTTATATTTACATGTATAATAACATAATGGAGTACTATACCATACTATGACGTACTATTATACATTTTAAAATCTTTGAAATCGCCATTTAAAATTATGTCGCTTAGAACGTTTTTCGGCGGAGCAATTCAATTATTACGTAAAACAAAATAAAAACAAAAAATAAAAATTATTAAATTTTAATTATCTATTAATTATAGGTTATTTTATAAATGTTTATTTAATTTATGTTTTTATTGATTATATAATAAAAAAAAAATACATAGGCCAAATACGTATATTATTAGTAAAAATTAAATAGAATTTGCTGAATTCGTAATTTGAAAATATAACAATTTAAGATGTACATTTTTTACAATTTTATTTAGTTAAATATTTATGGATTACATTAAAAATATTTTAAGAGAAGGTCAAATTACGTAAAACAAATTAATTTTTTTTTTTATTATGTTTTAAAAGAAAGGCGAGATTAATTATTTGAAGTATATATTCTTATTAGTTAATTTTAAATTAAAAATAAATATTGCCAAATTTCAAATTTATTTTATTCCGTGTAAAAACGACTATGACTAACTTTTATTTGATTACTACTTCGCAGGATTGTTCAATAAATGTTTTTATCCGTCTCGAAAATTATGTGTATTATAAAAAGAAAATTAATCTATTGAATTCGCAAGTAAATTTCATAATATAAGATTAGATTAGTTATTATAACATTATTTTATAAATGTTTATACTAATTTATAAATAGTAGTAATTTATTTAATATTCTGTGTTTATATGTATAAAATTTTTATGAATAACATTAAAAATATTATAAAAATAGGTCATATTCGAAAATTGTTACGTAAAACAAATGATTTTTTTTTTTTTTTTTATGTTATTATTATTATTTGTGAAATAAGAAAGTTATTTTTTATAAATTTTATTTTAGTACAACTAAGGATGGCTGATCAATGAATGTTTTTATACACTTGAATATGATGTGGAGTATAAAATAGATATGAATTATATTGAATTCGCAAGAAAATAAAAATAGTTAAATTTCAATTATCTATTAACTATAGGTTATTTTATAAATGTTTATATATACATCAAATGAGTAAATTAATTATTACGTAAAACAAATGATTTTTTTTTTAATTTGTAATAAACAAATATTAACTAATACAACTAATACTAATAATAATACAATTACCTAATACTGGAGTATAAAATATTTTTTTTTAAATAAATGTTTGCTATAGATTATATTCTTTTTATATTAATTTATAAAAAATTTAAATTAAATTGGCAGTTTTAAAATATTGTTAGAGTAAATTGATTTTTTAAAAATGTAGTTAAAATTCATATTTTTAATTTATCAAAATTATTTTATTCCGTATTTAAAAAATAAATTATGTAATTACAAATTAAATAAATATCTTATCTTAAATTAAAAAGCGCCGCGTCCCGATCGTGTAAATATTTGCAGATTGCAACTTATCTAAGAATGTTTTAAAACGTGAGGAAGTTGGCCCGGTTAGAGTGAGAAGGGGTCACGTGATCTACCGCTCCCAGCCAATCGGGTAGCAGCTTTCCCCAAGGTCAGGTTGCCAAGGCAACCGTCACAGCTCGGAAGGCTATTGGCCGCCGGGATTCCGCGCGCGGGGACCACTTCAGCTGTGTTCAATCAGTTTGAGCCGCGATGCCGTACCAGCAGCACATCTACGAGGGCAGCCACTACATTGGCTCTGGCATCGCCACTGCGTTCAATGTCATGCTAGATGACAACTCGTACACAGGATCCTACTACGACCCCTACGACAATTTTGCAGAACTAGAAGAATGGAAAAGAAAATCGGTGAAATTATGGACCGGTACGGACATAGTTCACTGGATGAGCAGTATAGCACGGGAGTTGGATATTTGCGCAACAGACATCATGGCAGAGAAATTCGCCACTTTCGACGGCTGCCAGCTGTCTGGACTTACACTAGACGAATTCGTATTTCGGGATCGTTTAAACGGCCATTACTTATATAAAAGGCTCCAGGACCTCTTAGAGAACGAAAGAAAAATCGATTACAGGCACCCTATGAGGACTTACAACCAGGTGAAAGTGGAAGACTACATAAAAGAAGAACCACCAATACTGACGAGACTCGAAGTCACACCAAAAAAACCAGCATCGCCCCCACCTTCACCACCATTTCCGCCGTCTCCCATAACAACATCACCTCCTGTACTACCTACTGGAAAAAAAGGTCGCGGAAGACCAAGGCTGCCAAGAAGGAAGAAGAAGACAGAGAAGCTAGGTCGCCTCTGGGAGTTCCTCCGAGACCTCCTCAAGAACCCGGACTACTGCCCTAGCCTCATCGTCTGGGAGAACCACGACGAAGGGATGTTCAGGTTCGTTCACAGTGACAAAGTGGCTAAGTTGTGGGGGAGCAAGAAGGAAAACCCGGACATGAACTACGAAAAGCTGAGCCGAGCGATGAGGTATTATTATAAGAGTCAGGTTTTGTTGCCTGTCTATGGAAGGAGGCTCGTATACAAATTTGGTCCTACAGCCAAAGACTGGAGGGTGGAAAATCCAAATTTTGTAAAATAATTATTTTTATTATTTTTATTTTTTGGACGAAAAATCGATTGTATTAGTGCAAATCTGCATAAAAATGACGTTTATGTAATTTTATCATGAGAGCTCTCTTCTTATTTCTTCGATTATAGTTTAATTTTTTTAAATACCAAAACAGAAAATACCCTTAACAAATAAAAAAAAAATAATAATAAGAAAAAAACATTGTAAATTACTTTAGTTACCAGTTGGAAATTTCTCTAACATTCCCAAAGATGGCTCCGTGCCACGTTTCAATGAAATGTCGGTCAATACGTAAATAATTTTTAGTCATTTTTTATTTTACTGAATTTATCATTGACAAATATAATTTACATATTAAAATTATTTTTTAAAAAACTATATCCTAAATATGAATTTATAAAAAAGGAGAAAACGTTCTACAAGTTTTCATGGCTCAATGAAGGAATTTAAAGACTGCTAGATTTTGTTCCATTAAAATATTTTTATTGATTCAATAATTCAATTTAAAATTTAAAACGCAGATTATGCCAGTCTTGAATTTTTTCTTCATTATTTAAAATGGCAACAGTTTAATTATAATGTGAGATTTAATTTCATTTTTTTTTTTTTTTTTTTTTTTTTTTAGTTAGCAAATAGAGTTTTTTATTTTTTAAATTTTAAAATGATCTTAGATCTCACTATGTATAATGATGAGAAGTGATCAGTATTGTGAAGATGTTTTTTCCGATTTATTGTAGGAGTCATAAGTGTTTATAGAACATAGTGATCATGTTGATGTCCAAGCATTAGTCATTTTATTTTGTAAATATTATATATATAAATATTATTTGTTATAATCGTTATAATAAGTGATTAATCTGTGATTTGAAGTCCTATTTCTATCAGGGTTAAAGAGTCAACTTTCTGATTGTTTTTATTTTTTTTATATATAAAAAAAAATAAAATGAAAAAAAACAAAAACAATTCAGTAGTCTTCGATGTTATATTGACAATTGTATATTAATGTATAAGTTTTTATTTTATTTATATAATTTAAATGTAAGTGTTGAATTCTAATTCTTATATTATATGTTTTGTTAAATGTTATGTATATTTCATTGAACCAGATTATATAGAATTTTATATCATAATAATGCTAGTATTACCTTTCTGGGATCTATTGTTGATTGTTACCTAGATGACATTTTAAAAAATTTAGAAAAGATTTTATTAAAAAAAAAAAAAAAAAAAAAAAAAAAAAATTGTTCCATTGAATTATTAAATATAAATATATGTATGTTATATTTACAAAGTGTTTTAGAATATGTATGTATGCATATTACTGACCACACGTCGCACATTCATTGCTATCTGAAATAAAGATCTCATTGAATTCAATTCAATTTCATTTCATTTATTTTTTCCTTTGATTGATTTCATTATCCCTTTTGTTAAAAGAAAAAAAATAAATCTATATTTTACTTAATAAACACAACTCAAACATTATTTAAGTAATTCTTGCTTTAGTACAAGTAAAAAAAAAAAATGTTGTGGTAGTAGGTAAGTAAAAAAAAATTAGTATAACTTGTTTTAAGCTAGAGTGAGAGAGAGTGTGTGTGTGTGTGTGTGTGTGTGTGTGTGTGTGTGTGTGTGTGTGTGTGTGTGTGTGTGTGTGTGTGTGTGTGTGTGTGTGTGTGTGTGTGTGTGTGTGTGTGTGAGATTTTACATTTTTTTTCAAAACTTACTGAAAATTTTATAAATTTAAGAGAAATTAAAATCAAATAATAATAAAATTAAATAATAAATACAATAAAAATAATAATTATTATGAAATTTTATTTAAAGTTCATTATTTTTGATGCTCAAATATTTGCAATTATTTATTTTTATTATTTTTATATAACTTTAATTTATTGTGATAATAATAAGGAAATTGCATAGTAAATTATTAGTATAAAAATATTAATTTGTTTCTTTACATTTTACTTTTATTTTGACAAAACATTACAACATGCCACAGTTATGTACTGTTAGTACTCATTCATTTCATATAAGAAAAAATTAAATTTAAATAAATAATAAATTTATGATATGAAGCTGTAAATAAGTGGATATAATAAAACAAAATATGTAAACGTAAAAAAATAAACAATATTCATAACGAACATAAAAACAAGTGAGTAAAAAATTTAAATTATTCACAATTAAAAATAGAATAATTAAAAAAACAAATATTTTAACTTACAAAAGCAGAATAATGAATTATTATTAAAAGTTTTTTACGAACCTATCAAGTTTCAGTCAGTCTTCAAATTAATCTCTCTCTCTCTCTCTCTCTCTCTCTCTCTATATATATATATATATATATATATATATATATATATATATATATATATATATAAAACGTTTATTGAGGTGCTACTAGTGAGTAGTTAATGACATGAAATTCCAGCCGTTTTCCTCAAATTTACTTGTAATTTATTATATATATAAATTACACAGTTTAAAAATTATTACTAATTATGACTAATTGCATAAACTATTACTATAAAAAATATAAACAAAAAAATTATGTAATCAGTTTATTTATTTTTGATTTTATTATTTTTTTAAAATTTATTTATTGATATATACAACGGTGTAAAGTATATACACTAAATTTATTAAACTTATAAATTATATTGTTTTATTCATAGATGTTATTGAAAAATAAATTTAAATCAATTTTGACAATATTTTAATCAAAATTTTTAGAATATCTTATTAAATAAAAAAAAAAAAATAATAAAATAAAAAAAATGCACTTAGCTTTCAATATGGTTTTCAATAGAAGAATCCACAGGATCTGACAAGAAGAAAATCTTCTGTTTTGTTTAACGTACAAGGAAACCTCTAGAAGTGACGTCTTAATATCAAAAGGAGGAAAACAAGGAATAAACAAGACAAAAATAATAAGGAAAAAAGTAGTCATAAAAAAAAAAAAAAAAAAAAAAAAAAAAAAAGTGTCCAAATATGATTCTCTTTAAACTGAAAGCAGTGATCTGTGGCTACCGAAAAATCGATTCTCAAGTTTCGATGCCGATACCTCGTTTTAAAAGTAAATTCCTATTAAAAAAAAAACTAATTCATATGAGAATTAAACAAAACAATAACTATTCAAGGAATATATATATATATATATTTTTTTTATTTTTGAAGAGAAAAGATTTGACCCCGGTTGGGATTCGAACCCAAGTCTCCACCTCTCTAGCGTGGTGCCTTATCCACTAGGCCACCGAGCTCGTATCCGAACCAGGGAAATCCTTTCTCAATTGACGAGCTCGGTGGCCTAGTGGATAAGGCACCACGCTAGAGAGGTGGAGACTTGGGTTCGAATCCTAACCGGGGTCAAATCTTTTCTCTTCAAAAATAAAAAAAAAAATAATTATCGACCAAGAATTATTTCAATATATATATATATATATATATATATATATATATATATATATATATATATATATATATATATATATATATATATATATATATATATATATATATATATATATATATATATATATATATATATATATATATATATATATTTTTTTTTTTTTTAACTATTAGGTTATCCAAAAATTAATGGAGGATTAATTTTAAGGTTTAAGGTTTAAACCAAATACTAAACCTGATATTATAATTAAAGAGATTATTTTTCTCTTTACCACAACCTAAACCTGATACATTACTTTTACTCTACGTTGTAGTTTCGGCCCAAAAGTCCTATTATAGTCCAGTCAATAAAGGATTATAAAGTGCGCTTTCTGTAATCAAAGGAAACATGCTTTTCTTCGGAAACATGTTCAGGATAGTTAGGAAGTAAACATACTAAAAGTCCTGGAGTTTTAGGGGGTTGGGAACAGGAAGGGAGGGAGGGGGCGCGAAAGGTCCTTTTTTTGGTTTTGCGCTCATATCTCGAAAACGGTGCGTCGTATGCAAAACATCACTATTTACTAAATTAATGTTTTTTAAATTCTTTACAACTTTTACTATATACATATTTTTTATATTGTGTATCGTTTCCGAGATACACGCTTGGAAAATGTTGTTTTCGAAAAAAAATTTTCACCTCACGGTTTCTGCTAAACTTCCCCCTATATCTTCTAAAACGTTCATCCTACGACAAAAGTCATATATATTGTAATATAAAAATAAATTTTCCTCAAAATACAGATATATACGACAATTTATCTTTAGCCTGACAAAAGTTACATCAATTTTAACTTTTCTTGGTGAAACAAACATTTTTTTTTCACATTTGTCAAGCTTATATCTCGAAAACAGTACAGAACACAAAAAATGTTTATATAATAAAAGTTGTTGAGAATTTAATTACGTTTTAACTGGAATGGAAAGCCGTTGGCAGAAGTGTATCGAAAATTATGGTAAATACTTTGAATAAAAAATATGTTAGAATAAAAATTGTTATTTTCTTCCTGGTTCTAAAAACGGTTATTTCATGTGCGACAACCCAATATTTCCTAGTATCTAATGCAGTGCCCACCAAGACAAATCATTCGTTAACTGAAAGAATGTACGTTAGTAAAAAAAAAAATAAATAAGAAAACTTGTTTTGCACCAACTGCTCTAGGATCAGAAAATTTTGGTTTCGATACTGATTTATGTCCAGTTTACATACCTTACCACAGGTCTTATCTTTTTTTAATATTCACCTTGTCTTTTTGTTTTTTAATAGTCTTCTTTTAATTGTTTTTCTTTTCAATGTGAATTTTTACTGAAACTTATGTATAAGGATGTATTGAATTTTTTTTTTTGTTTCTGAATAATAAAGATGGTTGCATATTTTAGATATTTAATTGCATATTTTACCCTTTATATTTGCATATATATATATATATATATATATATATATATATATATATATATATATATATATATATATAAATATATATATGCATATCTTACAGTTTTTTATTGCATATAATTCACAGCTCTACTGATACATAATCTCTTTATGTATCTCTAAGATACATTTATGAATAAGAATATTATGGTTTCTAAGTAAAACGGATGCAGGTGGCCAGAATATTGGGAGATTTGTACTTAAACTTGTCATGTCCACACTCCTCAGTATCAGATTATCTCTCGTGCAGTTTATTCGTGACATTTTACTGAGCGAGTTTTCTAATTTCTTTCGATCGATTAGTGATTATTTGGGTTCAAAATGAGTCGTGGATCTAACATGCTTGACTTTTTGGATAAAAGGTCAGTTGAGAAGATAAATTGTAAGTAATTACTTGATAAATCGTCGTGAATTTTATTTATTTTAATTGTTTCATAATAACAAAAATTTTATTTATATTATTTTTTAATAATTTACTAGGTATCTGAATTTTTTACTATTCTAGATTCTTGTTCGTGGCTGTTCAAGGCAATGCAAAATAGATCTGGTATAGTGGTGCCGAAGAAATAAAAAAAGAAAAACGAAAAAAAAATTGTAAAAAAAAGTTTAATGTTCCAATTCACAATGAAAATACTAAATATACTTGTAATAATTGTATATAAATAGAAGAAAATGATCTAGCCGATGAAAAACACATTATTATGTAAATAGTAAAGTATTTAATTTTTGTTTGGTTTTTTCTTTTTTTTTTTTTTTTTACAATAAATCTTTGTAAATTTTATAAAAATATATTTTTAATCCTTATGCTCCATATTACAATTATTGATAAATTATGATGACATTTATTTACCATTTATAGCTACATATTTGGTAACATAAAACTGTATTTTTTATCAAAATCAAAGAGGTGAGGGAAATGCTAGCGACTAACGGTGTACCAGATCGGCTAGCGACCCACGCCGGGTCAATAATATCAGTTTTTGGTTTAAACAGAAATCCTACATTAATTTCCGGACAAACCAATATTTAATGATATTAACAACTGTATACATTGGGTGGGTTATAATTTATTCGTGGCGGTACCACGGAATGAATATCGACCTTCCCAACCCTAGACTACAATAGATAAGACAACCTGTAGGTTATGTCTATCCTTGTTGATAGTATTGTTAATCATAAAGACGTTAATCACTAATTAAGAACAAGTAATAATGTTGTGTAATATTACTCTAAGCCGTTTCATGGAAGAGGCAGGTCTCAGCTGTTGTTCACATAGGAACGTTCTAAGAACTCAGCCAGGCCCTGGGGAATAAACTCAATACTTGAACTTTGGCCCTCGGAATAAAATACAAAACAAAACAATGTATATAATATATGTATTTTTATATAAAACTAGCAAAACTCCGTCTCGGTTACAACCGCTCTCAAAAATAATGAACTTGGATAATTTTAACTAATAACACAGGCCAACAAAAAAAAAACGTTTTTGAAAACTTTTTTACTTTAATAACTGATTTTTATAGATTTTTGTGTGTTTAAGATTTAATGATATCCCGTTTTTTTTTTATTTGTTTTTCGCATCAAATCTTTTTTATTTTACATGTACAATGTATTAGTAATCACAAAAAAAAAAAAAAAAAAAAAAAAAAAAAAAAAAAAAAAAATTGCATTGATATATCAGTAAACAACGAAGTAATAAGGCATAAATGTTTGGTTTTGGCCATTATTAAAAAAAAAAAATTATTTTAAAAAACCCCAAAATTCATTTTTATACAGGTAAGTTACCTTAAATAGGTTCAAAATGAACCTCCCTACCCGAGATACCTCTTTGGCCAAAGATCTTCCGAAAACCCTGTATATTTTAAATGAATTCAACTATGAAGATGTAGTTAAAATTTGGCACAGTTGGGTTAAATAGTTTTACTGTAGCAAACTCTGTAGAAGAATAGCCACTTATCGCTCGATTTTTAAACTGCACTCTGAGATCCACATGTCGCTCCAAATATTTATAGCTTTATTTAATAACAATTAAATTCCAAATAAGTAATTTTTATCATACATTTCAAGATCTATATACACCGTATATATAAACGGACTCTTGAAAAATAGAAATAGAAAGAAAACTTTATTCTGGGACAAAGTCCCTTAAGAATAACATTAAATAATACAAAGTAAGATCATAACTGGCCGAGAGGCTGTTAAAACTAAAATAACATAAGTAAATTTAAATACAAATATGTATGAAAAAAAAAATAGAAAAAGAAAAAAACTATTAATAAAAAGAGAGTGAACAAATAAATATACAAAATAGAGGTTAATATTGTAAACAAAATTGCAGAAGAGAAAACAAACAAACAGAAACTTAAAGAAAAATAAAAGATAGAAAATCAAAAATTATCTTTACAAGAAATCAAAACATTATCATAGCCAAACTATAATTTTTGCTAATGTTTCATGTCTGAAGGTCTTACTAATTAAATTAGACGATTACATAAATAGTACATACATCCTTATAATTGGAGAGCGCCGGGTTGGAGGGAAAGAAGATGGTGAAAGAGTAGTGTTTTGAATATTCCAAGGGAAGAAGCATTGCGGATACATGGGGGCAGGGAATTCCAAAGAGTAGAGGATCGGACATGAAAGGAACGTTGGAATGCAGTACTTCTGTGGGATGGAGTATAGAGATCGGAAAGACGAGATCTTGTATGCAGTGATTTGATAGCAGATTTGAATTTCAGGTTACTGTAAATAAAGGGAGGGTGACGGGTGTTGATAACTTGGAATAGGTAGGTGCCTAGAAAATATTTTCTGCGGAAGGAGGGGAAAAGCCAATTTAACTCAGTGTAGAGATGCGAAACATGGGAACGTCTCGAAGTTCCGAAGACAAACCTGATGAAGCAATTCATGATGCGTTTTAATCTGTCTTCAAGAACCGTCGAGATCCCGCCATATATCACGCAACCATAGTCAAATTGGGGGAAGATAAGGGAGGATAATAGAAGTTTGCGTGTGGGTAGGGGAAGGAGGTGACGGGAGCGGTGAAATAGTTTTAGGATACCGATTGACCTTCGGGAGATTTGTGCAATATGGGATTTCCATGAGAGGGTTTGATCAATGATTAAGCCTAAATTTTTAACAGAGGAATGGAAAGTTATTGGATGACCATTAAGGAATAATGTGGGAAAGTTGGCATTTGAATGGAGAAGGGAATGTGATCCTATGGCAATTGCTTGAGTTTTAGCTACGTTTAACGTTAATTTGTTCAGATTTGCCGATACGTAGATTAAATGTTTCAGATTGCAAATACGTTTCAAATATAAATTAAAGCTTATTAAATTTCCTATAAAATTATGTAAACATATTTGTCGAACTTCCAACCGTTTTCGAGGTATAAGTTGCTTAACATCAATTATTTTCGCAAACCGTTAAAAGCTAACGATGGGGGGAAGGGAGAAGGTCTCATTTTTGGGTTTTTCGATTATATCTCGAAAACGGTTGACTCTAGAAAAATATGTTTCAGAAAGAAATTAAAGCTAATGTAATTCCCAATAAAATTAATTTTATACACATTTGTCGAAATTCTAACGGTTTTCGAGATATACGTTATTGCAATCGGTGATTTTCGGGAAAAATAAACTTATATATTAAATGAATTAAGTATACGCTTATGATTGATGAATTAATTGCCACTTCTATTGGAATTATTTTATTATAAAACTAGTTTCGAATGGTAAACATTTATCTTCTATTCTACAAAGTTTGCATTATTTTCGAGGAAAAAAAAAAATGTTACCTCACTTTTTGTCAAACTTTTACATTTAATACCTTCCATGATCCTTTCTCAGAAAAAATGACAGATTCAAAATTGTATACCATTAAATTTACTTTAATTTCATATATACGTTTCTGACATTTGAAACAAATGTTTAACAAAAAATGAGGTAAACATATTTTTTTTTTAAACTTATCGGTTTTTAATAACGCATATCTCGAAAACCGTTAGAATTCCAACAAAGGTGTATAAAATTAGTTTTATATGAAATTTAATTAGCTTTAATTTTTATTCGTAACATATTTCTCTAGAGTCCAGTGTTTCCGAGATATAATCGAAAAACACAAAATTGGGACCTTCTTCCCTCCCCCCACCGTTAGCTCACCCCCCAGGGTATAGTACGCTTACCTTTTAACTATTCATAACGAAGCTATGAAGTCAAAAATAATCGGATATTTCATGGACTCTACACCCCTCATTTCAGTACTCATTGACTGGACAATGTAAAACTAACCGTAGTATTCTACAGGACTTACCTTGTGGTAAAATGCTAGAAATTTGTAAAAATTGCCAATTTCTGTCTTCTAATTACAGATCAGATTTTACATTTTACCACAAAGCCTAATAGAATATAACGATAATAGAAATAAATAAAAATAAAATACAATTTTTCACATTCGTTAGTTTTAGTTAGAGTCGACAATATAATCGCTATCTTAATAAAAATTACTCAAAAATCAGTAGATTTTATTATTGATAAACTGTCGTGGAATTATAAAGATGATGTGGTTTTAAATTTGGTATAGATTAGTTCAGAAGTATTCGCGTTAACTGATCACAAACGAAAAATGGGGCTTGTCATTTTTTACAGGGTGACTATAAAATAGATGCGGAGCCGGTAGGGGGGGGATAGTACTGGCTAATCTGAGTCGGTTCTACTATAACAACTACTGTACGAAACTTAGCCGTTTTCGAATTATACTGTTTTTTAAGATTTTATAAAATTAACGTCCTTCATACGTTAAACAAGTCATAAAACTTTAAAATTGGGTCTTTTATCTGTTTTTTTATTATTTTTTTTTACAATAAAAATATTCTAAAATATAAAAATGTATACTCAAATGTACATTATTGACGTTATCTCATGCAGTAAGCTTCAAAATAGTTCAATCTTTTTTTTTATTTATTTTATTTTAAGGTGCCGTGAACTGCAACATGGCCAGAGGCACCAAATTCTGATTTCTTGTTTATCTAAATGGTATTAAAGATTCTGCAACTCTTGAGGAACTTCAGAACATCTGGTTGATAGTTTTTGAACATTGTATTAAGGTCTTTGTTGAAGATGGGCGTTCCACCTGTAGGGTGTAGACTGCAATTACTAAATATGTGCTCTACTGATAGAGGGACTTGGCACCTTGAGCACATGGGCTGTGAATTACCTTGAAGTAGGTGTTGGTGTGTGAGTCTTGTGTGCCCGATGCGCAGCCTAGTCATCACCACTGGTTTTTTTAAAAAGCAAAAAAACCTTTTTTTTTAAAAAATCTTCGTTCATCTCAAAATCTAAGATTTACTAAAAAAATCCCCCAAAAAGTTTTCGTAGAAATTAATTAGAAAACATCTACGTTTCATTACCTTTCAAATGAGGTATAAAAATCAAAAATCAGTTAAGAATTGGCAAAACTATGACTATTAAAGAGGAGGAAGGAAAAAGCAATAAAAATACTACAAATACAAAAACATCCTTTATAATAGGATAATTTGTTTGAAACTACATTTTATATTTTTATAATACATTTTCAATGTGGCGCCCTCTATTTCTAATCCACATACCTGCTCTTCTTATTACAGCTGATTTTACTACCGCCGAATTCCTAAGAGAGGCTTGAATTTCTTGTGCTGCATGTATTATCCTGTTTCTGAGGTCTTCTATTGTGGGTACAGGATTTTGATCAGACACTAAAGTTTTCATGCGACCCCACACAATTTTTTTAAAGTTTTATTTCTTACATATGAAGGACGCTAATTTTATAAAATCTTAAAAATTAGTATAACTCGAAAACTGCTAATTTTCGGACATTAGTTCTTATAGTAAAATCGACTCAGATTAGCCTGTACTATCTCCCCCTACCGGCACCGCATATATTTTCTAATCACCCTGTATAATAGTACAGATTTTTATATATTTAATATGATCCGTCCAAAAAAAATATTCAGTCTCCAAAAAGCACATTCTATAATTCTATATATATATGTAAAAAAAAAAGGGAGACGAAACCTACATGCTCAGAAGGTGAAACGGATTCAATACGATTCACAAATGCGCCGTATACACTTTCACTCCGTGTATTCAGTATATAGTATTTTATATTAGCATGCCCAGTCGCAGCTTCGCCCGCTTATACGAGTAAAGAAATTACATAATTTAACTAATAATTGAAGCTTTGGTTTTTTAATCTATAAAACTACTAGCATTTCCCTTCGCGGCTTCACCCGCTCTCATAAGAAAAGAACTTTAAACTGGTTAGAATTGCACTGATTAGGTGTTTGAAAATTACGTAATTAGACATCAAAATTTAATTTTAATGTTTGAGTTGGTAGGCCAGGTGGACAGATTTTTAAGAAACTCTTGCATTGACTGCATTGTGCTTTTACCTAAAGGACCTATTGAATTTTATTTTTACACACAATATCACAAAGAAAAGGATTGAAATTTGGATTTGGTAATCATTTTTATTCTGCAGAAATAATTTTATTGATTTCATCTGTTTGGATTTTAATTTCTAACCATAAAAGTATTTTTTAAAATAAAAAATTAATGAAAGTGTGCGGTTTAGGCATCTAACCTATTTTTTAATTCAGCTTATCACCATATACCATATGACAATAAATCTATTATCACTTGCCTAATAAAATTATATGAGTACTTTTATTTTACCCCTTTGTAGTACCGATACAGGGCAAACTACTTAGAAAATAATTGTTATCGTTCATCTAACGTCTAATAAGAAGCAATATACCAAGTTTCATTACGATTCGTAATGTTATTTCAAAGAATTTCCTGTGCGTGAAAAATCACGTTTTTTGTGAATTACACGCGATCCAGGCCGAATCTTTTAAAATCCTTTCTTAGCGAGCTCCTACGGCCCTAGAGGAAACCACATACGAAATTTCATTCTAATCCGTTCGGTGGTTTTTGAGATTTCGTGTTAAATGAGTGATTGGTATTTGACAAATATATAGTAGATGGACTAGCTGAAAGTACGCTGCTCCGCTACGGTTTAATATCATTAGGATGAAGACAACTTAAATTAGTAAATGTTAAGCTTAACGTTGATAATTATTATTACTTAAATAAACCTAAAGAATTCCATTCTTAGAATAATTTCAATTAGTAAATTTGACAATTTGCAAAAGTTAATTTTATATTATTTTGATAGCCCTCCAGTGAAGCTTCGAGGCAGCACTACCATCTTACCCAGCTGTGATACCAGACCATCAGCTTTTCTTATGGCATACTTTAAGTGAATATAGTCTCAATTTCTCAACTTTTTTTATTTTTTCGAAGAAAGTTTAGTCTTTCTGTTTCCATTTTTTTGCGTACATATCAAGCATAAATTGGTTGAGGAGATTACGAAATTAAAGTAAATAAGGTTCTCCACCTTCCCCCTCCATAACATTTAGGCGTAAAAATCAGCTGCAGACACAGTTTTCTTAAGTGGTTTATTGGTGTTTGGGTCACGCTGAGAGATCTTAATACTGTACCCATCTTCTCCATGGTAGAACATGAGACGAAACTGAAGAGAATCATACACTTGATAGAACTCACTGAATCTTATCAGTTTTTTGTTCCTACATCGAACTGTCCTTACATGTCATCACCAGAGAACATAAGTATTTTAACCTCCTCTTTAACATTAGTCTTTTAATAGCTTCACGTCACGAAACAACTCAAACTTTTAAGGATCCACCTCTGCAGTGACCATCAAAGTTCACAGAAAGTACCATATTATAAGGTTTCGATATCGATCGTATTTTTGTTTGTTTACAACTATAAGGAACTTAATTTGTGGTCAAAGTGTGCGGCTTAAACATCTAACCTATTTTTTAACTTAGCTTATCTCCAAATACCATATGACAATTAATCTATTATTTTTCATCCAATAAAAATTGTAACGTATTTTTCGCGAATTAGGCGCGATCCAGGCCGATTTTTTTAAATTCCTTTCTTAGCGAGTACCTAGGGCCCTAGAGGAATGTACATATCGAATTTTATTCCAATCCGTTCGTTGGTTTCTGAGATTTCGTGTTAAATGAGTGAGTGGTATTTGACAAATATATAGTAGATTATTAGTCCAGTCAATTAACACATTGTAGAGTGCATGTAATATGCGATAATGTTTGACTTCATAGCTTCGTTAGGAGTAGTTAGAAGGTAAACATACTAAAAGTCCCCACCCCTTGGGGGGGTGAGCTTACGGTCGGGGGAGGGGAGAAGTTCAATTTATTTGGTATTTCGATTATATCTCGAAAACGGTTGACTCTAGAAAAATATGTTTCAAAAAAACATGAAATTTAATTAAATTTCCTATAAAATTGTTTCTATATAAATTTGTCGTAATTCTAACCGTTTACGAGATATTCGTTATTGAAATTCGGTAATGTTTGGGAAATAGCAAATGTTACCTCACTTTTTGTCAAGCTTTTGCTTCTAGTACTTTCCACAACCATTTCTCGGAAAAAAAAACGTCAGAATAAAAATTGTAGAACATTAAATTTACTTTAATTTCATATGTACTTTTTTGGTATTTGAAGCAAATGTTTAACAAAAAGTGAGATAAACATTTTTTTTTTATTTATAAAATTATCTATCATTAATAAAGTCCTTTTGAAAATTGTAAATCATGTAATAAACTTATTTATTAAATGAATTTAGTATGGTCTTACGATTTTTGAATTAATTGCCACTTCTATTGGAACCATTTTAATGGAAAACTAGCTCCGAATGCTAAACATTCATCTCCAGTTCTAAAACATAAAATATAAAATTTTCAAAACATCAGCACTTTGTTACATGTATTATATATACTAAAGTTTTCAAATATGTAACGTCAAGAAATCAAATGAATTGGTAATCACCTTTCCAAAAATGCGGTGTATACGAAATAAAATGAAATGACTGTGAAGCTAAATACCCGGAAAACTGGACGATCAGTAAATCAATCAATCAATCAATCAAAACGGCGCTACAACTCAAAGTGAGTCAAGGCCTCCCATAGCATCAATCGCCAGTCATCTCGGTGTCTTGCTGCTGCTCTCCAGTTCCTCACTCGCAAGATGGACAACGCATCCTCCGCCACTCCATCGACCCATCTCAGTCTTGGTCTGCCGACTCTTCTCTTGGCAAATATTTTTTCCTCTAATAGTTTTTTAGGGACTTCATCTGGATTCATCTTCGCCACATGCCCTGCCCATCGGAGCCTTCCAATTTTAATATATCTTATAATATTTGTATCTTGATATAGGTGTGCGAGCTCTGAATTGGTTCTCAGCTTCCAAGTGTCGTCTCTGAAAACTGGTCCAAAAGTTCTTCTTAGAATCCGTCTCTCGAACCTCTGGAGAAAGGCTTCCTGCATTTTCGTAATAGTCCAGCATTCAGAGGCGTAGGTCAGAATAGGTCCTATTAAGGTTTTATACAGCTGGACTTTGGTTTTGCGGGACAGGTTTCTACTTCTAAAGTGCTTCAGGAGTCCAAAATAACACTTGTTTGCAGAAATTAATCTTCTATTTATTTCCAGCTGCATATTGTTGTCGGAGTTCACTTGAGTCCCTAAATAAATGAACTCTTTAACTTGTTCACGATCAGTAAATCAAAGATTAAAATAACATATAAGATCATGCAATAATAAGACCCCAAATTCAAACTTCACTATCCATATAAATAAAAATAACAATAAAAAAAGACTCAGGGGGGAAAATAATACTTCAAGTAGAAAATTGCCTAAAACTAAATATTTATGAATCATTAGAAATAATTAAAATCGTTCAAAACCAATCCAGATTTTTGTTTAAATGACCAGATAAACATTTCTATTAGTCCCATTTTAAATTTGTTTCCAATAGGCAATAAAAAATCAAATTAGTAACCTTCCCTTTCCACTCTTTATAAAATTCAGAAGTCCATTTGACCTCCTCAGGTAAGTACCAATTTATTTGATGTATTATCTTAAATTTTTAGAAACTTTAGTATTAGTCCAGTCAATGAGTGCGGAAATGAGGGGTGTAGATGCATGAAATATGTGATAATTTTTGACTTCATAGCTTTGTTAGGAGTAGTTAGAAGGTAAACATACTAAAAGTCCCCACCCTGGGAGGTGTGAGCTAACGGTGGGGGAGGGGAGAAGGTCCCAATTTGGTGTTTTTCGATTATATCTCGAAAACGGTGGACTCTAGAAAAATATGCTATGAATCAAAATTAAAGCTAATTAAATTTCCCATATTATTAACTATATACATATTCGTCGAAATTCCAACGGTTTTCGAGATATACGTTCTATTTCTATTTAATTTCATATATACGTTTCTGACATTTGAAACAAATGTTTAACAAAAACTGAGGTAAACATTTTTTTTTTTTTATTTCTAAACTTATCGGTTTCTAACAGCTTATATCTCGAAAACCGTTAGAATTTCAACAAATGTGTATAGAGTTAATTTTATATGAAATTTAATTAGCTTTAATTTTGATTTGACACATATTTTTCTAAAGTCCACCGTTTTCGAGATATAATCGAAAAACCCAAAATTGGGACGTTCTCCCCTCCCCCCACCCTTAGCTCACCCCCCAGGGGCGGGGACTTTTAATATGTTTACCTTCTAACTATTCCTAACGAAGATATGAAATCAAAAATTTTCGCATATTTCATGCACTCTACAATGTGTTTATTGATTGGACTATATACATATAATCCATGTAACATAGTGCTGATGTGTTGAATATTTTGTATGTTTTAGAACTGAAGATGAATGTTTAGCATTCGGTGCTAGTTTTCTAACAAAATAATCTCAATAGAAGTGGCAATTAATTTATCAATCCTAATTGTATTGATTCTTCTATACCATCATGGCGTACCTCAAGTGATTAGTATGCTCTGTTTGTATCATATGGATTTTTTTTTTTTTAATTGCAATTTGTTTTTAAAACAAGGAAATGGTATTAAGAATCGATTTTTTTGAATCGATACCAAATACTAAGAATCACAAATTTTTGGTACCAATGTTATTTCAACTATTCCTTTCGTCCTAACATCTAAAAAAATATCAAAGTGCAACCGTAATTTCCTTATGTGTGAGAACTGAGAATTCGGTAGCTGAGTAAGTGAAAGGAAAGAAAACGAGTTTATAAAAAAATAGCTGATGTTTATGATAAGATCTTAGAAATCGTTAAACAGTTACATCCCCCTTTTTTTTTATTTTCTTTTTCTTTTTTTGTGATGAACTAATAACTTTTGAAGAACAGATAACTAAAAAAATTTAAGTATGATATGAGGAAGAAGAATACGAATAAGTGGTGTGTCGGTACCAACATTTATCGTTCAAGTTACTCGAATATCGATTATCGATTAACCGGAACCTCGTAGTAAACTAAACAAAAGTATTGCAAAAACAAAAGAAATGCATAAAAGAGAAAATTTTTATTTTTATAAAAAAAACAAAAACAAATGTATGTGGAAAACATGAATGAATGAAAAAAAAAAGAAAGAAAATTAATGTAAATGTATATTATTGGTCTCAATGTAATATAAATCATTCATCCATTTATTAGTATATTACACCGAAATATTTTTGTACCTGCATCTTGGAAATACCATCCAATCCTTTCCTGAATGGTTTTCCCCATAACGTTTATACCTGTTTTTCAAAATTTCCCCAGGTCAGTTGTGTACTAGAATTGTTAGAATTTAGTTAGTCGATACCATATCCACCAGTAACATTGTAAATAGTTTCATACTCCTCTATATTCTGTAATTATATATATTTTTATTATTCTAACACATGTTTTTATATACTTATATTGTAGCTAACTTAATATTTCGAAATAACTTGTATAAATATATAATTTTATTGTAACCTATTTTTTCCACTGTATGGCATGATTATGAGGACAAAATAGTCTCGAAACGTCGCCGAACTAGTTGTTTTTATTTATTGTCTGAACCTCAAGTCTAACCATTTAATGGTAACAGTCACGGAATTTATACACATATATATACTGACGACCCAATATACATATATAACAACATTATATATTATATGTTTTACATCAAAATATTATAGTAGTCACTACTATCCTACCATAACACCACCTAAAGACCTGCACGGCAACAGAATATTGGTCTTGCGCCTTCGCCTTGGGTATGAGATGTACCGATATGTACTTCCCACAACCTTGTAGTTGGAAATCGTTCTTAATTTCACCATTAAATTTTTGTTTTCGAGCAAGTAATGTGTCAGTATCAAAATTTTTCGATCCTCGAAGAAGGCACCGTGCCAGTACAAAAAAATGGATTCTTAAAATCAGGGAGAGTACAAAAAAATCGATTCTGGATACTATTACCTTACAAGGGGAGGACACACTCAGTCTCCTAAGGATCTTGTTGGCAATTTTTTTGGAGGTTCCTGGTCAAAAAATATTAGAAATGTGATAAAAAATTCTTTTAGCCCTAGAATCCCATCTCAGCACCCTCAAAACTCAGGAAACGTATGTATATATATATAGATATCGATAAAAAAAAATATATATATATATATATATTTATATAGATATATACTAATTGGGAGAAATAAAAATTGTAAATACTTAACAATCAAATCTAATATGTGGTTATGTCTGTATATAATGTAAATATTAATTTGTAATAAGTTATCATTACAATAAATAGTTAATAATTATAATTATTTTAATAATAATTAAAGTAACAAATTATTTCTCCCAATTAGTATATATATATATATATATTTTTTTTTTTTATTTTTTTTTATTGATATCTATATATATACATACTTTTCCTGAGTTTTGAGGGTGCTGAGATGGAATTCTAGGGCTAAAAGAATTTTTTATCACATTTTACAGTGTAAAAGCTAAAATTTTTGAAGTGAAGTATATTCAATATAATTTTTTCACAAGAACCGATATCGGATTCGAATTCAGCATTGAATATATACATAAGAGGTCTGTTCAAAAGAAAACGTGAATTTTAAATTTTCGCGGGCTGTATACATTCGATTATCGAAATTTGTTTTTGTTATGTTGGTACACATGTTTTAGTGATATGTTGGCATTATCAGTCAATTTGTATTAGTAGTTTGTTGTTGACAACTGAAAAGGTTAGTCACGTTTGTGTGTGTTCTTCGATTCTGACTTTATCTCATCAATTGTGGCAAAACGCTTTCCTTTCATTGGTGTCTTCAGTTTTGGGAATATGAAAAAGTCGCAGGGAGCCAAATCTGGTGAATAAGGTGGTTGAGGCATAGGGTGTTGTTTTTGGCCAAAAAATCACGAACAAGCATTGATGTGTGAGCTGGTGTATTATAGTGATGCAGAATCCATGATTTTTCCCCACAATTCCGATCGTTTGAGCCGTATTGCTTCACGCAAACGTTGCATAACTTCCTTGTAGTATTCCTTATTAACCGTACGAAAGAAAAATGGAAGAACACACACAATCGTGACTAACCTTTTCAGTTGTCAACAACAACCTTTTTTTTTTTCTTTTTTTTTTTTTTTTTTTTTTTTTTTTTTTTTTAACCGATTCTAAAAGGACCCGTGCACGAGTCCTGATTTCCTCCAAAAACAAGTGGCATGACTGTCCTGTGCTATGACTATCCAGTTCCTGACGCCGAGGGATCCTGCATCGCCAGCCACACAGTCCATCCACCGCAGTCTGGGCCTGCCAATTCTTCTCTTTCCATGAATTGGCTAATAATGCCAACATATGACTAACACATGTGTAGCAACATAACAAAAAAAATTTCGATTGTACAAGTACTCATACAAGTACTCATTGTACAATCATTTCTTAATTATAATGCGGTTCTCTTTTGAAAGGCTTTGTCATTTCCTTCAATTTCATTTTTTCCTTTTATCTGTAATTTTATTCCTCGCTATCATAAAAATAAAACTATTTTGTTCATTTGCAGAATTTATACTTAATTCAAGAGCAGTAGGCCCTTTGTGTAACAACGCGACCGCGAATAGAGCAGTTAGGGTTACTAAGACCGCGAGGGTTAATAAATAATAGCAGTGTTAAAAAACAAATATGAAAAATAATTTCCAAACATAAATATTTGAAAAAAAAAAAAAAAAAATTGTTGGATGTGATAATATGCAGTAATCTAGCTGGATTGACATTCTAGATCTTCAGTTGTCTTTACTAAGCTGTTGACTGATACAATTGATACTAATCACTTCCTCGAACAGAAAGAAAAAATAGCGAGGGATTGAACCATGAATCAATAAACTTACTCAGCGACTATTCTTCGAAAAAACATTTCACAACTCAACGACGATTTACTAAATCAGGGATGATGCAAGTTATTAAAACTTACAGAATGCCGAGATGCAGATCTGTACAACGGTAATATCTAACCTTCAGAATAAAATTTTAATGGTTTGTTGAATATTTATCGAATAATATAATCGTACAAGTTTAAGGCTGAAAACTGAATTCGCATGTGGTTTTCGACTTTTCAAATGCCAACTAGATACACCTGAGGTACGCTCAATGGTATAGATAGATAAATAATTACGAATCACTATGGTAATTAATAAATATACAGTTGAACCTCGATATATCGAGAAAATGAAAATCGAGATATATCGAACCTCAAGGGGAACGAGAAAACTTCAAATTATCGATATATCGAGGTTCGATTTATTGAGGTGATTTCTGACTGACTTCGATATATAGAGGTTAGTTGTCACGGCACTGCTTTAACCATTTAACTACATATTAACACGCTCGTCGATATCTTGGAACTCTTGATTTTCATATTTCAGTATATTTTTCAAAATTGTTAATAATATCACACTTTCTGTCAACCCCGGCATTTACGGCTTGAATAATTTTCAATTCTCCGGAAGGGTTTTACGCTTTAACATTTCCGAGAATAAAAAAAAAAAAAATATTGAGGAACAATAGAAAATTAAACGTATCGCACAAATGTTTTATCAGAAACTGAAACAAACCGAAAACAAATATCAGGGAGTTACAGTTAATCCGTCGGTTTCAGTTTTCCTAAAATCGCAATTTTAGATTATATATCTATCGAAATTATATTATATATCTTTAGATTATATTATACTCGCACAGATACTAAATTTTTCAAAAATGTAAGGCAAGAAATCAAATATTAGTACTCACCTGAGGAGAACTAACAGATATCTGAAATATATCCATTTTGGGAGAGGGAAAGGCCGAGGAGGTTAAATTTATGGTATTTTTATCTTGGGATTTCCCCAATGACTAATTGGATTTTTCCGTTCCTATGAAAAAAAAAATTTAAATAGGGCTATTGGAGATGTTTATCTGGTCATTTAAACAACTGAATATTTGATTTCTTGTCTTACATTTTTGAAAACTTCAGTATATATATATAGTCCAGGCAACGAAGGATTTTTAGAGGAGTTAATTCATGTAGAAGCCAGTTTTGGCACAGTTGTAGGGGGAGGTGTCCTTAACAACATAATAAAAGTACTGGGGTTGGGGGTGGAGCTAAGGGTGGGGGAGCTCTGAAGGTCGGTTTTTTTTCAGTTTTTCGTTAAAAAATCGAAAACTCTTGCCTCTAGCGAAAATATGTTTATGTGCTAAATTAATTTATATAAAATTGTTTACAAAAAAGGTTCTATACATTTTTTTTCTGGGATCAATGCTTAAGAAGATATAGTAAGGGGGAATATGGAAAATGTAAAAAAAACACGTTTTTATTGTTAAAATTTATATATTTATTGTTAAAATTCCAATGTTTATTGTTACAAATAATTAGTTTATTATTATTAATTGAATGCTCATTGCTAAAAATAAAATTATTATTATACTTGCGGTAAGTCGCACTTTTCCTCAAACACACGTTTGTCGGTACTCTTTTGGCTCTAACTCCGAAACTATTTGTCTAATCTCGAATTTCTTTTTTTAATCATAAATCTGGTTAAATTTATTATTAGATATCATATATTTAGTTTTAATTAAGTTCCGTGAAATATCCATTCCTCGCTGAATTCCGCGTACTGTTGTGAAATACTTATTTTTTCAGAACATTTCTCGTTATAACTCTAAAAATATTCGTTCGATTCCGAATTTCTTTTTTCCATCTCATAGTTCGTTAAATTTTCTATTAGATACTATATATCATATTTTGATTAACGTCCGTGAAACACCCACACCAGCCCACTTAACATATCAAAAATGTCATGTTTTGCCAAAACACACACATTTAGTCTGCTAGCATGGGTATTACACGGAACATAATTAAAAGTTGTAGATAGGACCTGATAGATAATTTAAGTAGCTTTAAAATGAAATAAAGCAAATTTGGATCAGACAAATTGTTTAGGAGTTATAGCGAGAAATGTTCTTAAAAAATAAGGATTTCACAACAGTACGTGGAATTCAGCGAGGTGGAATGGATATTTCCCCTACAACTGTGCCATAATTGGCTTCTATATGAATTATGTCCCCTATTCGGCTTTTTTTGTCTTCGTTGCTTGGACTAATAATCCATGTAACATAGTGCTGATGTGTTCAAAACTTTGTATGTTTTAGAGTTGAAGATAAAATGTTTAGCATTCGAAACTAGTTTTCTAATAAAATAATTCCAATAGAAGTGGCAATTAATTCATCCATTCTAATTGTATTGATCCTCCTATACCATTATGCGTACCTCAAGTGAGTTTTATTTTTGTTCGTTTACTAATCAATGAGCTTTTAATATTAAAGGGTATTAGCAAAGTAGCATCGGTTGTCTGCTGCTATTATTCTGTTTATTTCATGTTTTGTTTCATTCTTGGTGGTTAGTTGAAATTCCAAATATGAGAATTTTTAATCTTATTTCATTCAATTTTTTTAATGTTTTTTTATTGATATCTACAACTGCATAATACATATACATCCAGTTAATGTGTGGGGTAATCAATATAGTAACACGACAATAACTTGTAAAGCAACTACCAATTGGTGGCACTTTAATAAAAGTTCTAAAGTAGAAGGTTCCAAGGCCATCTTCTTTTCAGACGCCTCGGAGGATTACCAAGAATAAAATGCGAAGCAAGTTGAGAGACTAGTGGATTTGTGTGGTAGTGTAGCTTACTATGAAAGGATAGGTATCTGGATTGGGCTAAATCAGCAACAAATGGAACATTAAGGTCTTTATGTTTAAGTTTATTGGTGACGAAGTAAGGAGCATTGAAGATTTTTCGAAGTATTTTGGATTGTAAGGATTCGATACAAGAAGAATTCTCTTGAAGAGCTCAACTCCATATATCCAAATAAGTCTGATAGCTGTCGTGTAAATGAGTCTTTTGTAGTAAATCGGGGGTTTTGAACGTTTCTCTAGTAAGTGTTGAAGATGTCAAATTAAACGTTTTTCCAAGTGGAGTCCTAGACAGCGGATCGGTTTAACAGGGATTAGTGAAATATTGTCAAAGGGTTCTGTAGGACAGGAAGTCGTAGGTTTACGACGAGGGGTTAAGATTATTTGGTTAGGTTTGTTTAGATTTATTTTAACTCTCCAATTTTGACTTCCTGAAGATTTATAATATGAGATTTGAGTGTTTGGGAGGAAATGAAGGGATCATTATTCACTGATAATAAACATGTGTCATCAGCATACATCGTGAATTTCATTCAAGAATTTTAATTTTATTTTTATTAATTTCTATATACCCTTATTTTATTTCTATAAACCTACGACCTCCTGTCCTACAGTATCCTTTAATGACATTCCACTAATCCCTGTTGAACAGATCCGCTACCTAGGACTCCACTTGGACAAACGTTTACCTTGGAATCCACATACAAGACTAAAACGACAGAAAACTTCTCGTCGTTTTCGACTTCTTCAACATTTACTAGACAAACGTTCAAACCTTCTGATTTATTACAAAAGACTCATTTACATGGCAGAGATTAGACCTATTTGGACATATGGAGTTAGCTTTGGGGCTCTGCTAAACCTTCTAATTCTTCCCGTATCCAATACCTACAATCCAAAATCCTTTGAAAAATCCTTAATGCTATTTACTTTGTTACAAATAAACTTATCCATAAAGATTTTAATGTTCGATATGCTGCTGACTTAGACCAAACCAGATACCTATCCTTTCATAGTAAGCTCAATCAAAAATCCAATAATTTTTCAACTTGCTACCAACTCCATTCCCGATAATCCTCCGAGGCGTCTGAAAAGAAGATGTCCTAGAGATCTTCTAGTGTAGAATTTTTATTAAAGTGCTACTGATGAGTAGTTCTTTTCAAGCTTTGACATGTTATTGTAATCGTTATCAGCTCATTTACTTAATGTATATAATTGTACAGTTGTAATTTCAATAAATTGATATATAATATATATATATATATATATATATATATAATTTTTTTTTTATATGTTTCAGTCTCTTATACAAAATTTGTTAATTAGTCTACTCGAAATTAATGTAGCCAAACTATTTTAACACTTCATGTTCCTGAGTATTATTCTTATCGGATAATTAGTCTCAGAATAAAGTTTATTTTTCATTTCCTTTAAATACATTACTAGACATTTTCAATGTCAAACGAAAATGGCCTCAGAATAAAATTGTTTCTTTTTGTTTTTTTTTTTTTTTTTTTTTTTTTTTTTTTACCTAATTCTTAATAATCCCTCGTTCCTCCTTAATGATCTTTGACAATTAAACCGAGAACCTTTCACAGATGACCTCACGCATAACGACATGTAGAAGAAAAATGGCGTCCCTTCGACCTCAGGGGCGACCTTGAAGCACCTGTTAGATTCCTGACCCAGATTGCGAACCAACAACCTGTTGCAGAGGGATAGGTTAAGATTGCGTCTTATTGTAAGGAGTGCTTAGGATGTCACTAACTGAAATTACAATAATAATTATAAATACATAAAAAATAATATAAACATGCACTGATCGCAATGTTTAACCCTTGAAGGCTTTTTTTTTTTTTAATGGTGTTAATTTTATATTTTTAGATTATTCATCTACATAATAGCGAATTCATCATAGCGAATTAGGCCAAAACAAAAAATTAAGGTTTTTTACTACTGATATTTTGAAGAAATTTTAAAAAATATATGTGAGAAAAATTTTTAAACTAAAAACTGATATCATTTTCAGATTCCTAACCCCCAAAAACACGTAGAAACCAAATTTGGTCGAAATCAAAAATTAAAAATTTTTTACCCCCAAGATTTTAGAAGGCAAGAAAGAGGCTGTCAATTTCTGAAAAAGATGTAAATAATTTGCGCTATCTCACATATTTCTCAACCGATTAAAACCAAATTTTAAGGTCATCTAGAAGCCGTAAAACTGCATAGTTTAGCTCAAATCCGAAGGTCACAGGATTTCTTCTTATTGAGATATCTCAAGTTGTAGCTGACCACGGATTTTTTCATTCACATCAGTTTTTGTCCACTAAAATATGGAGTAAACCCAATGTTATATACATAAATAGAAAGCAGAATGCACGCTGATTCTAGTGATGACATTATTATTTTAATCGGTTGAACACAGCAAATTCTATGGCCGTTAGAAGCTGTTGATAATTTTTTTGATTGTGATAAAAATTTAGGGGTTTTCTGGTGTGTTGAATCGAGGTTTAAAGTCAGTTTTCCAATGAAAATATTTTTCACTGATTTACAACGGATTTTATTGGAATTTTGTCATTTTTTCAGAGTTTATAAACACCCTGAAGCCAGGTCGTATTTTGAGCATAACGGAAGTATTTTTATGACAAAATGCATACAAAACCAAAATTTAACGTGAAAGAATCATTTCACTATCTTGCTGAGAGGTGAGAAAAATAAAACGTTATTTTAATTTTTTTTTTCGGCTCCCAATGCTCATTGGTGGCTATAACTCTAGTTTTACACTATTATAGATCCCTACTACCGACACAAAAATCGGCATTCAAATCTGTTAGTTACAACTCCAAACGTCCCCTTGTTAGACAAAATCTAATGATCTACAACTATTATAATATAGATAGTATAGAACGATCAATCCTAATTGTATAACTAATTTTATTTTATTGGATTAGCCATTTTTGTGTTATTGACTCTTAAACATGACCAAAACTAACTTTTTGAGAAAGTTGGCGAAATTTGCCGATTTTAGACAATCGATTGTGACTAAACGCTTAAATAAAATTCAGCTTAAGAGATTTATACGCACAATTTAATAAACTTCAATTCTGTAAATAACATATTTTTCGATATAAAGCATTTTTGTATATGTTTCTTTGCAAGAATCTGAAAAAAATGTTGGTTTTTTTGCCCCCAAAAATTTTCCCTTATCAAAGTTCACATTTTTGATATTTTATTCTCAGGACCCATCTTGACCATACTGAATCATAAAACCTACTTCTTCACCTTTTGCAAGGCAGGCCCCCTATTCGGGGGTACGAGGTGTGATCAAAAAGTTCCAGGACATTTTATATACTATGGGAATGCAATGTCTCACAGTGATGCGGTTGGCAGCATTGTATTGCCTGACTCAACAGGAACACAGCTGTGTTTGCAGATCAATCATAACATCACTGAAAGTAACATTAGCACAGTTTGTTTGAGGTTAGTTTTATAGAGTTTGGCTATTTTATGAAAATGAATGTGAAAGAAGAGCAACGTGTTTGTGTGAAGTTTTGTGTGAAACTGAACAAAACGTTTTCTGAAACCTTTTTGGTGTTACAAGAGGCTTTTGGTGAAAATGTCTAAGCCGATCATGCTGCCATCAGTGGTTCAAGAGGTTTAAAGATGGCCGAACATCCACAGACGACGATGCTCGTTCCGGACGCCCTTCAACGTCAATCAATGATGACAATGTTGCTAAAGTGAACGCTCTCGTACGATCAGACCGTCGACTAACAATCCGTGAAATGGCAGAAGAGTGTAACATTTCATTTGGGTCATGTCAGGAAATATTAACTGAAAAACTTCAAATGCGTCGTGTTGCAGCAAAGTTTGTGCCAAAACTGTTGACTGAAGACCAAAAACAACACCGAACTCATGTTTCTAAGGAACTTCTTCAAAAGGCAAATGACGACGAAAGCTTCTTGAAACATGTCATTACGGGAGACGAGACATGGGTTTTTGGTTACGATGTGGAAACAAAAGCCCAATCATCACAATGGACATCAAAAGGTTCTCCAAGACCCAAGAAAGCACGCCAAGTCAAATCAAATGTAAAGGTCATGCTTACGGTTTTCTTTGACTGTAAAGGTGTTGTCTACTATGAATTCCTTCCACAAGGTCAAACAATTAATCGTTTTGTTTATCTTGAAACCCTCAGAAAATTGCGTAATGCTGTGAGAAGAAAGAGACCTGAGCTGTGGCAAAGTGGTGATTGGGTCCTTCACCATGACAATGCTCCTGTTCACTCTGCATTAGTTATCCGTAACTTTTGTGTAAAAAAACGCAATGACTGTCATTCCTCAGCCCCCCTACTCACCTGACCTGGCTCCAGCCGACTTTTTTCTTTTCCCGAAGCTCAAGAGACACCTGAAAGGACGAAGATTTCAAACAGTTGACGAAATTAAAGAAAAAAACAACGGAGCTGCTAAACACCTTTACAAAAGAAGAGTTTTCTGGGGCCTTTGATCAGTGGAAACACCGTTAGGAAAAGTGTGTAGCTTCCCAAGGGGAGTACTTCGAAGGAGACCATTTTGAATAACCTGTATGTTGTATGAATAAATGTATACAAATTCAGTCCTGGAACTTTTTGATCACACCTCGTATTTCGAAAAAGTTGTACAATTATTGTATTGTATTTGGTCCTTCACGCGTATGCAAATTTTCATGATTATCAGATTGCTGGAAATTGGTGAAAATTACGATGCAAGATTCAGTTGCAGATGAAGTTAATAAAAGCGTATTAATATATATATATATATATATATATACATATAGTTTAGAAAAACACGCTATTATAGCAAACCTAACTACCATAGAAAGCTAAGTTAATTTTTAAAGTTCAAGGTTTGAAGCTAATTCCCCTGCCCTCTTCGTGATTTGTTTGCAATTTCAACACCGTTTATCCAAAATCAACCAACAATTGAATGGCTCCGCCGAAAAACGTTCTAAGCGACAAAACAAATTTTGAGTAATCAGTGAAAGAAAATCATAATTTAAAGTTCTTGTTAGTTTTGTAAGTTAGGTTTTTTTTTTCACCTTGTAATTTGTTATATTTACATGTATAATAACATAATGGATTGCTATATCACACTATGATGTACAATTTATAATACATTTTAAAAACTTTAAAATTGTCACTTCAAAATTTTGTCGCTTAGAACGTTTTTCGGCGGACCCATTCAATTTTTGTTTTTTAGACATATCTCAGAGTAGGAATGGGCAAATTTTTACTTTAAAAATCCTTTCTTGTACAAAATAAAATGATCTACAACTTTTAATATGTAAAGCATTTTTCGATTGGATTAACCATTTCTGCGTTATAGTCTCTTAAACATGACCAAAACTAATTTGACATGACTAAAAGCCTAAATATAATTCAGCTTAAGGGGTGTCTTTAGACACACAATTTAATTAACTTTAGTTTTGTAAATACAAAAATTTTCTATCGAAAGCATTTTTCTATGTTTTTTGCCAAAATCTGAAGAAAGTTCAAAACGTTTGGGGTTTTTTCCCCCCAAACATTTTTACATTATCAAATTTAGTTTCATTTTTGATATTTTATTCTCAGGACCCATCTGGACAATATAAAAACATAAAATCTACTACTTTACCTTTTGCAAGGCAGACCCCTATTTTGGTGGCAATTTAACTAGACTAAGTTAAAACATAAGAACAAAGTTGTGTAATTATTGTATTGTCATTGGTCCTTCAAATTTCAAAAGGTGCTTTTCATAACTATAAAACCAAATTTGTTTTCAACTTATCAATTCTTAATTTTTTACATAGAAGAAACAGTTCTTGAAAAATGATTTAATGAAAATGGTTTCTACTTATAAAGAAATTAAAAAAGTTATCTACACTATTATATAAAAGGACAAGCCATTTTTCGTTTGTGATCACTAACCGTGAAAAAACAATAAAACAATCTGAAACAAATTTTAACCACATCATTTTTATAGCTCAAAGAAGGTTTAGCAATAATAAAATTTAAAAATTTCCAATTATATTGCCATAAAAAAGCGATAAATATGTGGCGCGCAGTGAAGTTTGGTAATCGACCGATAGGTGGCGAGCACCATTCAAGAGAGGTTACAAAGGTACGGTGTTATATAGAGCTATAAATTTATAATAACATTTACTTAACTCTATAATTAATATTTACTCTATAAATATATAGAGCGACTAGTGGATACTATACCTTTAAAAATAGACCGATATGTGTCAATTCTGCAACAGAGTTTGCAATGGTAAATCTACTAAACTCAACTGTACCAAGGAAGGTTTATAATAATAAATTTTGCTATAATAATAATTAAAATTTATAGTCTTGAGTGCCAGAAACGAGGTTTACCAAACTTTCATATACTTTTTTGGTTAGAAATTAAAATCCAACCATATGGATCGATAAAATTATTTCTGCCAAATTGGATGTCTAATTGTGCTATTAAGTACTCTTCAAACACCTAATCAATGAAATTTAAATCGGCTTAAAAATTACTGCCATGCGTGAAAATATCATTGAAGAAACCATGCTACATTCCATACTTCAATACAAGATTTTTATCGATAAACAAATGAAATTCAATTATTACTTAAAATAATAAACGCATATAAAAAGTTTATTATTTTTACGTTTTTTTTTTTTTTTTTTGTTTTTTAAATCAGGTGTAAAAAAAAACGTAAACTTGCTCCCTCCCCCCTTACCACTTCAGCAAAATCACTAGAACTGTACTATGGTTATAAGCTTATAGCTCGAAAACTAGTGATGTTATCGTAAAAAATATTTACAAACACAGAAAATAATAATAACAAAACAATTTAAACAAACCAGAACAACTCATTCATAAACAATTAAACCTGAAACTAATAATTACTTCTTCATTATACCAAACCTACAGCTGTACTTTTGAACTTATAAAGCACGCCATTTTATAAGACATCGGTTGCTTAGTAACGAAGCTAAAACATCTTGGCGAGTCGACGTTGCCTAGCAACGGGCGTTCTCACTATGTTACAACAGTCTAGTAATTTTAGAAGTTTTTAGCCCCAATCTGCGAAAAAAAATTCCCAGTGAGCTGATTTTGTGTGTATACCTTTATTACGGCATTTTAATGAATATGTGAAAAATTTACATTGATATCGTGCCGGCTAAAAATGTTATGTAGGTTAAAATTTCGTGAAAATCAGTTTTCCGCGAATATCACGCGACCTATTGCTCGGAGGTCAATTGAGGTCATAACAAAAATTTTTCATCGTGTAATTATCCCCAAAAAATACTTATAAAATAGTGGATATGGTATCGACTAACAGTTATTCAGTTGATATGATTATGAGAACAATTTAGTCTCGAAACATCGCCAAAATATTTGTTTTTATTTATTGACTGAACCTCAAGAACCTTACTAAAAATTTAATAGTAACAGTCAAGAAATTTATTCTTTTTTTTTGTTATTTATATTATAAATATTAAATAATTTATATGTATTACTTAAATTACATATAATAATGTAGTTGCATATTTTCGATATATAATTGGATATTTTCGGTAGTCCATTGCATATTTTACCCCAATATATTTGCATATAAACGTGCATATTCTTTTATTTTTTATTGCATATAACTAACAGCCAAATATGTGAGGTTGTTTACCAAGAGTAACAATAAACAAATACGAGACATTTAGATTCACGGGAAATTAATATATGCACAACCAAAGAATATCTCAGATATAAGAGCACATTCATCAAAAACATATTAAAAAAAAAAATGCAAATTAGAAAAATCCATTAATTAATTCATTGGTTCTAAATTAATGGTATCATGTTTTTTTGTTTTTTTTTTATAATGACACTAAGTTTTCGTTCAAAATAGTGATACTGATGTCTCAATTCGTATTGCATTAGTAGGTAAACAGAACGTACATGAATAAACGGCATTTCCATAGGATGGCCTAGCATTTGTTATTTTGTTCCCATGAAAACAAAACAAATGCATAATTGCATACACGCGCCGACTTTTCACAAAGCGGACTAGCTAACCTTCAACCACCGCAATAAACTATCCCGCCACTTCTAAAAAGGGTTTAAAAAAATCTTTACAGATAATTTTGAAACAATCGTTTAGAAAATTCGATGAATTTTAAACACACATTATTCCTAATATGGAACAATGGAGCGATTTCCCTTTTTATATTTCAGATCAACAAAGGTTTCCATTTGGAATCTTGACTCAATTGAAGTTCTTCGAAAGTACAAATGTCTAAGAATTCGTCCCTATGAAGATAGACTTCTTTCCAAAATAAATTCATAAAAAAAATTATAAATTAATTAGTTTCTAAAAACCGCTATTTAAGGTCGTGGGTTCAAATAACAACTAGACGGGTTAAGATTTATTTCGTGGCAGATCCGCGATATGAATCTTGACCTTCCCAGCCAAAACTACAAAAGTTCAGGTTACCTGTAGGATAGGGTTGGGCGATAGTCGATAGTTACTATCGATATATCGATAGGTCATGCCTATCGATAGTGTCGACTATCGATAGATCTCTTTTACTACCTTAAGTTTTGAAACTCTCGGAATTATGCTGATATGTCTCTGTCCAGAGTCGAGTTTTTTTTAAATGGAATTCGGAATTCCTAGAGCTCAAGGGTTCACTCAAAGATTAAGCCAAAGGAAAGCAGAAATGCTAGTTTTTCTTTTGGGAAATATGTGGCTCAAGGAGTACACTTGACTCTTGAAATTAACTATTTCGTTATTTTTCTTTTCTGAATATTTTGTTTGTTCATTAATGTAACCATATAAATTGAAAATACTTCTTTAAAATTCAAATAAATTAGTTTTTTCTCTCAACTTTATGATACAATCTTATAATTTATAATCCTGCAAATTTCAAATAGTAAGTAGATAATTGAATTTAATTAAATTAGTTGAAATTTTTTATTGAATACCTTTAGAAAAAAAGGAAGCAACTATCGAAAAACTATCGATAGCAATCGATAGTTCTCAACCGATAGTATCGGCCTATCGATAGTGCTAACTATCGAGGATAAATCGACCTTGGGGGCAGCTGCTCCGAATAGAGAAGAATGGAAATTGATTCATGAGGCAGCCAAGATTCAGTGATGGATTGTTGTGATCAGGATTACGATGATTTAAATTTTTGAGATGATTAGAATGCCGTAAAATTTTCGATACAAGCAACAACTGTGTGGAACGTGTAAAAAAAAAAAATGTGTGTGTGTGTGCCGTTTTTTGTATTTTTGAGTTCATACCCCTTAGCGATCCAGTGCTGTAATTTAGCTTCCGTTCGTTCGCTGTCTTTTTGTATTTATTTGTAATTAAAAAAGTAATAATATGTGTATAACAGTGAAGTTTGACAATTGACCGATAGGTGGCGAGCTCCACTTTACATGAGAGGTTACAAAGGTACGCTGATATGTAGCTTGAAATTGATAATAAAATTTACTTAATAATTAAAAAAAAAAAAGTTAAGTTTGAAAATCGAACGATATGTGGTTTGCATCATTCCTCAATACAGTTTAAAATGGTAAAACAAATGAACCCATCTGTTCTAAATGTCAACTACTTCATTTTCATAGTTCTATGAAGGTTTAGCAATGATGTAATTTACAATTATAAAAATTTAAATGCACAATGTCGAGTGGCAGCAACGAGATTTGCCACACAGTCATATACTTATATGGTTACAAATTAAAATCCTACCAAATGAAATCAATAAAATTACTTCTGCCGAATAAAAATTATTACCAATGCAGAATATCGATCCTTTGTTGTATTATGTTGTGTGTAAAAATATGATCACTGTAGATCTGGGTTACCAACTCATGTCTTGGAATTAAAAATTGGTTGTCCAATTATGATTTTATGTAATCTTCAAACTTTACGTAAAAATATTATTGAAGATATAATGCTCAATAGCTTACTTCAATACAAGATTTTTATCGATAACAAAAAAAAACTTTAATTATTAGTTAAAATTATCCAAGTTCTGTAATTATGTGAGAGGGCGAAGCAGCGACGTAGGACGTTAGTAATTAATAAAACTTATTATTATTTTTTTTATATTGTTTGAACTGGAATTAACTTATTTATTGTACTTTGAGGATAAAAAATTCCATATTCTGTTAACTAATTTATTTCTAGGGTTAATATTGTTTGTTTAAAAGGACGTGGTTTGCTTCTTTAGCACTCTTATCCATTATTTTGTATAATAACCAATTATTTTTAAACCTAGTTACCGTTACCTAGAATCGATTTTTTGGTGCCGGTATCGATACCAAAATCGATAAATTTTGGGTCCGACACATCACTGGTTTTTTATTCTGTAACAAGTCACGCTGCGAACAACTGCTATAAAACTCATAATCATGTAAGCACACTTTGTCTTCATTCAAATCTCAATCTTAAAAGGCTCAGGGATTTTAATCCGATAAATATAGCTTTAATAGATTATAATTAAGCTGTGAATATTTGGTATTTTTTATATTGTATATATTTTTTTATCAGAAACAATAGTATAAAGTAGTATCAGAAAGGCTTCTAAGATAAGTTCCATTTAAAAATTATAAAAAAAGAAAAATGATATCCCTAATTTCATTTAAGTCTTGTGGGAGATTTCGTCACTGGTTTTTAAAAGGGATTATTGGAACTTCATTTTTACTTAATTTCTTCAATAAACAAGTATTTTATATTAATATACTCAATTTAATTTATTACAACGTTTACTCCTTTTTAAACAATCATCATTGTGTGACATGTCTTGGGAACTTCCATCCCACCATCAGAAAAAAGGTAGAAATATTAAAACAATAGATAAATCAATAAATTGTAAAACAGATAAAAAAAAAAAAAAAAAAAAAAAAAAAAAAAACGAACAATTTATGCTAATGTAATAAACAAATTGAAAATATAAAATTAGCCAACTTGAAATAACAATAAACAATAAACAGAATAAGGAATAGACCCTTGAACCCTAATGGGTTGAGGTATTTTAAATGTAACTGTTAAATTGACTTACAATTAGTGAGTTTAACACCAGTAGAACAGTGAGGTGAATTTTATTATTGTTTTTTATTGATAATTGATTATTAGTTAAGTTAATTCATTATGTAGTATAGTTTAAATGAAAGTGAATGGATAGTGTAAACATTGTTTCAGTCTGATTCGGGAAGATCCCAAAACATGTCACATAAAGATTGTTTAAAGAGGAGTTATAGCTGTAATAAAGTGAATTGGATATATTCATTTTTACTTTTATTTTACTATTATTTTATGAGGTTTTTTAGCTTATTGGTACATACAGTTAGAGTTGCTGGCCCTACGCTGCAAGGAACTGCAAGGGAAACGAAGGACGATCTTCGGACTCTGGGTGTGAGAGGATGGAGAAGGGCTGCCGAAGATAGGTCTGAATGGTAGAGAATTGTAGAGAAGGCCAGGGTCCTACAAGGACCATAAGATGATGATGATGATAATGATTATTTTATAGGATGTATTAAATAAATGGCCATTCAAATAAAAACAAAATCAATATTTTTTTTTTTTCTATAATGTCACTGTCATTTCCTGTCTTTTAGCCAGTTGTTTGATACCATGCAAGTACCAACACACTTAGGGATGTTTATAAAACATTCCTGTAACTATGCAAAGTGGTCCAAATAACGAATCAAGATGATTGAAAAAAAAAAAAAAAAAAAAAAAAAAAAATGGAAAGTATAATGACTAGTACTTGTAGTAAAATGTAGAATATAATGAAGAAAAAAAACTCAATTACTCTTCAATGATTGAGAAAAATTAATTAGTAAATTAAATTAGAAATTATTGATGATTACATTAATTATATAAATTATTGAATAAACAAACGAGCAAAAATAAGGGTTTCAAATGTGACTTTTTTTTCATTCAAACCAATACAGCTCCCAAACGGTAGATCCTAGCGACAAATGTTATATAACAAAAAATATTCTGCATTAAAATTCTGATCAGAAATATGTCGACAAATTTTGGATCCGAGCAATATCTTGACTCTGAAAAAAACGTTACGCCAAAAAATATAGACTCCCATTCAAAAGACATTTACATAAAAAAAAAAAAAAAAAAAAAAAAAAAGTAAACCTCAGTATTGAATTAAGGACAAATAAAATAGCACACACATCAATCTGCTCCATGATTTTTCTTTAATCTTCAATACTCAGAACTCCAACTTATCAATCAATAAATCCATTTCAATCGCATAACTCTCTTAATCCATTGAGATTAATAACAACCCAAGAGAATACAACAATTATTTATAAAACACAACTGTTCCTTTAGAACATTTTATGGTGGCTGTAAATCAATTTATAAACAATGAAAAATCAATGAGATATTAAGATTTTACAACAGCAGCAGTAACAAGATTCAAATAGATTATTTGGAATTATCTTCCGATATTTATTACCTCGAAATACGATTTCTATTTAACTTAAATTAATACTTGAAAGGCACTGGAAGCAGAGCAGAAAAAAAAACAGCTGCTATGTTTTGGACATGGATATGTCTGAGTAAAAATTTAATGGAGAAAATTTTTTGTTGCATAACATTAATCACTAGGAACTACCATTGAGGAGAAATATTTGGTGTTTGAATAAATAATTCACGCTGTAACATTGTTTTCATCCTCAAAAGTGTAACATTTTGACATGCTATAGCTATGTAGGTGTTGTTCGGATCGAAAATTCTCCATCAAAATATTTTTTGTTTTATATCCTGGTCGCTAGGACTAACTTAGGAGCTATATAGGTTCGAATGAATAAAGTGACTTTTTGCCAAAATTTTTGTCAAACTATAGAGGAGTTATTAAAAAAAAATGATAAATACAAATACAAATTCATCAACATTTGGTGGACGGGTCCAACATAATGGTAACAGTATGCATATAAATGCGTTGACATAGCAACTTGATAAACAGATGATTATAATTTAAGAGTCTTGTCAAGGAAATGAAATACATTGCCAAAACTGTAAACAATGGTAGGAAAATATGTGTTGGGTTAATTTATTTTCATGTGAGTAAAAAGAATTTAATTACTTAAAATTAATTTTCAATCAATTGTATAAATTTCACTTAAGTAGTCTAACGGAAGATATAAGGGAAAAACAGTATGGATTTAATGCTTTGGTCCGAAAACCATATTTTGTGATAATTATTTCAGCATTGACTGCATAGGCTTGTGCAGCCCATTTTATTAGAGTGTGCATACTATGAGATCGCCCCCCCCCCCCAAAAGAAAAAAATAAATAATAAGCACACACTAAAATGAATAGGTAAATTTAAGTTATTTCAGGATTGTTAGAATATTTTAAATACTTGTGTGTAATCATAGATAGTAGAATTTAATATGCTTCTTGAATATATCCTTAAAAAAATTTATCTTATCTTATTTTAGGTGAAGAAATGGTCAGGGGTGTAGGCAGGTAAATAAACACGTCAAGTTTTTAAATTAAAAACTTTATATTTGGTGTGCCGACGTTTCAACCTGCCTTGCAGGTCTTCATCAGGGCTAAAATAACAAAAAATTGGATGAGACCAAGATGATACAAACATTTAAAAATGAAAAAGAAAAAGAAAAAGTAAATTAGCCAAAGTCTAGTCAAAGATACAGCTGTAATAAAATAATTAAATAATTTAAATTGAATAATACAAATTCTTTTTCTTACCTTTCTATCTTATCATTTTCCTTTTCACATATATCCCTTATACTTATTTTTAAATTCCCATTAAAAGCATCTGTTAATAAAATTGTTACATTGTATTAGTTTACAAAATTTAAAATTTGTATTATTCAATTTAAATTACTTTATTAATTACAGCTGTATCTTTAACTAGACTTTGCTACTATTTTGTATTCAATTATTTAATTAACTTCAGATATTCTTCTTATTATGTAAACAGCTATTAATTCTTCCGTTGACTATTTTACTTTGTATTATTATTTTTTCTTTTTCTTTTTCATTTTTAAATGTTTGTATCATCTTGGTCACATCCAATTTTTTGTTATTTTAGCCCTGATGAAGACCTGCAAGGCAGGTCGAAACTTCAACACGCCAAATATAAAGTTTTTAATTAAAAAAACTTGACATGTTTATTTACCTGACTGAACCCCTGACCATTTCTTCACCTAAAGTACATCTCACAGCCAATAAAATAATCATTATCTTATTTTAGTTTTCATTTACATATTAGTTTAATTTATTCAGTTTATTTTTAACCAATTCAATTTAGTTTATTTTAGATTTTAATTGTATTTTTCAATTTAGTTAGGGGCCTTAAGGAGGGCCTATGCACCTCTGGCAACCACCCCCTTGTGCACACACCTATAGCAAATCTAATTTTGATGGGATGTTTAATACCTGTTTTGGTAGAATGGTTAGAAATTATTTTTAAAAGAATTATTAAAGAAAGAACATGTTAAATAAAAAATTGTTGATAATGTCATAATACAGTTTTTAGTTGATTATATTATTATCTATGTTCTCAGGACTTGAAAATATGGTAAAGCCACGAAACGTCGCCCAAATGATTATTAATATTTTTAATAAATAAACTAGTTTAGGAGATATCATTGCTTATTATCCTCATAAATATCTTTATCTCTTTGTATAATAATTACATACGTTGAATAACCTTAATATTGGCCTGCAAGGAATGTAGGATGACTCTCTTAGAAGGTTAATCCGATTGTTATCTTCACCTCTGGTTCCTCGAGCACAAGATGTCCTGCCAGGGCTTTTTAAACTTCTGGGCAATAATCCAATATCTATGAAAATAGAATTCAGTAGATTTTTTTTATTATCTATTTTTTTAAATTTACAGCTTTATTAATAAAAAAAAAATACATCTAGTAAATGTGATTACAATGTCCATAATAACATGTGAATACTTGTGATGCAACTACACACTATTAGTACTTCAATAAAAGTTTTATATTTGGAGGTCCCGAAGCCATCTTCTTTTCAAATGCCTCAGAGGGTTGTCAGGTATAGAATGGGAAACAAGTTGAAGGACTAGTGGAATCGAATGGTTGTGGTGTTTACTATGAAAGGATAAGTATCTGGCTTGGGCTAAATCCGCAAGATATGGAACATCAAAATCTTTATGAATAACTATATTTGGGACAAAGTGAGGAGCAATAAGCATTTTTTGAAAGATTTTGGAATCCAAATCATGGAATACGAGATGATTTGGATGGTTAGTTGAGTCCCAAAGCTCAACTCCATATGTCCAAGTAGGTCAGATAACTTTCATATGAATCAGTGTATTAAATTGGAAGCTTTGAGCGTTTGTCAAGTAAATATTGAAGAAGTTAAAAACGATGAGCAGTTTCTTGTCATTTTAGTCTTGTATATGGATTCCAAGTTAAACGTTTGTCCAGTTGGAATCCTAGATAGCAGATCTATTCAACAGAGATCAATTGAGATATCATTAGATTTAAAGTAAGAAAATTTTCAATTGGATATGTCATCTTAAATTATGTTTTTCCAACAAAATCTTCTCCAACCAAAAAATGTTAAAAATTCATTTTTAGTTCTAAAAACATATTAAATACATTAAAGATATCAGAAATTTGAGATACAGATTACATTTATTATATTGATATGATTGAAAAATTATGAGAAAAGAAGAAGATAGGTAGTCAGGTAAATAGACAATCCTTTCGATTTTCCCAATGACTAGTGAGTTTTCTGTTCCTACTGGAAACAAATTTAAAATGGAACCATTAGAAATATTTATCAAGTCATTTAAACAAAAATCTGGATTGGTATTAAACGACTTTTTTTATTTCTAATGATGAACAAATATTTAATATTAGAATATTTTCTATTAGTTGAAGAGGTAGATTTGTTGGCTGTAGAGAAATACGTCTTGAAGATGTGTGAGGGATTAGTCAAAAAGAAAAAGGAAAAATGTTAAAATTAAAAATACTGATGACTCACCTTAGTTTTAAAAAAAGTAAAATATGGAAAAATAAAAAGATATGAAAATGACAAATAAAATAAAACATACACTAACCGTAAATATATAAAATAATGGTAATTATGTTGAGATTAGATTAAAAAACAATAATACATTTAAAAAATGGTACAATATAAGTGTAAAAACAAAGAGATAAGATAGAATGAAAAAATAATTTTTATTTAATTTTTTATTGTTTTCCCTACCATAGTAACCTATTTCTGTAAGGAAGATGCTTGAATCTGATAATAATACATCAGCCTCCATGCATTTTGCATACGTGATTTGTTTGTTTAAATGAGATTTATAATGTACATGTAGTAATAATGATATACACATGAAATAACATATTTAAAAGAAATTCAGAAAAGAAAAAAAAATAAATACAATACATTGAAGTATGATAATAACATATTTTAAAAATAAAAAATTATACAATGAAAAATAAATACAATACAGAATACAATAATATATAAATAAGATACAAAAACATACTGAAATATATGAAAATAAAACAAGATAAAAATAAAATAAAATACAATACAAAAGACGATATATATAAGTGTGATAGAGAAAACATATTTAAATAAACAATATAAAAAAATAAAGCCGTGAAAATAAATGATACAAAAAAAAAAATCAATATAAATATGATACAAAATGTAACAAATATACAAAATATAACACATAAACTTATGATAGAAAAACATATTTAAAATAAACAATATAAAAAAAATAAATATGATTAAAAAAAAACAAACAAGATTAACTGGATTCTTTTCAAATCTTATCCTTATTAATAAAAAAAGTTTATTATTAATGAATAGGACAGATAATTACGTATTAATAATATAAACAAAAGATGTAGTAAACGACGGAAGATCATTTAGACATATGAGATCATGTAATATGTAAATAAAGGAAGTAAAATAAAATTACAAAAAAGAACATCCAGACTAAAAAAAAGAAAAAAAAAAACAACTTTTGCATATCCCTTATTAAACTCTAGAGTGATTACACTGCAATGTTTTTTTAAATTTTATTTTATATTTTAAATATTCTATTAAAAAAGAGATATGTTAATAATAATATGACGAAACTTTTTGGTTGAAAAAATCATTTGACGATGAAGTACATTCTAGGGCTTGAGAATATGACAATGGCATGAAATGTTGCTTGATTATTATATAAATAATATTTGAATAAATAAAAATGTTAGGAGATAATATCGAATAATTAATGCCTTACATATCTAATAATAATTCTTAACATGAAATCCCTTCTCAATATGATGAATGATTAAATTGAGGTTTTGTGTAATTATCAGAACTTCTAGAATAGTCCATCTCATTGAAATTTATATTACACAATCTGAAACTCTCAATTTAAAGAATTTTACATAACAAGATTTCTATGGTTTCTGACATTGAATTGTTGACTTGTTATACTGCAATCTTACATATACATTTAAGTTTTGTATTAGATAAAATTAGTAAAAATCCATAAGTAGAGTAAATAAATTTATTATGAGGATAAGCATATATAATTTAGAAGTAGGGTGAAGTGGGGTTACAGTGTAACATAATGATTAGCTCTGTCCTTTTTAACTTGATGTTTGTGTATCTTCTTTTGTTTGTTGATCTCATGTGCTGCCATCTTAAACAGCTCTTATTGGGCATCAAATTACAAGATAAACAGAAGAACAATTGAATTTACGTATTTTGTAAACAATTTGGTGAGTAAAGTTTTGTTTTTGTTGAAAAACCAATGATTTCTGAAAATTAAGTATATGTAATCTTAAGTATATTAATCTTCAATTAATTGGTGCTTGAATAGTAAACAAAGTTTATTGCAAATTCCAACCAATTCCAAATAATTTTAACAAATTTTTTATTCAAACAGAAGAGTATAGGGCATATGTAGTATAACTTATACCACCTTTGATTATATATATTTTTTCTAGGTGCGTTACATCAAAAATAGTTAAGAATAAGAAAAGGAAGACAGAAATTTGTCCAAAAAATGCTAATGACATTAAAGAAGAAAAGATAATATTCTCATATAACTTTTTTATGCATAATTTTGACAACCAAAAATTGATCATAGAACATAATTGAGTATAAATATTTTATGTTTTTCATATTTTATTCCATTTGATGAATGATTAGGCTACTGTTATAGAGTTCTACATGTTGTAATACTGAACCACTACAGCTGTTACCCTGTACCCAACACTGGTGCATAATGCTACAAATTTGTGATTTCAGATAACTAAAAAACTCAGGTATATTTTAAGTATAATTTTGATATTATTTCAAGCCTAATATGAAGATTAGCCCTTTAACAGGCGGATCAGGGATTTTTGAATACATTTCTTCTTTTTTTACACCTTGAATGGCTATAGCCATGCTAATTCCCACTCATGTATCATGAAACTGAAGGTTAAATAAAGGATATTAGACGATAATGAGTAGGATAATGCATGAATGACATTACGTCATTTATTGAGAAAAAGGCATTAAATATGAGAATCCTCCGGGATACATCGCCTGATAAAGGGTTAAAGACTGCTGATTTTATATTTAATAATTCAAAGAAGACATAAAAAATGTTTTGTTTTTTTTTCTAAAAATAACACTGACTTTTTTGTCACACTGTTCTCCACTTTACTCTAAATGTTTGCAAATGTATTTTTGGTTGCAATTACCCAATTACATTAAACTCAAAAATCTCAAAAAGATCAATTATGATTATAGATTTGAGAGGTTTATAAATACTTTTAAAAATGATAAAGATTTTTTGTACATATCGCAGTATCATCTCAAATTGTGTAATCATCCCTTGAAGAATGCTACTTAACAATTAATTAAGTATGATTGTTTTTAACATTCATATTATCTCTTTCACTCTGATACAGCATATTTTTAAGAAAACATTAAAAAATATTATTCAGAATATACATGAAAACAAAATCATGAATTTAAAAATGTATTAAGCAGGTTTGATTGGTTTAACCAAACCAAATTACTGCAGTCCAGGTATGATCAAATGGACAAAATGATAGATTTTCAATTACTTGAGGTACGCATGATAAATGACCTTTAATGAATATATATATATATATATAAAACCCTTAATGAATATATGAAGTGTAAAATATCAAAACCAGCCAAGTCCATTTTTCACAGCTGCTTGTTAAAGTTAAACATCTGACTGGAATAGAAAAAGGACTTATTTTTTATATGACCATTTTCAATGTGATTTAACTACTTTTTGGAGAAACCCTTTCGCCTAAATATGATCTAGGAGAAAAACTATTAAAAAAAAAAAATCTGGAAAATAGACTTGGCTGGTTATTGAATTCTATGCTTCAAATTTGAGTTGGTCAATCTTCAATATGGAAAACAATTTTTTTTCTTCTATCTCTGGCCATGTTTCATGTTTGAGAATTATACTTTTTGCCAGATCAAATCATCTTTCAAATAATTTATATTCATAAAGTATATCTCTAAAATTAAGATGCATCCATCATCATTATACTTGTCTGATATTAAAATGTTAAATCATTTTAAATACTGTTGTGTTACCATGTTTTGTCAGTATTTGTGTTAGTTTGTTGTTGTTTTTTTGTTTCTTATTGTTATGTGTATTATGAGGAATAAATTCATGTAAATGTGGTTATTTTCATGAGATCACCCAAAATTTATTTCAAATTTTAACCATATCAGTAATTATGTCTGGTTTAGAGTAAAATATAGGAGTTTTGTAGTATGATGGCAAATCACTTTTAGCCATTCCTCAGGCTATGTAATCAGCTGTATCCTTAACCTCAATTATGAATGAGCCATTATTCATTTTTAAGTGACTATTTTCCTTGTTTTTATTATTTATTATATTACATCTGATTAGGCAAGTCATGAATACTAGTATTATTGGTTCATTATATGAAGGGCCTAGGGAAAAAAACATTTCCTACTACACATATTACATATAATTACAAAACCAAAAAATAAAAATAATTCTTAACGCCTCAAAAGTGACAAGGTATCACTAAACTGCTTATTGTTTGGAGAAAAAACACTGCAGTCCAGGGCTTATTTGTTTTTGACCAGTAATTAGGAATGTTTTTAACCATGTCATTGGGAAAAACCATGGTAGTGCAACCTAGCCAGTAAGTGGGAATAAGTATAGTATTCTTCAGTGGCTTTAGGTATAATGCAGAGGGCATCTCCTCATTAGATCTCAAAATAGAATATCTTAGTGTCCGGTGAAAATAATTAAATAGTAAGGGAGAATGTCCTTTTTACAAAACGAAAATATATAATTATTTTTTTGAAAACACAATAATTAAATTATCGGGAATGGGTGGCTTAGGGTATACTTTGGCCATCAGAAATCGTTAGATCCTGGCAAAAACTAGTATCCTCTAGCGGCTTTGGATTGGTAGTTAAGGACTTCAGCTCTTTTCCCCCTTTACTGTTTTTGTATCTATATTATGTGGACTATCTTTTTTTTTTTGTTGTTGTTTTTTTCCGATAGTAATACATTCGAAAATAAAGTTCCCTATACTATCAGATGGCCCCACCAGTTTAAAATCAACAAAAATAAGACTACAAAATAATCACATAAATAAGATAAATATAAATATTTTTTAATTAATATACACATGTTATAATAATTTTTATTTTTCATTATTGAGCACTACAGTCCTAGTCGGACCTTGTCTTCACTAAGTACAGACAGCCATTCCTGCCTATCTTTCGCCTTCCTCCTTCAACCATTCACTCCCAATTTTCGTAGGTCATCCTGAACGTTGTCCAGCCACCTCAGCCTTGATCTTCCTCTCAATCTTTTTCCTCCCAAACTGCCATTCATTATCTTTTTTGGAAGTCTATCTTCCGTCATCCTTTGTACATAACCGAGCCACCTTAATCTGCCCACTTTTACTATAGAAATGATGTGTTCACCGAACAATTGTTCCAGTTCCAGGTTGTTTCTGATTCTCCAATTCCCGTTGTTATTCACCAGACCGAAGAATTCTGAGGACCTTTCTTTCCCAAATCCTCAACAACCTCTCATTCTCTTAAGTCAAAACCCAACACTCGGTTCCATAAGTCACAACTGGTCTTATTACAGTTTTGTATACAGCGATTTTGACAGATCGAGACACTTCTCAAGACCTCACTAAGGGCAAAAAGGCATTTGCTGCCAGCTGCTATTTGGTAATAAATTAAAAAAAAAAAAAATAATAAATTTTGCAACTATAATAACACAAGTATAAGTAACCTTATGTATTGTTTTTGCAGAAATGATTTAATGATATTGAGGTTAACATTTTTAATGGCTATGAAAAATATATTTAAAGTAATGTGAATATAATATTTAATTATATATATATTCTATAAAAATGAGAAAAATTGTTGATAATGTCATAATGCAGTTTTTATTTATTGTCTTATTATTCTATGTTCTTAGGGCTCGAAAATATGGCAATGGCCATGAAACATCGCCTGCATTATTATTAATATTTTTGATTAAAATACAATGAATATAAAGAATTTAATGAAAAAATATTTGTTTTTGGGAGATATAATTGCTTTTTATCCTCATTAATTAGTAGACTACCAATGTTTTTCCCCCAGGCATTTTAAATCATATATAATAAAATAATGATGTCATTATAAGAATAAATACTGTATATAAACAGAATTGTTTTCAGTGATTCCAACAATTATAGCTAAATGGTTGGATTCAGTAGATTAGAATCAAATGAATTATATTCTTCAGCTATATTTAAAACAGCTGATTTTGTTCCTAATAATCAAATTAAAGCATCAGTTAAATGAACAAAACAGGACTGTGAAATTTCAAAGAAAGAAAACAGAATTTAGGTAATAAAATGCCAAAAATATATCATTTGTATTCATTAACGCACTTTCTTTGTCTTTATATAACCCACCTGAACCTCTTGAATTTTTCCTTATCAACAAGATTACCATTACCTTTTTAATTTGTATTATTTTAATATCAGCAAAAATTATCATTATTTTATCTATTTCATATTTTATCTATTTTTATTAACTTTTTTTTTTTTTTTTTAATTTAATTTATCATCTTCATTTCTTTTTTATATTTGAGAAATCTTGTATTTAATGCTAATGATGGCCATCACCATTGTCTTCAAAACATTGGCATACTAAAATAATGTTTTGTTGATTTTAATATTTCTTATTTTTGCACTTGACTGATCCATCAACATCCACATGACGTATTCACCTGCAGCCAACAAATATACACTTAGTGATCGTCATTTTCATACACTGCATCTCCACTCATTGCAATTTTTGTCTTTCCATTTCTATAAATATATAAGCTTCCCATCAAAAGTATTGCAACACCCATATAATTCTCGAGATTTTCCTGGTTTTTACCTTAATCCATACTTGGTTTATATTCGCATTAATATTATTTATTAAATGTGAGACATTAAGGAAAGCAATGAATGATAAACCCATCAATTAGATCAATTAGACACATCAATGTTTTTTCTTGTTAATAACAAACGTTGAATTTTAGATTATATTTTTCAAATTTCCTTCAGTCTATGTTTATCATTTATTTCATTATTTACAAGTATGCCAAGACTAGTGGAAGCAGTCATTCTAGCCAGAGAGGGCAATATGTCTTATTAAATATAAATTAAAAAGTTAAAAGTTAAATTTGTAAAAAATGAAAATTTTTCAAATTAAGTTTTCTAGCTTTTTTGTTTATTGGAAGATATATTGTAATTCATTTTAATAAAAACTGTTTATTTCTAGTTTAGGAATGTTTATTATAGACTTCAGAACCTTTCTTTATTATGAAAAAAAATAGGTTTTTATAAAATTCAAATATCTCAAAGTGTTGCGATACTTTTAACGGGGAGTTTACCTATTTGATGTTATATATGAACTAAAATATCTAATAGGGATCGCTAATTGTTGAGTTAAAGAAAGAATTTAATTACTGAAGGGGATTAGTAAAATGATCTCAATATCACAAGAAAACAATAAACTGTTTTGAATCTCCAGATACGACCAAACAACTAGTCAAATCAATGCCAAAGTGGCTTTAAGAGGTATTTAAAACCAAAAAAATATTAAATTTATATTTTTACATGTTAAATTATCAATGATTGAGCTAGGATAAATCACTAGTTATGGCCACCTCACCTCACATTTTAACTAACAATAATTTTAAACTTACCATAACTGATGTATAAAAATATGGTAATAGTATTTGGTGTTACAAACATTCTTTCTGTTAATAAAGTAAAAATTCAATTTTCTTTATTTGATTATGTCATTTTAAAACATTAATACTACATCCTTTTCTAGTAGTGGTCATGTTTGACCTTACGTCTCTTAACTGACCATTACTAGTTAATATAGTTAGTTATATTCTGTAATTCGTGGATGGCTACTGCTGTTTAAGAAAACTGGAAATATTGAAAGAAGATTACTTAGAAAAATACATTCCAATTTCTTTTAATTCATTATTTTTTTAGTGGGGATGATAACCATATTGCATGCTGTTACTGCTCATGTAAAAAAATCATTGAGAAGTGCGGCTATAAATTTAACTCTGATAAATAGTTGTTTTCAACTATCATTTCATGATGGTTTTCTAAACTAATAAGTAACTACAAAGTTGGTGAATGAGTGCAAGTGATTGTGTTTTTAAATACATATTTTACTTTTTAATTGGACAGCATTGTATTAATATTTAGATTATTTTTATAGTTCTAGTTGTTTATTAATTAATAATTATTTTTAAATTATTAAAAACATTTGTTTAAAGATTAGCCTGCCACATGACCATAACTAGTCTTGGCAATGACCATAACTGGTACAACATGCCCATACTGGTATTTTTAGGTTTTTGAAAAAGTATAAAAGTTAAATTGAAAGGAAGCTTTAGTGTATTTGTCAATTTCACATTCAATAGAAAACACTTTTAAGAAGCTAAGTATGTATATAACCAAAGATGTCATATAAACTGTATCAAAGAAATTCCCCTTTAAATAAAGTTCCCTTAACTATGACCATAACTAATTATTTACCCTATATAAAAAGCAAGTCATATAAATTAAAAACACTATTACTTACTCATTGTTTCTAATAAAAAATAAAATAAAATAATACAAATTCATTATTATTTGACATGATATAAAGTTTACTTAAATGTAGGCGTGTTTTTTCTTTAAAATTAAAAAATAAATTTCAATTTCAAACAAAACAGTATATCATGATATATAAATATAAGAGGCACTGACTGTATTTTTACAATAAAAAATATTTTAATATTGTAGAGTAACCAATAATTTGGATAATTAGATTAAGCTTTTTAAAATTATCTGGTTCAATTGTTTAAAGTTTTTTTTTTTTTTGTTCAAAAAAAAAAAAAATATATATATTTGACGGCTTCTAGGGTTCTCCATGAGGAGTATATATATATATATAGTTTTAATATATATATATATATATATATAGATAAGAGAGAGAGAGAGAGAAGAGATAGAATATCTCCTCAAAAAAAAAACAAACTTTATTCTGGGACAAAGTCCCTTAAGAATAAGAGAGAGAGAATAACACAAAGATAGAAAAAAACAAAAATCCCATAACCTTAAATAACACAAAGACAAAAAGTAAAATCATAACTGGCCGAGAGCTTTTAAAAATAAAACAACATAGATAATATTGAATACAAATATGTATGTACGAATACAGAGAAAAAATAGAAAAAGAAAAAAAAGAAAATGAAAAAATAAATGGACAATATAGGAGTTAATATTATAAACAAAATTGCAGAAAAAAAAAAACAACAAACAAACAGAAACATGATTACAAAAAATAAAAGATAGAAAATTAAAAATTATCATTACAAAAAATTAAAATATTATTATAATCAAACTATAATGTTTTATGTCTCACAGACTTTGAGACTAAATTATAGATGATTACATACATAGTACACACCTCCATATAATTACAGAGCGTCAGTTGGAGATAAAGGAGATGGTGAAAGAAAAGTGTTTGGAATGTTCCGAGAGAAGAAGCATTGTGAATAAATGGCGGGAGGGGGGAGGGAATTCTAAAGAATACAGGATCTCAGAAGTTTGAGTAATAGAAAAGTATGTTCTTTATTATAAAACCAGGGTTTTTGAATTCTAGCAATGAAATTTCAGTGTTTTAAGATATCGATTGTTTGTTTTAAGGAAAGCCAAAGAACTAATAAATATACTAATAGAGCTGTCTACTTTAACAGAGTATAACATAAATATTGATAACATATAATATTGATTTAATAAAAAAAAATAATCAAACAGGTCGTGACACTCATATTCATTAACCATGGCTTACAATATCTTTTCTCTCACCTTAATATAAAATATATTTTACAATTTTAGAGAAAAAAACAGCCTGCATTTAAGAAGAACTTATTTTATATCAAATAAATAAACGGAATTACAATGATTTTAACATGTAAAAAAATAAATAATATTTTGTTGGGTCTTCTCACATTCTAATTACCTCATGAACCTTTGTTATTGATTACAAAAGTTTTTTGTTTGTACCTTGAGTTTAAAAACAGTTAGCTTTTTTCTTGTGGCACTGGGATTTTTTTTACTAATCCTCTTTAATAAATTCTTTTTTTTTATTCAACAATTAGCAATCCCTAGTACCTCTTTTACTTCATATATTGTATTAAATATACATTTATAGAAAATGAAAAAACAAAACGTACAATGAAAAAAAAATTAGTCGATGAAAATGACTGTTACTAAATGTATATAAGTTGAATAAAACATTCTAAATATATAGTAAACCTGAATAATTAAAAGTTGTTACATACTTAAAACAAATAAGCAAAGCAGGAAATCGTTAGATGCAAACATATATATACAAAATATTAATAAGATCATGGACATTCAGAAAAAGAACATTATTTTCCAGGCATAACAGTGTTGCCATCTACAATTATCAATATTATAAAAAAAAAGAAAGTACAAAATAAACCTAAAAATAATTTATTTAATCCTAAGACAATATTTAGACGAACTAAACTAAAAGTAATTTTATTTAAACCCAATCCTAAAATTGTAAAAACACAAAAAGAGTTATTTTTTCTATTGCATTTATGCGATCACTGGTTATCTATGTAATAGTTAATTGCGATTAATACACCTTATCAGTAATACCTGTTATTAAACGTATTGATTTCGTCACAGTACTAATACATGAGTTAATATTTGCCCTCTGAAGTAAATATAATCAATAAATTCGATACATCCCAAAAAACAAAAATATTTTGTTCAAGTAAAAATTAAGATTCACTAACTTGCAATCTGTTAACTAGTTACTCGTCAATTTTTAAAGCAAAATTGCCATGGTAGTGTGATATGAAGTTACAGAGTTGTCTTCGTTTTTACAATAATAGTATATTTTAAAAAAATTGTTTTTACCCAGAAGTTTCTCTAATTAAAACAAAATGAATAGGGTTCTTCGATCTTCCAATGCTCTTAGTCAGCAAAGATTTGTTTTACATATTTAGTACCTAATAAAAAAAAAAGTGATTTTATACAGTTTATATTATTAATCTATTATATATTTTTCAAATACCACTCACTCACTTAACACGAAATCTCAAAAACCACCGAACGGATTGGAATGAAATTTCGTATATGGCTTCCTCTAGGGCCCTAGGTGCTCGCTAAGAAAGGAATTTTAAAAATCGGCCTGGATCGCGGCTAATTCGCAAAAAAATGCGATTACAATTTTTATTGGGTGAATAATAATAATAATAGATAAATAGTCTATGGTATATGGAGATAAGCTAAGTTAAAAAATAGGTTAGATGTTTAAACCGCACACTTTTACCACAAATTAAGTTCCTTTTAGTTGTAAACAAACAAAAATACGATCGATGTCGAAACCTTATAATATTGGTACTTTCTGTGAACTGTGATGGTGGCTGCAGAGGTGGACCCTTATAAGTTTGAGTTGTTTCGTGAAGAGAAGCTATTAAAAATCTTATGTTAAAGAGGAGGTTAAAAGACTTATGTTCTCTGGTGATGACATTTAAGGCCAGTTCGATGTAGGGACAAAAAAACTGATAAGAATCAATGAGTTCTATCGAGTGTATGATTCTCTTCAGTATCGTCTCATGTATTAACATGGGTACAGTATTAATATCACTCAGCGTGACTCAAACACTAATACACCACTTAAGAAAACCGTGTCTGAGGTGAAGAACCTTATTTACTTTAACTTCGTAATCTCCTCAACCAATTTATGCTTGATATGTAAGCAAAAATAGAAACAGAAAGACTAAACTTTATTCGAAAAAATCAATAAATGTGAGAAGTTGAGACTATATTCACTTAAAGTATGCTATATGAAAAGCTGATGGTCTGGTATCAGAGCTGGGTAAGGTGGTAGCCTCGAAGGTTCACTGTAGGACTATCAAAATAAGATAAAATTAACTTTTGCAAATTGTCAAATTTACTTATTGAAATTATTCTAAGAATGAAATTCTTTAGGTTTATTTAAGTAATAATTATTATCAATGTTAACGTTAACTTTTACTAATTTAAGTTGTCCTTCATCCTAATGATATTAAACCGTAGCGGAGCAGGGTCCTTTCAGCTAGTAGGTGATAAGTTAAATAAATAAATCATAATATTTTTTTTAATTAAGAGATAGATGCTTAAATTAAAATTATTGAATTAAGTTTTCGTTTTTGGGGGCTCCACTAAAACTTCCTATTTTTCTAGTATCCAATCCTTACTACCATAAAGCTTTTGAAAAATCCTGATATGTTGCTGATTTAGCCTAAACTAGATAACAATCCAGTGATAGTAAACTCCATATTCACTCAAACCCACTAGTATCTCAACTTGCTTCAAACTTGATTCCATATAAACCTCCGAGGCGTCTAAGAAGAAGAATTTTAATTGAAGTGCTACTAATGGGTAGTTTTTTTTAAGTTATTGTTATCATATTTCACCCATTTAAATGTTGCATGTATTGTGTACAGTTGTAAATATCAATAAATAATTAGAAAATATTATAAGAAATTGTTCTAACAGAAAGAAAAATAATCCAAAAACCGAATTATCGCGGACCAACGGATAATCCAGAGTTTACAGTATGATCAGGGAATTTTGACATAGACTCGAGTTGAAAATATCGATTCTTATTTATAATGTAGGGTAGTTGCTTTACAAGCAATTGACATTTGAGGAGGTAACTTTCAAAACCTGTTTTGCCACAAAAAATATTTTTTTGAGTTCTTGGTATCACTAGATTTGTTTTTCAGAACCCTACAATATGTGATGAGTATTAGCCATCAAAACAAACTTTGTCCCATCCAAAATTAGTAAACAAAATCAGGGTTTTAAGCAGAGTGTTTTTAGTTCAAACCATGTTTTGTCTACTAAGCCAATGGGAACGCTGCATTATTGACAATAATCGCTCACACTGGTACAAGGTTGTACTTTTTGACTCTCCAAGTGTTGAAAATGTAGTGGAAAAAGATAAAACTTGTGACTGTTTAGAAAATGAAAGATGTTAACTGCATATTTAAAAACTAGTGATTGTTAAGAAAATGAAAATATTCCCTTAAAATTATGAGTGTCATTAACATACATCATCTATTATGTAATTACAATTTTTATTTTGTGTACTTTTGAGCAAACAGTGACTTCTATAAAATAAAATATGGCCACTTCAAACAGTGTTTTGTCCCTTTGGTATTTCATCAAACCGTGTTTTGTCCATATTTAAAAATAGAAATGATAATGTTAGTAGTAAAAAATATTTCTGATCCTTGTTGTAATGTGTTTTTATTTATTTATTTATTTATTTTTTGATTCTATAAGTTTAAATAGGATTTTTTTGTTTCTGAAGGGTAATTACATTTCATAATATACGTTTTTTGTTATTGCCGAAAAGTGGGATTACTGTGACAAAACACGTTTTGAAAGTTACCTCCTCATTTTGTTACAAGCATTATCATCTCACTTCACTAGATTTATTAGTATTTTATTTTTTATACAGTTGAGAATTTCAATAAACAGTTTTTAAAAAATAAGCAAAAGAACAAAAAACAAACGATACGCCTGAGTTCGAAATATTGAATACTTGCATAATCCCTGAACTATCAAATCATATCGCTTTAAGATTATTTACTATTCCTCAGATAAACATTCAGTTAAAAATAGACGTAAAAAACAATTTCTCCCTGACTGGGAAAAACTGATCATAGATATGAATTTCATTAATCTAATATTTTCCCGTTTTACATTTTAGATTTAAATAGATCAAATTACTTAAATTAATAATTAAATTAAATCAACAATCAATGATTATTCGAAATAAACAAAGTTGAGAGAAAGTATGTTTTTCAAACGTGATTTTTTTCATTCAAACCAATATGGCTCTTAAACAGTAGGTTCTAGCGACAAATGTTATGGAACAAAAATTATTTTACATTAAATTTCTGATTTCTAGAAATTGATAAAACTATCTATGAAATATCCGATTATTTTTGACTTTATAGCTTCGTTAGGAGTAGTTAGAAGGTAAACATACTAGAAGTCCCTGCCCCTGGGCGTAAGCTAACGGTGAGGGAAGGAGAGATGTTCAATTTTTTTGGTTTTTCGATTATACCTCGATAACAGTGGACTCAAGAAAAAAATGTTTCACATAAAAATTAAAGGTGATTAAATTTCCTTTATAATTAATTATATATACATTTGTCAAAATTCCGACGGTTTTCGAGATATACGTTATTGAAAATCGGTTGCTTTTCGGGAAAAAACAAATGTTACCTCACTTTTTGTCGAACTTTTGCTTCTAGTACCTTCCAAATTTTGAGGCTTAAAAAACTTTACAACGAGACTTTTTTTATTTTTTTTTAACCCAATATAACACCTAAACGGTAGGTCCAAGCGACAAATGTTTTATAACAAAATATTTTCTTCATCGAATTTCTGATTCCCAGACACTCCAATTCCATATCATAAAACTTCAAGAATGATAATCAGAAATAGAGAATCAATATCCGAGTATCCTTTAACGATGTTCCATTAATCCCCTTTGAACAGACCCGCTACCTAGGACTCCACTTGGACAAACGTCTTACTTGGAATCCACATACAAGACTAAAACGACAAGGAACTGCCCGTCGTTACAGACAACTTCAACATTTACTTGACAAACGTTCCAACCTTCCAACTAATTACAAAAGACTCAGTTACATAACATAACAATAATTAGACCAATTTGGACATACGGAGTTGAGCTTTGATTAAACCATCCAATTCATCTCGTATCCAATCATTACAATCCAAAATCCTTCGAAAAATCCTAAATGCCCCTTAATTCGTCACAAACAAACTTATCCACAAAGGTCTTAATATACCTTACGTTTCTGACTTAGCTCAAACCAGATATCAATCATTTCACAGCAAACTACACAACTATTCAAATCCATTCCATTCCAGATAACCCTCCGAGGCACCTGATAAGAAGATGGCCTCGGGACCTTCTAATGCACTTCATTTTATAGAACCTTTGTAAGTGCTACCGATGGGTAGTAGTTTTAAAAAAAGTGTCGTGTCATTTTTACCTATGCCATCACATTTACTTGATGTATTACATTTTATATGGTTTATATAGCTGTACATTTCAATAAGTAATTTTTAATAATTAAAAAAAAAAATTCTGATAAGGGAGTTGTTAAATTTTTAATAAATAAACAACACCAACAGAGCCAGAGCTTGTCAACATGAATGTGATAAAAACGTTACATCAAACAGTTATTGACTCCCAAGACATACATTATTGAAAAGACATACACTATTCAAAACGTTTATAATTGTAAATAATGAATTTATTTACGAATGCATTATTAAATTGACCAAGTAATCTTAGGAAAACATAGAAATTTTAGTTTTGGTGAGGTTTTCTTTTCTTATCAAAGTATCGCTCCGTATTAGGTAAAATTTAATGATGACGTGTATAAAGATATGCTTATCACTTCTCAAACAATTTTTTTTTTTGTTTTATTTTTGTCATAGGTGTGATCTCTTGTGTACAGAATCGTTGTGGATTATTTTAAAATTGCAGTCTTAATTATTCCATTGATGCTTTTCAGAAGAGTTGCGTAGCTTTTAAATAGAATTCTGATTTAATAGCATACTTGTTGATGACAGGGTTCTCGACAGTCGTTTATCATCTTAACAAGCTATCTCGAGAACTTTTTTCCTTATCATAATCTCTGCACGCCATAGTTTAAATAAATTCGTCCGAGAGATGTTAATTATTATTATATTTAATATATTAAATGCTTAGTCGGTGGGGGTTAATTTATAAAGGCGTTGAGATTCGAGGACGAACGCTCTCCTGCAGTTGAACAGTTGACATCCGCTCGTCAGCTTGAGAACTGCCATCATCATCATCGAATCATCTGTAATCTGCGATCATGTCTCCTGTCTGTGGTCAGTATAGAATTATTTAAAATACACTTTATAAATATTATTATTAATATCCTAATACAGTAGGAACCCCACTATCCGGGGCTCTCTATATTAATTGAGGTTCCGATGGGACATTTTCTTTTTTGTTTTTTTCTTTTTAGTAAGAAATTTTTAATTTTTTTTGTTATATGTATTAAATTAATTTAAATTGAAGTCGGTTGAAAATAGAACGTAGGATTGTTTCTAACGATTACATAATTGTTCATTATGTATTATTCTTAAAAGATAATCTTAGAAACCACGGAATGTTGTCATCGTATGAATCAAATTTTTCCATCTAATATATTCTAATCTAATTCATATTCTAGGAAAGATAATGTTTTCAAGTCATTGTATGAAACTTTTACTGGGTTGTTTGCCTATTAAACATAATTTATTAGTCCTGCTTAGTCTCAATTTAAATGGGAATTAATAAAATTTTGTGGGTCTTTTGCACTTGTCCCCCCGCATTTCATTTTGAGTTTGTTATCATATGTTTAAGTTACTCGTAACTTTTCCAAACGTAATAACATGACAATGAGAGATCGTTTGAATTTTTCATATTATTTAATAAAAAACAAAAATAAATGTATTATTATACGCGACATGTCTTTGTTCGATTTAATTCGTCGAATAAATACAAAAGAAAAAGCGATAGAATTTCTTCAGGAAAAAGGTATTTTACATCGAATAACACTTAATAAAATATTTAAATAAATAATTAAATAAAAATATTTTTGTTTTTGTAATTTTTTAAAAATTTAATTATTTAATAACAGGAGAAATCAAACTATCTCTCATTGACATATTATTAAATTTGGGTTACTCGTAATCTACACATATGATAATAAACTCAAAATGAAATGCGGGGAACGAATGCAAAAGTCCTAAATTTTTACTATCCAGAATTACCCAGAATGGAATAACAAGCAAGCTGAATGATTTTTTTTTATTTCTTTTTTTTAAATAACAATTTATTGAAATTTACAACTGTACAAAATATATTCATCAAGTAAATGTGCTCCTAACTATTACAATAACTTGAAAAGAACTACCCATCAGTAGAATTTTAATAAAAATTCTTCCAGAAACAAAAAAGTTAATAAAACATACTATTAAAAATTTTCATTTTTTACAATATTAACTTTTAAATTTATATTTAATAAGACCTATTGCTCCCTCTGGCTTGAATGACTGATTGGACGGAAGGAAATTTGAAAAAAAATAATCTAAAATTCCATCGTTTGTTATTAACAGGGAAAAACATTGATGTTTCTAATCCTTAATGTCCTACGTTTAATAAATAATATTAATATGAATATAAACCAAGTATGGATTAAGGTAAAAACCTGGAAAATCTCGAGAATTATGGGTGTTGCAATAGTTTTGACGGTGAGTTTATTTATGAAATGCCATTTTTTTCTATTTTAATTAAAAATAACTATGCTTTACAAATAAACAGGAAATCAGACCGAAATTTTTTTTTTTAATACAATTATTGAAATTTTACAACTATACAAAATATATACATCAAGTAAATGTATTAACAACGAAAATAATAACATGTTAAAACTTGAAAAGAACTACTCATCAGTAGCACTTTAATAAAAATTCTACACTAGAAGGTCTCTGGGCCATCTTTTCAGTCGTCTCGGAGGATTATTGGGAATGGTGTGGGAAGCAAGTTGAGAAACTAATAGATTTGAGTGGTTTTGGAGCTTACTATGTGAATGAAATTATTTATTTTTTTTAATGAAATTATCTCGTATGCAGCAAAAATACACATGTATAGGTACATATTTACAAGATAATAAAATACAGATCTATTTGATTTGTGACATATAAAATAAAAATCCTTAATTAACAATATTTTTTGATATGACATAATTTCATCATTAGGTGGTTTTATTATGTACAAGTAAACAATTTAAATTCAATAACCAAAATCGAAACTAAAATAAAAAATAAAAATTTGCATCTTGTTTTTGCTGTTATCTTGGATATTATGTCATTATTCATTCAAAAGGAATGATCTAAGTTTAAGGACTTTTGTAATGAAATTATATACAACGTTAATTTTGACCTCATCTTCAATTGTTAAAACCGTGGCTATATTATGGGGTACGTTATTTATTTCATTATTAATTAGAAAAATCCGCCCAAGTTTTCTTTTTCATTTTGATTACATAAGTCGCATATGGTTTCAGAGTTTATTTTGAATCTATTATTTTTATAATAAATCTGTATTTTTTTTTATCTGAGGCTAGCCTGAGTTGTGACTTTATTCTTGTTTCGTAAAATGGGGCATTTAAGAAAAGGTATTTAGCACCAGTAATGTGTGTGGGTTTTATTTCCTTATAGTAGGGATTAAAGATAGAGAATGAGAAGCAAGTTTTGATACTAATGGATTTGAAAGGTTGTGGATTTAGCTATGAAAGGATTTAAGCCTAGTCAGAAACGTAAGGTATATTAATTGTGGATACGTTTGTTTGTGACAAAATAAGAAGCATTGATGATTTTTCTACGAATTTTAGATTGTAAGGATTGAATACAAGATGAGAAAAACGAACATGTTACGTGCTCGATCGCTATGTTTGTTACTAAGTGGAATGGTAACAACAACAAACCAGAAAAACCTTTGCAAGTACATAAGCTGTAGTGGGGCATGCTGGAACCTTTCAGAGATATGGCAGAAAGAGTAAGGAGAGGAAAAATGTCGCCTGTCCTAAAATAGTCAAGGAATATATCAACTCTTTATCACCCAAATATTTCTGCCTCATAAGGATGCAGATAAATTCTTCTACGCTATGAAGTCAGAAGCAAAAAAAAAATAAATAAAAACCTATGAACCTTACTTTTTCCCCGGTTCAATAATATTATTATTATTGGGTTTTCACACATGAGATTTTTTAAGAAACGTTTTAAGAACCAGGAAGAAAATAAAAATTTGAGACCAAATCTAACATACTTTTTATTCAAAGTATTTACCATCATATTCGATACGCTTCTGCCAACGGCTTACCAAGTTTTCTATCCAAGATTTGATAAACGTTGAGTCACGTGATGAAAGAAATTCAGGAAATACATTTTTAATGTCTAAATCAAGCAGCAATTTTCCTCGAAAAAAAGTTGTCCAAACTCCATAAAAAATGGTAGTCTGTAGGGGATAGATCAGGGGAATATGGGGGGGGGGGTGGTAAGACTTCATAGCCCAACCCCTTTAATTTATTCACTGTCTGTATTGAAACATGAGGTCGGGCGTTATTAAAAAGGATAGGTCCTTTTGCTGTTTACCAGTACCGGCTGTTGCTTGATCAAATTTTGATGCATTTGGTCAATTTCTTGGTAGTATGATGTTGAATCAATTGTTTTTCCCATCTACGGGGCAGATTTTCTAATGTCGTATCTCCTGAGAAAAATTTTGTAAACCAACGTTGGATGGTTCTTTCATTAGCACTTCCTTCACCAAACGCATGATTAATATTTCTTGCTGCCTGGGCAGCGGAATGGCCGAGTTTGTACTCATAAAAAATAAAAAATCGTTCGGAAATTGCGTGTTCCATGGCCATGGTTAAAATTATACTAAAATTAACATTAACAAGTGGTTATTTTAGATAGTAAATATTTTGCTAGGAATCAACAGGCAACGCTTTAATTCTCTATAAAGAAAAATCTGACATTTCATGTGTGACAACCCAATATTTAGAATTACCCATTCGTTAGCACTTGTTTATTTGTCTGATAATCAAATCGACTCGGTTGCCATAAAGGCCCACTGTGCCTTGCAATGCACATTAACAACAATTTATCACAAAATTGAATTCTACCAATAGGCTCAGTTACATGAAAAAAATTAAAAGAAATAAAGATAATTCAGGCGTTGATGACCCTGGAGGTTTTACGCCTTAAAGCCCGAACAAACAAACAATAAAAAGAAAAAAAATGTTTTTAATTGTTACTTTTGGGAAATTAAGGGTTAATAATGTAACAAACACAACAGGGGTTTTCAACTCGAGGTTCGTTAACAAACAATTAACAAGATAATTAACACAGACACACTCACAGAACAGTATTACAGTACATTAGCACAATAATAGCGGCATTTAACTTCTATTTACTACACAATAAACACAACATAACCTACTCATAGCATTCCATCTTGTTATTACGCTGTCTCCTAGCAACGAGTAAATACTCCATGCGAGTCTAGGTAACTTACCAAGCGGTGTAGTTCTCTTTATTTCGTTACAATAATAAGTTACGTTGATTGAATCTATAATTAAATCATTCAAGAAGTTACAGACTACTTCAACATTTACTAGACAAACCTTCAAAGCTCCCAATTAATTACAAAGGACTCATATAAATGACTGCGATTAGACCTATTTGGACGTTCGGAGTTGAGCTTTGGAGGTCTACTAAACCATCCTATTCATCTTGTATCCAATCCTTACAATCCAAAATCCTTAATGTTCCTTACTTTTTCACCAATAAACTTATGCATAAAGATCTTAATGTTCCATATGTTACTGATTTAGCCCAAACCAGATACCTATCCTTCCATAGTAAGCTCCATAACCACTCAAATCCACTAGTTTCACAACTTGCTTCCCACTCCATTCCCGATAATCCATGTTATTGTAATCGTTATTAACACATTTACTTGATGTTTAGAGAGACCGATCTTTGTCAAAACATGTCCAGCTCATGAATATAGAGATATAATTAAAAATGATTATTACTATTTTTTATTTTCCTTTTTATATCGTAGGGATATCATAATCATGCAATAATTTAATAAGATTATCTTATCAGAAAATAGTTACACGTTCTGTCTATATAGTTATATTTAGTTACATTTTTTCCCTAATATTTCCACAAGGTTAGGTTTGTAATCTTGTGGTAAAGTAACCATTAATTTTTCAGTTGCTCATCGTTGAATAACATAATATATGATGCAACTGTTTATAGATAAAATTGTTTTTCAATATTCCACAAGTCATATCGGTTAAATAATCTTCGTTTTATTTACTCCTTTAACAAAGAAATTGTTGTTTGTTGTAGCCTGGCGTCATTCTGTACTCCAACTAGGACAGCTTATCCCACAGGTTTCGAACCTATTCGAGCCAGTGTGGGAATTCAAGATTCAAGCTACGTAATTTACGATCGTAGATAATTTCTATATGGATTCTAAATAGAACCCATGACGTAGGAACTATTTCATGATCTTATGATATTGAAACCAAAGTTTTCTATTTTTAATTGGATAAAAACGCTTTTACACATTAGGGGAGAGGAAATAGGAAAACATGGATTTACAAAACAATAAATCCATTATGAAACTCATGTGCTACTTCTGTTTTACTTTTTTACATTTAAAAAACTATATATCAATATAACAGACTAAACAACACAATCCAAGTTGAAACTGTAGAAGTGATTGTTTACATGTGAGGTTATAGGAAAGAGCTATAGATAAATGTAAACTCGAAGTGATGCGTAAGGATCGAACTGGTCGGTGCATCGCTGGTGAGGTAGGTTTCGCGAAGAAGCGCTTGTGAAAGGATGCCCAGTTTTTTATAAGCTTCTGTGTGTTTACAAAAGTATTTAATTGTTTTGGTTAAAGCATTACATTCTGTGACAATAACAATAAAGAAAATAGGATATAGAGGTTAAAAATTTTGTCGGAGAATGTATGTCTACCTCGTACCATAGGTTGCACAACATACCCTATAAAGTTTACTAACTGTAATGAATATGGATAGAAGCTTATGCTCTGTTTTCAGTTGAGAAATCTTTGCCTTGATAAAGGCGCAATAGTTTATGAAGGCCAGGCAGTCAATAACAGATTTAAAAGTTTAATTTAGAGTTCACGAGCGGTAATTTGTATATTGTTAATGTTGTGTACGAAAATGCATGCTTTGGATCTTGAAGCGTCTCCACTCGCTAATTGGTAGCATCAAAGCGTTAAATATTTCGAAATTTTATTTCTTTCACCAAAATATCAGTTGTACGGTTGGCATAGCCAAGGTCAAAAGAAAATCTCGTATCCACATTATTATAGACTAAATTTAATAATATTTGTCCAGATAATATGCTATGTAGCTTAAACGGGTGATAAAATACAGGCATTCAAATTTTCGAAATTCTCTAAAAAAGTGTTTCTTTATATACGGTTTTTGCTGTATATGGTCCAGTCAATGAAGACCTGAAATAGGGCGTAGATTGCGTTTTCTGTAATCCAAGGTTTTTCTTCGGAAACATTTTCAGGATAGTTAGAAAGTAAACATAATAAAAGTCCTGGAGTTTTCGTGCCTGAAAACAGGAAGGGGGGGAGGGACGCGAAAAGTCCCTTTTTTTTGGTTTTGCACTCATATCTCGAAAACGGTGCTTCTTATGCAAAACTTGACTATTTACTAAATTAATAATGATTAAATTCTCTACAACTTTTAGTACATACACATTTTTTATATTCTGTACCATTTGCGAGATATATGCTTGGCAAATGTGAAGGACGTTTAACATGTTTTACCAAGAAGGGTTTAAATGTATGTAACTTTTGACAGGTTGAAAATAAATAAGCATATATGTGTGTATTTTGAAGGAAATTTAATTCTATACAATATTATTTATGGAGACTTTTGTCGTAGGATGAACGTTTTAGAAGATATGGAGGGAAGTTTAACAGAAAACGTGAGGGTAATTTATTTTTTTCGAAAATGTTCACACTTTCTAAGCGTATATCTCAGAAACAGTACAGAATATGAAAAATGTGTATGTAATAAAACTTGTAGAGAATTTAATTAACATTAATTTAGTAAATAGTCATGTTTTGCATACGGCGCACCGTTTTCGAGATATGAGCAAAAACCAAAAAAAGAGACCTTCCTCACCCTCCCCCCTTCCTGTTCCCAGGCCCCCACCAGGATTTCAGAAAACGCACTCTATGATTCTTTAGGAGTAATATAGTAGCGGCAAAGACACGCAGGGTACTTTAAGAGGGAAATCGTTTAGTTGTTGTGTCGGAAAAGTAGACAGCAGCTTCGTTTTAATAGCCCTCACGGTATGGTCATGCATACCAAAACTCATGGTGATAGTGTTAGTGTTGGCTAAAAAAATGAGGTTTATTTTTCTCTATTCTGATGCAATCTATTTTCTTTTGTTCTCAGTCAGTTATTTCAAATATGGTTTGAAGTATTTCCAAATTCAAAGTTACATTGATGAGCCTCATGAGCTTCACGTTTCTGTTTAAAAACTGCTCTCATCAGCTGTTTACATTGTTGTGGGAACCGCCATTTTGGAAAAGTAAAAATTGGGCAAAGCCACGCACTGTCCATAGAATACTTTCAATTTAATTCAATTTAATAAAGATATTATGATGTTCGAAAGCAATAGTAATAGGTTTTACAAAATATATTTTTCAGAAGATTAGACCGAGATCATATTTATAGATCAGCATTCACTGAGATTGACTGAATATTCTATTTAGGTACAACTCCATTTTTTGTTCTGTATTCTTTTTTTTTTTTTTTTTATTTAAATTTTGTTAACCTTCGTCGTAAACCTACGACCTCCTGTCCTACGGTATCCTTTAATGATATTCCACTAATCCCTGTTGAACAGATCCGCTACCTAGGACTCCACTTGGACAAACGTCTAACTTGGAATCCACATACAAGACTAAAACGACAAGCTCAACGTTCAAAGCTCCCAAATAATTACAAAAACCCATTTACACGACAGTGATTAGACCAATTTGAACGTACGGAGTTGAGCTTTGGGGCTCTACCAAACCATCCATTTCATCCCATATCCAATCCTTGCAATCCGAAATCCTTCGAAAAATCCTCAATGCTCCTTACTTTGTCAGCAATAAACTTATCCATAAAGATCTTAATGTTCCATATCTTGCTGATTTAGCCCAAACCAAATACCTACCCTTTCATAGTAAGCTCCGTAACCACTCAAATCCTCTAATTTTTCAACTTACTAATATATAAAGTATGTTTATACTTTCTTTACTTTTATCAAATGTTAATATATAACTTCCAATATAATTATAATAAACTTTTAACAATGAAAAACGTGTGTTGCATTGAAATCTCCGGTTATTCCGAACTTTTGGCCGTTCCGCTCTACTCCTTGGTCCCTTAGGGGTCAGATTGGTGAAGTTGTTTTGTAAAAAGTAGTACCTAAATAGGCAAAACAAACAAAAAAGTTATAGACAAAATGAAACAAAATTAACTTTTTTATAAACTAGTCAATTAAGTACAATAAAATTATAAGAAGTATCCCAAAAAGTTAAGAAATTCATTAAAAGTAAATAGTTCAATTGTAAATTAAAAATAAACTTTCATTTGTTTTTTCTCAACTTCTCTTGTGTTCATCAAAACATAAACAAATCAAAACATAACCTTAACTTTTATTAACAATAAAAAATTATTTATATTTTAAGTTAATTGAAATAAAGTTATTACAACAGAAGAGATACTAAGACTAGTTTAGGTATTTCCTTTATAGCATCATTAACTGATAAAAAATTAAGTATATATTTTTCCCTTTTTTATTATCTGAAGGAAAATAAAAGTTAGAAAATAACTAAAATATTTGGATTTCTTGAAAAGTAAATACTTGTAATCTTATCGAGTTTATGTACCTTAAAGACATAATAGTTGTAAATGCTTTCCTTACAAATATTTTTGTTTGTACAAGGATAATCTATTTAAAAATAAAACAGAACAACTAATATTCAACAAGTGTGTGGTTTTATCCTTTTGCAATATTCAGAAACCCATCAACATATTTAAATAGCTGACTATCTCCCAGTAATGTTATGTATATATTTATATATATATATATATATATATATATATATATATATATATATATATATGTAGATATATATATATATCCCAGTAGTTTATGTAGATTGTCTCATATCCAGTATATAATATCTATAGAATGATTTTTTTTTCGTACTTATATAAATATAATGTAATATAAATAATAAAATCGATAAGTGTTTGGCAAAGTAGTCTAATTGAGACCGAATCAAATGCTTTGGAACAATCTAGTACTATTATAATAATAATATCATACCTATGATAATTAATTAAATTAACACTTAATTATTTTTCGAAATAAACAATGTAGCAAGAATTTAAGGGTTTCAAACATGGTTTTTTTCATTCAAACCAATTTTATATAACAAAAAGTATTTTCCATTAAATTTCTAATAAGAACACAATACCAACAGAGTGTGTTTAGCTAGAGTGTGTCAAAATGTTACACATTTTTAAGTGTGAAAAAAATGTTACACCAAAAAAGTATAGACCCCCAGCCAAAATAAATGCCAAAAAAAAAAAAAAAAAAAAAAAAAAAAAAAATATGACATTAATATTTCAAATATTAATTGCAGTGTTTACTAAGCACTGTTTAACTGATAGCTTAATTGGTTTCATCAAATTCTAAGAACATAAGGAAACCAGTTATTTATTCAAGGAACTCAATATCATGACATGTCATTAAAACCAATGCGATTATAATTAAAGGTCATTAAATCAATGAAGGCAGTGCTTAGTAATCATTAATGATTTTACTACCAAGAATTTAAACACACAGTTCCTCAAATCATTTCCATACGACAGATTAATAAACATATTACCACTAAAGATAAGCCACAAAAAGATTAAATAGATAATTTATTATCTAAGATATGAAATTTCAGTTTTCCAAATTGTAAAAGAATTTCATATCCGATGAATATAGTGATGTGATTATCATTTAGCTAAAAATATTGGGTTGTTTCACAGGAAATGTCCGATTTTATAATATTTGAAATACAAAGAGGATTTTGCGAGTCTCTGTTGTTTTTACTTCCAAAGTTCACATACCATAATCAAGCAGTCACTAATCCTCTACTTTTCTTTTATAAACATTAGCTTTCCCAATCAATTACACACTGTTTAGTATACCTTCAAATATGAACATGGAAACACGCGATTTTCGTGTAATATTTTTTTATGAGTTTAAACTAGGTTGTTCGGCTGCTGAGGCTGCTAGAAACATCTGTAAGGCGTTTGGGGAAGGGAGTGTAAATGAACGAACCATTCGCCGTTGGTTTGCTTAAGTTTTCGACTGGGGATACCAACTTGGAAAACCAGCCCCGAGGAAGACCTCCAACAGTAATTAGAGAGGTGAGACCATTACCTCTACAACCTACTGCAATGAAATTGGCCAAATGCACGAAAAATTATTGAAAAAACAACCTGGATTGGTAAATCGGAAGGGCCCTATACTCCTACACGACAACGCTAGACCCCACGTTTCAAAACTTACCATGCATAAATTGAAAGAGCTGGGGTACGAAGTTCTTCCGCATCCACCATATTCTCCCGACTTGTCTCCAACAGATTATTACCTTTTCAGGAATCTAGACAACTTCTGTAGAGGAAAATTTTTGCCAATGATGCTGAAATCAAAAGTGCGTTTTCAGATTTTTTTTCACTTCAAAGCTCAGAGTTTTTCAAATCCGGGATAAAAAAGTTGTTGTCACGTTAGGAAAAATGTGTAGAAAAAGAAGGTAAATACTTCGAATAAAATTATATTGTTTTCATATTGTATTTTTACTAAAATCCCTTTACCTTGAAAACGGACATTTCATGTGAAACAACCCAATACATTAGAAATTAGTCCAAAAAATGTATATAGTTATATCAATCCAGTTCGATCCTTACGCTTCACTTCGAGTTTATATTTATCGATAGATCTTTCCTGTAACCTCACATGTAAACAATCACTTCTACAGTTTCAACTTGGATTGTGTTGTTTAGTGTCTTATATTGATATTTAGTCTTCTTAAATGTAAAAATTGAAACATGAGTTTCATAATGGATTTAGTTTTTTATTTATTGGTGTTTTCTTATTTCCTCTTCCCTAATGTGTGAAAGTGTAACACAAGTTAACAAGATTAATTTCTACATGGATTTGGTGTTTTATTTATTTATATTTGTTGTGTCAACTTAAGTGAGAAAATTTCAGTCTACATATCTTGTGAATGAATTCTTTGTCGTCCATATTACTTATTGCCCTAAAGAGTGACAGGTTGTATTATCAATTCAATAAAACACATCGATCTAAATATGAATGCGAGAAAATATATCTGAAGTTTCATATTTTCTTATTATAGTTTGGCTTTTTATAAAATTATGGCTATGAGCAACATAGTTCAGTTAAATTGTCGGAAATCGTGGATGTTCCGGCACAGAACTCATCCCCTAATTTTTTCCCAGATTCGCCTTTCCCAAGTCGTTCGGCAATGGACAGAGTTAATACAACAAGTTTTCTTTTAGAAACCACAACTCTTTAAGCTTATCAAGAGCCCACCCGCGGCGCCAATAGGGACCAGGCTGGAAAAAAACCCGTGTAGAATGGATGTAATATCTATCTATCTAATTCGGCACTACAACCCGCTAATGAGTCATAGCCTCCGCCAACAGCAACCGCCATGGGTTTCTGTCTTGTGATGCCGCCATCCAGTTTCTCACGCCCAGTCCCCTGGCATCCCTGTCCACACAAGCTCTCCATCTAAACTTGGGTCTTCCAATTGTTCGGATTCCATGCAGGATCTCTGTAAGAACTTTTCTTGGGATCTTATCCTCTGTCATCCTTGCAACATGACCCGCCCATCTAAGTCGCCCTACTTTAATGAATGTTACGACATCCGGCTTATTATACATGTCGTAAACTTCTTTATATTTCGGCGCCGCCATTCCCCATCAACAAGAACTGAGCCATAAATTTTTCTGAGTATTTTTCTTTCAAATATAAGGAGAGCCAGCTCCTCTGCTTTTGTGGTTGTGCAGGTCTCAGACCCGTATGTCAGAACAGGTCGGATAAGCGTTTTATACAGAATTATTTTGCTATGCTGGGTGTCACTAAGTGGCTTCTCATGTGACATCTTAGCCCAAAGTAGCACTGGTTAGCAATCAATATTCTCTTTTTTATTTCTGTGCCCATTTGGTTATTGCTTGTGACCAACGATCCCAGGTATGTAAACTGGGATACCTGTTCGAACTTGTAACCACCGAATCGAACCATGACGCCTTCTTGTACTGGGGTCTCCTGGGTTATCATGTATTTGGTTTTTTCCTCGTTAACAACCAAACCCAGTTTCTTGGCTGCAGCTTCCAGTTCTAAAAAGTATTGGGCTATCACCTGCTGAGAGCGTCCAATTATGTCGATGTCATCTGCGAATGCGAGGATCTGCACCATTCTATTCCATATTGTCCCTGTTGTTTGGATGCTGGTGTCTCGGACAGCTTTTTCCAGTGCAAGAAGAAACAGTAGGCATGCCAGAGCATCACCTTGTCTCACGCCTCTTTCTGATGTAAACTCTTCTGAGGTGCTGCCACAGATTTTCACGACACTTCACCTTGTCCATGGTTAGCTTTATGGGTCTTATAAGCTTTATCGGGATTCTGAACTGCATTAATGCTTCATACAGCTTTTCATGGTTAATAGTGTCATACGCTGATTTAAAGTCGACGAAGAGGTGGTGAGTTTTGATATTGTACTCACGACCTCTTTCCAGGATTATCCTCAGACAGAATATCTGGTCGATCGTGGACCTTCCCCGTCTAAATCCGCACTGGTAGTGGCCTAGTTCTCGCTCTGCAAACGGAAGAAGTCTCTGGAACAGTAAGTTTGATAGAATTTTATAGGCACAAGGGAGTAGAGCAATACCCCGATAGTTAGAGCATTTCAATAAGTCGCCCTTTTTGTGCATTGGACAGATAACCGTTTTCTTCCAATCAGTAGGCATGATCTCCTCTGTCCAGATACTAATTAGTAGGTTATGGAGGAGCTTGATTAGTTCATTTCCACCATACTTGCACAGTTCGGCAGGAAGACTATCAATCCCTGGGGCCTTATTATTCTTCAGCCTATTATTGGCATCTATGACTTCATCTTCGTCTGGTGGCTCTACTTCATTATCTGGTTCCATATGTAGGAGTTGTTGGTCCACTTGTTTATCTGATTTTTGACCATTCAAGAGCTCTTCGAAATATCTCCTCCATTCTGAAAGGCGGGCTCTTTCATCAGACTAGATAGCTCCCTTCTGATCCATACATATCGAAGGTATTTGTTTAAATGGTCTCCTGCTTCTGTTAACACTTCGATTGAACTTTCGGGAGTCTTCAATGGCCCTAGATTCTTCCAGCTCTTTCAAATCTCTTTCTTTCTCTTTTCTTTTCTTCCACCGGTGCAAGCGTTTCTCTTCTCTTCTTTTCTTCCTATATTCATCCACCGTTCATCGCGTACGACGGTTAATCATCAGCTTATATGATGCATTTTTAACCTCTGTAGCTTTCTGACAGTCTTGGTCAAACCAAGGTTTTCTTGTCTCCTTCTCAGCCGGCCCTAAAATAAGTTCAGCGGTTTCTTCAATCGTTCTTCGGCAGTTGCTCCAGCTGTACTATGCTTCATAAAATTTATTTAATGCGTTTACTAAGAACTTGGCTGTTCTATGTGGGCTCCGCCCCTAATTCTGAAACACAGTTCCGGTAGCTGCCGCTTACTCCATTAGTTTTACGGGTACTTGTCTGTTTTAATGTCCGTTGACACCAGTGCTCAGGTGTCACTTACCTCAACTATTTCGATCATATCAAGTTATGATACCTACAATGACTTAAAGATTGGCATTGCCTTTCATTATCATACAACACATATAAGAAATGAAATAAACGAGAATCACGTGAAGAAAAATCCACTTAGACAAAAATAAAACATTTATTTCAAACAATATTCCTCAAAAACAACAATATCTCAGCTCTTCGTCCCAGAACTTAATGGAAGTCAGTTCCGCCGACTAGCAATATATGAAATGCACAATAGTTTCCAATGGTAAAATACTTTTTCTTATCCAGGTATTCACTCAAACACCCAGGCTCTTGTTGCATCCTAAAATGGCATTTCCTTCTAATTCTTACCCCGAATTGAAGCTTCATATTATGCCCGTTTGCACTAGACATTTTCTTCGGAATGGCATTCCTCTCCTGAAAAAATAGGATGGCTGATTTTTCATCTGTAACCGTGCGAAAAATCTTCTCCAAATTCCAAGTCATATTAAAATAAATAGATAACACTTACACAAACATTAACAATTCAAAACACCTAGGGAAGGTTATGATAACAGTAGAGGAATAGTTGAGGTAAGTGACACCTGAGCGCTGGTGTCAACGGACATTAAAACAGACAGATACCGCTTAACGTCTTTTATTGTGTCATAAAAAGTAATAAGACGAGACCTATCGTCTTTTATGTAAACTAGGAACCACGGCCTACAATTTCTGTTAATAAACTATTAAAAAAAAATATTATTTGTAATTTAGTAGATCTTTAAATCAATCTGGATAATTGGAGTCCGAATAATTGGAGTTTCACTGTATATCGTTCATTCTGCCATTTCGTCGGAATTTCGACGTTGATTCCATTAGAAAAACGTTATGTGAAAAAAAAGTCTTTTCTTCATAAACATCTTTATAAAAGCCTACTAATATTACTAGCAAAAAATTCCTTTATAGAATATAGACTATCTGCACATTTACGATCATGATAGAAATTATGAGAGTAAGAGAAACTGATAGGGTGTGAGGGAAATAGAAAACATTCGCAATTTAAATAATAAAATGTTTATCGTACAAAAGTGTTAATGAGTATGATATCAACTAGTCGATTAAAAAATATTAGTTAACATTAATTGAACATTTATACTTTGAAATCGAACATTAGATTAATATAATTAATATTATATCACATTAATATAAATAGTGAAAATATATATAAAAAGTCTTATTTCACTTACAGTTTTTCCTATTGTAATCTATTTCCCTCACTTTAGATGTAAGGAAAATAGAATTTTGAGTTTGATTTAAGATTAACACCAACACACGCATTAAAAAAAACAAACAAATGGAACTCTGAACTACACGGGAAACATATAGTTCAATGCAAAGAAAACAAGATTCAAAGTTATCCTCTTTAAAAAAACACCGTGTGAGGGAAATAGAATTATGAATGACACGATTCGAACACTTGATTCGACACAAACTTGGGACAACTAACAAAAGAAATTTGTTGTAAGTTAGGTTAACCTCAGATTGATGGGAACCTGCTGCAATATTGCCAGCCAGAAATATGATGGATATGGTTATGCTTTGGCGGGCTTTTGCAAAAAATGTGAGGGAAATAGATTGACCCTATGGGACACAGGGAAAGGTCAGCAGGGAAGCTGTTAAGAAATACAGGAGAAATCATCCTGAAATCAGCAGAAAAGCGGTGAACAAACATAAAGAGAGCCAACCCGAAGTGAAAAGAAATGCTGTACACACATATACTGAGTATCACCTAAATATACCTACAGGAGCTGTAATAACTGAAGTATAAGAAAACCCATCCTGAAATCCATAGGAAGTCTTCAAAAAAGTACTCGGAAAATAATCCTCATCTTAAACGTGTTGCTGTAGCAAAACTCGATGAAATAGTTTAATGGAAAGGTTGCAGCCATGGACAGTGAAGAAGTATGACCCAATGATGGCTGGGTTACAAGTATGACCCAAACACTGAATATAAAAAAAGATAAAAAAGTCGATATAGGACAAAGGTAAACATGCAATTGGTGTTGTAAAATGGAAGGAAGAGAGCCCTGTCATGTGCTGCAGTAACGGGAAAGTCCAACTTCCTCCATTTCAAGAATATGCTGGACTCTTGCAAAACCTCCTTACTTACGAACATCCTGAGGTTGAGCATTTTCTAAATAATATTTGGAAATAGAACGGTTGTTTCCAAATGACGTCGTTTGGAGCAAATGAGATTAAAGAGGGATATTTCATGCCAACATTTAAGGTGCAAGGACAGGTATACTACAGAATAGGGAGTTTGATGCCTCGAACACAACAGCAGCCGTCTTTTATTCAGATAAATTTTGTTGGTGATGGCAACCATGAAAGAGACATTTGCTGTCGTTACTTTCAGAACTTGAAGCCTGCATTGGTAGGCCAACTCCAGAAAATTGTTCATGAACAGAACAAGTATATCAATGACTTCTGAGCTGCTAGTGAGTCTGTTCCCAAAGATCTACAAGATTTAGGGATGGTTATCAGTGCTGACAAAAAGCCTTCAAATGTTCACTGAGGAGGTTACGATACTCTTACCTCTAACGAGGTTGCCTTCTTGATTGCTGGCCAGATGTTTAAAAAGCGAGATTATTATTCTCGACTGATAAGAATTAGTGAGTTCCATCGAGCGTCTCTTCAGTATCGTCTCATGTTCTGCCATGAGATCACCAATACACCACTTAAGAAAACTGTGTCTGCAGCTGATTTTTACGCCTATATGTTGATGGAGCCAGAAGGCGAAAAATCTTATTTACTATACTTTCGTAATCTCCTCAACCAATTTATACTTGATATGTACGCAAAAATAGAAACAGAAAGACTAAACTTTATTCGAAAAAACCAAAAAATGATGAGAAGTGGGGGCTATATTCACTTAAAGTATGCCATAATGAAAGCTGATTGTTGTCTGGGTAAGATGGCTGTGCTCAGTCGAAGCTTCACTGGAGAACTTTCAAAATAATATAAAATTAACTTTTGCAAATAGTCAAATTTACTTATTGAATATATTCTAAGAATGGAATTCTTTAGGTTTATTTAAGTAATAATAATAATCAACGTTAAGCTTAACTTTTAATAATTTAAGTTGTCTTTAATCTTAATGATATTAAACCGTAGCGGAGCACGGGCACTTTCAGCTAGTATTCAATATATTGCAACTTACCGGTGGTAATAGAAAAAAAAGTAAGTTAATAATTGCAAAAATGGAGAACTTATTCGCATTTAACCTTACCAACTCATGTTATGGGACGTGTGAGGGAAATAGAATTTGACGTTTTGAATTCAAATTTAATCATAAAAACAAATCAATAACCATAGAAAAACTACTTTACGTTTAAGAAGTAAGTACCTTGCACCTACTTGTTACAGTTGGGTTGCAAAAAATTTCCTGAAGAAACCACAATCGCTTCGGGACACGAATTCGTATGAAATGGGAGAATGACCCATATCTATAAAATATATCTAAATATTATAAATATATTACAAATATCCTAAAAAAAAAACAATGAAACTTTAAGACAAGGAAATAAAAAAATCAAATGGATGTCATTTTTTTTGCCAGTCAGTGTATAATAAACAAAATGTTTTTGATAAAGAATCAGGAAGGTGGCTTTAGGAATACTCAATATAATCACTGCTCGAATATAAACTTATATTTATTAATAAACTGTACAAAATACATGTGGTCATATTGTGAAGTAGATAACAACAACAACGTGAGGTTACAGACAGTGTTGCCATCAATGACAAGCATAATCGACAGTGTTGGCATGGCATATTTTTATCATTAACAGTTTTCATCCTGAAAATAGTTAGTTGAACTTTGAACTTGAATTCTTCTTCAAAATTGTGAGTTCAACTTCTTCCTGAACAACTCTACTCAGCTGATACATTGTTTGAAAATTTTTAAAAACAGGTCCCGGCTGGGCTACTCCCGCAGACGCTGTCAAAAATGCTAAAAGAGAGAAGCTTCTTTACATCACATGCGTCCAATTGGATCCAACCAAACCAGATTATCTTGCAACTGTCGATATTGATCCTCAAAGTGAAACGTACACCAAGGTAATGCAAACTTCAAGTGTTAAATTATGTTTATTTAATTTTATCTTTTATCAATATATCTGAAAATTTGATTTATTTAGGTGATCCATCGGCTAAAAATGCCTTATGTCGAGGACGAACTTCATCACATGGGATGGAATTCCTGTTCTAGTTGTTTCCATGACCCGACCAAGTCTCGGAATAAGTTGATTCTACCTGGTATTAATTCGAGTAGGATTTATATTGTCGATACATCGAATGAAAGATCTCCAAAACTTCATAAGGTATTAATAAGGTTATAAAATAAAATTCTAAAATGATTATAAATAAAAAATAAAAAGATTATAAAAATAATATTCTATTAATCTACTATATATTTGTCAAATACCACTTCCTTAGATTCCTCTAAGGCCTTTAGGTGCTCGCTGAGAAAGGAATTTAAAAAAATCGGCCTGGATCGCGACTAATTCGCGAAATATATGATTACAATTTTTATTGGGTGAATAATAATAGATTAATTGTCATATGGTATTTGGAGATAAGCCAAGTTAAAAAATACACTTTGACCACTAATTAAGTTCCTTATATTTGTAAACAAACAAAAATACGATCGATGTCGAAACCTTATAATATGGTACTTTCTGTGAACTCATGGTGGCTGCAGAGGTGAACACTTACAAGTTTGAGTTGTTTCGTGACGAGAAGCTATTAAAAGACTTACGTTAAAGAGGAGGTTAAAAGACTTATGTTCTCTGGTGGTGACATGTAAGGCCAGTTCGATGTACATATTCCTTACGAGCACCCACCAACATTGCTTCACCAGTAGTTTCGTCCTCAACTACCCTTCTTTCAGTTTTTCCGGTCACAATATAATCGGCTTTTCTCAACCAGGCCCAAGTTGCATTTTACAAGTTGTACCTAGCATTTCTGAATTTCATTCGTTGAACCTAGAATATACCTTTTTCTCAGTTCAGATGAGTCTATGGTTTCTATTAAATAGAACTCAACTATTTATAAATATATTTAATATAAATATGACATTAGAAGAGCTGATGATCTGGTATCCGAGCTGGGTAAGATGGTAGTGCTGTCTCGAAGCTTCACTGGAGGACTATCAAAATAACATAAAATTAACTTTTGCAAATTGTACAATTTATTTATTGAAATTATACTAAGAATGGAATTCTTTAGGTTTATTTGAGTAAGAATAATTATCAACGTTAAGCTTAACTTTTACTAATTTCACTTGTCCTTAATCCTAATGATATTAAACCGTAGCGGAGCAGGGTACTTTCAGCTAGTATATTATAGAAATTATATAATTAGGATTGATGAATTAACTGCCACTTCAATTGGAATTATTTAATTTTATTTATTCTTCTTCAGTTCTAAAACATACATTTTTTTCAACACATCAGTACTATCTTACATGGATTATATATACTAAAGTTTTAAAAAATGTAAGATAAGTAATTAAACATTGGTACCCACCTGAGGAGATCTAAGAGATATCTGAAATATATCCATCGTGTAAAGGGGAAGGGGCAGGTAGATTAAATTTTTGGGGTTTACTATGGGATTTCCCTTATGACTCATAGCTTCATAGTCATTACATATAGAAGCTAAATACACGTGAAAAAATGAGCGATCAAAGAGTAAAAGAACGTATAAGAGCATGCAATAATAATACCCAAAATTCCCATATGGCAATCAATCTTAATGAAGATAACCATAAATTTAATAAACAATCGGAAGTAAAAATAATACATCAAGTAGAAAATAGTATAAAATTGAATATTTATGAATCATTAGGAATAATAAAATCGTTTAAAACCGATCCAGTTTTTGTTTAAATGACCTGATAAACATTCCCAATAGCCCCATTATAAATTCGTTTCGAATGGGAACGGAAAAATCCTATGAGTTATAAGGGAAACTACAAAAATTTAACTTACCTGCCCCTCCCCCTTACCGCGATGGATACATTTCAGATATCTGTCAGTTCTCCTCAGGTGAGTACCAATGTTCGATTTCTTGTCTTACATTTTTGAAAACTTTAGTATGTATAATCCATGTAACATATTACTTGTGTTGAAAAAAAAAAAAAAAATTGTATGTTTTATAATTGCAGATGAATGTTTAGCATTCAAAACTAGTATTCTAATAAAATAATCCCAATAGAAGTGGCAATTAATTCATGGATCCTAATTGTATTGATCCTTCTATACCATCATGCGTATCACAAGTGATAGAAATATATAAATAAATGCAAAATAGTAATTTCTAAGTTTAATTTTATTAAAAATGACATAAACGTGTTTGTTTATGATATGATCATTGTCCACACAAGAACAATCAAATTAAATATCAGATCATACAAAATTTTTTATTTAAATTTTTTAAAGCAACTCTATGTGATAGGTTTAAGGTGAAGGACGCCTTCAGTTTTGTTGATTTCTGAACCTGCTTTGTTGGCTTAACATATTTTCCATTAATGTCTTAAAATAAAAATAATTTCAAAAGGAATAACCAGTTTAAAAAAACACTTTTGCAATAACAAGATGCAGTCCATTGTGGATTTACAATCATAAATTAATATTCTAAACAGAGAACACATTGTTGGTGAACAATATAAGCAAGATAAACATGTTTAAAGTTTTTGAGATTCATGCATTTGGTAAAACAGTAATTTTTTTGGTAGAGCCATTACATTCTTACCAAAGTACATACTAACCTCCAGACCATCCTTAGATTGTAGTGGTACAGTTATTTCTCTCTTTTCATATTCACGTACAATAAAAATAATTCAGTGATATCAATACTTTGAAAGGTTATACAAAAAGAAGAGCTGACATCCATAGGTGTTACTTCAGCACACACAGCTCACTGCCTTCCAGATAATACTGCATTACTTTCTACACTTGGTGATGCTAAAGGGAACAATTTAGGAGATCTTATTTTATTGGATGGTGACACATGGAAAGTTAAAGGTACGCTTGATTGTTGATGCTTAAGCCATATTCCATGGCCTCATAAATTGCTTTGTTTTTTTACCAAAATATTTTAATTACAATAAACTAATGTTTCTTTATCATTTAACTGATATCAAGCTTCAAGAATGATCAAATATCTATACAAAAATTTGAATCTTTTCAAAATGGGAATTTGAATCAAATGGACAATAAAAAATAGGTCTTAAAAATAAAAAAAATAAGGGATTGTGAAAATTCACTGGTTTAAAAATTTAATGGACTTAAAAATTGGAATGAATTGCAAATCAGACTGAATTTACAAACATACCTACTTTAAAATTGGGCTGAATTGAAAACTTTAGAGAATGGCAATTGACTAAATTGAAATTTGAGAAAAAATTTTTTGAAGGAATAAAAAAAAGTATTGTTATGACAAAAATTAATTGTTATTCATCTATTGTAGAAAAAAATTGCTGGAATAAGAATAGGAACATTACTTATTTATATCAGAAAATATTTCCAAGTAAAACTTAAAGGTTTTATAAAACTTAATTTTTTATTTAATACCTCTAGGTTTGTGGACAACAGGAGATGAGAAAGGAGAATTTGGTTATGATTTTTGGTACCAACCGTATTGGGATGTTCTTATAGCTACTGAATTCATATCCCCTTATAATTGGTTCAATGGAAAAACATTTGACGTGATTAAGGACAAAGGTATTTTGCTATAATATTTAAAAGTATTTACTATAAATATTTAGAAGTATTAATGATGGTTATAATTAAACACAAAAGAAGATCAAATATTTACCTTTGGGGTATTTTAATTTAATTTAATATGTTGTTAATTGAAGAACCCAACCCAACAGTCAACAGATAAAATACATTTAATGTAAAAAAAAAAGTATTATTATAATATTATCATTATTATATTGTTTTATTAATTCCTATGTTAACGTTTTCATTTTAAGCTTTGAGTGGAAGAACACTTAATGTATACTCTTGGAAAGAAAAGAATCTTATTCAGAAAATCGATTTAGGAGATGAAGGAGTTACGCCTCTTGAAGTACTAATTATTAATTATTTATTTACAATTTGATAATGTTATTGTTTAATATTGTTGACCATAATATTATAAGCTTATTGAACCTAAGATTGCATAACCTAACCTTGTTATAGCTTTAAATAATTTTCTTTTCATTTCTATGTACCAAACCTTAATATATAATATTTTGTATATAGATAAGGTTCTTACACAATCCAAAATCACAACAAGGATTTGTTGGTTGTGCATTCACATCAAATGTTTTCAGGTAATTATTAGTTTAATTCTTTTTTAAAAAAGGTTTAATTAAAAAAATATATATATATCATTTTTTTATTATAGAATATATATATATATAGTGTGGTCATTTAATCAGCACTCACCCATCACTTAAATATAATAAATGATTCTTTTTTAAAAATAATTAAACATAGTTAAATATTTGTATGTTTTGTTTTTTTAAAGGATTTTCAGAAAAGCTGACAAAACATGGGCAGCTGAAAAAGTCATTTCTATTCCTCATGTTAAAGCAAAGAACTGGGAACTTCCAATTATTCCAGGTAATGTTAATAATTGAAGTCTTTGGTGGAAGATGGTGTTAACTAAATTTTTTCAAAAATCATTTTTTTTTCTCATTTTCTCACCTGAAGTTATTGTTTTAGTACACAAAAATGTCAAAAGATAGGGTGAATTAGCTTAACTTGCAATTTAAAAATTGGGTAAACTTGAGAGTATGATTTTTTTTTCTTTATCAACAATTGATCAAAAGATTTATTTAAAAACATTAGAGTAAGGATAGATATATAACCAAAATTAACAATGGATGATAAATAGATGTTGAGGATTATAAAGTAAATCACTGATCAAACCTAGTTTTTATTAGAACAGGAAAAGGTGGTATCACAATTAATCAGAAGGCAAGACAATTAACCTTTCAGTCACAGATAGCTTGATCACTCAGTGTTGCCAACAATATCAAATACAACAAATTACAATTATATATAAATCATTGTCATTAAAATAATAAAAGCTATATTTTTTAAGAAAATACTAACGCCCCGAAATGTTCCTAACCTTAATGCAAAAATGCTTCTCCTGAACATTTTAATAATACTGAGTTATGTTATATTTTAGTAACACCTTCTTCAACTAATGGCCTAAATTACATTACAATGTTGATAGTGCTTTTAAATATTTTCTTTAACTAATAATCATTATTGACTTATGTTTCCGATAAAAAAAAAAGGTTTGATCACTGATATATTAATCTCTATGGATGATCGATGGCTGTATATATCAAACTGGCTGCAAGGTGAAGTACACCAATATGATATCTCAAACCCAGTGGAACCAAAACTTGCATCAACTATATCTCTCGGTGGTCTTCTCACACAAAAAGAGCTCGTGGAACCATCAGATGCTAAGGTAATTCATAATTAGAAGTAAAAAATGATGTTAATGTCATTAAAAAAAAAAAAATAATCTTTATCATTCATATTTTATAATATAATAAGTATGACCTTATGCTTGAATAAATATATGGATATTATCTGATTTTAGGAACCTCTTATTGTACAAGGAGTGAAAATGGAAGCTGGTCCTCAGATGATTCAACTCAGTTTAGATGGCCGACGCCTTTATGTTACTAACTCACTCTTCTCAGCTTGGGATAGGCAATTATATCCTGACCTTTGCAAGTAAAAATTATTTTATTCAGCCATTTTTTTTTTTATTTCGTTTTCTATAGTGACATTATATTATATATACATACAAATATTTCCCTAAAGTGAATCGTGGAGGATGTAATGGAAATTAAGGTCATATCTCAAACAACTGTTTCAATTATTGGGTGCTCAGTTCAACATTCTTAAAACTGTTTATTTGTATGTTTTGTTAATAACCTTCATTCAGGATGTATTTTATGTAAATAATTATTTTTTATTGTGCTTTACAGTATCTTGTTTATCAATATTATTATATTTAATGCTATTTTTTATTTTTCTATATACAACATAAGACTTTCAGGGGAATGTTTATAACAACTTGCCATGTGGTTTTAAAACAACTAACCATTGGTAGCACTTCAATGAAAGTTCTATATTAGTAGATCCCAAGGCCATCTTCTAATCAGATGCCTCAGACGGTTATAGGGAATGAAATGGGAAAGTTGAAAAAATATTGGATTTGAAGTTTATTTTAAAAGGAAAGATACCTGTATTGGGTTAAATCATCCACATATGGTACATTAAAATCTTTATGGATAGGTCTATTTATGGTGAATTGAGGGACATTAAAGATTTTTTGAAGAATTTTGATTGCTCAAGAAGCTTAAAACATGCATCTATTTTTTTTTTTCTATGAAAACCTTTCATAATCTAATAAATAGGTTTTTCCATTGATTTATGTTAAAGTAATCTTATTTTATCTTTTATTTAAATCACTAACAGTTCATCAAAATTAATTAAAAACTGACCTCGACAAGCAAATATCATAGTCCAGAAAAAAAAAATTGCATGTCTTATTTTTCTTCTTCTTTCATATTCAGCCATCTGTGGACCATTTCCAAAAATTTATTTCTTACTCTTCCGTTACCTTCCAATATTTCTTGATTATCTCTGCCTGATGTTTCCTCCTTTCATCTGACCACTGTCTATTAATTCGTGTTTTAATTATTTCTGGAAATATGGCCTTGATGACTGCTTTCAGAAATTTGTCCCTGTACCACATTGAATCTTGTATATTAGCCATCTTCTTTTACCATGCGTATCCATGTACTAATTTTCTGTTTCTGGAGGCTATCATGTCTTATTCATTATTTAAAAAAATGTTTTCTACTCTATTCACTGTCCAACACAGAGCATATGCTTCCATTCTATTCCTTTCTGTTTTATTCTAATCAATGTTAAGTTCAGTAGGGTAATGTTTTTCAACTGTGGCCCTCCCTATCCACAAATAAATAATTTTTTTTTTTTAATACAAAAATGAACTACCATTATTTTCCGTTATGTAACGGAAGAGGTCTCTATACTCACAATGCCAATTTGTAAAAATAAAATAAATTTAGAGAGGTGAGGTGAAATATTAGTAGATATCTATCTAAATTATTGCAATAGAAGATTTTTTTCTTTAAATTTACACATTTTAAATAGCTTACACGCTATCATATTAAAATAAAATCTAGGGTAAAGTACATAAGTCTCACAACTTTTATTTAGGCTGCATCGTGGGGTCTGCTGGGGTATACAACATGATTCCTGTAAATTCCATTGGAATATTCTAACCTTTCTTCTATTATATCAGTTGAATAAATTCTTAAAATCTTATAACTTAATTCTGTTTTGGAAAATAGTTCATTTATTCGATAAATCTAATCGTTCAGAAACCAACTTGGAAATAATTGACTTAACATCAATTCAAAACTTATTTTATAGATTCCTATGTTTTTATATTTTATTTTCTTAGACATGGATCTGTACTGCTTCAAGTAGATGTTGATCCCGTTAATGGTGGTATGAAGTTAAATGAAAACTTTTTGACCAACTTTGGTGCTGAGCCCGATGGACCTGTCTTGGCCCATGAGTGCAGGTATATATAAACATTTTAATGTTATTTATTTCAATAATTATTTATTTGTATGTAAATCAACTAACTTATGAGTTATACTTTTTGCTGAATTTTTTATCTACATATCCTCCTAAATTAATGATGGGAAGAGGAAATTCTATAAACTTGGAATAATATTTTCCTTTTTTTATTTGTTTCAATGATATCCCCTTTTTTGAGAGATTCAGCCAAGTATAAATACATCACTCTTTCTAACTTCTAGAATGCTAATTCTCTTAATAAATGATTTTTGTATACCAAAATGTTTCATGATAAAAAGCAAAGAAATCAGTGCTCATTACCGATGCCCTGGTTACAGGTATTTATTGTATACTTTCTTGTAATAAAGATATTATATGCCATATATAAATATTTACTATTACACAGAGCACATTAGTAAATATTTGTAAAAATAGAATTACAAAATTTACAGACAAAATAAAAAATATTATTTCATTTCCATTATTAGAATTAATTTCTCCGTTAAATGATTTGAAAATCAATACAACAAATTAAAACTATTTAATTGTATTTTCTTGCCGGTATACCTCAATTATTTACTTCATCATAAATTTCTATAATCAAATAAACCATATTGAGAAGTTATTTATTTTTTTTTCTTTTAGGTACCCTGGAGGAGACTGTACTTCCGATATCTTCCTAGCAGAAGACTAATATATTTTATCTAACAGTATGTTGATAAAACTGTTTAATTGTACCATATTAAAAATTATAAATAGATAATTAGGTTAGATGTAAATGTTAATTGATTTCTTATACAAGTGATTGTATTATATATATATATATATATATATATATATATATATATATATATATATATATATATATATATATATATATATATATATAGTGAATAGATGCTGTCATCATAAATAAACAAATGAACAAGAAAATAAATAGTTTTACATTCTTAAATAAAAAAAGCTTTCGAATGCATAATTGTTTGTTGTGACTTAACATTCAGATGTACTCCAGCTATGATAAGAATGACAGTTTATTCTACAGGTTATCAACCTATTCTAACAGAGTATGAAGGTAAAGATTCATTTGGTAAGTCCTCCATGAAATAAATTTTAACTTAGCCGTTTGGGGATTGAACCAACGCCTTCTGTACTGGGTGCTCTGAAACTATTGAGCTTGCCATAGTTGCCTCTGACATTCAAGTGTTTTTTTCCTTGTAGTTATTAATATTTTTCATCTATTTTTTTTTTTATTATATTGTTAAATGATATAAAAATTAAATTTATGGCCTAATCAACTCATTCATGCCTATTCCAGTTGTATTTTAAGCCATTGAATTCTTCCTACTTCCATTCCCTCTAACCATAAATAAAATCGTCAAAGCTCGACATCTTCTAACAAAGGAATTTATTTATTTTTTAATGATACAGCTTTTTTGACATATTTACAATTGCAAATCATTTAGTATTTAGTATACATGTGCCGGGCTAAAGTCCTCTACATTATTAATACAGTTTTATTCTTTAGTAAATAGTTTTACACTTTAAAGTTTATCAGTAAACAGTAGGAAAAATAAGATTAAAAACCCACCTAGAAAAAAAGTAAAGAAAATTAAAAATAAATACATAATATAAAATAAAATATAGAATAAGAATTAAATATGAAATAATAATAATAAATATAAATAATCAATATATAATAACTAGCATACGTAAATGATGACTATATGTATACACAATTTTTGAGTGATTTGTAGGAAGGTTTATGTTAAGAGAACAGGTTTAGTTCTTTTGTGCATGTATCTTTTGAGGGAATTTTTATCATAGTTTCCAATTTCTTTTACTAGGGAATTCTTCTAATTCATTACCAATGAATAATATTTTCATTGGTTCGCTTCGCCTGCTCTCATAAGTAAAGAAGTTTAATAATTTTAACTAATAATGGAAGTTTATTCATAAATATCTTGTTTTGAAGTATGCAATTGAGCATTATCAATGATATTTTCGTGCATAGCGATAATTAAAAAAATATGGTTAAAAGTGCACTGATAGTATGTTGGAAAATTACATAAGAAAATCATTAGACATCCAATTTTTTATTTCAATGTATTGGTATTCTAGGACAGAGAATATTAAGAAACTTGCAGATTCTTGCGTTATCAGTTATTATAATTAAAGACCCATGAATCATATTTTTACACACAATATTAATAAGCAAATGATCGAAATTTTGATTTGGTAATAATTTTTATTCGGCAGAAATAATTTGATGTATTTCATCTGGTTTGGTTATTATGATTAACAAAATCATAATAACCAAACTCAACTCAGAGAAAAATTAACATTTGAACAAATGATAGAGTCATCATCATTATCATAATGTTTTCCTCTCTACCGCTGTGCATTGTGGGTATTCCCTCTATAGAGCTTGACCCAAGTGTCCTTATCTTGAACCAATTCTCTCCTCCTGCTCCAGTCCAGCCCTTGCTTCCTGAACACCTCCCGCACACCTTTCTCCCAGGTGATCCGTGGTCTTCCTCTTGGTATTCTTCCTTCTACTATCGTCTCATACATTATCCTGGCCATTCTCTTCATGCTCATCCTCAGGAGGTGCCCAAACCATCTTAGGTTATGTTCTTCAAGAGTGGTTTCTACCGCCTGTACCTCGAGGTTTGATCTTATTGTAGAGTTACAGATCCTATATCTCCTGGTCCTTTCTTCAACATTTCTTAGGTATCTCATTTACCTTGTCTGGATCTTCCCTTTGTGTTTTGAGGTAAGAATCCGTAGGGAAGTAGCGACCCCACTGCCCAGTCGTCCGACTGCAATCAGCTGCTGGTTCTTCAGGCTGGGGGAACAAAAACTCTGTCACTCGTACAGTACACAATATACAGCACACTACACACACCCACATAACAGACAAAGGTCAACTTCAGTACACACCCTAGGATCACCTCCCCTTGGTAGCCACGCGGATGGGGAAGCTTGTCAGGGAGCTATGAGGAGGCAATCCCTCCACCTGAGTCAGTGGGCTGATAACTCACTCTCCTTAAATTAATATAAATTACAAACAATGGAAGAAATAGAGTTGGACTGATAGAGTCATTTAAACAAACTCTTGGGTAATCAAACACCTTGCTCATAATTCAATCAAAAAAACTTTGTCATAAATATTTGCATAAGATAAATTTATTTTGAGTAAAACATTTAAAATTAAGCTTAAAAACAGTGAATTTTCTAAATATATATATATATCAAAATTTATGCAGCTACCATAAAGTTAATGATGTTTGTTTTCCAAATCAGCTGTTACTTTCCACCACTGAGTGCCACTAGCATGTTAAAATAGGTAAAAGTTGCCTGCAAAATCTAAAAATCAATTATTTTAATTTCAATATAATTTCTTTAAAGACGGCTATATAATAATAAATATTAAAATATTCCTATATCTAATGATAATTAAATATAAATGTACATAAATATTTTAAATATACCTCTGACAATCCTTTTATAGAAAATTCATGGAGACCGAGCCCAGTTAGTTGCCTTTTTTTCTTACTTCCAACCAACATCATTAGCAGGTCTCGTTGAACAGGAATTGGCATTGTATACCATTCCAAGTTGTATATGCTTATACCAATCTCTTCAGCCTTCAAATAGTTATATTCCGTTAGTTAAATCAATAAATCAATAAATTTCATTAATTGTAATTATTCTATTTAATAAAATAATCTAAATTGTTTAATAAAAGTGGTAATTAATAATTAGATATAGAATAAAAAAAAAAATTATTTGTTAGGTTGGTATATAAAATATCTGAGGGATATTTCTTGATATATTACAAGTATAAATGGCAAATAAAATAAAAAAAATCTATTATATACAATGTATATAAAAAAAACAATTTCAAAATTATTTTATTTTTACAAATGAAATTATATCATTAAAAAGATAATCTACATAAGCACAATTCAATATATTATAACATTTAAATAATTTTAAGAGATTTTCATAGTTTTTTGTAGAGTTGAACAAGTTCCAGTCAGGATGTGAATAAACTGTTATATGTTATAGTTGGAGTCACATGTGTAGCTCCATATAGGAGAGGTGTGTCAGTAATGGTTATAAAATTATTTAAATGAAAGAATTACAATGGGGCCATTGTACTGATATGTTTTTCAGCTTTAAAGCATTTGTTATTTATATGAGATGTGAATGTTAATGACAAAAGTCGTTTAATTCTTATCAGATAGGAAGAAATACTTTTATAAAAAACTAGCTGACCCGGCAAACGTTGTTTTGCCATATAAATAATTTCCTAGTAATTTCTAGTGTAGACAAAAATAGCTTACTTATTGTAAGTATGTAAAAAATAACAAAAGGCAAACATTATTTTTTAATTATTATAATTTATCCCTTAAAATTATAATTCATTAATTAAACAATTACGACAGTAACACTATTAAACAATATCAATCTCTTAATGCTATAGCGTGAACAATATTTTTTGTTAGTCCATCTTTAGCTAACACAAACAAACTGGATGGTTTACCCACTCGAGAGCATGCCACGTATAATTGTCCGTGTGAAAAACATGGTGTTCTCAAATCTAATCCACAAACAGACATCGTTTGACCTTGGGATTTGTTGATAGTCATTGCAAATGCCAATCTAATCGGAAACTGAATACGTTTGAATTGAATTGGCACATCTGTAGGTATAATAGGAATCCGTGGTATGAGTATATTTTCACCTCTGAACTTGCCATTTAAAATCCTGGCTTCGATCACGTTTTTCATTAATTTTTGAATGACTAATCGCGTACCGTTGCACAGCCGGGGCGGGTTCAAATTACGAAGCAAGATAATTGGAGATCCAACCTTTAATTGTAAATTATGCGGTGGCATGCCTGGCAAATCCAGTGAGTTCAAAAACTCTGTGGGAAAATTTACTGCTTCGCTGTCGTCGCAAACTGTATCAATAGATTTATATGATACCAAGTTCCCTGGCAACAACATTTGTATCTTCAGATTTAAATTGTCAACGTCTACATTTTTTGCCGCTAAAATCGCTCTTTCTGCAAGCCACTCATGATTAATGTACTGTGTGTGTACATCGGGAAATATTTGTTCAATGAGAGTATCTTGCGAATCAGCGATTGTGCAGAAATCGGTCGGTAATTTTACGTATCCAGTTTCATCTATAGCAACTTTTCCATCACCGATATCTAAGAGTTGTTTTGAAAATGTTTCAGCGGATTGATCTTGAAGCATTTGAACGCGCATATTTATTTTTAGCTGTAATTTTTCAACATTACGCCACAATGGAGATGCTTTTAAGCAAGCGTTGATCTCATCAGCGTATGTTGAACGTGGAATGACTGGAAGTGTTTGTCTGAAATCACCTGAAAGGACCAACAGAGTTCCGCCAAATAGTTTGTCACTGTTTTTAATATCTTTCAATGTCCTGTTCAACGCCTCAAGTGAATGTTTGTGTGCCATAGTACATTCATCCCAAATAATAATTTTACACCGTTTCAGCACAGTGGCCATGGACGATTGTTTCTTAATGTTGCATACTGCGTCAGGGTTATTCTGAATATTTAGTGGCAGCTTAAATACTGAATGAGCTGTTCTACCTCCATCCAATAAAGTTGCTGCAATGCCCGATGATGCAACGGCTAATGCGATGCCATTATTTGATCGTATTTCAGCAAGAATTAGCGAAATAACGAATGTTTTGCCAGTTCCACCCGGTGCATCCAAAAAGAAGAACCCACCTTGTCCAGCTGAAATTGCGAGCATAATGCGATCATAAATGGTTCTTTGTTCCTCATTCATTAGTGGGACATTACGGGCAACAATCGCTGCCATTTCTACAGTACTGTACTGCAGTTCACGATTCATTTCAGTATTCATTAAATCAGATGCAGTTAGATTTGGCGAATTCATACCGAAATTACTAAGTGGTAAGTTGGCAATGACAATGCAAAGATCCTCAATAGCAATCAATGCTTCATTGTACATTTCGTCGCTGAATGTTATGGTTAGATCGTGGCACCGTATACGATGTTGATGCAATATATCATCAGTCATTGAATCTTTGTGATTTTCCCATAATATCTGAGCTCGGGCTGGGAAACATGTAGTCAACACTATAGCGAATAGTCGACGAATTTGTATTGCTGTACAGTTCAATGCAGCTTCAGCAAGCATGCATTCCCACTGGTTGTCGTCTTCCAGCAAGCCGAGTGCAAGGCATGCATCTTTATACGTTGGATATTGTTGCCCATTCACTTTACGTATATCTTGAAATGATAATGGGCCAGTAACATTAACCAACAACAGTCGAAGATAAAAGCACTCAGTGTGTCTTGGATTGACTGTAAATAATCGCCCCAAGGCGTTTGATTTAAATAAATTGAGACATGCAGCAACTGGTGAGCCTTGCTTGCGGGGCATCCATGTTTTTGTTTGAGTCCATGTGAAATAGCGTGGTACTTGTGATTAGAGTAATGTTCGTGCAAAGGCACCAAAATCATCCGCACGATTACACAATTCAAAAAATGCAGTGAGTGTAGTTTTAGGTGGATTTATTGCACGATCAATCGCTGTCTCGTTCGTGAAAAATACACGCTGACCGTTTTCAAGATGGATGGCTAACTGAACAACTGCTGGATCCCGTTCATGAATTGGAAAACCAAAGATACGCCAAGCAGCTTCATTGGAGCTGATGTACCGACCAATTTGGTAGAGCGTAATTTCATCGTTTTTATTCACTGGAGAAGCATTCACATTAGTATTTTCCACTCTAAACACAGCCATATCACTGCCTTTATGGACATACTTGCAAATGTATTTGATGCTCTTCACAGAACTGCAGAACTCAACATTAATATGAGCATTATATGTCTTGCTCAGCAGAGGCGAATATGGCACCACCCAACGATTGTCAATATCAATGTCTGTGTTGATATTTTTAATAAATGATTGTCCGCCATTTTCAGGATTTCTTCGACGATATATTGGGTATCCGTCGACATTTGTGACCGTATCATTGGTAATATCTTTAGGGAAATTTTTAGTACATTTTCCATCAGCCATGCAAGGCGATGAACTATTAAGAGTACCACATGGACCATGAATCATGTTTGTTGTAACAATATCAAACAGCATTTGGTCAGTGGATGGATCTGGAATTTCCGCAGAAATGATACTATCGATTTCTTCAGGACGGATTTTGTCGATGAACCTAACTAAAATGTGTGCATGAAGTAATCCTCGCTTTTGCCACTCAACCGAATACATCCAGCAACGTGTGGGACCGAATACATGTGATTTAGTAATGAAACTTATTAAAGACTTCAACTTTTGTCTGAACACACGTGCTGTAATATCATGGCGATGTATTGCATTTTGGCCAGGCAGTAGCAAAGATGAAATCTCTGGCCATTTTGGATTACATGTGAACGTGATAAATAAACATGGTCGTCCATATTCGCGCACGAAAGTCAGAGCATCCTGTATATATTCTTGCATATGACGTGGACTGCCTACGTACGATGATGGTAAAATGACATGGTTACCAATTTCGGCGACGTCGGCGTTGTTGTTGATAGCGTCTCGCAAATGAATGTACTCTTCCGCGCGCAGCTTTTGTTGATTATATCTTAAGTATCGTAGTCGTTCGCTCTCAATCTTCGCGTACATGTCGACCATGAATTGTTGACAAAGCTCACGACATCGTAAAATGACGTTGTCCAGACCACGTCTAATCATTAATCGGTACGCATAATAATCCTTTGAGCTAACGTTCTTGTTTGTTTCAGCTCCTGTAATATTTGTTCATAAAAATTAATTTAAATTTATTACGTTTAATAATTTAATTGTTTTGTTAATGATTAATGATCAAATTAATAATCAATGAAGTACCTGATACGGGGTCTCGTTGTTTTATGTTTATGCAATATCCGTCTTGTCCCTTCCAGAATATTAGCGGATATTGGAGAGCGTCATATGAACGATGTGTGTCAGAAATGAACTGAAGATTATTATTTCTTCTACGAATCACAATTTCTCGTGCAGCTGTACAATCGCCAACCATGATTCCAGCAACATCATCAACAACGGGTGCATTGAATCTACGAATATGCTCTCTCCAGCTGGTGTTTTATCAGGATTAATGACGATAGCGTAATTATCGCTTTGTAATTGGTGCATATGTGATTTGAATATTTTCAACAACTCGTTGTGCTCGTTCAAAAGAGCATCTAGCTGGCTGACGATGCGCCTGGCATAAAGTGAATCAAGGTTATTATAATCACAACGTGCATTCACGCGATTGGCAAGTGCGCTTCCGGAATCCTCGCCGCCCATAAAGTAGATTTGTAAGAATTTATGTGGTTCGTTTGGCTTGGCAGCAATGAGCCCATTTTATGATAAACTTGGCCTCTGATTTTGAATGTAGAATAGAATTGTTGACCATTTGCATTAGTATTTCGAACTATTTCTGTTGCTCCGAACGATGTCATTTGAAAGCATGAATTGAATCTTCGAATTGACTTCAGGAACACGTTAGAATCTGGATCCGTGCCGATAAGTAAGCCGTTCAATGGTTCAGGTGGTGTTTCAATTTCAGGTAGTTGCACTTTTCCTGACGCGCAACACATCCCAGCTGACAATGCGGACATTCCTTGTCCATAGCACCAATTACCACTTTTGAATGAGCATAATATTCAATATCGGGCTCATACTTGAATGCTAGGCGCAGGAATGAATCAGATATAAATGCTCGATGTACCTGTTGTCGTTGTTGGTCATTTGTTCTTCGTCAATTGACTGTGAAACGGCGTGATTGTCGTTGTTCTAATCTTCTGACTTCATTGCGTTCAGCTCGTGTATCTTGTGGCTCTTCTTGATGCAATTGCGCCATTCTGACACGTGCATCAGTATTTTGTTGCTGGATTTGTTCTTCTGTTCTTTCAGATCTGCTATTTCGCAAGTACCGAGCTTTACTTGTACTGCGGCTCAAATCAGCCCCTTTGTGTTTTCTTGGCATTGCTCACTGTACAAAACATACATAAATAGAATTAATGAAATTATTTAATGATGAAAAATGTTAAAAGTATAATTAGGGCCACGATTTTTGCCGCAGTTTTGAAATGATTAGTTTTAATTTATGAAATTATAACAAAAATATAAGTTTTATGGAAAAATTTTTCAAACAAAAGTAAAAAAAATTAAATTTTATGAAAACATTGTCTGTTATAATTTTTTCATACAACCAATATATCCATTGACATTTCAAAATAAAGATTCATAATGAATGATTTTTTGGAAACTATGAAAATCTTAATTGTTCAATTACATTTTTTTAATAAGATTAAATTAAAATTACATTTTTATAAGATCAACAACATTTTCGATATAAATATAAAAAAGTATACTTACAACACAAAATCCGTTGTTATTGGAAGCTCGTGTCACGTGTTGAGTACTTTTGAGGTTATAAAATCACTTGATTAACTAATCGTGCAAAATACACTCAAAATTGATAATTTAGTTATTATTGATAAAATAGGAATGATTAAAAGTTAATATGAGAGTTACACTGATTCTGAGATAGCAAAATAATAATTGTCAACGTTACTACTACACTTGATGCATAAACAATAATGATGGCCGACAACTGTGTAGGGAGTGAGAAAGAAAGGAGACCGGCTTCGTTCTCATCCCTACTCCGTGCTGTTTACTGAGTCAGAAGTGACACCTGTAGACATCTGGCGGGGACAACTAATTAAATGACGATTGATCAGTTATCGACCGGAGAGGAAAAATGATTAAATTACTAAAATGGCTATTTAAAAATAAGGGTTGATCGTAGAAGGGTGAAAGTTGAGGATTGTATGTATTTTTGTATGTTGTATCATAAAAAAATAGAAATTAAAAATTTTGTCTAAAAAATAAAAAAAAAAAAAAATTTAGGGTTGAACTACCCCTAACATTTAGGGGGATGAAAAATAGATGTTGGCCGATTCTCATAGATACCGGATAAGCACAAAAAATTTCATCAAAATCGGTCAAGCCGTTTCGGAGGAGTATGGCACCGAAAACTGTGACACGAGAATTTTATATATTAGATAGAAGATATTGTAATGAAATTGATGAGAACAGCAGTTGTTAAGCAACCATAGACGCCTAGATCTTTTAGGTTCTCATTGCTATGCAACAAGTATTTAATAAAGTCAGTACACCATGAAAATGAAAGTTGTGTGGTGTAGTTAATTAGTAGTTCATGTCAGTTTTAGCATTATTTGTTCAGTTCTGTGTGCATGTAATTGTTGTTAATATGTGCTTAAAAAAACTCTGAGTACTTGTATGTTTTATGGTCCGTTGACACCAGCGCTTAGGTGTCACATACCTCAACTATTCACTTAGTGTTATCGTAACCTTCCCTAGGTGGTTTGAATTGTGTTTTATTATTCTTATAGCGTGTGTTAGTCTATCTGTTTCAATATGACTTAGAATTTGAAGAAGATAAAGGATTCAACAAGAGCCTGGGTGTTCGAGTGAATACCTGGTTAAGAAACAGTACTTTACCCTTAGAGACTATTGTGCTTTCATATATTGCTGGTTGGCGGAACTGACTTCCATCAAGTTCTGTGACAAAGAGTTGAACATGTCTCAGTGTACTGTAGTTTATTATTGCAATTATATGAGAGAAGTGTGTGTTTATTCCAAGATATTGTTCTTTTCTTGTTATTTTTTATTTAGATTGGAAGATATTGTACTCTTTAATGAATATTGCTTTAAATAAATGTTTAATTTGTTTCTAAGTAGATTTTTCTTCACATGATTCTCATTTATTTCATTTCCTAAAGATGAGTTGTATGATAATAAAAGGCAATGTCTATTTCAAATTCATTGATGGCATCATAACCTGACGTGGTCGAAGTAGTTGAGATAAGTGACACCTGAGCGCTGGTGTCGATGGACCGTAAAACATACAAGTACCAAACCCAGTTATTACAATATGTAATTTAATATGAATTTATGAATAATATATATTAGTACTTACAACATCCGCAATATTTTGCCCAAGAACACAATAGTATCCGGCGACTAACAGTTCAGGAATAAAAATAAACAAGAGAGCGCCTATTGTAGCGATAGTAGTCTCAGGAGACTAAAAAAAAAATTAGGAAAGAATATTATATGGTATTTTCAACATGGGGTCTATATTAGAAAAAAAATATAGTTTAGTTCTTACCATAACAATGTAACCTAGTGTACAGAGGATGAGGCCTGTACTGAATGCAGCCACAAGAAGAGATAAATCGAAGTATGACTGTAAGTCAACGAAAAAGCTGAAATAAAAAATAGAAAAATAATTAAAAATGTTTTCAATTGTGCAAGCTAACTTGCGCAAATGGCATGAGCGTGTAAACCGGCCTTCAGGCCACGGCCACACGTGCTTCATTTCCCGCAAAATTGCGATGGAAAAGAAGCTGTAGTTATGGAATCCATTGAATAGAATGCAGCCGGCCAGGAGAGGTGCCTTCCTCAGCTAGTAGGGAAAGGGCTAGGGCGCATTGTCAAGGTCTCCCGCCGTTGGGTGGACTTAGGCCCATTTCGTCAGCTTCATTTGTCGTTCAAGAGGTGGCGACACGTGCGACAAATCTTGCTTCGTCTTGTTTCTCAAGTTTTCTTTAAAGTGGAGCTCAACAGTGAAACAATTATTTCTGAAGTGCAAAACCATCCATGTCTATATGAAGTGAAGAATGTTGATTTCAAAAATAAGGAAGAAAAAAAAAAAAGAATGAACTAAACAAATGGCAAAAACAATCCTGCAGTGAGATTAGAATCCAGCTTGGTTGTTGGACTTCTCACAAATTATAATAAAATGAAAACCGGAAATCTTTTTTTTTTCTTCAAGTTTGTATTAAATCATTTGCATAATTATATTTATATAATAGGATATTTTACATTGTATTTAATTTTCTATAACCTGTTGAATTTTTTAATCTCACTTTATATCAGGAATAAAACAAAAATCACCGTCAGTGAAAAATAATACCTTGAAAATATAATTTATATATCTTTCACAAATCTAATATTTCTCAAATGAACTGAACACGCGTGAAATTGTGGTCGTAATAATATAACAATATTTTCTTTACTATTTGATGCTTTGACGCTAACAGTGGAGCTTCAAGGTCCAAAATTTTGATTATCATATACAAGCACAACACTAACGACATATTAAAAAAAAAACTTATCTGACCTTTTGAATATCAGAATGTACAATTCTACTAAACTATAAGTGAATCCAGGATAATATTGTTCCCCCCTCCCAGACTCCGTAGGAGGGTCGGATTAGCCGGACATTAGTCGGACAAGCGGAATTCGAATTAAAGAAGTTCTACGGTATCAAATTTATTCTTTTATTTTTGTTGTTCTTAGAAATATTTGAAACAACTTCTCAGTTCCTTACAAGTTCCAAAGTTACAAGTTTACTAAATTCACAAATATTTTCATTCATCTATTCTAATAGGGTGTATAAAAAAAAAAAAAAAAAAAAATGACCGTTTTTTAAATAAATATTTGTATTATTATTTCTTTGATACAAAATACAATTAATACTCAAAGTATAGTCTATTATTATCTACCGTCATTACCCATCTGCTAGCCAATCGCTCGATGCCACGCTGATACCATTCCTTGGGATGGCTGTCAAAGAAATCTTGGACAGCGTTTTTCAACTTCCGCAAAATTATCAAATTTTTTCCCTTGATGAAAATGGGCCATGGATCGAAACAAGTAGTAATCGGAAGGTGCGAGGTCTGGACTATATGGTAGATGAGGCAGGAGTTCAAACCCATGAAGTTTTGTAATTTTTTCTTTGGTTCGACGGTAAGTGTGTAGACGAGCAGGTTTTTTCACCTTCCCCATGGAGAAAAGATGACGACTAACAGTATCCTTCGACACACCACACTCCCTGGCAAGTTCGCGAGTACTTGTGGACGGATTTGACTCAACAGCTTCCTTCAGAACCTTATCAATATCCATTAATGGCCGCCCGGAGCCCTTTTTCCTTTCCAACGTCGTATCTCCACTTCTAAATTTTTCAAACCAACGCCGCGCAGTGCGCTCTTCAAGGACACCTTCCCCTTCATATTTAATAATTTCACGAGTTGCTTCAGCGGCTGTGAATTTTTTTTTTCCAGTAATGTCTTAAAATTAAGAGAATTTCGTAGGACACTGTCATGTTTCTTCTTTGAAATAAATAACTGAACTGAGGCTTTTTTTTTTTTAAAAAGAAGTTTAGTGTTAGTAAACAAGCTTAGAGAATGCTCTAAAGGGATTATTAAGTATTGGTAAATAATAAATAGCATTAAGATATTTACAGACCTTTGAACTCTGGAATTTAATAAAACGGTCATTTTTTTGATACGCCCTATTATTTTCATTATTTTATTGATTTATATAAATCTTAATTAGAGAACTTTTAATTAAAGTAAATATTATTAATTAATTAAACTAATAATGAATCTTCTTATTATTATTATATTGAACGCTACAGTCCTAGACGGGCCTTGACGTCACAAAGAATCGACAGTCATTCCAGTCTATCTTCCCTTCCTCTTCCAACCTCTCACTTCCAGTCCTCTCAGGTCATCCTGGAAGTTGTCCAGCCAACTCAGCCTTGGTCTCCATCTCAATCTTTTTCCTCTCGGCCTCCGTGCATCATCTTTTTGGTAGACTACCTATCTTCCAACATCCTTTGCACGTGTCTAAGCCATAAAAATATAATCTTCACACTTTGACCATAGAAACGATGTTTAGTTCACCAAACAGCTGTTCCAGTTCCATTTTAGATATGATTTTTCAATTCCCGTTGTATTGTATCGTATATTCATTGATTGTATTGATTGTATGCGACGAACATCCTTGGCCCCTCCTTGCTCATAAGTTTCGTCCTTTTGAGAATTATTTCATTTTTTTTTTTTTTTAAGGAACTCTCTCTCCCCGTGTAAGTCACAGGACAAAAACTAAAAGGACAATAATGGCGGAATATCCTTCGGCTATCTTAAAAATCGTTAAACACTGTAATATTTCAAGATAGTGTCTTTAAGGAAGAAAACTAATACATATATATATGTATGTGTATATGTATGTGTGTGTATATGTGTGTATGTATGTGTGTATATGTATATATGTGTGTGTGTGTGTGTGTGTGTGTGTGTGTATATATAGCTAAATAAAAGTATCGCGGGTTGAAGTTTTTAAGAAGAAGATTTATTGAGATCCTTTATTTATCCATCCTTGGCCATTCTTCCTCCCAAGAAATTGTTTCGTCTAAGGATACTATTTTTTTGTAATCTTTGTAATCTTCCAGGATTTAACAATTTTATCAGTTTTTCATCCATAAGGATACTATCTTAAGATGGTGGAAGGACATATATATATATATATATATAACGATATTTTAATATAACGATTTTTAAGATAGCCAAAGGATATTCCGCCATTGTTGTCCTTATGGATACTACTTTGAAATATTCCAGGATTTAACGATTTTGAGATGGCGGAAGGATATTCCACCATTCTTGTCCTTTTGAAAATCCGCTATTGATGTCTTTTTTTGAAAATTAAATTAATAATTACATTTTTTTACAAAGGCCACTCTCTCTTCCTGTTTAATCCTTTGGATTTGGTGCTTTTCTAACACATTCAACGGGAATTACTTATTAATTAACGAAGTTATGATTACACCCTATTCCTCTGCCGCAACCTGTATAATAAATACATAATGAATACATAATAAATAATTAATAATTTCCGTTGAATGTGTTAGAAAAGCACCAAATCCAAAGGATTAAACAGGAAGAGAGAGTGGCCTTTGTAAAAAAATGTAATTTTTAATTTAATTTTCAAAAAAAGACATCAATAGCGGATTTTCAAAAGGACAACAATGGTGGAATATCCTTCCGCCATCTTAAAATCGTTAAATCCTGGAATATTTCAAAATATTATCCATAAGGACAACAATGGCGGAATATCCTTTGGCTATCTTAAAAATCTTTATATATATATGTCCTTCCACCATCTTAAGATAGTATCCTTATCGATGAAAACTAATAAAATTGTTAAATCCTTGAAGATTACAAAGATTACAAAAAAATAGTATCCTTAGACGAAACAATTTCTTGGGAGGAAGAATGGCCAAGGATATCCTTCGGCCGTCTAAAACCGTCTCGCAGATCTGAAAACAGTATTCTTTTTATGAATACATAATGAACGTTATTTGCTAAAATAAAATGAAATGAATAAAGGTTACTTGATCAGGAGAAGATGATGTTGGACACAGCATTTGATTCTGTTCATCACCTTGTTTTCGGCATCTTTTTCTTTCGACAAGGCATCGATGTCTTTTATCGCTATAATGAGGATTTTGAATTGGCCTACAAGATGGCCAGCCATGGTAACGTAAGCTACCCAATTGGTGCAAACACACATAACCATTGTTTCAGCAGTATACCAAACCCATATCATCGATGGTATGTACCTGAAAAAGGTGAGATAAGAAATCTTCCAAGTATTTGATGGACATAAACAAGAAAACAAAACTCATTTCCTGAAAGTTTCTTAATATATTCAACCGCGGCTTCGCCCGCTCTCATAAATAAAGAACTTAGATTATTTTAACTTATAATTGAATTTCATTTGTTCATCAATAAAAATCTTGTATTCAAGTATGGAATTTAGCATTATTTCTTCAATGATATTTTCAGGCCTGGCAGTAATTTCAACCTCCTTAAAATTGCAATTATTAGTTTTTTAAAGAGTACGTAAAAGCATAATTAGACAGCCAACTTGACAGAAATAATTATATCGATGTATCTAGTTGGATATTAATTTCTAACCATAAAATTATACCACAGGTTGGTAATCCTTGTTTCTGGCACTCAAGACAATTAATATTAAACAGGCAAGACAATTAATTTTTTTTTTCATTATTTATTGATACTTACAACTGTACAAAATAATATACTTCAAGTAAATGTGTTGATAGTGAATACAATGGCATGTAAATCACTTGTGAAGAACTACTCTATAGTAGCACTTCAATTAAAATTATTAATGGAATATCATTAGAGGATGCCATAGGACAGGAAGTCATAGGTTTATAACGAATGATGAAGGTTATTTGATGAGATTTGTTTGGGTTTATTAAAATTTTACAATTTTGACACCATTCTCGAGGTTTGTGATATGGTATGGAGTATTTGAGAGGCAATGAAGGGATCATTGTTTTCTGGTGACATACAAGTGTCATAAGCATAGGTAGTTAGTGAGGACGATGACTTATGATAAATATCATGAGTCGAGATGTCAACTATAGATGTCAACTATGAGATGTCAACTATTTCACTGTCTGTGTAGACGATGGGATATAGGTACTTCCTTGAGGAACACCGGCAGATTGTATAAAGAGAGAAGAATAGAGAAAGTTATGATTAACTTTTAAGGTTCTATCACTGATTGTGAGATATTCATTCTTCCAACTCTCCAAGTCCTGGGGTCTTCCAACTCTTCGCCAGCCGGTTATTTGTTTTATTAGAATTTGTTTAGGTACCGACCCATCCGACATCCGTACGAGGTGTCCTTCTCATCTTAAACTCACTTAACCGCCCATCTTACAATATTGCAAGACATATTGTAATTTATTTTAATAAAAATTGTTTATGTCTAATTTAGAAATGATTATTATAGACTTCAGAACCTTTCTTTATTATGAAAAAAATACGTTTTTATAAAATTCAAATATTTCAAAGTGCTGCAATACTTTTGACGGGGGGCTTAGTATCCATAAGGACGAAAACTAATTTGTAGGGAAGAGAGTGGTCTTCAGCTGCCAAAAATCGTCAGATTCTGGCAGATCTAAAACCACTACCCTTCACTGGCTTTTGGAATATACATATTGAAATAACAATAAAATTATAAACACTGATACTCACCTCCAGTAAGTATTTATCTTATATGGAAACCAAAGCGGGTAAGGCGTTGAGAATTTTTGCATAAATAATGGAGCTTTGAAATACGAAAATATCACTGCAGCAACGCAAGAGTAAGAGAAGACGCTGGTCAATAACTGTACGTTTCTGTTGGCAGCTGCTCTTGCCTGCAAAAATAACATTTAAAATTTATTCTTATAGTTAAAGCATTTTATAATTCAATTGTATTAATATAACTGATATTTAATATAAATAACGATAAAGATAATTGTGAGAGGGGATACGGTCAAAAGAAGTATGGGTGAAACGAAAATTAACTGGACCTGTTACTTTGTAACAGGTATGGGTTGACTGAACGGAGTTCCTGTTACCGATATTCAAAAGTAACAGTTACGAGATACTTGCATACTTACTTCAATACTAGTAACAACATTCATACCTATTACCTTCGTACTGCGTACTACCGTAGACTAGTATTTTTGCTTCGACTATCGTACTAGTACTTTCTGGTAAAATGTCAGCCGGTCTTCATTGTATTAGACACTCTTCCAATCTTTTTTATTTTATTATTGTTAATTTTAATAATCAATAAAATATACTCAAGTATGAAATCTATACTATAAGCAATTATATTATTTTTGCTAGTCATAAATCAAATAAATAATATGTATGCTGTTATAAAACATCTAACATCTTAAATAATAATTTGCCGATTATTTATTATCTTGTTGATAATAATGTTTTATTAACTGTAATCTGACAAAAAAAAAAAATTGATCTTCATTTAACTGTCAGTATTTTGTGAATAAAATGGTTGAGGACAGTAAAAAACGTTTTAAGGAAAAATTGTATTTTATAGAAACAATAAAAGTGAAAAGATTTTTTAAAAATTAACCATTCATATATTTATTATACTAGTCATATAATAATAAAAATCTTATCTTTTCAGCTATTTTCTTTCTAAGATTATCTTCAAGAGCTCCTGTAATTTGTTTTTCCACTAAAAAAAAAAAAAAGAAAAAGAAGTTTGGTGACTGCCCTAATTACATTGTTAAACTATGTGGCTATACGGGGTCACCTGTGGTGTAGTGGTTAGCATAGCAACCTACTAAACCCAAGATCGCGGGTTCGCAGCCCGGCAGATGACCTTAGGATTTTTTAAAGGGAGTAAAAAATCCTCAGCTATGCCGTCCTTCGGAAGGGACGTAAAATGGGGGTCCCGAGCCTGTGCGATGTCAGGTACTCGTTAAAGATCCCTATCCTAATTATACCTGGATAGGCAAAATTTAGAACTCCCACCGTAGCATCGTCCGATTAGCCATAGCAGCATAAAGTGACGTTAAACGAAACAAACAAACTATGTGGCTATATTTTTTTTTTTTTTTTTTTTTTTTTTTTTTTATTTGTAAGCAGGGCCATGCCCTATACAAAGAAGTTCGGCTATATATTATGTACAATGAAATAAGATACAAACATTAATACAACTACAAATATTATGCACATTATAATACTCATCTAATAATAATTCAAATAATATACCAAAGCACTTTGAATAAACTAAGAATTAAATACAACTAATAAGAATATATATATATATATATATATATATATATATATATATATATATATATATATATATATATATATATATATATATGGATAAACTTCTTGACTGTTACTATTAAATGTTCAGTACGGTTCTTGAGGTTCAGTCAATAAATAAAAAAAACTATTTTGGCGACGTTTCGAGACTATATAGTTTTCATAACCATGCCAATGTTACTGGTGTGTTTGGTATCGACTAACTAATTTCTAAAAATCCTGGTACACAACTCATGAGTAAATGAGACTCCTTCATCCATGAGGTTCTATGGAAAGATGGACGGACTATACTTGTCCATTGTTTGTTGTTTTTTCTAAGTTTCTAGTTCTAAGCTATACCTGGTCTGTCTCAATTTTAATACTAATAATAAAAATCTAAACATTACTACATACCATTATCTGTTCCTCTGTCAGATTCCCTTCATAGTCGTAGAACCCAGATTTCACCATAGATTTCATTTTCAAGAAAAGAGAGCTCTTCACCAAACAGCTGATACACATAGTTTCGACCGAAAAAAACACGATAGCCCAATGAATAGCTTCCACGATCATCAGCTCAGTGTTATCCTTGTCTTGAAGAACGATCTACAGAAATAAATATTTGCAATACGATTTAAGTTTAAGTATCTTTTATTTCAATCCTACAAGTTAAATTTTAAGAAAATTCATAACTATTTTATTTATTTCTTAATAGTCTAGGAGACAATGAAAAATTTATTTGCCAAGTCTTGCAGTCCCATAGGGTAAATCTATGGTCAAATTGGAAGGATTAAAGGATTCAAATTGGACAAATTATATGTTTCATTCAACGGAAACATAAACAGCTCAAATTTATACAACAGGTAAATTGCATCCAGTAGGTCATAGGAAACTGACGTAATAGGACGCGTTTTCAAAACTAACGCGCCCAAACCTTTCTTCAAGCACTTCTTCGTGAAAACACGTATTCTATTAGTTCAATCCGAAACTTCTTTTTTTCATACCTAAGCTGATTAAATTTACCAGACCATATATACGAAATTTTTACCAAAGTAAACATACTAAAAGTCCTGGAGTTTTCGAGCCTGGGAGCAGGAAGGGGAGGGGGCGCGAAAGGTCCTCTTTTTTTTGGGTTTCGCGCTCATATCTCGAAAACAGTGCGTCGTATGCAAAATATGAGTATTCACTAAAGTAAAGTTAATTAAATTTTCTACAACTTTAACTTAATACACATTTTTCCTATTCTGCACCGTTTCCGAGATATATACTTGGCAAATGCGAACATTTGAAAAAATAAATTTTCACCTCACGTTTTCTTTTAAACGTCCCTGCATATCTTCTAAAACGTTCATACTGCCACAAAAGTCTTCATAAATAATATTGTAGAAAATTTAATTTCCTTCAACCTCACATATATATGCAAATTTATCTTCAACCTGTCAAAAGTTACATCAATTTTAACTTTTCTTGGTAAATCAAACATACTAGAAGTCCTTCACATTTGCTAATCGTATATCTTGGAACCGGTACTGAATATGAAAAATGTGTATATGGTAAAAGTTGTAGATAATTTAATTAACTTTAATTTAGAAAATTAAAATGTTTTGCATACGACGTACTGCTTTTGAGATGAAAGCGCAAATCAAAAAAAGGGATCTCTCGCGCTACCCCCTCTTCCTGTTCCAGGCCCTAAAACCTCAAGACTTTTAGTATTTTTACTTTCTAACTACAATGAACACGTTCCCGAAGAAAAACCTTGGATTACAGACAATGCACTCTATAATCCTTTATTGACTGGACCATGGGTATTTTACGAGATTGATAAAAATTTCATATATATTGTCTGATAGTAAATTAACCCGACTTTGAGATAGAAACAATAAGTTTTGGATCGGACAAAAGCGAAGAAGTTTCTCGGGTGCAATTTAGCTGTTGTATAAATTTCAGCTTTTTGAATGGAACATACAATTTGGCCTCTTTGAATACTTTAATCATTCCAGTTTCATCAGAAATGGACCCGCTTGGTATTTCAAGACTTGCCGATTCTAATTGTACCTGACAAGGTCTACCAATTAAAATTATCAGTTATTACAAATTACTTATTATCAAATTACAAACCTTATATTCTTTGTATTTATTTTTATTCTTATTTTTTAAAAACTATTTATTGATATTTACAACTGTATACATATACAATAAGTACATTTGAGGAAATTATTACAGTGGCTTGTCAATAACATGTGAAGAACCACTCGCTAGTAGCACTTCAATAAAAAGAAAAAAAAAATGTATATTAGGTCTCTCTAAGATGGAATCAAGTTGAGAGACTAGTGGATTTGAATGGTTATGGAGTTTACTATGAACGGATTGGGGTCTTTTGCACTTGTTCCCCGCATTTCATTTTGAGTTTGTTATCATATGTTTAGGTTACGAGTAACTTGTCAATCAGAGAACGTTTAATTGTTCCTATTATTAAACTATTATTATAATAAAATATTTATCATATGTTTAGGTTACGAGTAACATGTCAATCAGGGATCGTTTAATTGTTCCTATTATTAAATTATTAAATATAAAACAAACAAAAAATTTAATTATTTATTTAAATATTTTATTAAGAGTTAATATTATAACTTGTCAGGTTAGACCAGAAATAACATATGGTTGCTTAGCAACATTACATACCTCATATGTTATCCGTTTCATTGTAACATTTCGTGATATCATTTTTTTTATTATTACACCCGACATGTCTTTGTTCGATTTTGTTCGAATAAATACAAAAGAAAAAGCGATAGAATTTCTTCAGGAAAAAGTTATTTTACAACGAATAACTCTTAATAAAATATTTAAATAAACAATCAAATAGTTTTTTTTATTTTTTATTTAACTATTTATCAATAGGAACAATCAAACGATCTCTCATTGAGATGTTATTACATTTGGGAAGGTTACTCGTGACCTGAACTTATGATAGTAAACTCAAAATGAAATGCGGGGAACAAGTGCAAAAGACCACGGATAGGTATCTTGTTTGGGTTAAATCAGCTACATATGGAACATTTACATCTTTATGGATAAGTTTATTGGTGACAAAGTAAGGAGAATTAAGGATTTTTCGAAAGATTTTGGATTGCAAGGATTGGATACGGGAAGAATTAGAAGGTTTAGTTGAGCCCCAAAGCTCAACTCCATATGTACAAAGGTCTGATAACAGTCACGTAAATGAGCCTTTTGTAATTGATTGGTAGGTTTGAACGTCTGTCTAGTAAATGTTGAAGAAGTCGAAAACGACAAGCAGTTCCCTGTCGTTTTAGTCTTGTATGTGGATTCGAAGTTAAACGTTTGTCCAGTTGGAGTCCTAGGTAGCGGATCTGTTCAACAGGGATTAGTGGAATATCATTAAAGGATACTGTAGGGCAGGAAGTCGTATGTTTTTCGACGAAGGGTAAAGGTTGTTTTGATTATCTAATTTTGACATCATTGTTGAAGGTTTATGAAATGAGATTGGAGTGTTTGGGATGCTATAAAAAGGTCATTATTTACTCATTACACACGTGTCATCAGTGTCTTGGTGAGGACTGTGCTAGGAAGAGTCTTAAATTCATAAGTTTATTGTTATAAACGAATAAAAACATAAATAATAAACTGCTAGGATGAGATAGAGGCAAAAATACTATTTAATATTTTTTTTTTTTGTTGTTAAATTACCCTTAATAAATATTGGATGAATCCCGCTGAGAGGAAGAATATCCTGAATATTGACGGTAACACTGACTTCCATGTCCCGTCGTAGAGGGATCCAGCGAGGTAGAGGTAAATAGTGTTCGTCTGGAGCTTGGATGGATCTCTTTCATAAGTTAGAGAAAACTAAAAGAAAATAAAAGGATGGCTGAATTAGTTAATTAATATCCATATGATACATCATTCGTGCATTGTTAACTTTTAAATTATTAAAATCCTTATAGTTGTTATAATACTAGCATTCTGAAAATAATTGAAGTATATTTCATTCGAAAAAACTGAGATGATGGCATCTTTCAAGACTGAAGCAACAGTGATTCAAATCAATAATAACAAAACAAATTAGGATAGTAACTAACAAGGGGAGGACACACTCAGTCTCTCACGGATCTTGTTGGCAATTTTTTTTAGGTTCCTGGTCAAAAAATATTAGACACGTATTTTGCCGTTCCGACCAATGGGCCCTAAAAAGCCGAGAAAAAAAAATGAAATAGCATTAGACTAATTTATTTTATATCTCGAGTTTCAAAAATAATTCTTGCACCAAGATTTTATTTTTGATCGCGGATTTAAAGGAAAATACCACTCCATAGATTTTGGTTTAGGTTAATTAAATTCTAAAAAAAATATTAAATTTTCAAGCAAAGTACATCTATAGATAATTATTTACTCAAAAATTGACATAAGATTCTAATTCAGCACCCCCAAAAACACTGAAAAACGTTTATTCAATAAAAACAAAAAATATAATTTTTTACTCTCTTCGAGGGGAATGAAATTTTTAAACCAATATACAGGGTGTCCCGAATTTAAATGGCAAAACTTAAGGAACTTATAGGGGACCGAAAACTAAGACAAAAAGTCCTTTACAGATTAGCTCGTTTTTGTTTAGTTTTAGAGAAAATCGCAAAAAAAGAAACAAAACAAAAATGTTACAGGTTGCGATTATCACCTTTCAAAGTTCGTCAGGCTAGACAGTGAGATATGTAAACACTTAATGTTATCCTTTACATTCTTTTATTTGTTTACATTTTGGCTTCGTTCTAGGATTATAATTCCTAAATCAGTCTTCGGTCAGTTACTCACATATTTTTGTGTGAATAGCATCAGCCACAATGCCGCATACATATTCTAATGTTGAATACGCTGATATGATTTTTTGTATGGTTTCTGTAACGGTAATGCTTTAGAAGCGGTGCAGGAGTATGCGCGCCGATTTCCGAATAGAAGAGTGCCTAATCGACGAGTCTTTTCGTTAACTTTTAATAGACTACGAGAGACAGGGTCATTCTTAATACGTAATAAAGGCGACCAATTCCTGGCAGCAATAAGAGCAGATTATCGGAGAAGAAATTGTGTCCAACGCCACTTCGATAACAATCCTGAGACTAGCATCCGAAGAGCATCTGCTGCATTAGCAATATCGCGGCAAGCAATATGGCGAACATTGAAAGGTGATAATCGCTACCCATACCATCTTCAGAAAGTTCAGAATTTATTACCTCAAGATTATGTCAAGAGATTGAATTTTAGTAACTGGTTTCTTTGCAAAATTCGCGATGATAATTTATTTCCATTAAAAATTATATGAACCGATGAAGCTACCTTTACAAGAGGAGGAATTGTTAATCAAAGAAAGTATCATGTATGGGCTCTTGGAAAATGCCAGAGCTATTAGAGAAATAGGTTTCAGCATACATTCGCTATTAACGCTTGGCTTGGCATTTGGAACGGATTACTAGTGGGACCATATTTTTTAACTGAAAGATTGAATGGTATCACATTTACACCTTTTTTGGAGAACGACTTTTCTAATTATTTAGATGACATTCCCTTACAACAGCGGATTGAAATGTGGTTCCAACTCGATGGATGTCCAGCTCATTACAGTAGAGTTGCTCGTGCTTGGCAGGATATAAATTATCCACAACGAAGGATTGGACGTGGAGGAGTAGTACTTTGGCCTCCCAGATCACCTGATATGACACTTATGGATTTCTTCGTATGGGGAACCTTCAAGCAGAAAGTTTATTCGGTGTCAATCAACTCAAGAGAGCAATTAAGAGACCGAATCATCGATGCAGTGCACCAAATATCATCAGAACTATGTTTAGCTGCAATGTATCAAGAGAGTACTAGATGTAATGCTTGCATTGGTGCAAGAGGACAACATTTTGAGCACTATTTACATTAAAAAGAACGTAACATAAACATAAATGTAAATAAATAAGTATAAAAATGAAAACTTGTTTTGTTTCTTTTTTTGCGATTTTCTCTAAAACTAAGCAAAAACGAGCAAATCACTAAAGAACTTTTTGTCTTAGTTTTTCAGTCCCCTATAAGTTCCTGAAGTTTTGCCATTTAAATTCGGGACACTCTTTATAATAGTATAGATTATTATTATTGTTTACATATATAATCTACTTTTTACACTCTCTACAATTTAGTCATACCTTTTTGTTTGTTTTCTACTTCCAGCCCTGATGTAGGCTTGTAATGCAAGTTGAAGCCGTTGGCATTACCTATTAAAAAACTTATTTTTTAATTACTGTGTATCTTTATGACTTCATACCCCAACTATCCACTTCTCTACTTAATCTACGAAAATAGACATTTAAAACACTTTCTCCTTTCTATCTTACCTCTTTGTGGTACATATCTTACTTGTTATACTGAATAAACTGAAACGAGCTATTGCCTTCAGGAAAAACAATTGCTTCAACTTTATACTTTTCGTAATTAACAAAGTTGCATCAATCAATTTAAAAAACGTGTCTCGAACTGGCAAATTGAAAGGGTATTGTTTTCCTACAGGACAACACAATCACACCTCGTTGGTCACCCGCAATAAATTATTAAGCTTTGGATGGGACCTTATGCTTCATCCTCTGTTTTCACCAGACCTCTAAGTGACAACCACTTATTCCGGTCTCTGCAGAACTCCATGAATGGAAAGCAATTCCAAAACGAACAGGACATTAAAAACAAATTGGATCAGTTTTTTACAATAAACGTTCAATGAACGTGGCATTATGCAATTGATCCAAATATGGGATCAAGTTATACTAAATGATGTTGATTAAATTTTAGATTTAAATAAATTTTAATTTATAGTTTGTTTTTTTTCATCTTCAAAAGCCAAACGGACTTATTTTCCAACCCAATATTAGTATCCTTGTGTTAATATCAACATTTATTTATTATAAAAATTTACAATAAAATTATGAATAATATATCAAAAATATAATATCTTATTGGGCAATACCAACCATGTTTTCGACTCCACAGTCCGTAGAATTATAGCCGTTCAAGGCTTTCGTGACCTTAACCAACTTCAAAGATGGAGAAGGGTCGCTGAATAGTTTTATGATAATTCTAGCTGGCTGTGTCAACAATGATTCGAAAACAAAGGAGTAAAGACCGTTTGGTTTAATAGAAAATTCTCATACATTTTTAAGTAATTGGTAGGTTCACTCTGATCGGAGAAAGAAAAGGGGACTGAGTCTATTGTCAGCAGTAGTTACTTGAGCTTTTTCATATTTTATTCAATTACACAAGGTTGTTCAATACCTTTATTAAAAATAAAAATGAATCGACATTTAAATTATATATAAAACATGTTTCAATTAAATCTACACTTCTACCATTTCTTCTAGGTCACTACAAAAATTCTGTGTACGAGTATCTAAAATAAAATCTGTAATTTTTTTTTTTAAATAACTATTTATTGATATTTACAACTGTATACGTTATATAAAACAAGTAAACTTGAAGAAAATTATTACAATAACTTGTCAATAACATGTAAAGAACTTCTCTCAACAAGTAATAAAACTTCGGTCTTAGCCTTCTTCGTTTCAGATATCTCCAATATCTTAATATCTATTTCAGATTTGAATCTATTTCAGAATTGAGTGTGAGGTAAGTTATGAGACTAGTGGATATGATTGAGTATGGAGTTTACAATGAAAGTACAGGTATATGGTTTGGGCCTAACCAGCAACATATGGATCATTAAGATTTTTATGGAAAAGTTTGTTTGTAACATAATTAGGAGCATTAAAGATTTTGGATTGTAAGGATTGGATACGAGAAGAATCGGAAGGTTTAGTGGAGCCCCAAAGCTCGACTCCGTTTGTACAAATGGGTCAAATAACAGTCATGTAAATAAATCTTTTGTAATTTATTGGGGCTTTGACCACTTGTCTAGTAAATGTTGGATTAGTCGGAAACGACGATCAGTTTCTTGTCTTTTAAGTCTGTTATGTAAATCCTTCAATTCAATGTTTATTAACATTCAATTCAATCCAATATTGTCAATTGCTTTAATCAACCATTCCACCGGAAGTTGAATTTGTTGGTGATTCCAGTCCTTGGTTTTGGAAGTGAAACCTCTTATTTTGGTTAGTTATCTTCATAATTGAAGCAAGAAAAATCACTGAATGAATATGTGGCAACACTGTCTGCTACTCAAAGATTCAAAAGAATGTGATAATAAGTTTTGAATGAGTGAAAATAAATTTTTTAAAAAGTGTTAATCTTTATCATTTTTAGTATTAAACTTTTAATAAGTTATCAAAAACAATTGGCAACCTGGTTGTTATCATTATAAAAATTTAAATGCTTAATTTCATTTCTTAACATTGCTACTAAGGATAGTAATGTGGCAACACTGTTACCCATTGAGTGTGGTTATAGCTTTGAGTAAATAAAAATAAATAGTTAATCCTTTTAGTTTTTGGTTTTATCCTTCTAAAAAATAATTGATGAAAATTGGTGACCCAGTTTTTACCTTTATAAATATTTTAATTCTTAATTTTGTATCCTAACATTATTACTGAAAGATAAATAGTATGACAATATTCCTTATAAGGTGTGAATACAGCAGTGGCTAATTAAAAATGAGTTTAGTGTTATCATTTTAAGTTTTATTCTTTAAAAAAAATAATTAATAACAATTTTTGCCCAAATGGTTTTCTTTATGAAAATATAAATTCATCATAAGGTATCTAAAAAATACTACAGAGAAAAGGGAGTAATATGGTAACAATATTAGTTATTTAGTGTGAATACAGTAATGAGTGTAGGATTGATGAATTAATTGCTGCTTCTATTATAATTATTATATTCGAAAACTAATGTCGATTTGGAAAACCATTTCCAAAACCGGTGTGTATGAACTAAAATGTTATTACTGTTAAGCTAAATACATAGGGAAAACTAGGCAATCAATAAATTAAATTTTAAAAGAGCATACAATTGTAAGACCCAGAATTTCAACTAAGCTATCCATTTAAGTGAAAATGTTCATAAATTTAATAAAGACTCTAGAGTGAAATTAATACTAGTAGAAAATAGTCTAAAATTAAATAATTTAAGTGTTTAGTGGATGAAGGAGTTGTAACAAAATACAATGTTGAATGATTTATGTTCAAAGATTTTTTTTTTTTTCATTCATCCAATGAACTAGATCTTAATTTTTTAAAAATGTAATCTAACCCTTCATTTATGCATCATTAGAAATAATAAAACCGTTCAATACCAATCCAGATTTTTGTTTAAATGACCAGATTAATGTTTCCAATACTCCCATTCTAAATTTGTTTCCATTAGGAACATAATAAACCAACCAGTCATAGAGAAAACCGAAAGTTCCCACTACTCTACCTGACCCTCTTGATATCTTTCAGAAGTCTGTTTGCCTCTTTAGGTGAATACTAATATATGCATTCCATTTCTTGTCATACATTTTTAAAAACTTCATATTTATAACATTGTAATAATAAATAATGTGCTGAAAATTTTGTATATAAAGTTTTGAAAATTTTGTATGTTCTAGAACTAATAATGAATGTTTAACATTTGAAACCAGTTTTATAATAAAATAATCCCAATAGAAGTTGCAATTAATTCATCAATCCTAATTGTATTGATCTTTCTATACCATCATTCTTACCTCAAGTTGAAAAGAGGTTTAATGTGATCGTTTTATTTCTATCCATTTTAGAAATAATTGATAACTAATGTTATCATTTATTAACATAATTGTTATCTCAAGGAAAATGATAAATTTTTATTTACTAAGATTAAATTTTATTGACAAGGGGACGTTTGCAGTTGTAACTCACAGATTCGAAGGCCCATTTTGTGTGGGTAGTAGGGACTTATAATAGTGCAAAACTAGAGTTATAGCCACCAATGGGCATTAGGAGCCGAGTAAAAAAATAAAATATGAAAATCACGTTTTATTTTTTTTCTCAGCTCTCAGTCAAGATTGAGGAATGATTCTTTCACGTTTAATTGCAGTTATGTATGGTATTTGATATAAAAATACTTTCGTTATGCTCAAGACACCACCCGCCTTTAGGGTGCTCAAAAACTCTAAAAAAATGAAAAAATTCCAGGGAAATCCGCTGTAAATCAGTGGAAACTTTTTTTTATGGAAAACTGACCTCAAATCTCGAATTAACACACCATAAAACCCTTATATGTGTAATTTTATCAAAATCAAAAAATATTGATTTTTTACTCCTATCGAGGAGGTTAAAATTTTGAAGTTGAGATTTCACCAACATTTTCTACCGGCCATAACAACTGCTGTGTTCAACCGATTGAAATAATAATAGCATCACTAGAATCAGCATACATTCTGCTTTATATCCATGCCTATAACATTGGATTTACTCCCGAGTTTAGTTGACAAAAACTGATGTGAATGAAAAAATCCAAGGTCAGCTATAACTTGAGATATTTCAATAAGGGGAAATCCTGGGACCTCCGGACTTCGGCTAAACTATGCAGTTCTAAGGCTTCTAGATGACCTTAAAATATTGTCTAAATCGGTTGCGAAATATGTGAGATAGCGCAAATTATTTACATTTTTTCAGAAATTGACAGTCCCTTGCCTTCTAAAATCCTACAAAATTTTAAAGGTAAAAAAAAAGTATTTTTGATTTAGACAAAATTAAGTTTCTACATGTTTTTTTGAGATGAGAAATCTGGAAATAATATCAGTTTTTAGTTTAAAAATTTTCCTCACCTATATTATATAAATAAGACGTTTAAAAATGATCTATTTCTATTATTATTTTAGTTTTTACACAATAAATTCGAAATAAGACCATTTAAAAAAAAAAACAACATATTTTTTAACCAAAACCTGATATTAATTTTAGATTATTCAATCTTAGGATTTCTATGCAATTTGAAATAAAAATATGTCATTTTAAAACGTCTTATTTATATAATATAGGTGAGGGAAATTTTTAAACAAAAAACTGATATTATTTTCAGATTCCTCATCTCAAAAAACATGTAGAAACTTAATTTTGTCGAAATCAAAAATACTTTTTTTTACTTCAAAAGTCCGGAGGTCACAGGATTTCCCCTTATTGAAATATCTCAAGTTATAGCTGACCTTGGATTTTTTCATTCACATCAGTTTTTGTCAACTAAAATCGGGAGTAAATCCAATGTTATACGCATGGATAAAAAGCAGAATGTTTGCTGATTCTAGTGATGCTATTATTGTTGTAATCGGTTAAACACAGCAGTTGTTATGACCGGTAGAAAATGTTGATGAAATCTCAACTTCAAAATTCTAACCTCCTCGAAAGGGGTAAAAAATCAATATTTTTTGATTTTGATAAAATTTCACAGATAAGGGTTTTATGGTGCGCTTAATCATGATTTGAGGTCAGTTGTTCATCAAAAGAAGTTTCCACTGATTTACAGCGAATTTCCTTTTCTTGGAATGTCATTTTTTTGGAGGTTTTGAGCACTCTAAAGCCGGGTAGTATTTTGAGCATAACGAAAGTATTTTTATTTAAAATACCATACATAACTACAATTAAACGTGAAAGAATCATTTCTCTATCTTGACTTATAGCTGAGAAAAAAAAATAAAACGTGATTTTCATATTTTATTTTTTTACTCGGCTCCTAATGCCCATTGGCGGCTATAACTCTAGTTTTGCACTATTATAGATCCCTACTGCCCACACAAAAATTGACATTCAAATCTGTGAGTTACAACTGCAAACGTCCCCTGGTGAGTACTGAGTATGATAATTTGCTGAATATGGTTATACTTCTGAGTCAAAAAGTCAAACTTCACTGCTTTCTTTGCTTTATTAGTAATTTTATATGAACCATTTTACCAGCAGTAAATTTTTTATTAGTTAAGGAAAACATTATTCTTTGAAGAGATGGTGGAAATCTGTTTAGCATGAAGGAATTAGGTAAATATCATCTTTATATTACTTACTAAATCAAATACTTTTTTTAAAAAATCAATAATAATTTTAATCAAACTATAAAATCATAGCTAAAATATAAATTAATGTATTCAGTTTTATTTACATATCTTCTCTTTATGAAACATTTTTTTTTTCCAATCTTCATATCTTTGTCTTCAGAAGATGACCAGCTCACAAATAGAAAAACAGATGTGAGGAATGATGGAGACCAACTTCGTTTGGTGACTTCTGAATTTATTTCACTTTTTGTCTTAATCAAGATCTCTTATCCAACTCCTTTTTATCTCTTTGTTTCTTCAGGTATGTTTTCGATGTATCTTTCATAAGTTTATAAGCCGGAATTATATGTTTTGGATAACAGAAATATTTTCTTATACCGTAAATAAGATTAAAACTTTATGAAGTCAACTGTCAATTTTATAAGAAATCCAGTGGTGTGCCTACTTGGAATGACCCCAATAGTATAATGAAATTTTCCCCTATCCCTATCACTCCCACTATGGCATAATGAAATTCTCCTGCTGCTAATAAAAAATATGATTAAAAAAAAAGATAAGTAGGACATAAGATTTATTACAATAAAAAAAAAAAAAAAAAAAAAAAAAAAAAAAAAAAAAAAAAAAAAAAAAAAAAAAAAAAAAAAAAAAAAAAAAAAAATGAAGGCTTATGCTATCAGTTTGGGAATTAGAGGATTAGAAGAATTTTCAAGAAGCAACATATACGCACTCAAGGTCAACATTACACAATAAAGCCCTATATTAATGTAAAATACATTTTACCAAATAATTTTCAATTATTTTTTTCTAAATTTTGTTTAACCCTTGAGTGGTCGCATGGATGACAATAGTCCTCCACTGCTCTTAACATCGCTACTGTGTATTTGTTTTGGCATGGATGAATATGACGACCCTAGAGTCTGCAAAGGGAGGCTAGGGGGATAGTCTCAGTACCTCTGTTAGTTGCTATTTGATATTGTCGGTCTGTAATTGTCATTGGTTTTGGTCGGCTAGCAATTGCCCTCCACCTGACCTTTAAATTTTTTTGTCTACATTAGCAAAATTAATACAATTAGAGTTTTTTATAATTACATTGAATAATCTCTACTGATATTTTTGAAGTACTGTGCTATTTGAGTGAATTATTTCGTTTGTCATCCACTCGACCTTCTCCGTAATTATTATTTTCCACTTGGTATGTGTTTATAATGATCTACGTACTTTTTTTATATTTCATTATTTTGAATAAATAATTTATTTATCTTATCCTTTTGGAAAGTATCTTTGAATATAAAGGGATTAAAAAAGATGCCTATTGCTAAAACACCAGAAAACTTAGTGGATGACTATAGTCATCCGCGTGACCTTTCTTGTAACTGAGCCATACGCGACCACTCAAGGGTTAAACGTTCCTTTGCATATTTTATCATGAGCCCCTTGATCTGAAAAGGTTGGGGAGGGGGAAGGGGGGGGGTTGCAGTTGCACTGCAGTGATTGTCGTTTGTACTTTCCTAGTTTTTGGATCAATTATTTTTCTGTCCTATTATTTTGCAATGAATAATTATGAAATAACAATTTATAGTTGGAACTTCACTTTAACTGTCGTCTTCATCAGATGTTTTTGAATCATTGTGCGGCCTGAATGAAAGAAGGAGCGAGAAGACAACAATGCCTATAAAATATTGTAATTATTAAACAACTGTATATAATAGGCTGTGAAACATAAAAAGAATTATTTTAGAACTTCACTATATATTACTCACATAAGGCTCCACCAGCCAGGGACCAGAACATCTCATCGCAATCAGTAAACATAATATTGGAAAGTAAAAAGTTACCACTAAATATGGCTACTCGACCCAAAACCATAGCCAAACTCACACTTTTAGCCCTGTAATAATAGTGCCGGATCACTTTTTAAGTAACATGATTTCGTAATAAAGAATATATTTATTTTCTGAAAAAAAGCAGAAAAGATACCTGAGATGTGTAGGAAATATTTGTACGATTGCTCCAAAAAAGGCGTAAATACTAGCTTCATAAAGAGCAAGGAACACAGATATGGGAATCAGTGAAAGAGTTGCACTAATCCATGGCACAGAGAAAATACAAGCTCCAGCTATACCAATGGCAATAACTGAAAAATAAACAATTTTAAATACAATTACATTTAAAAATAAATAAATAACAAACAGAGGGAAAGATTTTTTTTTTTTTTTTTTTTTAATGGATATATCTTTAGGTTGGGGGTCTAAACATTTTTGGTGTATGCTATTTTCACAGCCCAAAATGTAACATTTTGACAAGCTCTGTTAGTTTGTTTAATAAGCTATGTTAGTTTAGTTCAACTAAAATTAAAAATTTGAGGGCATTTCATAATCAAAAATGGAGATTTTTTTGTTATATAATATTTATCGGCTGCACGTACCGTATAGGTGTTAAAATCGTTTGAATGAAAAAAGTCACATTTTGTCTACATTTTTTAAGTGTTGGAGCCTTTTTTTGGCTGGAAAATTGCTGAATGTTTCCTTATCAAAATCAGTAGATTATATGGATTTATATGTGAGCTATTGTTTTTCCCAGTCTAGGAGAAATCGATTTTTCTTATTTTTTTTGTAAAGCCTACTCCCTTCAGTAATATAATACTATATTACTGAAGAAAGCAGGCTTTGAAATCAACAGCTGATTTTATATTTGACTTTTTATTTTTTAAAAATCTTGTGCTCCTGGATCCATGTCCTGTACATTGCAGGGTTTTATTTTATTTTAGAATATTTTTAAGGAACCCGATAGTTTGGAAACAAATGTTTTCACCATTTGTATAAATAAATAAGAATTAATGATTTCTTACTCAACAATAGCTTCCTCTTGATGCATTTGACTGTTATAGCAAATAGTAGATGACAAGCGAGGCAACTGAAGTGTATCACCATCATGCTCAAATATACACTGTCCTTTGGAACTACCTAGAGAATAAAACCTTTTTTAAATTTATAGTTAATAATAAAACAATAATTAAAATAAGTAATATTACTATTTTAGTGGTGTCATGTGCCTCCTTTGCTATTAAGGGGCAAAGGCCAACAATGTCAGTAACTGAAGAATTCTGAAGGTGAGTAAAGATTTCTGGCATCCATAGCCGTAGAGTATTTTGCCTGTAGGAAAAAAATACATTAAATAGATTGTATGTTTTAAATATGAGGCGTAAATTCCAAAACCAGCTAAGTACATTTTTTAAAAATTTTTACAGATGGTCGATAAAGGTATAAGTTTAGTAGTAGAATTATAATCAGACAGAATTAGGAAGGTGAATCATTTTTTGTGTAGCCGTTTTCAATTTAACTACTTTTTTGAGAAAACGTTTTACCTAAAGATAGTCTAGTTGGAAAACTATTTAGTAAAAACAAAAAATTAAAAAAATCTGGAAATTGGACTTGAGATGGTTTTGGAATTCAACGCCTCATATGTATGAATTTGGATAATGATACTTACGATGAAAACATCACCATGAATATTATGAATACTGTAAGTGCTTTGAGCAGGTACGGTGGTCGGAACATGTCCGTAATTTCATCCAATATTCGAGAGCACATAGATTTTTTATTCTCTGAGTTATTATTTCTAGAATAGATTCTATTCACCTGCAAAAGTTTATTCCATAGATGTATAAATTATAATCATAATAAAATCAATAAGAGGTGCGTATATTCATCATTAATAAAGGTGTATATTATTTTTAAGATTTATTATTTCATAAAATTTCTTTTAATTCCTTGTTCTAGTTTTACTCAAGAGTTTCAATTTAATATGTAAATATTGAATACAATTTATACAAATACAAAAATTGTGATTTTTATCCAGGTTTCTCCTAAGAATACTAGAAGTAGAAAGGGTAAACCAGACAGTTATTGACACCCTTAAGGAAATATTCATACAATAAATATAGAAGGAATTGCTCAATAAAGTTGAAATTTACAGTTATTTTCCCTTTATTACTATACTTTAAGCTAATCACGAAAGTTCTCACCAAAGATTATTATTGGAATGTATTTTTCAAGATAGTGACAATAACAAATGCAAAATCAGTTATAAATACCCTTAGGATATCTTTTAAAATGTACACAACATTGAATGTATTTTATCACAGTTGAGTTGTAGGATTTAAAAGGAATTTTATTGAATTATTTTTTTTTAATTTCTAAGTCAATAACTATCTGAGATATCAATAACTGCCTGGTTTACCCTATTGATTCCAGATTAATTAATTTGATTAATAATTAGGTACCAAAAGTAAGACCCTACTAGCGGGTGTAGGTGGCAGGAAAATGTATACATATGCTGCAATAAAGAGAAAATGTAAGTAGTGACTGACTTCACTATTCCTGGTAAAGTAATAAACAGGTATGGGGCGCGGAAATATCTTGAAGGATTAACAAGAAAAATGCAGTTTGCTATCAAATATGTAACACTGTTATAGGAAAGCGATAAGTGGGGAGTGTCAAACTCCACTCCTTCAAGTAGATCTACACGCCAATGGAGTTGGTGCCAACAAAACACAAACAGAATACGAAAAGAAGCTGGTAATTGTAAAGATCCCCCACTATTTCATCACAGCCACACCGCTGCTGCCTGCCATTCGAATTGTTGCAAAGGCAGCATTATACTGCCTTTCTTAGCTGGCACTGACTCCAAAAATAACTGATTATAAGTTGTGAATAGGTATATAACTATCTATTAGTTTTGTCAATTGTCCTTTAGTGCTCTTTGTTTCGAAGTAATTAAAACATTATAATTTACTTTTTAGTTCGTTTGTAAATGTAAGTTTAATCTTGAAGTCAGTTTTCATTTTTTTATTTTTTTTTCCCCTAAAAACTAACTTCATTTTGTTGTTATTGATTAAAAATAAATACATACTGGAAAAGAGTGACGAGGCCTTCCAGTATTGATGGTGAAGATATTTCTGCAGACACTGAGAGCCCTTTCGCTGTGCCCTTTGTCCACCAAGAACTTGGGAGATTCATAAAAGAAGAGACTGCTGAGGCCACAGAGGAGTGAGGGTATACCACCGAACATTGTAAACAACTGCCATGTCTTGAATGGTACCCAATCTGGTAGTTCCAGAGGTATCAACCACATAGCGACCCCTAGTAGAAAGATGTTGTATTACATGTTAACTTACAAGTGTATAAGTAATGAAACGACAGCTAACTTACCACTTTGTATGATACTTCCGACTGATGTGAATATTCCCAAAAACTGAGCTATGGTATCCCTGTGCTGTTGGGAGAACACTTCAGACATGTATACCATGAAGATGGAGTATGGACCACAAACCCTGCAATCAGAGTTCTCTAATAACTATATGATAATGATGATGAGTTATAGAAAAAAATTTGTTTTTAGCTTGTGTGTTTACAATAAAACTTATTTACTAGCAATTATAAAATAACTATTGGAAGGTTAACTGAGATTCACTTGAGGTTCGCATGATGGTATAGAAGGATCAATACAATTAGGATTGATGAATTAGTTGCCACTTCTATTGGGATTATTTTATTAGAATTATTTATAGAACATTTAGAGTTTCAAATGTTAAACATTCATCTTCAGTTCTAAAACATACAAAATTTTCAACACATCAGCGCTATGTTACATGGATTATAGATACTAAAGTTTTCAAAAATGTAAGACAAGAAATCAAATATTGGTACTCACCTGAGGTGATCTAGCAAATATCTGAAATATATCCATCATGGAAAGGGGAAGGGAAAGGAAAGGGCATTAGGATAAAATTTTGGGGTTTACAGTAGGATTTCTCTTATTATTTTTTCTATTGGAAATAAATTTAAAAACAAACAAAACAAATTTAAAAATCCAATAAACTATTGGAAATGTTTATTTGGTCGTTTAAACAAAAATCTGGATCGGTGTTAAACGATTTTATTATTTCTAATGATTCATAAGTTTATGAATCATTAGAAATAATAAAATTGTTTGATATCCCCAGGTGAGTACCAATGTTTGATTTCTTTTCTTACATTTTTAACATAGTGCTTATGTGTTGAAAATTTTGTATGTTTTAGAACTGAAGATGAATTTTTAGCATTCAAAACTAGTATTCTAATAAAATAATCCCAATAGAGATGGCAATTAATTCATCAATCCTAATTAACTGAGATTGGTTTAGTTTATTGTACTCTGTCTATTGTAATCGATTAAATAGTTATAGGCTTTAGTTTTGAAGTAAATAATTTTACTCGCCTCTGAAAATAAGATGGCTTAGAGACATTTGTGTGGAGTAAAACAAGCAGGAACAACAAGTAAAAAGACAATAATATTCTGGACAATAACTCAGTTTATAAAAACCAATGAACCTTTTGACTGTGAGTCACCCATCTACTTGTATGGAGTATGGTTTTATGTATATTGCACTGAACTAAATTGAAAATGACCTATAGAATAAATAAACAGCTGATTGAGCTCACATGAATCCAGAAAGAAACTTGAAGATTAATATGACCGGAAGGGACGTGATGAGGCCAGCTGCTATATTGAGAAAGAAATCTGATAAGAATCCGATCACCATCAGGTTCTTCCTACCGAAAGCATCGGATAAGGAGCCCCAAATGTAGCCAGAGACTATCATACCTGTAAGAATACTGTTATTAATATAATATGTACTATGATTAATATTATTGTTACTATTACTATTATTTAATTTATTTATGGTAACTGATTTATTGAGAAATATATTTCAATCCCCCTCACTCAAGGTCTGAAAATAAATAAATGAAGGAAATAAAGTAAAAAAAGAAAAGAAAAAAACTAACTATGCAAGGTGTAAAATAATATATTATTCCTCCCTGTCTGCGACCCTGTAAATAATACCAGACTTAAAAGACAAGAAACTGCTTGTCATTTTCGACTACTCCAACATTTACTAGACAAGCGTTCAAAGCTCCTAATAAATTATAAAAGACTTATGTACATGACAGTAATTAGACCTAATTGAACTTACTGAGTTGAGCTTTGGGGCTCCACTAAACCTTCCGATTCTCCCCGTATTACCTTATAATCCAAAATGCTTAATGCACTTTATTATGTCTCGAACAAACTTATCCATAAAGATATTAATGTTCCATATGTTGCTGATTTGGCTAAAACCAGACACCTATCCTAGTAAACTCTATACCCGCTCGAATCCACTAGTCTTCTAACTTGCCTCATTCTCCACTACCTCCCGATACTCCTCCGAGGCGTCTGAAAGGAAGATGACCTAGAGACCTTTTAATGTAGAACTATTGAAGTGCTACTAGTGAGTAGTTCTTTACATGTTATTGACGTGTCATTGTAATCGTCTTCCTTAAATTTATTTATATATAATGTATCATGATCATCACCATCTTATGGCACCTTATGGTCCTTGCATAACCTTGGCCTCCTCCAAGATACCCGAGTGGAAAGAGAAGATGAGAAAGGCCTCGACTTCGTTGGCTTGAAGATATAATATATACAGCTGTAAATATAAATAAATAGTTTTTAAAAAAAAATAATCTCATTTTATTTCACTTTTCTATCATTCTTGTTTGTTCTGATTTTCCTCTAGCCCTGATGAAGGCTCTAGATCCGTGATGGGCAAATTACGGCCCGCGGGCCAAGTGCAGCCCTTCGGGTTGGTCAATCCGGCCCGCGACATGGCCGCACACAAATATACATAAGATACAATTTATTTTCTGCAAAGCTAGAATAGAATTATTGTTTTCTTCTCGTTGCCTTCTGGATCTTCTACCGCTGTACCATATAAGTTGAGTGTAATTTGATAATGTCAAAAATATAGTTTATTAGTTGTAAAACTTTGTTTTGTCCATTTTTTTCGGCCCGCCTAGATGTTTTTCTACTTCATCCGGCCCGCCTAGATGTTTTTCTATTTCATCCGGCCCTCCCCTTAAAAAGTTTGCCCATCTCTGCTGTAGTTGTAATTCGAAAAGTTGGCACAATACATTTATCTCCTCTATCGTATCTAAAACGGTCTCTAACTTCAATTAGCTTCTTCTTTAACAAATCATCTCAGTTTCTAAATCGTTCCCTTACCAAGAAATTAATATAAGACAAAAGAGTAAAATAAAATTGACCAAAAATCCTGTTGAGCAGCAGCAGTGCTACCAACATTACTTCATAAAGTTCTCTAGACTAGGGCTGCCATAACAGTTGATTCAAAGCGTTCCACGCAGTCCGATATGAACTTTACAACGAATACTGCAGAACTGAAGGGAGTTGGGAGCATGGAGTAAGGAACATTAAGGATGCCAACTGAACGCTACGAACAAGACAGCGTTTCTATCTGGCGGCGCGGAGCTCCAGTTGTATAATACCAAAGATAATCCCAGGAATTATGGACGCACTAAAACTACACCGAAGATAATATTACGCCGCTGAATTATAAACCGCTGCAGCGGTGTATACCGTAATTGTGGGACATATGATGGGTCAACTGGGACGGAATTTCTGTACCGGTGACATGTCCCGGTGTACCGGGATTATGGCAACCCTACTCTAGACCTTACTTAAATCCTTGACCTTGAGCGACTATTACAAGCACTTTACAAACCTGCATAAGGTGCAGACTGCAACCAGGCCTTTCCGGTGGATGTGAGATCCAAATCAGGTGCTGCAGTAGATATAACGTATGACATGCTGCCCGTGACGAAGACTGAAGTGGATGCCACCGGGAACGTCAGCAATATTATCAGCCAATTGAACCTGCCACATCCTAAAATGAAAAGTAGCATTCCATTTCATTATTCACTCTAATGTTGTTTTTTTTTCGATAATAATAAATAAGGCTTAGTGAACCCGGAGTTTCGATGCCGACTCCACCAACCGTTGACCACACACCTCCCTCCAACCCACTCCCCCAAAACCTAAATCTCCCAGATCGGCCTTGACGCAATCCTCCCATCTAACTCTTGGTCTACCCCTCGGTCGTTTACCTGACGGCTTAAAACTAATTACTTTTTTCAGAATTCGATCATTACTAAACCCAACGACTTTACATGCCCATTTTAACCGTCGCGCTGCTATCACCTGAACTATATTTACCGGATATAACTCGCGCAGTTCTACATTGTGAAGCCTTCTAAGTATTCCGGTTTCTTCATCCTTGTTTGGACCAAATATTCTACGCAGTTCTTTATTTTCGAAAATGTTTAAGACGTTGTGCCTCCCTTAACGTAAACGGCCATGTTTCGCATCCGTAGAAAACTGTTGATAATACAATAGTCTAATACATCCTGATTTTTAAATTTCTCGAGAGTAAGCGCGAACTGAGTGGTTTTGCGACCGAGAAATAACATGCATTACCGGCTTTTAACCCTAATTTCCTCTTGAATTTGATTTTTTTCTTGATATAATAGACGCTAAATATTCGAATTGCTCAACGTGTCCAAACCTACATCAACGTGTCCCGGAAATATCTACATCACTAAAATGTTCACCATTTCTGCAACTAACCATATATTTCGTTTTATTGGTATTAATTACTAGACCAATTTCTTTACCCGGTTTTCATGAGCGCAGTTGCGTTTAATTTAATAGTTTCCTCGTTTTCACCCAAAAGCACCGAATCATCAGCATAACCAAGAACCGAACATTTACCACCCATCTCTAATCCTTTTCCCGTAAGCATTACCTTCCTAATGACGTATTATAGGGCTAAGTTAAATAATACCGGAGGAAGAGAATCTCTGTTTTAAACCCGAACGTACCTCGGAGTAAAAAGTACCGTTTCGGCTCTATTAAATGTTTCAGACATGCGCATCTTTACTAGATTTACCAATTTCTTTGCTATCCCCAGTTCAATCAAAATGTCAAACAGTTTTGGTGGGTAATTGAATCGTAAGCCTCTCTTCTTTTAAATAAATAAAATAAATTATCGTTAGAACTTAGTAAATGTTTGATAAATTAGTTGATTTGGAATTTTTTTTATTTGAAGGGCTTACCTGTCTCTGATATCGCTGTTTCTAAATCTATTGCAGCGTCAGACGATGTTGAATCTGTAAAAAGAAAGTTATGAATCAAAAATAAGAAGAAACCTAGGTTTAAATCCCGCATTGAACCATTGTTATCCTAATCCCTTTAACCGTTTTTTTAATTTATTTTTTAAACTTTTTATTAATATTTACAACTGTACACAATATACAACAAGTAAATTCGATCACATTGATAACAATAACCATGTAAATAACTTGTGAAGAACTACTCATCAGTAACATTTCAATAAAAATTTTATATTAGAAGGCCATCTTATTTTCAGACGCCTCGGAGTATTATCGAGAATGGAGTGCAAAGCAAGTTGAGAAACTAGTGATTTGAATGGTTGTGGAGCTTATTATGAAAGAATAGGTATCTGGTTTGGGCTAAATCAGCTACATACGGTACATTAAGATCTTTAAGGATAAATTTATTGATGACAAAGTAAGGAGCATTGAAGATTTTTCGAAGGATTTCGGATTGTAATGATTGGATACGAGATGAATTGGATGGTTTAAAAGAGCACCAAAGCTCAACTTTATAGGTCCAAATACGTCTAACCTCTTAAACTAAAGACAAAATAGACAATTAAAAAAAAAAAAGCGGTTTGTGTGATATAAAATGTTCTAAACTAGAGGGTCTCTTGACCATCTTCTTTTCAGACGCCTCGGTCGGTTATCGTATGTATCAAATGTGACGTATCGAATGTGAAGCAAGTTGAGAGACTAATGGATTCGTGCGGGTGTGCAGTTTACTATGAAAGGATAGGTCATCTGGTTTGGGCTAAATCAGCATATGGAACATTAAGGTCTTTATGGATAAGTTTATTGGTGACAATGTAAGGAGCATTGAGGATTTTTTTAAGGATTTCGGATTGTAATGATTGGATACAAGATGAATTGGATGGTTTAATAGAGCACCAAAGCTCAACTTAATAGGTCTAATCCCTTAACCTAGAGACAAAATGGACAATTCAAAAAAAAAAAAAAAAACTGTTTGTGTGATATAAAATAAGACGCAGAATTCTAATTTAGCTATCCATTTAAATAAAAATAACCGTAAATAAAAAAACGTTATAAATAATAAAAACTAATCCAGATTTTTGTTTAAATGGCCAGAAAAATATTTTTAATAGTTACAGTTTAAATTTATTTATTTTATTAAGATTATATATGTCTATCTATAATCTTTTATATCTACTTTTTCTAGTAAGGAAACTCACAGCAAATTTTCGATATGAGCAACTTCGAGTGAGCTATTGAGTGTCAAAAAAGCCCCAACACTTAAAAAATGTAGGTGAAACAAGAATTCTTTCATTCAAATCAACATAACTCCTAAACAGTAGGTTCTAGCGACCAATGTTACATATTCTACATCAACTTTCTGACACACACACACACTACGACCAGGATTATGTGAATAGGAGAATTAGTAAGAATTACGATATGTTGAATGGAATTGGACTACATGCTGATAACGTTACTGAATTTGTGATAAGGTGTTCATTTGAGTAGTTTAAAGCCTGTTGTATGATAAGCCAAATATTATTGTTACTGTGTTTGTTGTACTAATATAAATACATGTTAGGGGAAGGCGCTGTACCTAAAGCACAGTTGTACCAGTGGACATTTTTAATTAAGAGAGAGAGGGAGGAGGGTAATTGAAATTGTTAGATTGGTAGTGCTGAAAGCATCTGTCTGCAGATCCACGTGTGCTTTCAAGATTGTCAGTTCAACAGTTTAGTAGAAATTATTATTTTTAAGTTTTTTTCAACCAAATCCTGACTAATCCAACCAGTTATTTTTTTAAGAACTGCACTTAGGAATTTTCTAGGCAGTAATATTTTATTGGGTTGTACGATAAATATATCAATACTAAATATGTTTTCATATCAGTTATCACTTACGGGTTTTGTGAAACAGAGCTTTCCGCACAACATTGCGTTCAGTTGTACCTGTGGACACCATTGCCCGCTGAACTTGGGGACAGATAGTTAAAGTGTCCACAGGCACAACAGATTTTTCTATTTGTTTATTAATTCATTATTTCAATTATAAATAATACGGAAAAGTTTGTAGGCATTCTGCCGGATATAAAAAGCCTAAATTTGGATACCTACTATTCGTATAACCTTTTTTTTAGGAGGAGAAAACTCATCACTCACTATTTATAACAAACTATTCAACTAGTGAAGATAGTGATTTTACAAATGTGATCTTGGCTGATCCATCAAGCGAAGATTGTAATTTTTTGGATGAATTGATGAATGATTTAGAACAAGGTAAAGAAATTGAAGATGAAAAAATATATGTTGGTAGCTATGTCTTGTGTTATAAAGCATTTTATCGCTTTGATCAAAGAAAAAGTAGAATCGTTCACGTTCAACATTTGCTACTTGAAGAAAATTTCATCAAACGATAGAACCCCAAAATTTATTCTTCCGGACATCGCTACTAATTATGAAACTGAAATAAAATATATCAAAAGAAAATTACCACCGCCATATTTTATAACTGGCATTGAGAGATTATATAAACAATTACATTTTCCTACATTGTTTCATGGATACGATCTCTAATGATTCGATTCTTTCCATAAAAAAAAGTCTGTGAAACTCGTTAATAATAATAATAGGTACATAAAAGATTTATTTTTGTTTAAAGGTTTTAAAATAAGTTAAGTTTCTATTTACTTTCATACGCTAAATTTATTGTTGTCACCCTTTCCAGTCGGCCTTCTAGTTTAATTATCAAGTTGACTTTTCTTGTTTAAATATTCTATTTTGTTTAGTACGTTTTATAAAAAATTATTGCTGATGTGTTTCTCTAAATATCATTTCAATTATCGCTATAAACCTATGAAGAAATGAATGTCCATTGGTACAACTACTAGTGCCCACAGGTACAAAGGGAGAAGGTACCTAAGGACACTAATCAGTAAGTTACAAAACATGATTTTCTGTAAAAATAAAATTACTTTTCAAAATAAAGACACCAGGATTCGATAGCCCCTTAAATTTCTTATCTAACGGTACAATAACCACTCAGATAAATAAAGCAACGAAAATTATGAGTGAAAATAGTCCACAGGTACAGCACCTTCCCCTACTAATAAAGTCGAAGGTCTTTTGTTATCTGGTTTTTGCATAACGTGTTCGCTCTTATTCAGTAACTCTGTTAGCAATCATACCGGGCTCTTGTACATTTTAGTCCATATTATGAATTTCTGAATGTAAGTCTATATATTAAATTTTTTTTTTTATTCTTTTCTATTATACATATTTTTATTTTCGGTTAGTTTACTTAATAATGATGTCTTATCCAACTCCCTTTTAACTTTCGGTTAGTGTTTTCGGTAATAGTTATTGTAGCTAAGTATTGTATAAGTGTTTTACGAAGGCCATAAACTTCGTCGTGAGATATTTTGGATCTAGTTTTAATATATCCACATTCGACACTTAAACGAAAGAAAAAAAAATGATGTGGCTATGTCATAGACACGGCCTAGTGTTGTACCTGAATACGTTTATGTATCAGGTTATATTTTCTGAATAAAATATTTTGATTTATGTATTTAGGATAAAAGCAAGGAAACAAATAATTATTGTGTTACAACATAACTTTATTAATCATAAGTCTGTGATACGAAAAATACGAATGAAATGGCATATAAGATACATCGAGATTTCTGGTAAATGTTTAATCAATACAGATTTTACCTAACGTTGTTTCAATATATGACAAATTGAACTCGCTGAGCATGAAGTCTGGAAATGAGCGGTATCGTGAAACATCAACATTAAAGTCTCCAACTGTAATAACTGGTGTAGTGAGATGAGGCTCCTAATCGGCTAAAATTTTTGCGATGTTTTTGGAATATTTTAACTATGATCGTAGCATAAAGAGTTTAATTTCTGCTAACGCTTTGCCCGGGTGGATATACACACACCCGAATACGAATTTGAAGATGATATTGGCGTTTACGTTTACTAGACAGACATCACCATGTTTGGCATCTTTCATTCCCTAATAAATTTATGGAAATGTCAATGTTAACTCTATTACAATCAGTGAAGCTATTGATGGTGCGATATGTGGCGACTCCACCGGCTTTGTGACTTGATGATAATGATACCGCTACCGATGATGTAGTTGCAGTTTGTCTGTTCTTAGCATTATTAAAATATGATCACATATCAAAGCTACGCACATTCACTGCCATGGAATTTTTCATCAATGTTTGGCTGATTGCCAGATAATCAGATCGATTAATGATTGTTCATCGGTTAATGATTCGTTCTTCCATTCATCTTTTGAACACCAGATCTCAGCCTATAGATCTGTATATCCCTTCTCATTGAACTGCTTCCTTTGAAAAATCCTTTATTAATCGTGCAGCTTTATTCTGGAATTCCATACCCATTTCGATCCGCAATGTTCCATCTCTCACTTCCTTTAAACATAATTTATTCGTCTACCTCCTCAATTATCAATCTTCTGAAATTATGTAATAATATTTTATTGCTAGAATATTTCTTTTTCTTTTATTTTATTTTAATTTTGTTATTTACTTATTTATTTATTTTTTTTATGTAAACCCAAAGACTTGAAGTATATAATTTACACTCTATATAAGTTACTGCCTGATATGTACGCAGTCAGACAATAATACCTTTTGTTTGTTTATTTCGTTTAACGTCACTTTATGCTGCTATGGCTAATCGGACGATGCTACGGTGGGAGTCCTAAATTTTGCCTATCCAGGTATAATTAGGATAGGGATCTTTAACGAGTACCTGACATCGCACAGGCTCGGGACCCCCATTTTACGTCCCTTCCGAAGGACGGCATAGCTAAGGATTTTTTACTCCCTTATAATACCTTTTTATTGTTCTTATATGTTATTCTTAGGGGACAAGGTGTCCCAGAATAAAGATTATTTTTCATTTTCATTTTTTTTTTTTTTTTTTTCATTGTATCAGTAGAGATGTCTTCTGAGTGCGCGAACAAGCTTTGTGCATTAATGGCGGTAATAAGTATAAAACAATGCCTGATCAGGAACTTTTTCGTTCCCGGCACTGCTTGTCTCGGTCATGTGGTCTTTTATTATTATTGTTCTTGAGAAGCCCTTTCGAACCGTATACGATCTCTGTATTTGGTTTTGTCTTTTTGACACGTATAGGCCGTTTTTATATATTTTTGATAATATTTTATTATTCTAACAACTTATTATAATCATTGTCATTACATTAAACTAATGCCTTATTATATTCATTGTCATTACATTAAACTAATGCCTTATTATATTCATTGTCATTACATTAAACTAATGCCTTATTATATTCATTGTCATTACATTAAACTAATGCCTTATATGCAATCGCTAGATTTTGATGACAGCTGACAATTAAAACTTAAACGAAGATCGTAGCTTCTCCAACTCAAAAGTTATACTAATTGCAAATCTCGATACGTAGCAAAATAACATTAAAATTGCGGCACTTCTCCCTCCACTCCGTTCTCGCTTATCGTAATGAATTCTTTGATCCTTTAGCTATCCAGTGGTATAATTTAATTTTGGATGTAGAGCATAGATTCGAAACTACAACGCCAAACTGTATCCCCCGATTTTGTTATCATTGGGGTTTTTGGATTGCCCCCATATAGCAGCAAATTTAAAGACGCATTTACGTCAAAAATTTCGTCTTTTTTGACTTCTCTAACATTTTCTAAACATTCTAGACAAGCTGCCAATAAATTACAAGACTTATTTACATGACAGTTACTAGACCTCTTTGGACATTCGGAGTTGAGCTTTGAGGCTCCACTTTACCTTCCAATTCTTCACGTATCCACTCCTTACAATCCAAAATCCTCAAGGCACCTTATTATATTATGTCACAGGTAAACTAATCCATAGCGATCTAAATGTCCCATATGTTGCAGAAATGCCCCAAACCAAATAAATATCATTTCATAATAAGCTCCATAACTACTCAAATCCCCTAGTCTCTCAACTTGTTTTTCGCTAGATTTCTGATAACCTTCCGAAGTGTCTGAAAAGAAAATGGCATAGTGACCTTCTGATATTGATGGGTTGTTTTTGGCACAACATTTATTGTATTCATTTTACCATTATTGAATACAGTTTCCGTTTTAGTAAATGTATGTATTTAGTCTCTGTCTTAATTTTAGTGAGGATCGTTTATAGCAGAGAGAGAACGGTTGCAATGTTAATTTCTTAAAAGCTTTTGGTGAAAAGTAAAACTGATCTATTTGGAATCGTTCTCGTTGAGGAAATACCTACTTCTCCTAATAAAGGAGACCCAATAATAATTTATGGAATCGTTATTCCAATTTTATGGTTTTGTTATATATATTTAAGGAAACCGCTTTGAAAATTCTTGCCTTCTCTACAATATTAGTAGTTGGTAGATTTCTTTGAAGTTATTTTGATTAAAATATTATTAAACTGTTCAATGGATACCCGTTTAGCTTTTGTTTTATTATCTTTATATCTTTTTAAAATAAATTCATTTAACAACTGAACAAAATATCTTAAATAAAATAATGCCAATATTAATCGCCTTGGATTATTAACATTATCTCGTCTTTCGATCCAGACGTGTTTAGGATTACTGATGTGTGATCGGAAGATTTCTTCGCCAATTTAATATATTTACTAAATTTATATTTACGAAAAAAACAAAAAAAACACAAAGTCTGTTATCAGAATTCACTGATTACTTTAATGCTGTTAAAAATAACAATATATGAACCTAAATACAAAGGAATTTGTCGGTCCTAAATATCGATTCTTGTGTCTGTGTCTGTGTCTCTCTCTAGAGTCTCTCACAGTGACCGTAACTTTATTTTTCACTCCACAGACAATGTTTTCAGGTTTTCTTTCCTGCTCCTGATATTGTTTTTAACTATCCACCCATGAAGATTCATTTTAAATTCTCTTTATAAACCATATCTAGCAGACCGTCATTCTTCCTTATATCCCCCATCCTACAGATAATCCTTCCTAATCCGATTCTCAATCATATGAAATTAATATTTTTCAAGGCTATGCATTCAACCTTGATTTAATTTTTTTGTGTTGTGTCAGTACCAATTTTTTTTTTTTTCGATTCTCGATACCGGCAAAGTTACCACAAAATCGAACATCGATTCTAAATGCTGGTACCTCTATTTAATTCTCAATCATTATCTATATGAGAGCTAAAAAAATAAAATAAATCGATTTAAAAAAAAAAAAATAAATAAAAAAATAATAGTTATTCAAGCAATGAATTAATAATGAGTAAATAGCATTTGTTAAGTAGATTGTATAGTATTTAAGTTGATAACAATTTGGAAATTGTAAATAAAAATAATTCAGTTTTACAAAATTCTTATTTAAGAAGATACATTTTCCTATGTTTCTGTTTCATTTATTACTTTAAAAAGTTACTAAAACATTTCACTTAACACTGTAAATTGACGAATGTTTTGATATTTCTCTTGATGTTGTTTTAGTGCGTTCGGGTTTTAAAACCAGTATAAATATGCAACGAATTGAAAAAAAAAAAAAAAAAAATGATAAAAGTATAGTTGACCGTTATATGAATGGAGAAGAAGATCAGGGATGCAGTCAAAGAGCAACACCACGTCTGAGGCTGGGTTTATACTATGGCGTTCGGACGCGTTTTTTTTTTTTTTTTTCCGTCGGAGCTGGCAACACGTGGTTAGAATGAGAACGTTGTTATTAGGGCGGTAGCGTCCAGCGTTAGACGTCGGGACGATCGTCCACACTTTTCGAACGTCGCATGTCGGCGGATCGGCGTCCGGACGCCCCACTTCAACGTCCCAGTCACCAATGAAACACATAGACTACAATGACAGTGTTGTTATTGCGACGTTAGCGGTAACTTCTCCTCTTGCACCCGGCCTTTATTTTTGTTTATATTTGATCTTCCACGGTGTTAAATTATTTTATTCATTTTGAGTGTATATTTGCGAATTGAATGGGAGACCAAGATAGGCTGATCCAGGTGGTCGAGCAGCATCCAGTTCTGAGGGATCAGTCTCTTGATCTGTTCAAAGATAGAGAGAAGAAGGAAAAGGCCTGTAAGGTAGTTGTAACAATAATAATAATTAACAACCTTCTTCTATCCATGACGCCTCAGGAACTACTGGTTGATTCGACGCACATTCTTGGTAATTGCACCTAGATGGCGGTTCGGAAACGCTACAGTATAAACACAAGCATCCGACGTTTTTTTTCCGCGGACGCTGACGTTAAATAAACGTCGGATGCTTGTGTTTATACTGTAGCGTTTCCGAAACCCCTTCTAGGTGCAATAGCCAAGGATGTGCGTCGCATCAACCAGTAGTTCCTGAGGCGTCATGGATAGAAGAAGGTTGTTAATTATTATTATTGTTACAACTACCTTCCAGGCCTTTTCCTTCTCCTCTCTATCTTTGAACAGATCAAGAGACTGATCCCTCAGAACTGGATGCTGCTCGACCACCTGGATCAGCCTATCTTGGTCTCCCATTCAATTCGCAAATATACACTCAAAATGAATAAAATAATTTAACACCGTGGAAGATCAAATATAAACAAAAATAAAGGCCGGGTGCAAGAGGAGAAGTTACCGCTAACGTCGCAATAACAACACTGTCATTGTAGTCTATGTGTTTCATTGGTGACTGGGACGTTGAAGTGGGGCGTCCGGACGCCGATCCGCCGACATGCGACGTTCGAAAAGTGTGGACGATCGTCCCGACGTCTAACGCTGGACGCTACCGCCCTAATAACAACGTTCTCATTCTAACCACGTGTTGCCAGCTCCGACGGAAAAAAACGTCGCGTCCGAACGCCATAGTATAAACCCAGCCTCAGACGTGGTGTTGCTCTTTGACTGCATCCCTGATCTTCTTCTCCATTCATATAACGGTCAACTATACTTTTATCATTTTTTTTTTTTTTTTCAATTCGTTGCATATTTATACTGGTTTTAAAACCCGAACGCACTAAAACAACATCAAGAGAAATATCAAAACATTCGTCAATTTACAGTGTTAAGTGAAATGTTTTAGTAACTTTTTAAAGTAATAGCGTCATGGATAGAAGAAGGTTGTTAATTATTATTATTGTTACAACTACCTTCCAGGCCTTTTCCTTCTCCTCTCTATTTTTGAACAGATCAAGAGACTGATCCCACTTCGCAAATATACATTCAAAATGAATAAAATAATTTAACACAAAGAAAGATCAAATATAAACAAAAATAAAGGCCGGGTGCAAGAGAAGTTACCGCTAAGGTCGTAATAACAACACTGCCATTGTAGTCTATGTGTTTCATTGGAGACTTGGACGTCGAAGTGAGGCGTCCGAACGCCAGTCCGCCGACATGCGACGTCCGAAAAATGTGGACGATCGTCCCGACGTCTAACGCTGGACGCTACCGCCCTAATAACACGTGTTGCCAGCTCCGACGGAAAAAAAGTCGCGTCCGAACGCCATAGTATAAACCCAGCCTAAAAAGAAATTCTATAATCCGTGCCAACGTTTCGATCTGCCTTGCAGGTCTTCTTCAAGGCTATAATGAAAAAAATACTCGGTCTGACAAAAATAACAGACCGATACACATTTGACAAATGGGATACAAAATGGCATGGATAAAAAATAATATCCAAAAAAACTGCAAGAAAAGATCTGATACATAAATCAGTAATAATTCAAAGCAGCAAGGCAAGAAAAAAAAATCATGGGATAAACAAATTTAAAAATATAAAAAAAGAGTTTGAGGTTGTTATCTTATTATCGCACATTCTAATCCCGAATAAATATCTTCAACGATATGGCGTCAGACTTGCAGTAGCATTGCTTAGTTTTTTAAAGAGAAATTCTTTGAATGAAGTTTCTAATACATGCTCTGTTGTTAAAGATGAAAACAAAATATCCTTACAAAACTATTTTATGAAACGGAAGTAGAATCGATGTATAATATTTATAAAATTAGTTATTCTAATAATATCACTAGCGTCAGCGGTAACGATTAGTTCCTAAGAATCGACTTATGGCCATCGAATCTCTATAAAGATTTTTTCTCGAGGATAATTTAAATCTGGAGTCGACACATTTCTAATTATTTTAAATAGATATTATTATGCTTATTTTGTTTGTGATCACCATGAAATGATTCTAGAGAATATTATTCAGGAACAGCTGGTGTTTGTGAAATGCTCAGTGTTAAAAGAACTGCGATTTGTTTTTAATTATGATAAGGCTTATAAAGACTAATATTAAATACTTTAGTTTTTTTTTTTTATATTTAGTATCTGTCAGGTTTTATTTTATTCATTATTTTTTCAAATCCATGAAAATATGTGGAATCATCAAATTTTGTTTTTGTTTTGTATTTTACTTAAATTTAGATTAATATAGAAAGTCTGGAAGATTTTAGTGAAGCCAAAACAATTTCAAGATGAATTTTTATAAGTTAAAGTTAACTGCCCGTCGTTATCGACTACTTCAACGTTGACTAGATAAACGTTCAAACCTTTCAATTCATTAATAAAGACTCATTTACATAACATTAATTATACCAATTCGGACCTATGGAGTTGATCTTTGGGGCTCTACTAAACCATCCAATTCATCCCGTAACCAAACCTTACAATCCAAAATCATTAGAAAAATCCTCAATGCTCCTTACTTTGTCACAAACAAACTTATTCACAATGATCTTGATATACCTTTCATTTCTGACTTACATGGGGAGGACACACTCAATCTCACGGATCTTGTTGGCAACTGTTATGGAGGTTTCTGGTCAAAAAATATTTGACTATTTTTCAGATTTTCCAATTTTTTAATAGGTTTCTGTGCATTGAATTTTCCATTTATATTCATCAAAAGAAAGCTGATGCTCTTTCCAGCGATACCAATCAATGAATTGCGAGATAAAGTAATGGTGATTTAAAGAAAAGTAACCAATAATCGGTTTGAAAATTTCATTCCCCTTGAAGAGGGTGAAAAAATGATAATTTTTGTATTTATTAAATAAATGTTTTTCAATGTTTTTGAGGGTGCTGAATTAGAATCTGACGTCAATTTTTGTGTGACAAAATCAATAAAGGTAGTTTGCTTGAAAATCTAATAATTGTTTTAGAATTTAACTAACCTAAACCAAAATCTATGGAGCAGTGTATTTTTCCTAACATCCGCAATCAAAAATAAAAATCTTGGTGCAAGAATCATGTGGATAACATTTTTTAAACTCGAGATATAAAATAAATTATTTTAATGCTATTTTTTTTTCTCGGCTTTTAGAACGTGTCTAATATTTTTTGACCAGGAACCTCCAAAAAAATTGCCAATAAGATCCGTGAGAGACTGAGTGTGTCCTCCCTTGACTTAGCTCAAACCAGATATCAATCCTTTCATAGCAAACTCCACAACCATTCATATTCTTTAGTATCACAACTTGCTTCTAATTCCATTCCAGATAACCCTCCGAGGCGCCTAAAAAGATGGCCTCGGGAAGTTCTAATACAGTACTTCATTATAAAGAACCTTTATAAGTGCTACCAATGGGTAGTTTCTTTAAAAACAAGTGACGTGTCATTTTTTTCATTATTATCATATTTACTTGATATATTATTTTTTTTTTTATATTGCATACAGTTGTAAATTTCAATGAATAGATAGTTAAAAAAAAGATTAACTATTAATGATTATTCAAAATAAACAAGGTTTTAAAAAAAAAATTTATATTAAAAATGACTTTTTTCATTCAAACCAATATAGAATCTAAACGGTAGGTCCTAGTGAGAAATAATATATAACAAAAAATATTCTACACAAAATTTTTAATCAGGAAACTGTCGATCAACACCAATAGATCGTGTCAAACTATGCGTAACGGCTCGCGTTCCTCCAAAACGTTTCATTTTTGACCTTATCATGTAAACAAAAATAATTATAATGTTTTTTTTTTGACAAACTTACGCGCTGATTCCTCCTTCGCCTCAACAGTATCCTGCCGGTGCACAGCCATCTTGCGAAGAAGCAGCTAGCAGGCAGAGAGGACTAAATGGAATGAGATAGACAGATCTTTTCATATCTCTCCCTCCTTACCTCATTGGCTTCAGATAATATTAAGCAAATATCTAAACTGTTACAACGAGTTGTTTTTTTTTTGTTTGTTTTTTTACGAAAAATTAAAATCCCACCTACTGACGAGTTCTCTACGTCAAAGTATTCGTCTGAATGAGTGTTTTTTAACTGAAGAAAGATCTTTTTCTTTTTTTTTAGAACTTTTATTTAGTGATTATTACAATCTGCCACAAATATGGGCAATAAGTAATATAGATGGCATATGATTACATTCACACATTATGTACAAAGAGAGAGAGAAAGAAAAAAAAATTATGTATATAAAATAAAATAAATTAAAAGATAACAGAAAGAATTACCTATACATAAACAATATACATATAAATAAAATGAAATACAAAGATAAAAAAATAAAACATTGAGTGAGTAAAAATAAATAAATATTAAAAATAAAAATAAAGATAAGTTAAATTAAAAGTTAAAACTACATTCATACTTATTTACAATACACCCCCAACCAACCCTGCCCCTCCACTCATGGAAGGACAGGCCCGGCACAGAGATGTCCCAGCTCTTCTCTCTCAGCTGCGTCACTGGTGTTAAAGAAAACCCAGTGGAGTCTGAGTGGGAGCGCAATGTACACTCATTCAGGGCGTGAGTACAGAAGCTGGCCAGTGCCAGAACTCCAACATAAATACATTTTTACAATTGGTCTCGGGGCCACTGTCGTTTTAATCTGCGAGGTGGGTTATCAGGGTGTGTTGAACTGGATAGTGACTGAGCCAGAGGGTTAGGATGGAAAGAAAGGTTGTGATGGAATTTTAAAAATTTAAGAGGTATGAGGTCGAGGACGTATGGTATGTTGAGATCATTGTGGAGGGTTTTATTGGGTACGTAGTAAGGAGCATTAACTATAGTTCGGAGGACTTTGGACTGAAAGGATTGAATGCGTTTGATATTCGACTTTTTAGCTGTGCCCCACAGCTCAAGTCCATAAGTCCAAATAGGTTTGATAATGGTTTTGTATATGAGAAGTTTGTTTTCAACGGAAAGATGAGATGTCCTGTTTAAATGTCTATACAGTTGGCTGAAGCGTCTGTTGAGTTCTTGCCTTTTGAGTCGAGTATGAGGGTTCCACGTAAGTCTTTTGTCTACCTAGAAACCAAGATACCGAACTGTGTCAGCTTTAGGTAGTGAAATACCATTGAAATTGATAGGACAGGATTTTCGGCGGAGGGTAAAGGTTACGTTGGTGCATTTGTTTTCATTTACGAGTACTTTGATCCGCCAATTATCGCACTAGGAAGAACGATCATTAGTGAAAGAATTAAATTGATGTACATTAGAGGTCTTGTATATCATTTAATTGTATGCATTCCAAATAATGTGTTGATTTTCACACCTTATCGTAAAATTAAAAAATATTTAAAGACCTACAGGAAACATTTTAGTGTGAAGAATTCTAGAATTCATCTGTTATCTTCCGATCTATTGATAACTAACTTCAGAAAAATGGCAACATAAAAACTAAATCAAGAGATGTAGATAGTTGGGGTAGGCAGTCATAGATACACAGCAGATCAAAATAAAATTATTTTTATTTTAATTGCTCAGAGTCCATTGTCTCCATGACCTTTAAGTATTAACTCATTAACTTTTCCTAATTATCTCTATAACTTTGTATCTACTCTTTTTATGTTTACCAATTATATTGTTGAAATTACTCATTAGCTTTTAAGTAACTATCACTCATTTTAATATAATATAATATAATATATCATTTTAACCTTAATTCAATAGGCTTTATGTATTCTCTTCATGGCCTTTAGGAATTGCCTTTATGTTACTGTCTTTACTCTTATACATTTTTTTTTTTTTCATACTTATGTTTTTTGATGTGTGTTTTTTCATATAGTTTCTACAATTTAGTCATACCATTTTGCTTGCTTTCTTTTCTTCTTGCCCTGATGAAGGCTTGCAATGCAAGTCGAAACCTCTGTATTAACAATTAAAATAAAAATAATTTTATTTTGATCTGCTGTGTAACTATAACTGCCTACCCTAACTATCTACATCTTTAAATACTTCACAATCAACTATACCTTAGGAAGAAGAATAAAAACTAAATCATTCAATTCCGACGTTTATGGCAGGTTTACAATGGATTTGTACCGTCTAGCTTCGTCATCATTATAGGAACATCATATTATAGATTCGGATAGTTCTGGTTAGAGGCGTCTGAAGAGAAAATGGCCATGAGACCTTCTAATGTAAAACATACATTGAAGTGTTCGTAATGGGTAGTTTTGTTACAAGTTATTGACTTTTACCAAACATTCACTTATCAGCCCAGTTAATGAACGTATTGTAGAGTGCTTGAAATATGCCATAATTTTGGACTTGACAGATTCATTAGTTGGTAGGAGGTAAACATACTAAGATTCCCCGTCCCTGGAGGGTAAAATTAGGGTTGGGAGGAGAAAGTCCCATTTATAGGTTTTTCGATTATATCTCGAAAACGGTAAACTTTAGGAAAATATGCTATAGATCCAAATTAAAGCTTATTAAATTTCCTATATAATTGTTTATATATATATAGTTTCGAACTTTCAACGGTTTTCAAAAAAATTTTAACATTAACATTAACATTTGTTTCAAGCACCAGAAACGTATTTATGAAATTAAAGTAAATTTAAAGCTCTACAACTTTAATTCTGACATTTGTTCTGAGAAACGATCGTGGAAGGCGCTAGAAGCAAATTTTAGACAAAAAGTGAGATAAAAGTTATTTTTGGGCGAAAATTATCGATTTTCAATAACTTATATCTTGGAAAAGATGTATAGACTCAATGTTATAGGAAATTTAATAAGCCTTATATTTTATCTGAAACATAATTTTCTAGACTCCACCGTTTTCGAGATATAATCGAAAGACCAGAAGAATTGAACTTCTTTCCTCATCCCACCGTTAGCTCAAACCCAGGGGCGGGGTCTTTTAGTATGTTTACCTTTTATTTACCCCTAAAGAAGCCCTGAGGTAAAATATAATCGCATATTTCATGCACTCTTCACTCCTCATTTCAGCATTCATTGACTGGACTATATTGTTCATGTTGTATTCAGTTTTAATTCTTAATAAATAAAAATAAAAATAGAATATAGAAATAAATTAGTCTACTTTCGTTGACTAATTTACTTTGTATTATTATTTTTTCTTTTTCATTTTTAAATTAATTTTATTAATTTATTTTTTTAAATGTTTATATAATCTTTGTCACATCCAATCTTTTGTTATTTTAGCCCTGATGAAGACCTGCGAGGCAGGTCAAAACGTCAGCACGCCAAATACAAAGTTTTTAATTTAAAAACTTGACGTGTTTATTTACCTGACTGCACCCCTGACCATTTCTTCACTTAAAATATAGAAATAGTATGAAATATGTCTTCAATTTTCCTTTAAGATTTAAGGGATAGAAAATAAATTAGAAGAAAACATTAAGTTTTACGAGATAGGATTAACACTTAAATACAGCAGTCTTTTATATCTGTTCAATGGTACTCAAACTATAAAGAATCGAGTTTTCCTACTAAATCGATACTTAATAATGAATGTAGGAAATTTCTGTATGTGTAGAAAACTAATAGTATAAATATTTATTTTCATTATGTAACAGAAAGCAGGAACAAGCAGTTTAACAACTCAACATTGTAAAATCACGACAAACAAGATATACCCTCATAAATTTAGGTAAAACAAACTAAATTTTAGTGCTATAACAAATATAATAAAAAAAAAGAATGAGAAAAGAAGGAAATAACGCTTATATACATATTTAATATAAATGATGCAATAATAATTTAGATTTAATATATTTCTGTTTTTAATCTAATGCCTTCTTGATTAGTGGTTATGTAAAAAAACAGCTGTGCATACGCGACCCTTGCTTAACAAGGCGCTGAAATTAGAGAATAATTTAATCAGTAATCATCATAAATTTGTATTTATAGTTTACTAATCTGACTTTCGGTTTATGTTATACTAGCATACCCGTCGCGTCTTCGCCCGTTCTCATCAGTAAAGATCTTAAATTGTTTTAAGTAATAATTGATTTTCATTTTTTTATCGATAAAAATATTGTAATGAAGTATAGTGTTGGGAAGAGTGGCTTACCTTTATTGGCTGCCTACCGCTGCCCCCTTTCCAGCCGGTCCTACAGCCTCCTTAATTATTAAAACATATGAAACAACAAGAAATTGGAAAAATATAAAACAAAAGAAAATAATCCTTTCCAATTATGTAACAGATTAATTATATATGTATTAAAAAAAACAACAAAAAAAAACAAACAAACAAAAAAAACATTCAATGGAAAATATTCAATTAAAACCAATTTTACAATTGAGAAAGATTTTACATCTTTAAATAGTTTATAACAGATAAATAAAGTTTTGTAAATAAAGAAAATCGATTAACCTTAATATATTGAGAAATGGTAAATAAAAATAAATTAATTGTTTAAAATAATGTTCAACCAACTCACGAAGAGAAGAACAATTATCTCCAGATGACCTTCATTAAACGATGAAAAGACCGAAGTCTTTCAGGATCCAAATACCATTGTTCGCACGAGGTGCTCTCTCATTGCGTTAGAAGCCAAGACTGCAGTAGCCGATAATACGAGGTGCGATTTTCATAACATCAAAATCCAGACAGTCGATGTAAGCGGTTAAAACGAGATGCGATCAGATGCCAGACTGTACTATTTTATAAGTGTAGCGACTGAACGTCTTAAAAACATATGTTTTGTTTAAAAGAAAAATGACGAACGACAAATTAATTTTTGGTTTTCATAATTGGAAAGGTGATGAAAAATAATTAGTAATTAAAATTAAAGTTGACTCTTTTTGAAACAACTAAAATGATATACTTTTAAACCCAGCCTAAACATATAGAATTGATCTTAATTACTCAAATAATATTTTAAGGAATAGCATTAATTTTCAACATGGTTAAAATAGCATTGATTAGGTGTTTACAAGATAACATAATTATAGCTAAGTCTAATTTATTTCAGAATCGGTAGAATCTTTTAAATACATAGTAAGGGTCTACGTCTTCCATTAATATTAATGGATATTAATACATTAATATCACCATTGGACATCCAATTGTCAATATTAATGTATAAGTTGGTAATCCAGATAGACAGAGACTATTAAGAAACTCTAGCGGATAATGGAGTGCATTATCAGTGCTTACAACTTAAGGCCTGTGAATCATATTTTTACATGAAATATTAAAAAGAAAAGGGATCGGCATTTTAATTTGACTATAATTTTTAATTTGGCAGAAATATTTTTTTCGATCCATCTGGTTGGAAATTAATTTCTAACCATAAAAGTATACAACAGTTTGGCAAACCTCGTTTCTTGCACTCAAGACTATAAATTATTATTATAGACAACTTCATTATTGTAAACCTTTCTAGAACTATGAAGATGATGTATGTAGTTAAAATTTGGTGCTGTTTGGTTCAATAGTTTTACAATTGCAAACTATGTTGCAGAATGGTGTTAGCCACCCACATATCATAGAATCCTCTTTAGAATCAAATTGGCACCCCGAAATTCCAGGCCGGTAAGCCCACCGACTGATCGGTAGCGATTATCGAGAGTCGATTTTTTCGTGGGTATCTCTTAGTGTAAAAAAAAAATGGGTGAAACTAAATCAAAAATGTAGCAAAATGCCGCCGACCTTACCTTTCTATTCCAATCCGTTGCAGATATATGATAAATCAAAAAATGTTTTGAGGAAACAACGTTTTTTTCCATAAAAGCTGTAATATCTCCATATTGCTGAAATATGTTTCAAATTTTGACCACATTTTCGGATTTAGCATGAAATTTTCTATGATAGCTGAGTACCTGTAACCTTGAATTTTACAAACTTGGTATCTAAAGAACAGCTTGATCTTCACCTTATTTGGGGAAGTCACAATGTCTTATATTACTTCAAAGCTCACCGTTTTTCGAAAACAATTATCGACAAAACTTCAAATCTCACAAAAACTTGCAAATTTAATCAGCTTTCGAATGATATGGTAAACGTAATTATTTTGTTTCCATTTCATGGAGAAATTCATTTTTGAAACCGAAAAAACATGTTATTCTCATTAGGCATACAAAAAAGTTACTTGTGTAAATAACATATGACAACCCCTTAGTGAAAATATGTATTTCAAACGTAATAAACTCTTCAATGGAATAAAAAGCAAAGAAAAAAATGATTGTTTAATAGAAAATAAAGGAAAACTGTCAATAAAGCGACACCAGATCGAAGAACCTTATGTTAGTACATTTATTTATTTATTATTATTATTTAGGATTTATTTTATTAGTTTTTCAATGTAATGTTAAAAACCCAATGATAATGAACATAGACCTCAATTTTGCCGTTAGCTTCTGAATGCAGATTGTGTTGACGAATACCACTTTTGGAGGTGAGTCTGTTTTTACAGGGGAAGGCATTTCTACCGTTCTATGTGGAGTATCAATAGTTTATTCATCTTTGTATTGCTGTCGAATAGTGTTGAAAAATCATAGTTTGCCCAACAGATTGAATGATGAGATTACTAAGATTTGTTACAAAATATCCTACCACAACTTCATCACGATATTCCTCCTGAAGTTCGGCAAAATATGATTTTCCAACACCATGGTGCTCTTCCATATTATTCTAAAGCAATGCAAACAGAAACCAACAATATAAATGGAGAGTTAGAAATGCCTTCCCCTGTAAAAACAAACTCATCTGCCCATAAAATTCACCTCCAAAAGTGGTATTCTTCAACACAATCTGCATTCAGAAGCTCACGACAAAATTGAGGTCTATGTTCATTATAATTGGATTTTAAACATTACATTGAAAATCTAATAAAATAAATCCTAAATGATAATAATAAATAAATAAATGTAATAACATAACATCCTTCGATCTGGGGTCGCTTTATTGACAGTTTTCCTTAATTTTCTATTAAATAATAATTTTTTTCTTTTCTTTTCATTCCAATGAAGAGTTTAAAATGCACATTTTCATTGAGGGATTGTCATAATATTTTATTTACACAAGTAACTGAATCGTATGCCAAATGAGAACACCATGTTTTTTTCGATTTCAAAAGTGATGTATATTATATTCTTTTTTTTTCTTCTGTAATAACTCTGCAGAAGAGGCGTTTATTTTAAAATTCTGCATACACCATCCAAAAAGCATATTATATGCATACAATGTTTTAAATAGCGTTTCTTCTGATACAAATCAATATTTTTAAGTGTCAATAACTTTCAACCAAAAAAAAAAATAAAATAAAATAACTAAAACTGAATAAATGAATAAACTGGAAAAAAAAAATGAGGAAAAATAAAAATAAAATAAAAAACATTTTAAATGTCATGTGGTTGATGCACTATTAAATCTTCACAATTTTTCATTTAGTCTTTGTGTATTTTCAAAATTTTGCTATATTCCAGAAGTTTGAAGAGGCCATGTACCCCCTATATATACATACGTGTATATAGTATATATATAATAGTATATATATATATATATATATATATATATATATATATATATATATATACTATTGTATTTAGAAAGATTGTTGCTAAGGTGCTGTTAGTAGATTATGTCAGAAAGTATTGTTGTAGATGTCCTGCTCTGCCCTCTATGTTATGCTTGGGTAAAATACAGTAGTTGTTGAACCTTTAATGTGTTTGTGTCGGCTGTGAGCCGTGTGTGTTTCTATTTTTCCCTGAGTCAGAAAAACTGACAGGTTATGGGCCCAGATCATTGCCCAGTTAATTATTAGTGTTGATGTAATACATAATGGTAATTATGGTTATTAGTGTAGAGTGAATAGTGTGGTGATTGAAATTTGGGAATTTAAAGTATTAAAGTCACTAGTAGAAAATGGCCGTCAACAATGCAACAGTTTTCCCGCATCTTAATGATTCAAATTTCAAAACTTGGAAATTTCGTCTTATCTCATTGCTGGATGAGAAGGAAGTTAAAGAAACTATTGAAGATGGATGGGCATCGGAGACCAATGAGGCCAAGAGAAAAGACAAGAAGGCGATGAATATTATCATTACTTGTGTTGCCGACAGCCATATTGATTATATTAGTAGCGCGAGATCAGCCAAGGAAATGATGAAATCGCTTACTAATGTTTCTTGCCAGGAAGAAATTGCTTACTCTGAAATGCACGACAAGTTTGCAGGAGCATTTCAATAATTTTGACGCCATAGTCAGAGACATTGAATGCATGGGATCCAAGATGGAGGAAGATGATCGCGTCTGTCATCTTTTGTTAAGTCTCCCTCATAACTTTGAGCAAATTGTGACAGTGTTTGAAGATATGGATAATGACCTTACATTGGGTTTTGTAAAGTCAAGGCTTTTAGATGCAGAAATGAAAGAAGAACCCAATGAAGAATTGAAAGTGGAACCAACTTTCGAAGAATTTTCATAGAAAGAAATTGAAGAAGAATGTGAGGTTAGATTAACCAATTCCTGGAATAATACAGAGAAAGAAGTACCAGGGATAGAAGAACTATCTGTAAATGAAACAATTAAGAAAAATAGTAAGGTAAATAATAAGCATGGAACAAGTGAAAATAATAATTGTGAAACAAAAAGTAAGAGATTGTATGGAAAAGAAAAATACATTGAAGATCTTTATAGAGAAGAACTAGGAAAAATTTTCAAAATAGGGAAGAAAATTACAAGAATGTTACAAGTAGATGAAATAATAAAAAGGAATTATTTCACTGATGGAAATTACCAAACCCCTGTTGATGCTCGTAATAATCTGCGGGGGTCAAGTCAAGTCAAGAAAAAAAAAATTGTAACCTTTAGTAATGCCTCTTGGATATTTGGTACCGACTATTATAATGTCTTGTGGAAAATAACTAGTATAATAATAATATTTTTTTAGTAATGAGCAACTAGCTGATACCCTAAAAGTTTAGAACTATGTAAATTCGTTAAATTTAGAGATTTTTTAGTTTATATTATAGATTCTTAATTCATTTTTTTTTTTATTGTATACTTGTAAAAAATATGTATTTGTATTGAGGCAATTTCAACTATAATAATAGAAAATAACTTGAAATTGAAGGGGAGTGTCAGAAAGTATGGTTGTGGCATGTCCTGCTCTGCCCTCTATGTTATGCTTGGGTAAAATACAGTAGTTGTTGAACCTTCAATGTGTTTGTGTCGGCTGTGAACCGTGTGTGTTTCTTTTTTTCCCTGAGTCAGAAAAACTAACAGATTGGCCCATAATACTCTCAATAAGGTATTAGCTTCTTATTCTCGCTGCTATCAATTGTTTAAGATAATAGAAACAATCTTTATCTAATACCTCAGGTTTAAAACGAGAGATAAACAGATAATTAGTACGCTATTTTCATATGATTAAAAAAAACCAACATGAGTTCCATTATTATTTTGATATTATAGTCTATGAATTTAGGTGAATTTATCTGTATTTTTAAAATAAATTGTTTGATTTTTGATGACTTAAAAAAATAATTACAATTACATATGGATGACTTTTAAAGAAACTACTCATTAGTATTACGTCAATAGTAAGTTCTATTTTAGAAAGTCTAGACCATAGTCATTTCAAACGCATCGGAGGGTTAGCGGAAATCGAGTGAGAAGCAAGCTGAGGGACTAGTGGGTTCATGGCATTTATTAAGTATTACATGAATAAATAAATTTAGCAATGTAGTATTAATTCAGTTTCTGTCCAAGGTTTCAAAATGTTAGCCAAAATTCAGAACGCAAGACCCTTCATAGGTTTTTGTGTTACACATTTTCTGTAACAATATTAATTATTGCCATATTTTGGCTTAATTCATTACAAAATTTTTAATCATTAACTCTTCAACACCACTTAACAATACTACAAGACTGGTTCAAAAAATGGAAAATAAAACTTAATTACACCAAATCACAGCACATGACCTTTACACTCAGACAATACTCTTGTCCACCTGTCTTCATCGACAATAAACCCATGCCACAAACAAACGAAATTCATTACTTAGGGCTTACATTTGATATTACATATTTGACATGTAAAACAAAAACGTCTCAGTCCAACGAAGAGAATAAAACTTTTGTACCCAATGCTTCATAAACGGTCGACATTAAAACTCCGGCAACGACTGAATACATACACTTACTTACTTAAACCCATATAGACATACGCCACACAAATATACGGGACTGCAAAAAAATACACACCTTAAAAAAATACAAATTTTCCAATCTAAAATACTCACAAAATCACCTTGATACGTTTCAAACCACACATTTTACACTGATTTAGAAGTACCCACAGTAAAGTAACATATACATAACCTTTATAGACGATTTCACGACAGACTTCATGGACATAACAACTTATTCATTAATGGCCACGACTGACATACCTGGAAATATTCTGAGAAGGCTCAAAAGAAGTTGGATGAGAGATTCACTTACTGTTACCCTAATAACAGGTGTGAATAAATATTTGAAAAAAAAAAAAAAAAAAAAAATTTTTTTTTTGGAAATTTACTGTTGCATTCCGATTATAGGTTGGAGACGTCAGCTATGAGAAAAATGAGAAATGAAATAACTTTGAAAGTCCAAAGTCCAATTTAGTTTGCGTTGCCCGTAAACAGCTATGCGCGAGTTGTTCGCTGCGTGCAAGAATTTTGAGGGCGTTGTTTTCCTATCCCCAGATCTTGGAGGAATTATAGACACATCTGCTCCTGTGTCAACTAAAAATGGGACTTTAGTATTTCGGTCAGTTAAGAAAAGGCGGCTTGTCTTCGTGTGGCAGGTGCACGCCGCCGTTGCCTGCCTCAGAGCAAGTAAATCAGTACAACGTTAATAATGGTTTTTTTAAGCAGAATATAATCAGCTGTGGGATCTGTGGATCGTAGAATATCGGCAACTGACTTTATAGTTTCACTATCCAGATTTGCTGCTAGGTGATTAATTTTGTTATTTCGTTTGTAATTTTTGCTATTTCAAAACTGTGCTTCTATTTGTGCGAACCACAGATCTGCTTCATAGGTGAACGTGGGATAAAGACGTGGGATAAAGAATCATCATGAGCATATGATACGTAAAGAAATAAATGAAAAATAATCTTTATTCTGAGACAACATGTCCCTTAAGAATAACATTAAAGTAATGGGGTTTATAAAAAAAAAAAAAATGACCGTTTTTGAAACAGATATTCGTATTATTATTTCTTTGATATGAAATACAATTAATACTCAAAGTATAGTTGAGTACTAATTATCTACTGTCATTACCCATCTGCTAGCCAATTGCTTAATGCCACGCTGATACCATTCCTTGGGATGGCTGTCAAAGAACTCTTAGACAAAATTTTCAACTTACAAGTAGTAATCCGAAGGTGCGAGGTCTGGACTATATGGTGGATGAGGCAGGAGTTCAACCCATGAAGTTCTGTAAACTTTTCTTTGGTTCGACTGCTGATTGTAGAGGGGTAAGTTCGTGAGGGACCAGTCTACAGGTCTTTTTCACCTTCCCCATGGAGATAAGATGGCGACTAACAGTATCTTTCGACACACCACACTCCCTGGCAAGTTCGCGAGTACTTGTGGACGGATTTGACTCAACAGCTTCCTTCAGAACCTCATCAATATTCATTAATGGCCGCCCGGAGCCCTTCTTCCTTTCCAACGTCTTATCTCCACTTCTAAATTTTTCAAAACAACGCCGCGCAGTGCGCTCTTTTAGGACACCTTCCTCTTCATGTTTAATAATTTCACGAGTTGCTTCAGTGGTTTTGAAATTTTTTTTCCAGTAATGTTTTAAAATTACGAGAATTTGGTAGGACACTGTCATGTTTCTTCTTTGAAATAAATTACTGAACTGAGGTTTTTTTTTTAAGAAGTCCAGTGTTAGTAAACAAGCTTAGAGAATGCTCTAAAGGGATTATTAAGTATTGGTAAATAACAAATAGCATTAAGATATTTACAGACTTTTGAACTCGGGAATTCGATAACACGGTCATTTTTTTTCTACGCCCTATTAAAACAGACCCTTTCAAAAACAACGGAATAGAAGAACTAAAATGTAATGGCCGTAAAGCTAAATACACGGGAAAACTTGATCACTACAAAGATTAAAAGAAAATTCAAGACCATACAATAATAAGTGCAGAACTTCAACTTCACTATTTCTTTAAATGAAAATAACAGTAAATTAAGATAAATAAATTAAGATATTTACAGACTTTTGAACTCTGGAATTTGATAAAGCGGCCATTTTTTTTTTATTTTTTTTTTTACGCCCTATTACAATCAAAAGGTATTATTGTCTGGCTGCGTACTTTTCAGAAAACAACTTGTGTAGAATATAAATTATATACTTATAAATATATATAAGGTAGAATTTTAAAATTAAAACCTAATCTCTGAGTTTATATAAAAAAATAAAAAATAAATAAAAAGAAACATTCTTACAGTAATATATTATTACATAATTTCGGAAGATTGGTAATGGAGGAGGTGGATGAATAAATTATGTTTCAAAGAAGTGAGAGAAGGAGTATTGGGGATTGAAATGGGTATGGAATTCCAAAATATGGCTGCACAAATAATAAAGGATTTTTCAAAAGAAGCAGTTCGATGAGAAGGGATATAGAAATCAATGGGCTGAGATCTGGTATTGAAAAGATGAATGGAAGAACGAAGGGTAAGGATGTAAATGTGCGAAGGTTTTTTGGACTTGATTGGAATAGAAAGGAACCAAGGAAGTATTGTCGTCGAAAACTTGGATAAGCCACCTTAAATCAGAATACCTGCAAGTGATGTGAGAACGCGTGGGGATCCCAAAAATTAATCTTATAAAGAAGTTAATTAATCTTTTCAGCTTCATTTCAAGCTCGCCAGACAGTCCTCCGTATACTAAGCGTCCATAATCGAGGTTGGGAAGGATGAGAGAGGATACTAACAATTGACGAGTATTGCGAGGAAAAGATTCATGGAATCTTAAGAGCTGTTTGAGGATGGATATGGTTTTTCGGGTAATTTGGTAAATATGGTTATTCCAAGAAGCAATAAACCATAAGAAGAATTTAATTTTTAGTAATAATACATTTGAAAAAAAAAAAAAAATTAAAATTTGTTATTTATTTTACAGAACAAAATAAAAGCTCAATATAAGTAAAATATATTAAGTTATGTATACTTTGGCAAACCAGCAAAAACATAATTATCGATGTTGCATTCATTCTGCCCTCTCAGAATTTTGAAATATCCATCCTCTCCCCAATCCTCACCCCAGGAGTTGGCAATAAGCCAATAAGGTAGATCGTCTTCAACACCCCATCCGATGATCCGTACTGCGTGATAACCCAAGAGTTTTCCTTTTACGTGCTGGTACACTCCTGTAATAACACAGGCCAACGATGAAAAAACTTTTTTATTTAAAATACCTTATTATTCTGTTTTTCAGGGTGCTAAATCCAAATATGACACTTATTAAGCCGTATCACCTACCATTTTTTCACATTTGTGTATCAATATATTAAATTTTTTGATTTATTACAGAATTTAATAGCTTTTATATATTACAAATAAAATTGTAAAATAATTTGTGCTGGATGTAGAAGAGTTGGCAGGACTGCTGAAACAGATATAGATATAGATGAGCAAGATGATGAAGAGTTCCAATGTGCTACAGAAAATATAGAGCCTAAGCTGTTTACTCAGATTGTGTTTAACGACTTAGGGATCTTGGGTTAACAAAAGAAAAAGCTTAATTGCTTGGTTCTAGACTAAAAGAAAAGAACTTGTTAGCAGTGGGAACTAGCATAAATGTGTTTAGGAAGAGAGAGCAGCAGTTTCGAAATTTTTTGAACAAGAAGGTGATTTAGTGTACTGCTCAGACATTCTATGTTTTATTGATTCTCCCAAAACTAGTTTAAAAGCTGTTTTATTACACAATAGTAACACTTATGCATCTATACCTGTTGGCCATTCAGTACATATGAAAGAGAGCTATGAAAACCTAGAAATAGTGTTGAATAAAATTGGCTATTTGGCTCATGGTTGGATGATAAGTGATGGCTTGAAAGTAACATGCATGCTTCTTGGTCAGCAAGGCGGTTTTACCAAATTTCCATGTTTTTTGTGTGAATGGGACAGTAGAGCAAGGGATCAACATTGGTGCAGAAAGAACTGGCCTGTGAGGGAGTCTTTAAAACCCGGCGAGAAGAACATTCTCCGCAAAAACCTTGTAGATCCTAGAAATATTCTCTTACCACCTCTACATATAAAGTTAGGCCACATGAAACAGATATATAATGCTTTATATTTATATGAAACAGTTATATATGCTTTTTTAAATTATATAAAAAAAAGCAAATTTCTCAAAACTAAGGGTGATACAAAACAACTAAGACCAGATTTGGATTCAGCTTACGAAAATCTATAAAAATCAGCTATTAAAGTAAAAAAGTTTTCAAAAACATTTTTTTTTGTTGGCCTGTGTAATTAATTAATACAAAAAACTTTATATTTATGTTCCCAACCTTGCAACCTAAAAAGACAAAGAGTTTATTTTAAGTAGTTGAAGGAAGAACTGAAGATATGAGGGAATCCTGTTTGAAGAGATATTCAGGTACCGACTTAGAAATATCAGAGTTCTTGTTGAAGTGAGAACAAAGGATAGGCGAAAGAGAGAAAGTTTATGAGTCATAAATAATGAAGGATTATTATATGAGAAGAAGGAATGATCGTGCCCTCAGAAGTTAAATATTCTGTCTGTATTAGTCCTTTAAAATTACAATTCTGTGTTCGAAATCCACCAAAATCACTTTCTACAAAACTGTAATAAGGCCGATTGTGACATAAGTTAGTGCTGGGTGTTGCTTTAAGAGAATGAGAGGTTACTAAGGATTTGGGAAAGAAAGGTCGTCAGAAAAATCTTCAGTCCGGTGAATAACAACTGAAATCGTAGAATCAGAACCAACCTGGAACTGGAATAAATGTTCGGATTAACCCAACATCATTTCGATAGTCAAAGTAGGAAGATTAAGGCAGCTTGGTCGTGTACAAAGGATGACGGAAAAAGATTTTTTACGGCAGGCCGGGAGGAAAAATATTGAGAGGAAGACCAAGGCTAAGGTGGCTGGACAACACCCAGGATTAAGTGTTAGATTAAGGGCTTAGTGTGAACAGCGCCCTGGGCTGCAAACAGCTTTGGCGCCCTCCCCCCAAGTAAAACAGTATACTGTACTGAACCAGAATAATTTTTACAGAAGTAAATTCGGAAAGCTACTCAGCTTTTTTGTTGTTTCCAAATTGAGATTTTCTTTACAGTGGAACATTACAACAAAAAAATATTGTAAAAAAAATTGTTTGGGAAATTTGGCTATAGCCCAGTCGGCCTATATACAAAGTGGGACCTGCCCTGGGTGACCTGAGAGGACTTGGGAGTGAATGGTTGGAGGAGGAAGGGAAGATAGACGGAAATGGCTGTCGATTCTTTGTGGAGCCAAGGCCCGGATAAGACTGTAGTGCTTAGGGAAATAATAATAATAATAATAATTGGTCCTTTATAAAGGAAAAATAAATAAATAGTAAGAAAAAATAGATTAAAAGAAAAAATCACATTCATGCATATTCGTACTCATAGTCCATTCAATAAAGGATTATAGAGTGCGTTATCTGTAATCCAAAGTTTTTCTTCGGAATCATGTTCAGGGTAGTTAGAAAGTAAACACACTAAAAATCCTGGAGTCCATACTAAAAGGCAGAGAAAGCAGTAAGAGTGCTTCAGCTACAAACAATCCCAGCATGAAAGAAGCTGGCCATTACCTGAACTTCATGTTTAAAGAACTAAAAGATTTGTTTTACCTTCATTATAACAGTGCATGAAATCTTCATAAACTTTAAATGCTGCTTGTACTGGGCCATTGTTTAGTATTTCAAGCTGTATCGCTTTGTGATCTTCCACTAAGTAATTTGATTTTCCTGAATAAAAAAAAAAAAAAAAATCACATATATTAGTACATAGTTAAATCGTTTAATAATATATTACTAATCAAGTTTAAAATGATAAATCTACATTAATAATATCTTCTATAATAAACCTATTCGATACGATTGTAAAATAATAATAGGTACAGTGAAACCTCGACATAGAGAATTTCTTCTTAAATCGAAGTTTTTCCATTTTACATGTATCTGCCTATGATTCCTATGTTATTTTTACCTCTACAGATCGAAGTATTGTTTAAGAAGACATTGATATATCGAATTTTCAAAGATTTCTTAGCTTACACCGCACCTCTACAAAACGAAGTTTTTTTTATCGGAAAACCTCTACATATCGAAGTCGATTTCTTAAATAAATTGCATTTCGAATGAACACAGTTCGTTCTTCGAAGAATTGTCGTTCTCAGAACGCTATTTTTTTCTCAGGTAAACTTGTAACTCCTCCCCCCCCCCCCCCCCCCTCACGGTTTGTTTCAGCTTCTGATATAACACTTTTTTACAATAGAAAACTGTGTGATTGTGCAATCCATTATTTGCTGTTTCGGATGGTGCATTAGTGTCGTTTTCAGGTGGACAAACTAATATTTCAGATTTTTTCCAAAGCTCCGCTTAATTTTTTCACCAGTTTTATAATCGACGTTAATTATTGTTGTACGACTGAATATTTCAATAAAATATTTTTTTTTAAACAATAATGATAGGGCTTTATTGACGTATTTACAATTACAAATCATTTCGTATACATGTGCCGATCCTCTACGTGATATAGGGCTGTGAATAATCTTCACATATATATGCAAATATATAAGGTAAAATATGCAATTAAGTTTCTAAAATATGCAAATATCTATATTATTTAGAAAAATAAAAAAAGTGTGATATATACTTGTGCATAAGTAAAAATTTAAGTTTAAGTAACTAATTGCGCTGAAAAGGGAAACAATTGGAAGAAGATCATTAAAAAAAAAATACTAGTCAAATATTAAAAAGGAAGGGTATGTCAGCTGGACATCAATCAGTATCGAAACCAGAATTTTCTAATCCGGAGGAAGTTTGTGTAACCAAATTTTTTTTTCAAATTTTGGTTTCTTAGATTTTTTAATTTGTACTTTGCTGTTATACTAAAAATTGTGCAGTAGTTGATACAACTTTATCAAAACAAACACAATATAAAAAGGCTCAATCAGGGAGTAAAAAATCCTTAGCTATGCCGTCCTTCGGAAGGGACGTAAAATGGGGGTCCCGAGCCTGTGCGATGTCAGGTACTCGTAAAGATCCCTATCCTAATTATACCTGGATGCATAATTTAGGACTCCCTTTGTGTCGTTTGCCATAGCAGCATAAAATTTTTAAACGAAATAAATTAAAAATAAAAGGCTCAATCACACTTAAAAGTCTTAATTAAGAACTCACGTACATTCTTTCACATGCAGATCTTTTGTCTTTGCAAGAGTGATTTTTGGCATTTTAGGCATATACAAATAAACAGTTAACGAATGATGAAGGAGGAACAAAATAAATGTGAAGTAATATTTCAAGTATTTGAGCGGAGCAAGAAATATGAATTAATCCATTTAAACAATTCCAAGAGAAGCGAAACCGATCTAAAGTTCAGAGAAGAATCAGCTCCTCGCCAAACACGAGCTTATTCGTTTGGCGTGTAAAATAGAATAGAAGTCCCTAAATAGTCCAGTCAATGAGTGCTCAAATGAGGGGTGTAGAGCCCATGCGATAATTGTTTACTTCTTAGCTTCGTTAGTAATAGTTAGAAGGTAAACATACTAAAAGTCCCCGCCCCTGGGGGGTGGCTAACGGTGTGGGAGAGGGGAGACGTTCCATTTTTTTGGTTTTTCGCTAATATCTCGTAAACTATTTACTCTACAAAAACATGTTTCTAATAAACGTAAAAGCTAATTAAATTTACTATAAAATTTATCATATATAAATTTGCCGTAATTCTAACCGTTTACGAGACATACGTTATTGAAAATAGGTGATTTTCGGGAAAAAAAAAAAAAAAAACAAATGTCACCTCACTTTTTGTCAAACTTATGCTTCTATTACGTTCCACAATCGTTTCTCAGAAAAAAACGTCAGAATCGAAATTGTAGAGAAATAAATTTACTTTAATTTCATATATATGTTTCTGGTATTTGCTTTAAATGTTTAACAAAAAGTGAGGTAAACATTTTTTTTATTTCTAAAATTGTCTATTTTTAATAACGTATATCTCGAAAACCGTTGGAATTTCTACGAATACGTATATAATTAATTTTATAGGAAATTTAATGAGCTTTAATTTTGGTCTGCTACATATTTTCCACCGTTTTCGAAATATAATCCAAAAACAAAATTGGGACCTTCTCCCATCCCCCCACCTTTAGCTCAACCCCAGGGGCGGAGACTTTTAGTATGTTTACCTTCTAACTGCTCCTAACAAAGCTGTGAAGTCAAAAATTATCGCATATTTCATGCACTCTACCCCTCTCATTTCGGCACTCTTTATCATGATTCGCACTTCTCTGAAAAAACACGTTTATTGATACTCATTCCGAAACTAATTGTTCGATTCAAAATTTCTATTTTTGAATTATTTTTTTCTATTATCTGAAAGCTCCTTAAATTTACTATAATAACCTATATATGAAATTATATATAGGGATTTTTATCAAGCCCCATTAAATACCTATACTAGCACGTTAAAAACCGCTTACTATTTTATTTACTATTTGAAGTCCAAGTTTTTTTGGCATAGTTTTCACCATAACGCCGAAACTATTTGTCAGATCTGAAATTTATATTTTTCAACTAAAATCTGGTAAAATTTACTTTCAGGCCTTATATATGAAATTTTGTTTATGTCACGTAATACACCAAAACCTGAACGCTAAATATGTATGTTTTGACAAAGTATGACGATATTCAGAAATTCAGTGGGCTGGTTTAAGTGTATAACGTGACATAATTCAAATTTCATATATAGGGACTGATTGTGAATTTAAGGAGCTTTCAGATAAAAAATAAAAATTTTGTATCGAACAATTAGTTTCGGAATGAGGATTAATAAACGTGTTTTTTCAGAGAAGTTCGACCCCATATAAGGAGTGCCGCAATGAGGGGTGTAGAGTGCAGGAAATATGCGATAATTTTTGACTTCATAGCTTTGTTAGGAGTAGTTAGAAGGTAAATATATTAAATGTCCACGCCCCTGGGGGGGGGGGATCTAAAGGTGGGGGGAGGGGAGAAGGTCCCAATTTTGTTTTTCAATTATATCTCGAAAACGGTGGACTCTAGAAAATTATGTATTATATCAAAATTAAAGCTCATTAAATTTTCTATAAAATTAATTATTTATGTATTCGTTGAAATTCCAACGGTTTTCGAGATATACGTTATTAAAAATAGACAATTTTAGAAATTAAAAAAATGTTTACCTCACTTTTTGTTAAACATTTAAAGCAAATACCAAAAACGTATATATGAAACTAAAGGAAATTTAATGCTCTACAATTTCGATTCTGACGTTTTTTCTGAGAAACGATTGTGGAACGTTATAGAAGCAAAAGTTTGACAAAAAGTGAGGTGACATTTGTTTTTTCCCGAAAATCACCTATTTTTAATAACGTATATCTCGTAAACGGTTTGAATTACAACAAATTTATTAATAATAAATTTTATAGTACATTTAATTAGCTTTTATGTTTATTTGAAACTTATTTTTCTGTAGTCAATAGTTTTCTCCTAACTTCTCCTCTCCACCGTTAGCTCACCCCCAGCGGCGGGGACTTTTAGTTTGTTTACCTTCTAACTATTCCTAACGAAGCTATGAAGTCAAAAATTATCGCATATTTCATGCACTCTACTATATGTTTATTAAATGGACTAAAAGCTATTTTTCGGTTTTTATTTATATTTGATTTTTTTATTTGTTCAGAAACACAAGGTCAATTGCTGATATGCATAAAAAACTTAAAAGTGGAATCAGATTTTATGTTCCGTTCCGCTATTGGAACCAGTTTCAATTTGTCCAGATTAAATAAATAAATTTATATATTTTATTATAAACCAGTCAGTCAGAAATTAATTAATTTTTTATAATCCTTTCAACTTGGCATGTGTCGATTCACGGTTCCATCGATTCTTGAGGAAAGAATTTATATTGGTATCAGGAATCGATGATCCGAAGTCGATACCGCTGACATTGCCAATAGTTTTGTAATATATAATTGTTATCCTACATCGATTCTTCTCCTAACGACCAAGCCTCCTTTTTAAATAATTAAAAACAAATCCCATGAAATTGCAAGCCAACTTAAGTTTCTTGAAGATGAATATTTGTTATAAGAAACTGAAGAAATAAAATCACGATTTCTAATCAACGAAAAATGCCACTCAGTTAATAAAACCATTTTATTACACAATTTTGTTATTCTTAAGAGATGATAAGTCCAAAATAAAGATTATTTTCTATTTTATTACGTCTAAATTCTAGTTTTCCACAATTCAAATCCAGTTCATCTAATAGGGCATATAAAAAAAAATGACCGTTTAATCAAATTCCATAGTTCAAAAGTCTGTAAATATCTTAATGCTATTTATTATTTACCAATACTTAATAATCCCTTTAGTTCGCTCTTTAAGCTTGTTTACTAACATTGGACTTCTTCAAAAAAAGCCTTAGTTCAGTTATTTATTTCAAAGAAGAAACATAAAAATGCCCCACAAAATTCTCGTAATTTTATGATATTACTGGAAAAAAAAATTCCCAGCCGCTGAGGCAACTCGTGAAATTATTAAATATGAAGGGGAAGATGTCCTTGAAGAGCTCACTGCGCGGCGTTGGTTTCAAAAACTTAGAAGTGGAGATACGACGTTGGAAAGGAACAAGGGCTCCGGGTCAAATCCGTCCAGTAGTACTCGCGAACTTGCCAGACCTCGCACCTTTGCAGTACTACTTGTTTCGATCCATGGCCCATTTTCTTCAAAGGAAAAAATTTGATGAATTTGCGGAAGTTGAAAATGCTGTCCAAGAGTTCTTTGACTTGGAATGTTTACTGATTTATTTCTTAAATTAATGTTGTTGTTTTGTTTGTTTTTTTTTTTTTTTAGTAGCTATTTATTTTTAAACCAAGAATCGATTTCTTGGTATCGGTACCGAGGTTTATTATTTTGTCATGTTCTTATGCCTGACCTCAACTTCAAACTAATTCCACTTTTGATTCCATCGTTCTCTTTGAATACACAGGCCAACGTTGAAAAAACTTTTTTACTCAAAACACCTTATTATTCTGTTTTTTAAGGGTGCTAAATCCAAATATGACACTTATTAAGCCGTATCACCTACTATTTTTTCACATTTGTACATCAATATATTAAATTTTTTGATTTATTACAGAATTTAACAGCTTTTATATATTAGAAATAAAATTGTAAAATAATTTGTGCTGGATGTAGAAGAGTTGGCAGGACTGCTGAAACAGATATAGATATAGATGAGCGAGATGATGAAGAGTTCCAATGTGCTACAGCAAATATAGAGCCTAAACTGTTTACTCAGATTGAGCTTAACGACTTAGTTAGGGTTAACAAAAGAAAAAGCTGCTTGGTTCTCTACTAAAGGAAAAGATCTTGTTGGCAGTTGGAACTAGCATATATGTGTATAGGAAGAGAGAGCAGCAGTTTTCGAAATTTTTTGAACAAGATGGTGACTTAGTACACTGCTCATCCCAGGTCTGATCAAAGAGTTTGGTGTTGAATACAAAAAATAAGACTGGAGGCTGTTTATTGATTCTTCCAAAACTAGTTTAAAAGCTGTTTCATTACACAATAGTAACACTTATGCATCTATACCTGTTGGCCTTTCCGTATATATAAAAGAGAGCTATGAAATAGTGTTAAATAAAATTGGCTATTCGGCTCATGGTTGTAAGTGGTGGCTTGAAAGTAACATGCATGCTTCTTGGTCAGCAAGGCGGTTTTACCAATTTTCGATGTTTTTTGTGTGAATGGGACAGTAGAGCAAGGGATCAACATTGGTGCAGAAAGAACTGGCCTGTGAGGGAGTCTTTAAAACCCGGCGAGAAGAACATTCTCCGCAAAAACCTTGTAGATCCTAGAAACATTCTCTTACCACCTCTACATATAAAGTTACGCATCATGAAACAGTTATGCTTTATATTTATATGAAACAGTTATATATGCTTTTTTAAATTATATATATGGGTGTTACAAAATAACTAAGACCAGATTTGGATTCAGCACACAAAAATCTATAAAAATCAGATATTAAAGTAAGTTTTCAAAAATATGTTTTTTTGTTGGCCTGTGATATTACCATAAATTTATTCTTTATTTTTTATTTCATATAATTTCAAATATGCGATTATACTGTTAAATAAAAATATTTTGGGCTCTTACCATAATGTAAGTCTTCCTCATAAGTTTTGCTATATGATTTCTTGCACTTTCTGACGCATTTTGGTGTTTTTGCACGGCAAGGTGGGGGTGGTATTTTATATGGAATACAGCCCTAAAAAGAAGATCAACTTTTCAATAACTTTGTTTTGGTAACTAATAATAATTTAAAAAAATATATCCAATTGTGGTAGGGCCCGAAGGTAATCTAAAATGATAGTCAAAAGAGAGATTAGCTTATTCTTTAAAATACTTTAATCTATGTGTGTGCGTATATATATATATATATATATATATATAAATATAATGTATGTATATATATATAATTGCGTCCTTTATAGGCTTTGAAACGGTAAGAGATAATGCTCCATGTGAGGCAGCATTTTTCCCACATATTCAGGGGAAGATTATAGGCTTATTGATTGGATGCGTAATTTCCAGTATTCGCTATTGATATGACCATCAACACGGCACATGGACAATCAGTATAAGTTTGTGGACTAAATTTGGAAAACCCATGTTTCTCTCATGGACAGTTATATGTGGCCTGCTCACGCGTTGGAAAACCATCTGATTTATTTGTATACGCAACAGATGGAAAAACGAAAAATATTGTACATCCATCAGCACTTCTATAAAATGATTAAAAGTAAAAAAAATTAATTCATTGGAATTTTGTTCAATTAAATTGTTTGTTTTTTTATATCATTGAAATTTACAACTGTACAATTATCTGAATAAAGTAAATGAGCTGATAACGATTGCAATTACATGTCAAAGCTTGAAAAGAACTACTCATCGGTAGCACTTTAATAAAAATTCTACACTAGAAGATCTCTAGGCCATTTTCTTTTAAGACGCCTCGGTGGATTATTGGGAATGGAGTGGGAAGAAAGTTGAGAAACTAATGGATTCGAATGGTTTTGGGGCTTACTATGAAAGGATAGGTATATGGTTTGGGCTAACTCAGCAACATATGGAACATTAAGGTCTTTATGGATAAGCTTATTTGTGACAAAGTAAGTGGAATTTAGGATTTTTGGAAGGATTTTGGATTGTAAGAATTGGATGGTTTAGTAGAGCCCCAAAGCTCAACTCCGTACGTCCAAATAGGTCTAAATACAGTCATGTAAATAAGTCTTTTGTAATTTAATGAGAGCTTTGAACGTTTGTCTGGTAAATGTTGAAGTAGGGTTTAACGAAGTGCAGTTTCTTGTCGCTTTTGTCTTCAATTAAAATTTTAAACAAAATATAAAAATTACTCAAAATAAATCAAAAACTAGTATAATAATTGATGTACCGGTTTGCTAAGCGCGTAGCAACGCTACGTACAGCTAATAAATAAATAAATAAATGGCTTTGCGATGCAGAAGGTTCGATGCCGACACCACCAACATCTGACCTCACACCTTTCTCCAACCATCTTCATCAAAACTTAAAAAGACTATTTAAATGCTTCATTCGTTTTTTTTTTTCGCGATCCCGGGAAAACGCCCACAATTCACAATGTTATGCTCTTTAATTCCTAATTTTGCCAATATTTTCTAGCATTCTTACTTTACCTAACTGTCCAAACTAACTGTTAATTAAAAACTAAATTTTAATTTTCTGTTACTTTTTATTATTATTACTTTTTATTTTATTCTAAAAAATGTTACCTATTTCTGAAGGCTCTTGACTATTATTTTTTATTCTTAAGAGCCTTAATGTCCCTGAATATATAAAAATCATATTTATTTAAACCAAATCCCCATGATCGGCCCTAAGGCTATCTTCTTTTGTTTTATTGAAATGTAAAAATATATACAAATTTACAAAATATATACACCTAGTAAATGTGTTCACGACAATTACAATAACATGTAAAATCTGATAAAGAACTACTCATCAGTAGCACTTCAACTAAAATTCTACTCTAGAAGGTCTCTAGTCCATCTTCTTTTCAGACGCCACGGAGATTTATTGGGAATAGAAAGGAAGCCAGTTGAAGGAATAGTGGATTTGTGTGGTAAAGGAGTTTACTATGAAAGGATACATATTTGGTTTCGGCTAAATCAACCACATATGGGACGTTAAGATCTTTATGGATAAATTTATCTACTATATATTTGTCAAATATCACTCACTCATTTAACACGAAAATTCGGAAACCACTGAACGAATTGGAATGAAATTCAATTTGTAGCTTCCTCTAGGGCCGTAGGTGCTCGCTAAGAAAGGAATTTTAAAAAATCGGCCTGGTCCGTGGCTGAATCGCAAAAAAATGCGTTAAAATTTTTATTGGGTGAATAATAATAGATTAATTATCATATGGTATATGGGAATAAGCTAAGGTAAAAAATAGGTTAGATGTTTAAGCCGCACACTTTGACCACAAATTAAGTTCCCTCTAGTTGTAATCAAACAAAAATACGATCGATGTCGAAACCTTATAATATGGTACGTTCTGTAAACTCATGGTAGCTGCAGAGGTGGACCCTTACAAGTTTGATTTGTTTCGTGACGAGAGGCTATTAAAAGACTTTTGTTAAACAGGGAGTTAAAAGATGTGTGTTTTCTGATGATGACGCATAAGACCAGCCAGTTCGATGTACATATTCCTTACGAGCAACCCACCAACTTTGCTTCATCAGTAGCTTCGTCCCCAACTACTCTTCCTTCAGCTTTCCGGTCATAAGATAATTGTTCTGAACTATAATTGGGCCTTTTCAAATCGGCTTTTCTCAACCAGGCCCAAGTTGTATTTCTCGAATCTGGGCAAGTCGTACCTAGCCTTTCTGAATTTCATTCCTTGAACCTAGAATCTACTGTTGTGAACGACAAACAATAAAATGTTTTAAACAATTTATAGATATTTACTAACTTCTCCGCTTTTGTACAATCCGCCTGTTACAATTCCTTTATGAACCCAGTAGCTCCAGGCTTTGATTGGACTTCCTCCTTTACAACCTTTTCCACACTCAGTACAGCAAGATAAAAGATCTTGATCAGAGATCCGATCAGTTAGAGTTGCATTCGAATGGATACATAGGCGATCAGACATTGCACCTGCTGCACTCACAGCCTATAAGCATTTATAATTAAATGTATATTTTTATTATATATATATATATATATATATATATATATATATATATATATATATATATATATGTTATATATTATAATATAATATATGCTAGGAATTTAATAATAACATAAAATAAACTATTTTGAGTAACGCATAACAGTATAGAAGGATCAGTACAATTATTAAAATTATTAATAGAATTATAGTATCAGAAGGTATCAGCTGTTGTAACCATAGCAACGCTATGGTAGGTTACGTTATGTTATTAATAAAGTGTTTTGATTGTGTTATGAATGTTTTTTTGTAATTGTTAATAATGTAGGAATCTAATTATTTTTGAATCCCGGATTTTAAATAGATAAACTTCTCTTCACCTAAAAATAATGGGGTGTATAAAAAAAAATGACCGTTTTTGAAACAAATATTTGTATTATTATTTGTTTGGTATAAAATACAATTAATACTCAGAGTATAGTCCATTGTTATCTACCGTCATTACCCATCTGCTAGCCAATTGCTCGATGCCACGCTGATACCATTCCTTGGGATGGCTGTCAAAGAACTCTTGGACAGCATTTTCAATATCCGCAAAATTATCAAATATTTTCCTTTGAAGAAAATGGACCATGGATCTAAACAAGTAGTAGGCAGGAGTTCAAACCCATGAAGTTATGTAAACATTTCTGCTGATTGTTGAGGAGTAAGTTCGTGAGGGACCAGTCTACAGGTCTTTTTCACCTTCCCCATGGAGAGAAGATGTGACTAACAGTATCATTCGACACACCACATTCCCTGGCAAGTCTGCGAGTACTTGTGGACGGATTTGACTCAACAGCTTCCTTCAGAACCTCATCAATATTCATTAATGGCCGCCCGGAGCCCTTCTTTCTTTCCAACGTCGTATCTCCACTTCTAAATTTTTCAAACCAACGCCACGCAGTGCGCTCTTCAAGGACACCTTCCCCTTCATATATATATTATTATAATTTCACGAGTTGCTTCAGCGGCTGTGAAATGTTTTTTCTAGTAATGTCTCAAAATTACGAGAATTTTGTAGGGCACTATCATTCTTGTTCTTCTTTGAAGTAAATAACTGAACTGAGGGTTTTTTTTAAGAAGTCCAGTGTTAGAAACAAGCTTAGAGAATGCTCTAAAGGGATTATTAAGTATTGGTAAATAATAAATAGCATTAAGATATTTACAGACTTTTGAACTCTGGACTAAGATAACACGGTCATTTTTTTTATACGCCCTATTAAAACAGACCCTTTCAAAAACACCGAAATAGAGGAACTAAAATGTAATGGCCGTAAAGTTAAATACACGGGAAAACATGACGATGACTACAAAGATTAAAAGAAAATTCTAGACCATACAATAATTAGTGATGAACGTAAATTCAAAAGAAAATGGCTTAAAATTAAGTATTTACAAATCATTAGAAATAATAAAATCGTTCAAAACCATTCCAGGTTTTTTGTATCCAGTGGGTACAAAAAAATAAAAATAAAAATAGTCGTCTATAATTTAAATGTTATAATAGAAAACAATTTAATTTTATTATTAAATTTTTCATTAATATCATATTTTACTTTTTTGGGAGATTCTTTTTTTTTTGTTATTTATAGCCCTGAAGAAGGTTTGCAATGCAGATAGAAACCTCGGCACTCCATTAAAAGTTTTTTAACCTCAATGTGTTTGTTTTTTCTCCTGCCTGCATCTCAGACCATTGTGAAGTCAGTGACATTGAATTAATTCATTGTGCCTACGTTTACAATGCAAGCCATCATCAGGGCTTCTGTTGGATTCAATATCGATAAACGTTTATCAGATTAAATTGAGTACGATTTTCTTGAAAATGGATATATTTATCCATTGGTATACCAAGTTTTACTTACCCAACAACTTCCACAACAACCTTGATTTTGAATTTCAGATATTGTTGGACAGTCGGGCCATTTGGTTCTTGAATCAAAATCGTCTGGTATTGGTTCTTTTATTTTATAATCTTTAGCATCTAATTTTCTCAAGGAGGAAAGTTCATACGAATGGGCTGGAAAAGTTCCCATTAAGTTTTTGATGTACTTATATGGCGTTTTTCTATGGAAATTCCTTCGAGCCTAAAAGTAAAAACCAAAAATCATAATTTTTTTTTTCTGTGGTTTCAATAACCTTAAAATATACTGATTTTAAATTAATTGGTTATTAAAAAAGTGAAAATATGTGGATAATAGGAAAGTTTCGAAATTGACCGATAGGTGGCGAGCGCCATGCTACATGAGAAGTTACAAAATTACGCTGCTATATAGAGCTTGAAGCTGATAATAAAATTTACTTATTTTCAAATAAATTATTAAAAGATTTATAAATATGCAGTAGGAAATGTAGATCACAGTGAAATTTGAAAATCGACCGGTTAGCGTCATTCTGCAATAGAGTTTACAAGGGTAAAACTTCTGAATCCATCTGTATCAAATATTAACTACATCAGCTTCATAGTTTTAGGAAGGCTTAGCAATAATCAAATTTACTATAATATAAATTGAAATTTACAATTTTTAGTAGCAGAAACGAGGTTTGCAGCAATGTCATATACTTTTATGATTAGAAATTATAAACCAACCAAATGAAATCAGTAAAATTATTATGCCTAGTAAAAATTATTACCAAAAAAATGTTTCGTTCCTTTGCTTTTTGATAATTTGTGAATGCAGTCCATTATTAATCCAGTCAATGAGCGCTGAAATGAGGGGTGTAGAGTTCATGGAATTTGCGATAATTTTTGACTTCACAGCTTCGTTAGGAATAGTTAGAAGGTAAACATACTAAAAGTCCCCACCACTAGGGGGTGAGCTAACGGTGAGGGGGAGGGGAAAAGTTCATTTTTTTTGTTTTTTCGATAATATCTCGAAAACGGTTGACTCTAGAAAAATATGTTACAAATAAACATTAAAGATAATTAAATTTCCTATAAAATTGATAATATATAAATTTGTCGTAATTCTAACCGTTTACGAGATACTCGTTATTGAAATCGGTGATTTTTGGAAAAAAAAACAAATGTTACCTCACTTTTTGTCTAACTTTTGCTTCTAGTACCTTTCACGATCGTTTCTCAGAAAAAATGTCAGAATCAAAATTGTAGGGCATTAAATATACTTTAATTTCATATATACGTTTCTGGTATCTGTCACAAATAATTTACAAAAAATGTGGTAAACATTTTTTTAATTTCTAAAATTGTCTATTTTTAATAACGTATATCTCGAAAACCGTTGGAATTTCTACGAATACGTAAATAATTAATTTTATAGAAAATTTATTGAGCTTTAATTTTGATCTGCTACATATTTTTCTAGAGTCCACCGTTTTCGAGATATAATCGAAAAACAAAATTAGGACCTTCTCCCCTCCCCCCACCTTTAGCTCACCCCGGGGGCGGGGACTTTTAATATGTTTACCTTCTAACTATTCCTAACAAAGCTGTGAAATAAAAAATTATCGCATATTTCATGCACTCTACAATGTGTTTATTGACCTATATCTTTAAGGGTTTCTTAATAGTATTTGTACATCTGGATTACCAAACCATACATTAAAATTAAAAGTTGGATGTTCTGTTATGCTTTTACTTAACCTTCAAACGCCTAATTAGTGCAATTTTAACCAGGTTTTAAAATGACTGCTATGCGTGAAAATATTATTGAAGAAATAATGTTCCATTGCATACTTCAATAGAAAATTTTTATGGATAAACAAATGAAATTTCAGTTCGTTGTTAAAATTGTCTACTTAAAATTCTTTACTTATGAGAGCGGGGGATGCTAGTGGTTAAAATTTCCTTTGATTTATAAAACAAATTTTAAAAATTAAAATAATTACCTTCCATGTTTTGCTTGGCAAATCATCACAATCGAACGCCACTATCGATATTGCACAAGCTAATAATATTAATACTTGTATTTCCATCTCCTGCTATTCCTTTAATAAAGATACAGTTATTATGTATTTTTTTTTTTTTTTTTTTTTTGCCAAACCCTTGTTTTACTGGACTATTGAAGATAGGATTTCCTTTCCATAGATTCCTTCCTATAACGAACTGGGAATCAGAATCACCACATATGATATAGATATAGTGATTTAGAGATATAGAGATCATATATATATATATATATATATATATATATATATATATATATATATATATATATATATATATTATTTTATTTTTTGAAGAGAAAAGATTTGACCCGGTCGGGATTCGAACCCGAGTTTCCACCTCTCTAGTGATTACATTTAAATTTGGATCTCTTGACAATCCATCTCTTGACCTCAAATCTCGATTTAACACACCATAAAACTCTTATATGTGAAATTTTATTAAAATCAAAAAATATTGATTTTTTTACCCCTTTCGAGGAGGTTAAAATTTTGAAATTGAGATTTCATCAACATTTTCTACCGGCCAACAACTGCTGTGTTCAACCGATTGCAATAGTAATAGCATCACTAGAATCAGCATACATTCTACTTTTTATCCATACCTTTTGATTTACTCCCGATTTTAGTGGACAAAAACTGATGTGAATGAAAAAATCCAAGGTCAGCTATAACTTGAGACATTTCAATAAGGGGAAATCCTACAACCTCCGGATTTGGGCTAAAAAATGCAGTTTTAAGGCTTCTAGATGACCTTAAAATTTTGTCTTAATCGGTTGCGAAATATGTGAGATAGCGCAATTATTTACATTTTTTCAGAAATTGACAGCCCCTTCCCTTCTAAAATCCTACACAATAAAAAATATATATACCTGATATAATTTTAGATATATCAATATATATATATATATATATATATATATATATATATACAGTGGCTCTCAGTCAAAATGATACTCCAGGATATTTATAGATTTCTTTGAATAAATGAATAATTTAAATTATATTACATTAAAAAAAATAATGTATTGTGATCACTAAACATCCTAGTAGTATGTACTTTTTATATAAACATATAAAAATAAGCAAGGGTATAATTATAAAAACAAAACACATTTGTTCACAATTACTTATCTCACAGTGAAAATGATACACCTTTGTTTTTCCCCAAATATTTGTTTACCTTAAACTAGTTTACTTTAGTTAAACTCTTGTGTCGAAAGTTTCTGGCTCTTTTCAGATCGAGTTGAACGAAATATTTCCTGTTTTTGAACATTTTTTCGATAATGGGGGCACACAGAACATTAAAGGAACGTGAGTTGGTCATTAAACACTTTAATAGCGGAAAATCTTCAAATCAAATAGCTGAAAAAAAAAAAAAGCTTTTTAAAAAGCTGTTCAACTGTCCTGCATATAGTGAAGAGATTAATAAAAGAAAAGCGCATTGCCATAAAAAAGGTTAAAGCACTATAAACATTTCAACTGATAGGAATGAGACTTACATCGTCTAGGAAATTAAAAGAAATCATATTTGAGTGCACCCAAATAATCAAGAAACGCTTAGGTAAGCCAGTAAGTGCAGAAATAGTGCGGTGTGTTCTAAGAAAAAATAAATTTCATGGACGAGTAGCTTGGAGAAAATATTTCATCAGAAACAAAATCAAGCAGTTAGGATACAATTTCTAAATGAATATTTATTGAAGGACTCTGAGTTTTGGACAACCCTAATATTTGCTGATGAAAGTAAATTTAATATTTCTGGGTCCGATGGCCGTTGTTATTCGTGAAGGAAACAGGAGAAGAGCTAGCGAAAAAAACAAAACAAATTACACACAGTGAAACATTGAGGTAGGATTGTTATAATGAGGGGGTGTATGGCGGCTTCTGGTGTGGTCAATCTTCATTTTATAGATGGAATAATTAACAAGAATATTTACGAAAACTTTTCAAGAGGAATCTTGAAACAAAGTGTGGAAAAAATGTTGCTCAAAGATAAGTTTTGTTTTTACCAGGATAATGATACCAAACTCTCAACTATGTTAGTTAAGGAATGGCTTCTTTATAAATGCCCCAATTTTTTTTAAACTCCAGTACAGACACCAGATAAAAATATGAAATCACCTGTAGGGAAAATTATAGGTAGAAATTAGAAAACATGAGATTTTCTGAAAAAAAAAAAAAAAGTTAAAAAAATATCCACTCGAAGAATGGAAAAAGATAATTCCGGGATCCGTAAAAAAAAATAGTCAACTCCATTTCAGACTAAAAGAAGTGGCTGAAATAATTGCCTTCAAGGTGTTGAACTAAATTAATACTATTCAAAAATTAATGAGAAGTGAGGTGTATCATTTTGACTGTGAGGTGAAATTATTGTTCATCTTTCGTTTTTTATTTTATTTTTTTTAAATAATCAAAGGTGCATGTTTTCCCTACAAAAACTGTTAAAATTTCGGAACCTATCAAGAAAAGCCAAGGTAATTATGAGACTGTGATCCGTCCCATTGTAGCCTACGGCTGTGAGACATGGACCCTCGCCAAGGAAGAGTCCTTTTGGTATGGGAGGGAAAAGTATTAAGAAAGATTTTTGGTCCGATTTTTCAAGAAGGAATTTGGAGGATCTGCCCAAATAGAGAGCTGAGTACACTCTACAAAGTGTAAGTCTCCTCAAAAACATATCGTTTGACCAACTAGGTCACCGGTAAGACATGTTCCTTGTTAAAAATCGGTGAATTGACTCAGTTGTGCCCTTAAGTACATATCGGACAAAAATATTTAACCATACACGAATACTCACAGATAACGACGAAATCGTCTACTAGGATTTATCTTGACACAGGACAGTACTTATACCATGAATGGTCCATAAAAAACCTTCTAATCCATAATTTACGAGTGTTTTATTTGACAGACGAACATATAAATTAATCATGACTTAAATGTTAAAATAAGATAAATGCATTTTATCATAAAGTTATTAAAATAACAAAAAAAATAATAATAATAATTTTACCAATGGTCTGATGAAAGATTTTTAGATGGATATGTCTTTTGAATGGGAGCCTATACTTTTTTGGTGTAACGTTTTTATTCACATTCAAAAATGAAACCCTTTAACACGGTCTAGCTCTGATGGTGTTGCTCAGATGGAAAACTTACCAATAATTTTCTAATCAGAAATTTGTCAGAAAATATTTTTTGTCATTTAACATTTATCGCTAGGACCTACCGTTTACCAGTTATATTAGTTTGAATAAAAAAGCCACGTTTTGCCTTCATTTTTTAAGTTTTGTGGCTCTTTTGATACGATCTAGTTCTGTTGGTGTGTTCGGATCGAAGATTTCTCTTCCAGAAGCCTATGGAGAACATTTTTTGTTACATAACAATGTCGCAACGACCTACCGTTTAGGAGCTATATTGGTTCAAATGAAAAAAAATCACGTTTGGAACCCATTATTTCTCTCTACTTTGTTTATCTTGTTTAATCAGTAATTTTTAATTTAATTTAACTATTTATTTAGCTCAACTCGCATGCGAGTCTTGGCTTCCTCCTACAGTAATCGCAGCTATTAAAATTTAAAGTATTAAGATTGTTAAACCAAAAAACCTCCTCATATTCTAGAACTATTAACTCTGCCTCTCCTAAACACTAGATTCCAATAATTTAACCTGTATACCCCCTCACATAAAACTGCTTAATTTGAATAATAGCAACTGGCATGCTATTGGGTTATCACACGTGAAATGTCCGATTGTTCTTTATAGAGGATTAAAGCACTGCCTACTGATTCCTATCAAAATATTTACTATCTATAATAAAGTACTTGTTAATGTTATATTTTGTAAACTGTCTTTTTTTTTTTTTCCCAAGTAGGCATACAGATTTTAATTCCGAACGATTTTTTTTTTTTTTTTTTTTTTTTTTTTTATTTATTTATTTATTTTTTTTTTTTTTATTTTTTTTTTTTTTATTTATTTATTTTTTTTTTATTTTATTTTTTTTTTTTTTTTTTACAAAGTACAAACTTTGTCATTCCGCTGACCAGGCAGCAAGAGATGATAATCATGCGTTTGGTGAAGGAAGTGCTAATGAAAGAACCATCCATAATTGGTTTACAAAATATTCCTCAGGAGATACGACATTAGAAAATCTGCCCCGTGGACGGGACAAACAATTGATTCAACATCATACTGCCAAGAAATTGACCAAATGCATCAAATTTTGATGAAGCAACAGTCGGTACTGGTAAACAGGAAAGGACCTATCCTTGTTCATGATAAGGCCCGTCCTCATGTTTCAATATAGACCGTGAATAAATTAAAGGGTAGGGCTATAAAGTCATACCCACAGAATACAGAATCTGATAGAAGCGGTGGGTAGGTGGGGGGAGAAGGCTCCCGGCTAGGAGCGCTATCCCCACCACCTTAACCCCGGCTGTCCCAGTCAGTGCCACTGTTTGTCCTGTGTTTATTTGAAACAATTGGTAATTGTTAGGTCTCTGTTGTGTGTATGTGTTTTATTTTTTTTTTATATCTCAATTGGATTAAAAAATGACTTGTTGTGCCGCTTTTGGATGTTCTAGGAAAGAGCCCCACAAGGATTTAAAACCTCCGTTTTAAAACCTCTGTTTGTTTCGTTTAACGTCACTTTATGCTGCTATGGCTAATCGGACGATGCTACGGTGGGAGTCCTAAATTTTGCCTATCCAGGTATAATTAGGATAGGGATCTTTAATGAGTACCTGACATCGTACAGGCTCGGGACCCCCATTTTACGTCCCTTCCGAAGGACGGTATAGCTGAGGATTTTTTTACTCCCTTTAAAAAATCCTAAGGTCATCTGCCGGGCTGCGAACCCGCTATCTTGGGTTTAGTAGGTTGCTATGCTAACCACCACACCACAGGTGACCCCACACACAGTTTAATTTTTCAATAAATTGAGAAAGAAATCTTCCTTCCCTTTCGCCACAGTAAAAATATGTTTATTGTGGAGCTTTTTTAACTTTATTTTAACTCCCCTATATTAACAATAGTAGTTATTCTAACCACATAATACAGAATATTCCGTATATTCAATTAGGATTGATAAATAAATTGCCAATTCTATTGCAATTATTTTTATTTGAAAACTAGTTTCGAATGTTAAACATTAACATATTAAGACGACGTTTTACAATAATAATACAGTTTTAGATTTGAATGAATCTTTAAAAGGTAAACAGTTCCAATTTTAACTTTTATTTTTTCCTCAGCTTCATTTCAGTTGAAGAGGAACGAAATAAGTGGGTTCAAGCCCTGAGGCAAGAAAAATGGAAGCCAACAAATACAAGTGTTATTTGTTCAAAACATTTTAAAGAGCACGATTTGGACAGATCTTTTTCATTTCGAGTAAATCTAAAGAAAGTTGCAATTCAGTCGGTTTTTTGATTTCCCGGATCATTTGAGACAGAAGATTAAATTTGTGTTTACTTTCATTTAGATGGAAAGCGAAATTGGAATTTTGGAACTTATTAGTGTATGCTCTTATATGTTCTTATTTACTCTTTGATTTACCGATCGTCCCGTGTATTTTGCTTCACAGTCATTACATTTTTTGGAAAAGATCTATTTTGTCTTCCGGTGAAGAGAAGTATGATGACAGTGGTTTATCTATTTAAATGCAGGGTTAAACCTAATTTTTTTCATTCTTCCCGACTTTAGCGGATATTGGGCCGTAGTATGGTATCAAAATATTTTGGTTGGGGTAGCTTTTTTCCTCTGGGGGTGTTTTGTATATATTATTCATAGTTTTTTTTTTTAATTTCTTTGTTATAATTTCGTTCATTTAGCGGTATATTTCAACGGCGGTATATCATGCTATTACATGCTGCGAGTTTGTGTGTTTAGTGGTGCTCCTGGCATTGTTGTCTATAACCTACATCTGTGTGTGTGGGTTTCCCGTATTTATGAAATTCGTGTTATTTATTGTTTATGGAGATTTTTATGTCTAAAAAATTTAAATTCATGATGTGTGAGCTAGTTTTGAATGAAGGATTTTCCGTTCTAATTTATTCATAAAAGATCTGCTAGAAGGGGTGAAGAGGGGACCCCATTGGTAATCCTTCTTCCTGTTTATTAGAAGTATTGTTAAATTGAAAATAATTATGTTTTATGCAAACTGACTTAAATTTTAAAAGTCTAATTTTTCTAGTGGTTGAAGATAAGAACCGGAAGATTAGTTCTTCAAAAATTTGTATTGTTTTCTTGTTGTTGCCATCATACTTCCCTTCACCAAAAGACCAAATAGACCCTTTCCAAAAAAAAGCGGCGTATACGAATTTAAAAAGCAATGCACTGTGAAGCAAAATACACCGGAAAAACCGACGATCGGTAAATCAATGGTAAATAAGAAACATATAAGAGAATAACACTAATAAGACCCAAAATTCCAATTTCGCTAATCCATCTAAATGAAAATAACCACAAATTTATAAAGACTCGGGAGTAAAAAATTTTACATCAAGTAGAAAAATAGCCTAAAATTAAATACTTTTGAATCCCTATAAATAAAAAAATCGTTTAAACCGATCAAGATTTTTGTTTAAATATCAGGATTAACATATCCAATAGCCCCATTTTAAAGTTTGTTTCCCATAGGAACGAAAAACCAATGAGTCTAAGGAAACCCCATTGTAAATCTAAAAAAAAAATTAAACTACCTTTGTCTTTACGTTTGTCGGTGTACTCTTTTGGTTAAATCTCCAAACTATTTACCCGATCTAAAAAAATTTTTTTTTATCTGAAAGCTGGTTAATTTACTGTCTAGTAAATAAATAAGTAAGTAAATAAGTAAGTAGTAAGTAAATAAGACTCTATGTATTAAGTTTTTTTATTAAGTCCCTGAAACATCCATCCAGCACGTTAAGAACCCCATTACTAGATTGTGAAATTCTTATTTTTTCGGCACATTTCTCGTATTACGAACTCCAAAAATATTTGTTCGATCTCGAATTTTTTTTCATCTCAAAGCTGGTTACATTTACTATCAGATACTATATAGAAAATTTTAATTAATTTTGGTTAAATACCGTTGCCCCAGCACGCTACAAGCTGAAAAACGTTTATAAAATCCAATTTTTTTTATTCATTTTCTCCTAAACAATTTGTCCGATCTTAAATTTCTTTTTTTCCATCTTAAACTACTTAAATTATCTATCAGGTTTCTGTATATCAAATTGTGATTACAATTTTCGGTTGTCCTTCACAGTTCTAAAAATATTGATCGAATTAAAAAAAAATTAATATAACCAAATTTGTTACGAATTCTCTTAGCTTTAATAATATATGGAAGACAATGTGCTAAAAGTATCGCTTCCCGAGTTACTTGTTCTAACGGCTAAAACGTACAATTTTCAACAATTTCCCCCTCCCCTGCCAAAACCCGATGATCTTCGAAGAAATCTTTTTAACACATTTTAGAGCTAAGGTTAGTGAACAATTTCCAGTAGTCAGATATTTTTTAAATCTAAATTACCCTTCATTATATAAACATATTAACTTTAACTACTATAATTTTTATTTATAGCAATACCCATTTAATATAAACTATTCATTTGTTAAATAAACATTTCAATTTAAAAATTTAAAAATAACTTTTTTTGAAACAAAAAAAAGTTCAATTGAGATATTAAAAGAAATATATTATATTAAATATAGCTATTTAACATTAGTAATAAGAACTGGAATGGTCATCCACAACTTTTGAGATGTTTATAATATATATATTTCAAAAAGATATAGTTAAACTCAAAGACAGTATAACAAAAATGCAATTCAGTCGGTTTTTTGCTCTCATCATTTCTGCCATTAAATTATTGCTTATACCGCCTGCCATCGAAATATATTGAATTTGCGACACGAATCGACACTTTTTCGTCTTTAATAAGGCATATATGCTTTACCCAATACGTAGGTATTTAAACTTAAAAGTTTAATGTTGGATTTTTTTATTTTAGGAAAGGGGGCCAATAAAAAGGCTTGCGACCCCATTGAAAAATATTTGGTCTCCAAATGAAGAGAAATTAAAAAAATATTAGAGATCACTAATAAAAACATAAACGAGCTGAAAAAACAACTTGATGAAAGATCTGTATAGCTTCAAAATACAGCTGATTCATTAAGCTTCACTGAAAATTCACTTTCTGCCAAAAAAAAAAAAAAAAAAAAAAAAAAAAAAAAAAAAAAAAAAAAAATACTGGTTGAAAAGAAAAAACAAATTTAAAACCTACGCCGAAACGTTATGCGGTATAAGAAGAAAAACTGTGCCTACAAATACAGTCTACGAAAACTGTGTGAAGAAAAAAAGAAAATAAACTAATTAAATGGAGAATAGAAAAGTTGCTTTCATTACTTCTAAAACAATAACTTGGGAGATCCTTTTTTTCTAGATTTCCACATTTTTCAGAAGATGGCTCTCAATACTCATTATTAATCAGATCGATCGGAATGATATTTTATAAAGTCTGAATGCACCATTTTTTGAAAAATATCAATGATAATACACATAAAAATAAAATAATATCGAAAAGTAATAAATTAGTAATTTTCTTATGGTAATATTTTGTTTTATTTTCGTTTCTAAACTATCTACCTATGCTTGAATTTGATAAATTTCTGAACAATTAGATGGAGTCCAATAAAATTCGTAAGAGTTAAAGTCTAAATATTAGATTGTAAAGTTGTAAATAAGGCTGAAGGGCGGGGTGAAGGTGGTGGGGGAGAGCCGGCCGAACTGGAGCCACGGGGACTGTACGGCATTAGTGCCTCTGCCCCTTCTACTATATTCTGTATTCTGAGGTCATACCACACCCCCCATATTTCCCTGGATCTATCCCCTACCACTTTTTTCGGAGTTTGGACAACTTTTTGCGAGGAAAATTGCTTACTAATGATTTAGACATTAAAAATGCATTTTCTGAATTCCTTTTATCACGTGACTCAACGTCTACCAAATCTGGGAGAGAAAACTTGGTAAGCCGTTGGCAGAATTGCATCGAAAATGATAGTAAACACTTTGAATAAAAAATATGTCAGATTTGATCTCAAATTTTTATTTTCTTCCTGGTCCTCCTACCTACTCTCCCAATTGTTTGGCATGAGTAACCCCGGACTTTTTTTTGTGGTTTAGTAAAGTTTTTGTCACAGAACCTCAATTTGACCTTCAAAGTTAACCTTCCATCGGTCGAGCCATTTTCCGTAACACGAGCGTTTTCCGTTTTTTTTTCCATATTTTGAATTAAATCAATTAAATAATATATTTTGAACATTCTACATGTAAAGTAAAGTTTACGTTATGTTCAAAATATTACCTGATAGAATAATAATTTGAACGTTAATGAAAATAATAAAAAAACAAATTTATAATTAGATAAATTAGCATCATCTCCATCACTCAGCGTAGGTTTCTGTATCATGATCTAGAACATTTTCTATTTCCTCTTTACTCAATTCCAAATTATTATTTGATTGTCCAGTCCTTTTCGTCTAGCTCCTGCAAAATTCAAGGAATATATTCCAATTTTATAGGATTCTTCCTAATCAAAACTATCTGAATAATTAATACCTTGCTGACTAAGATAAGAAAGGGACGAGAAAAATCCAAATCGAGGGCAACTCTAAATATTTTTTAGTCAGGAAACTATTTCTTCTACCACATAGAAAAATTACTAGCGGCAAATAGAAGAGTATCTCGAGGAATAGCTAAAGCCAACTATGCGGGAAGCTCACGGGAAGCGAGAGAGAGAGAGAAAACAAGTCGAGTGTAGTACAAAATAACCACGTCTAAGTATAAAAAATACTTTAATGCGTTTCAACCTGCCTTGCAGGTCTTCTTTAGAGCTTTAATGAACAATATACTTGATGTGACAAAAATAACAGACCGATAAACAGATGGCAAATGGCAAGGATAAAAAACTGATTTATCTACTTTTATCATTATTAATTTTAATGTATGAGTCAGTAATCCAGATTGAATGAGAATAATTATTACTTTATTATTAGCGACACATCGTTCTAAACTCCACTAGTCGTACCAAATATCTCTCTGTTTAAATAATAATTTGAAAATTGAAAATAAGTAAGTCTTATTATCTGTTTCAAGCTCTCGATAACACATAACACATATCTAGATACAATACCATTGTAATCTCTCTTGCAAAATGGCGCTCAGTCGAGTTTTAAACTTTAATGGAATGCATACATTTAACTAACATTCAGTTGAAAATAAGTTAATTTCGTACAGATTGGTTCAGTGGTTTTCGTGTTTAGTGACAACAAACAAAATATAGCTTATCCTTTTATAAAATAGTATAGATAATCTACAAAAGTTGTTGCTTGATATGTACGCAGCCAGACAATTACGTCTTTTGTACTTTCGGGTTATTCTTAACTCTCTAGTGCATAGTGTAGCATATCTGCAACATTATATTTATACTGATGCCAGCGAACTCTGTTTGCGTTTTCTGGAAATAAATCTTGTATTAGAGATATTACATCATCCCTCTAGGCATGAGAGGACTTTGCATGCCCTAACTGGACCAGACATGTCTGTAATTGTCACTTACATCCTTCCTACCAGTAAAGTGTTCTTATTTGTTTTTATAACATCCATTGTGTTTTTTTTTATCAAATAAAATTTCTGTGGCTTTTCCCAAGATATGTAGTTTGTACAATATCAATGAGGATAAAATTCTTGTTTTTTTATTATCAAGATAAATCACTTTTTAGTTATGTGCAATATAATTTATATTATTAATTAAAATGGTTTGTAGGTAAAAAAAAAATTTTCAGTATTTTTCTGTTAATAACCTGACCAAAACATATTCAAAAAAACTTATTAGAATGAAAAAGAAAAAAATCATGCACTAAAGGGTTAAGAGACAAGGTGTTCCTGATTAAAGATTACTTTTAATTTCTTCCTTTATATAATAATATTTTGTTATGATTCCAACATAATATCCACAACGGATACTACTATTTGTATCTTGAGTTTAACACCCTCTTTTGTTCCAACTAGAGGTTATCTATGGTTCAAGGTATTCCAAAGAAGAAGATTTATCGTTTGATCTTCGTTGTTAAACGATGGTCGTTCGTTATCCCGCACTTGTTTCATCATTGCCAATGTTTGACAGCCGATAGCTGATTGATGGGATCTTAAACCATTTACTTTTGAATCTTCAAAGAAATACTCACACGGCTTATTATGTTATTTTATTTTTCAACTATATTTAATGATTTGTTACGCGGATATCGGCGGCAGTAACAATGGTGGAACGGCTGCTATCGACTTATATATTTTAAACTATGAATTTGTTTTTTAGAGAATGAAATTTACTTTTTCCGTTTTCGTTCGGTGAATATCTTTCTTTTTAAGTGCCATGGCAACTCTAGATCCTTCAGAAATCAGTTATGTAGAAATGGAAAACGAAGAGAAACCATTTAGTAAGTTGACATTATAAGCAATAGAAAACTTTCGAATCTAGTATTTTCATTTATTTATTTTTTTGCTTTGTATCTCATTTTGTTTTAATTATTGATTATGGTGAGTTTGAGATTTGATCCCTTCTGAATAACCTAGTTCTTATCCTAGATTGATTGAAAACTAATAATGATAATCATTCCATTGATACTTCATTTGTTCACTTCTCAGGAAATTAATACCTGTTCTTTGTCTGGGGATGAATGTATAAAGTTTTAAAATTTAAAAATAAAAACATTTAAAATTCTTGTATAATTTTGCTACTTCACTAGCAAAGTTTAAAAACTAAAATTAATATTATTACTGTAACATTTTTTTAAACTTTTTCTTAGAATTAATAGGAAAGTGATATCTGTGAATGTGAAGGTGTCTAATTGTATAAGATTGAGACTAACTGTTAAATAGTATATCTTTTAAGGGTTGTGGGACTGATTTATTAACCCTTTTTAGGTCAAACATTCATATTTAAAATCAGTTAATTTCACTGGGTTTTTTTAATGGTCTAATATTGAATTAATATTTTTAAAAAAGTAATTTACTTTTATTTATTAAAACTATTTTGTTTTTTAATCTCATTTAATGTTTTTGAACGATGGGGACCCTCCGAAAAATCTATCGAATGATGGTGTACTGAGTTACACCATGCCTTGAAAAGGGTTAATCTTATACAATTATAAATATTATAATTTATAATTTTATCATCCATTTTTTTGTTTATGAGAAATGTTGATTGGAAAGTGATCTGAGTTAATCTATTTTGAATTCTTATAGACCTTGTTAGGATAGTCTAAAAACCATTTTAATGAGCTAACAGATATTATGTATTGATTTCTTGAATAGTAATTATAAATATTTATATTAGTAATTAGTATATTGCCCTGTTTGTTAGAGCTTAGTGTACTTACATACTCCAACTAGAACAAGAAGGCATGCTTTCTTACAACCTAATAATTCTAAACAAAATTGTAACACTCAAATTCATTTCGATTATCTGCCATTAATATCAACCTGGTAGGAATCACACCCTCATAACATTCTGTACCTTGTAAACTATGCTCGACCATCATGGTCTTCTGATTACTATTTTTTTTTTTTTTTTTTAATTCTTATTTTGATTAACACTTATTATTAGGACTGATACAAGTTTTAAAAATATCAAAACAGTAACCATTAGTGACCCTTTTCATTTTCGTCTATCAGTCTAATCTTGATTGCAGGGGTCACCTGTGGTGTAGTGGTTAGCATAGCAACCTACTAAACCCAAGATCGCGGGTTCGCAGCCCGGCAGATGACCTCAGGATTTTTTAAAGGGAGTAAAAAATCCTTAGCTATGCCGTCCTTCGGAAGGGACGTAAAATGGGGATCCCGAGCCTGTGCGATGTCAGGTACTCGTTAAAGATCCCTATCCTGATTATACCTGGATAGGCAAAATTTAGGACTCCCACCGTAGCATCGTCCGATTAGCCATAGCAGCATAAAGTGACGTTAAATGAAATAAACAAACAAACAATCCTGATTGCATGTATTAACTTATTCATTTGTCAGAAAATAGTGCATATTGTTCGTATATATTCAGTTTAACTGAAAGTTTGAACACAATAAGTGCGTTTTCTTCAGAATTGAACATTCTTATTGAATCAGATCATTAACTTTCTCGATTGATCTGTAAAAAAATATTTCAAACTGAATACTGTCATAGAAATTATACTTTTTGACAAAAATAAGACAGTTTAGGATTTTTTTTTCCCCCTTTGTAAATATCCTAATTAATAATTAGTTATTTTAAAGGAGAAAATCTGTGAATGAAAATCAAAAAGTCGAACGACAACAAAAATAAATTTAATATAGTAAAAAACAAAACTGTATTAGCTAATCAGAGTCATTTTACAGAATAAACTACTGAGCATTTATTTATTTTGATGTTTGACCTAATTCTTTGTTTTGAATTTTCAATTCTGGAATATTAAATCATGAAAAAAATACTGAAAATAGAAAAATAATGAAAGTTATATACTTAAATAAAACAAAAACTATTCAACTCCGATTTTTGTTTTGTTTTTTATGTCTAGTATACTCTAGTTCCTTAATGTACATTACATTAAGTACATTAGAATGTTTTCTAAAGGTGATAATTTGCCCATTCTCATAAGTAAAGGAGTTGGATAATTTAAACTAATAATTGAAGTTTTATTTATCGATAAAAATCTTGTATTATAGAAAACATGCAAAAAGGGAAAAAATGAATTTATAAGACATCTGAATATACTTTATTTTGAGTTTTGTCTTTCGATATTATGAGAATGATTTGATTGTTAGGGTTACCAGTTCTGTGAAACCCTACATATTATTGACCGTGAGAAAAACAGTCAGTTCAAAGATTCACTATGTTTCTTTAAGGGATGGAGAAGAAGATGATCAGGGATGCAGTCAAAGAGGAACACCATGTCTAAGAAGAAATTCTTTAATACATGCCAACGTTTCGACCTGCCTTGGAGGTCTTCTTCAGGGCCACCGAACCACACTTGTGAGGAGAAGGATGACGACTGGATTGTTGGCCCTGAAGAAGACCTGCAAGGCAGGTCGAAACGTTGGCACGTATTCCTCTTTGACTGCATCCCTGATCATCTTCTCCATTCATCATAACAGTCAACTATACTCTTATCATTATGTTTCTTTAAGTCTGGCCTTTTAATTTTAATACCAAAAAAAAAAAAAAAACTTCAGGAAATCTTAATCATTTGAATTGAAATGGATAATTAGTAGGAATCGTCAGGATTCTAGGAATAAATGCAATTTTTCCAGTTGGTGTTCCAGTGAGAATTTCGCCTCAATATTTCTATGTATAGTTGTAATTTTAATCTGATACAATCGCACTGATTAGGTGGTTGAAAGTCACCTAAAAGCGTAAATGGACATCCATATATGATTTGGTATTCCACACGGACAGAGAATATTTACTATATTATTTGAAATATACAAGTCAATTTTTAAACTCTGGTCGATTTTCAAACTTCACTTTAATTTATTGCATTTTTATTAAACATTAAGTTGAATATCAGTAAATTTTATTATTCCTAAACCTTCCTTGAACTATAAAGATGATTTAGTCATAATTTGGTACAGATAGGCTCAGTATTTTTTAAGGTTAGTGATCATAAATGGAAAATGGCTTGTCCTTTTATATAGTACTAGCATCCCCCGCCACCGGCTTCACCCGCTCTTTTAAATAAAGAACATAAATAATTTTAACCAACAATTGAAGTTATATTTGTTTATCGATAAAACTATTGTATTCAAGTATGCAATTGAGCATTATTTCTTCAGTGATATTTTCACGCATAGCAGCAATTTTTAACATGGTTAAAATTATACAAATTTGTGGTTGAAGAGTATGTAAAAGCATAATTGGACATCCAATTTTTAATTTTAATGTATGAGTTGGTAATCCAGAAGGACAAAGACTATTAAGAAACTCTTGCGGATAATTAAGTCCAATGCATTATCAGAACTAACAACTAAAGACCTATGATTCATATTTTTACACACCATATCAAAAAGCAAAGAATCGTCATTTTGATTTGGTAACAATTTTTATTTTGGAGAAATAATTTTATCGAGTTCATCTGGTTGGGTTTTAATTTCTAACCATAAAAGTTTAGAACAGTGCGGCAAACCTCGTTTCTGCCACTTAACGTTATAGTTTTAAATTATTATTACAGTAAACTATACTACTGTGATTCTTCCTAGAACTATGAAGATGATGTAGTTAACATTTGGTTCAGATGGATTCAATAGTTTTACCATTGCAAACTCTGTTGCAGAATAGCGCTATTATCGTTCAATTTTTAAACTTCACTGGGATCCATACCGTTCGTATCTTTTTTATAATAATTTAATCAAATTAAGCAAATTTTATTATCATTATGTACCACCTTATCTTTGTAACCTCCCTTGAATGGCACTCACCACCTTTCAGTCAATTTTCCAACTTCACTGCACAGTACTTAATTATCACTTTTTTTAACAACAATTTAATTGAAAATATGTAAATTTTATTATTGCTATCCTTGAACTATAAAGAATGTGTAGTTTAAATTTGGTACAGATTAGAACAGTAGTTTCCGCGGTTAGTGATCACAAACGAAAAATGGCTTACCCTTTTATAAAATAGTATCGATATTTCACTGCCTGATTTTGATTTAATGTTGTATGATCAGCTGTCCACTGATTAAGCCCATAAAGTATAGTGAAAAAAATAAATAAATAGAATGGTTTAAAAAATATTCAATTTGGCCAGATTTTATTTCTGGGTAGTATTCTGAGTAATAATTCTTAAATTATTGAAAATCAGTATGTTTTATTATTGCTAAACCTTCCTGTAACAATAAGGAGGATGTGTTAAAAATTTAGTGCAGATTAGTACAGTAGTTTTTATGGTTACAGGCCACAAACAGAAATGGCTTGTCCTTTTATAAATTAGTATCGATAAGGTGAACCTAAACCACTTCACTGAACCTTTGTTTGGATTTGTTGATTAAATTTAAGCTTCATTTTTCCAGATGTCTCGTCCTGTGCTATCTGGATTAAAGAAGAACCAGCAGAAGATTTTGGTGAAGAATATGATGAGGAAAAAGGTAAGTATTGTAACATCGTGTTTAGAATGTGTTTCGACCAACAAGAACAACAATGCACATGGGGTCTCTTATTATTCAGGTTCAAGTTCAGATTATTTAATTGTTTTACCCCATTTGCATTACAATTAATTACAATGATTTAATTTTTTTTCTTCCTGTTTTTAAATTTTATATTATCATCTTATGGAGCTTATGGTCCTTGAAGAATCCTGGCCTCCTCGACAATTTTCTTCTATTGATACCTGTCCTTCGCTGTCCTTCCCCATCTGTCCTATATAATGTACTTATCTGTTATTGTTAGGGGACAATTTGTCCCAGAATAAAGTTCATTTTCTTCTTCTTCTTCCTTCCTCTTATACCCAGATCACAAAGATCGTCCTACATATCTTTGAGCCATCGAAGTCGAGGCCTTCCTCTCCTCTTTCCACCCGGGTGCTCCACCAAAATCATCTTAGGTAGCCTACCAGCTCCATCATTTGTATAAGCCCTACCCATTTTGTCATTCCTCTCTTTATATTAGCTACTATATCTGGGGCTGGATATAGAATCTTCGGTTCTTCAATAGTCTTCATTCTCCAAAAATTCAGCCCATATTTTGTTGGACCATTTATTTTTCATTGGATTTTCCTTTCCCACATGTTTAATAATTTTTTCTCAAGTAGTGTTACATTTCATGTCTCACTCCCGTACATTACCGACTGAAGGATTGTTCGATAGACCCTTATTTTGAAATTGCTGGATATATTTTTATTTTGAAAATATTTTACTAAAGACGAATAGCACCTGTTTCCTGCTATTCTTGATTTTATTTCTTCTCTGATACTATTGTCCTCAGTGTCAATAGCACCCAGGTAACTCAACTTAGGCACTCTCTCAAAGTAATATCCAGCCCCCTCAATGTATCTATGTCCTCTTTCCTCTTTGGTTGTTACCATGTATTTGTCCTTTTCTTTATTTATAGCGAGTCCTACATTTCTTGCAGCTTTTTTCCACTCCTCGAAAGCTCCTATTATATTTTAATTATACGAAAAGAAAATTGTATAATTAATGAAAACAAATTCAAATAGCAGTCATTTGTTTTTAAGAAGTCAAGCTTCAGTGTAAAAAAATACGCCATAGCAATTGCCCAGTTCGACTTTTTGTGGTATCAAACATTCATTGTAAGAAGATTACTGTTAGCCGCAAGGCCTCATATAAGGGCTTCGGGTATATTTAAAGTCTCCAGGGCGACTGGCCAACAAGTTTTTTCGTAAACACTAAATACCAGAAGATTACTCTTAAGACGTAAGGCCTCATAGAAGAGCATCGAGCATTAGACTTTGATTGTTAAGCTTCAGGGAAGATTATTTAAGGGTGTAATGCCTCATTATGGGTTTCCAATTGGCTTCCTCGGGTTTGATTCTTTGTAAAAAAAAATAATTATTTTTTTAATGACTTCAAAAAGGAGGAAGTTCTCAATTTTACTTGTTTCTGGGTATTCGAAAGATCGTTGGCCAAAAAATTATCTCGGGTAGGGAGGTTCATTTTGAACCTATTTAAGGTCACTTACCTATATACGAAGTCTTACGGTTTTTTTTTTATGATTATTTTTTTTTTAAATGGCCAAAACCTAACATTTATGCCTTATAACTTCGTTGTTTACTGATATATAAACGCCTTTTTTTTTTCTTTTTTTTTAATTACTAATACATTTTCCACGTAAAATAAAAAAGATTTGATGCAAAAATACCAATACAAAAAAAAACAAAAAAAAAAATGGAAGATGGTTAATCTGGTAAAGGCAAAAAAAAAAAAAAGTAAGGGCAACAGCCAAATCCATATTTTTTTAAAAATGTGTCTCTTTTTTTTTTTTTACCTTTAACAAGATTTAATGATCACCTTTTTTTTTTTTTTTTTTTTTTTTTTTTTTTTTTTTTTTTTTTTTTTTTTTTTTTTTTTTTTTTTTTTGCATCAAATCTTTTTGTTTTACATGAACAATGTATTGGTAATTACAGCAAAAGAATGGCTTTGATACATCAGTAAAAATAAAGTCATAAGGCATAAATATTTGGTTTTGGCCATTTAAAAAAAAAATAATCATAAAAAAAAAAAAAAAAACAAAAAAAACCTTAAGACTTTAAGGTAAGTGACCTTAAATAGGTTCAAAATGAACCTCCCTACCCGAGATACCTCTTTGGCCAACGATCTTCTGAACACCCTGTATGTATACAGTGACTCACAAATTAAGTAATTATGTTTTATGTAACTGTTAATTATGCAATTATTAATTAAATTAAATATTAATTAATATAATCATTTTAAAATTACGGGTTCGAGAAGACCTCTTAAATTGCAAGAGACTTCGGCCGTAACAGAATGATTGATTTTATTTTATTATTTTAGATAGAAATCTTGAAGCTACGCAGGACTTCACTGTTAAGGAAGAGACTCATGATGAAATGTCTGGTAAGTTGTTCTTAATGTGCTAAGGGTTCTGTTTTATTATTTATATTTAGTTGTGGGATTCAGTATGACATTTCATTTTTTATGATTTACTTAACATTGATACTGCAGCTGGAAATAAAATTTTATAAATTAATATTAGTTGTTTATAAGGTGAGAATTTCCAAAAATTTCAATTTAACAGTTTGATACCTCTGGCAGGGAGAAACTTGTGGACTTCAATATCTATTCTTTCTTTTTTAAATGTTAATCCTTTCATCATCTATGTATACTTTTATTTTTAGTAGTACTGTGCTGTTTTTTGTGCATTGAAGTTGGTTTACTTATAGGTGTTTATATTTTAAAAATTAATAATAGCATCCCTCCTCGCTGCTTCACCCGCTCTCATAAGTAATGAACTTAGATAATTTTAACTAATAATTCAAGTTTTATTTGTTTATTGATAAAAATATTGTGTTGAGGCTTGCAGTTTATAAGCATTATTCCTTCAATGATATTTTCACGCATAGGAGTCATTTTTAATCTTTATAATTGCACTGATTAGGTGGTTTAAGATTACGTGAAAGCTTAATTAGATATCTAATTCTTAATTTTAATCTATGAGTTTATAATCCAGATGGACAGAAATTATTAATAATTGACTACATTATCAGTGCTTACATCTAAAGGACAAATAATACTTTTATATAAAATAAAGCTAAGAATCAAGGTCTCGATTTGCTAATAATTTTTATTAGGCAGAAATAATTTTATTGATTTCTTCTGGTTGTTTATTAATTCCTAACCATAAAAGTATTTGACAGTGTGGCAAACCTTTCTGCCTCTCAACATTGTGCATTTAAATTGTTATTATTCTAAATTTTATTATTGTTAATAATACCTTTAAATTGATAGAACTATAAAAATTATGTAGTTAAAATTTGGTACATATGAGATCAGTTGTTTTACGGTTGTGAACTATGTTGCAGAATGGTCCTAAAAACATATCGGCCAATTTTCAAAATTCATTGGGATGCTCATGTCCCACCACATATATTTTATTATCAATTTCAACCTCTATACAACACTGTACCTTTGTAACCTCTCATCTAGGAATGGTGTTTGATTTGATCAATAGGTGCGGGATGCTAGTTTGTTATTAAAAAAAGCGATATGTGAATAACAGTGAAGTTTGGAAATTGATCAATAGGTATCATCGATTTAATGTTTTGACTGTCTTACATTATTTCAATTCGTTGCGTTTTAGCATCAATTTTTTTTTTTTTTTTTTAAATAGTTCGTCAAAAATTATGTTTTCAGTTACTAACTCATAAAATATAGTTAATGAAGAGCTGTTGTTTGGAAAAATTTCTCTCCCCATGATTTCATCTGGAATTTTTCTCGAAACTTGAAGAAATTGGTTCTCGATTGTAAAAATTTTAATAAATAACAGAGGCTGGGGAAAATTGGAATATTCAGGCTCTGCAGCTATTGATCAATTTCCAAGCTTCACTGTTATTCACATATCGCTTTTTTTAATAACAAACTAGCACCCCCAGTAGTGACCTTCGCTCGCTCTTCTAAGTAAAGAACATAGATAATTTTTCTAATAATGAAAGTTTCATTTCTCTATCAACACAGATCTTTTATTGAAGTATTCGATTGAGCATTATTTCTTCAATGATATTTTCACACATAATTGAAAACCTAATATAACATAAAACTGTAGTTAGACATCCAGCCTACTAAGAAACCTTTCGGAAAATGGACCACATTTTCAGTATTATTAACTAAAGGCCCATTGAATATTGAATCATATTTTTACAAACATCAAAAAGCAAATAATTTACATTTTGATTTGCTAACAATTCTGTTCGGCAGAAATAATTTTATTGATTTCATCTGGTTTGATTTTATTTTAACCATAAAATTATATGACAGTGTGGCAAACCTCATTTCTGTCATTCAACATTAAACATTTTTTTTCCTTCATTTATTGATATTTACAACTGTACAAAAACATATACATTAAGTAAATGTGTTGATAGTGAATACAATGGCATGAAAATAACTTGTGAAGAACTACTCACTAGTAGCACTTCAATAAAATCTACACTAAAAGGTCTTTAGGCCATCTTCTTTTCAGACGCCCCGGAGGATTATCGGGAATGGAATGGAAAGCAAGTTGGGAGACTAGTGGATTGGAGTGGTTATAGAGTTTACTATAGAAGGATAGGTATCTGGTTTGGGCTAAATCAGTAACATAAGGGACATTAAGGTCCTTATGGATAAGTTTATTGTTCACATAATAAGGAGCATTAAGGATTTTCCGAAGGATTTTGGATTGCAAAGACTGGATACGAGATGAATTGGATGGTTTAGTGGAGCCCCAAAGCTCAACTCCGTACGTCCAAATAGGTCTAATCACAGTCATGTAAATGAGTCTTTTAAAATTAATTGGAAGCTTTGATCGTTTGTCTAGTAAATGGTGAAGTAGTCTGTAACGACGAGCAGTTTCTTGTCGTTTTAGTCTTGTATGTGGATTCCAAGTAAGACGTTTGTCCAAGTGGAGTCCTAGGTACGAGGTGTGATCAAAAAGTTCCAGGACTTTTTATATACTATGGGAATGCAATGTCTCACAGCGATGCGGTTGGCAGCATTGTATTGCCTGACTCAACAGGAACACAGCTGTGTTTGCAGATCAATCATAACATCACTGAAAGTAACATTAGCACAGTTTGTTTGAGGTTAGTTTTATAGAGTTTGGCTATTTTATGAAAATGAATGTGAAAGAAGAGCAACGTGTTTTTGTGAAACTGAACAAAACGTTTTCTGAAACCTTTTTGATGTTACAAGAGGCTTTTGGTGAAGAATGTCTAAGCCGATCATGCTGCCATCCGTGGTTCAAGAGGTTTAAAGATGGCCTTTTTGTGTTAAAAAACGCAATGACTGTCATTCCTCAGCCCTCCTACTTATCTGATCTGGCTCCAGCCGACTTTTTTCTTTTCCCGAAGCTCAAGAGACACCTTGAAAGGACGAGGATTTCAAACAGTTGACGAAATTAAAGAAAAAACAACGGAGCTGCTAAACACCTTTACAGAAGAAGAGTTTTCTGGGGCCTTTGATCAGTGGAAACACCGGTGGGAAAAGTGTGTAGCTTCCCAAGGGGAGTACTTCGAAGGAGACAAATTTGAATAACCTGTATGTTGTATGAATAAATGTATAAAAATTCTGTCCTGGAACTTTTTGATCACACCTCGTATCTGTTCAACAGGGATTAGTGGAATATCATTAAAGGATACTGTGGGACAGGAAGTCTTAGGTTTACGATGAAGGGTAAAGGTTATTTGTTGGGATTTATTTTTATTCTCCAATTTCGACACCATTCTTGAATGTTAGTAATATGAGATTGTAGTGATTGGGATGCAACGAAAGGATTATTATTTACTGATAACACACATGTGTCATCAGCGTAAGTGGTGAGGACAGTGGTAGGATGAGTCGTGATGTCAGCTGTATACACGGTAGAGGATTTAAACTTTACTGGGATCCATGTTTCTCACAACCTAATTAACTCTTTTTTAATAATTTAATTAAATATAAGTAAATTTTATTATTTTCTAGATCTATATAACATCTTATCTTTGTAACCTCTCTTTAATGGCACTCTCCACCTATTGGCCTATGTTCAAACTTGACAGTGCACCACATATTTATTGCTTTTTTTTAACATACATTTAATTGAAAATATGTAAATTTTATAATTCCTAAACCTTCCTTGAAATATGAACATGATGTAGTTAAAATTTGGTACTGATTGTTTCTGTAGTTTTCTCAGTTAGTGATCACAAACAAGAAATGGCTTAACCTTTTATATGATTGTACATATTAATTGTAAATCTGTAGATTTTATTATTGTTTGACTTGACCTTCCTGCAACTTTAAGGATGATGTTAAAATTTGGTATAGATTGGTTTTGTAGTTTTCCTGGTGAGAGATTACAAACAAAAAATAGCTTCTCCTTTTATATAATAGTATAGTTTGTGTATATGTATTATTTATAATATATCTTTTCTTTTCTGTAGATTTTTCGCAAGAAAAGTTGCTCAAAAGTGATCCTGAACACATTGTTATTGATGCTGAACCCCCTTTCAATGAAGGTAATTCATTATACTTTTGATAACAAATTATAAACTCTCACAGATGGTACTCACTTGCAAGCTGAGCGGATCTTATAGTAAGTCCTAAGTTCTAATAATTTATGCTGGTTTCAAATCTGGAATGATTTGTGGTCAGCACACTTCATTTCTCTTATGATGATGATTCTATTGTTGACTGTAGGATGTAATGTAAGTGAAGAAATGGTCAGGGGTGTAGTCAAATAAGTAAACACGTCCAAGTTTTTAATTTAAAAAACTTTATATTTGGCCGATGTTTCGACCTGCTTTGGATGTCTTCTTCAGGGCTAAAATAACAAAAAATTGGATGTGACCAAGATGATACAAACATTTTTTTTAGAAATAAATATATACAAAATAATTTAAAAATGAAATAATACAAAGTAAATTAGTCAACAAAAGAATTAATAGCTGTTTGCATAATTAAAAGAACCTTCCTGGAAAATCATAGGATTCTGGTTTGAATGAAAAAAGTTATGTTTGGTTACATTTTATATGTTTTCTGGCTTTTTTCACGTTCTAGATTTGTAGGTGTTCTTCGGATTGAAAATTTGATTTGATTTGACATTTCCCTTGTCAGAAATTTAATGGAGAATATTTTTTTTTCTTTTAACATTTGTCGCTAGGACCTACCGTTCTACCGTTTAGGAGCTGTATTGGTTTGAATAAAAGAAAAAGTCATGTTTGAAATTGCTATTTTCTCTCAACTTTATTTATTTCAAATAATCATTGATTGTTAATTTAATTAATTTGATCATTTTAATTCTGAAATGTAACTTAGAAAAATCAAAAGATTATAGATTGATATATCCATGAGCTATTGTTTTTTCCATTAAGGGAGAAATTGATTTACTTTATTTATTCACACCTGTCCAAAAATAAATAAATAATATATATATATATATATATATATATATATATAAATATATAAATATATATATATAGTAATGTTAATTATTTAATTTTAAAGTTAATTTTTTAAATATATTTCAATTTTGAGGGATAATTAAAGAATTGAGCTGTTCAAGGATCGTGATTACGACTCAAAGAATCAATTTATAATAAAATAAAATAAAACATTTTATATAAATTTTGACATTTAGCATTAAACATATTCTTTAATAATCTGCTTGTTTATTTTCAAAATTATTATTTCAAACTCATCATAAATTCAATTTATTCCTTTAACTTTTTTCAGCGTCTCTGAATTTTCTTCTACCATTTATTTCCTTCTCTTAAAACACTCATCACCGTTTAATTTGATTAAAAACTGTATTTTAAATTAATATAAGTTAAGATCTTCACACATGTCACTCACTGACATGAGGGCAAATACATGTTGACCCATGAAGAATCCGGCAAAGAGTGAGGCTTCCAAAACAGGAACTGCGTGCTTAACCATGCTTTGGAAAGTTCTAGAAATTCACAGCCTTCGTCTTAAGGACTTATCATTATTATAAATGATATATAAATTAAATTATATATTACAAGAAATTACAGATTATTTTTAATATATTCAACTTATTTTAATAAATTTATAAAAAAAAGTTTCAAAAAATTAGATCAGTGGCAAACTCAAAATTAAATCTTTGCAATTAATTTTATATTGACTCCCAAATATCACTAAAATAATCGTATCAAATCTCCAAAAAAAGTATATTCAAATCTTGAAAATCTCAGAAACTCTTAGTACATGAACGGAAGACTGGAGACTGAGTCTCGAGAGCAGGAATAAGCATGTCCATTTATGATCAGTGCTCTCTTGAAGACCTGTCTGGACTTGTTTCCGATACTGCTATCAGACCCCTATCCATTTGTGAGTCGAGTCTCGTGACTACTGTCGAGACTGTTTTGTCTCAGATGGACACTTATCTTAAAGCTCCTGGGTATCCTGCTGAGGTATTTTCTAAAAGAGAAAACGATAAGATCATCTGCTTGCAAGTGTGTTAAAACGAAAATAATATCTTGTTTTATCATATTTATTATGAAAGAATGTATCAATTGATGATTTTTCATTTTCAATCTATTTTCAGATTCACTTCCATGGGATGTTTCAGAGGAGCAAGATTCAGAGGGCCAATTTGAACAGACTAGTAGAAATAGAGGTAAAATGTGAGACGTTTTACATCATTAGGATTGATGAATTAATTACCTCTTCTATTTCAATCATTTTTATTTGAAAACTAGTTTGATATTATATATATATATATATATATATATATATATATATATATATATATATATATTGAAATATTTTGTTGACTATCAGTATTAGATGTTAAATAAGGTTCTTGAGGTTCAATAAATAAAATAACATATTGGCGACATTTCAAGGCTATAGCGTTCTCATAATAATGCCAATGTTAAGGTAAATACAGACTACTCTTGACGTTACGTGTTCCCACATCTCGTCAGGCATCATGGGACCACGTCAGACATGAAGCGGTGGTGTTCTCATTGGCCTGACGTATAGCAACTACTTCGTGCCCATTGCGTTTCCCGACAATTTGTTTTGAACCTCCAACCATGAATGTACTCCGGGTTTTTAACATTCTGGAAGAAGAAGAAGAAATGGCTGCTTTATGTATTGCATCCATTTATCCGTCTAGAGAATTGGGAGTTATCCGCCTATCAACATGGGGCGAGACGGATTCGGGGAGTTCCAAAATTTAATTCCTCAATTAATAGAAGATAAAGAGCGGTTTAAGTGCTATTACAGAATGGCGGAAAGGATACTGTATTTCAGATCTGCCAGGTTCTGATGATTTTTTGAGGCCGAAGGACATCCTTGGCCACTCTCCTTCCACAATTAGAATTAGTTTTCTCGTCCTTAAAGATGCTGTTTTAAGATGGCGGAAGGACCTCATTAGGGCGATGTATTTATTAACTATGTATATATTATTATCATACCTAATTTGAATTATTAATAAATTCAATTAATTATCATAAAATTATCATTTTATTGCTGATCAATTTTAACTCATACTATACAAGAATCTAAAATAATTATTTTACTTAAAAACAAAAAATGTTTCCAATTACCTTGAGTTGACCTTGATTATATTAGGCTAATATAATCAAAGATACTATTACAATTAAAGAGGAACTTATGAGAACTATATATATCAGTCATAACATGTTACAACGCCCTCATGGATGAACACAATCCTTAATTCCAGCTCTCTTAATTAATCCTATAAGAATGTTCCTATTATTTATGTCAAAGTTTACTTTGACTGATCCTTTAATTACTTGTGACTTGAGTTTGTTTAATGAAGTCATTTACATTTTTTAAACGCAAATAAAATATTATAAGCAAAAATAGTGCATTCGTGATATTTTGAAAATGTTAGAAAAAGGTCTGAGCGCAAAGGCAGCCACCATAAATTCATATAACCTAATTTAGATATAATGATGTTTGGTTATATTTGATATTGATTGATACTTTTTTCCTATTATTATCAAATATAACTCCGGGGTCACCTGTGGTGTAGTGGTTAGCATAGCAACCTACTAAACCCAAGAGGGAGTAAAAAATCCTTAGCTATGCCGTCCTTCGGAAGGGACGTAAAATAGGGGTCCCGAGCCTGTGCGATGTCAGGTACTCGTTAAAGATCCCTATCCTAATTATACCTGGATAGGCAAAATTTAGGACTCCCACCGTATCATCGTCCGATTAGCCATAGCAGCATAAAAATGACGTTAAACCAAATAAACAAACATCAAATATAACTTCTATTGAACTATTATAAATTGTATAAAAGAACAGACTAATAAAATATTTGAAAAAAATAACTATTTACATAAACCTAAAATGCTGAGTTTTTCTCCTATTTCATCCCAACCTTTGACCGAACGCACTTATTGACGTCTCTTCCATCTTCAACTATTCACTGGAAACAGTACAGGAGAAACCACTTGACACTTCTGACGGCTTCCCACATCTGACGAAAATCTAGAACTTTTGATATTCTTCCCACACGTCCAATGGCGTGTGGCGTCAGATTGCATCATCCCACATGTTCTCATATCACTCAGCCCAATATGAACGTAACCGCCCAAAACCCTGTATTAAATTTTTATATCCTACGCATTATGACGTGAGCCCACTTATTCCCATATCACTCCAGAGTAGTCTGTATTCACCTTTACTGGTTTCTATCTAGAGATAGATACCAATAGGATATCCACTAGTAACATTGGCATGATTACGAGAAAAATATAGTCTCGAAACATTGCTAAAATAAGTTGTTATTTTATTGATTGAACCTTAAGAACCTTATTTAACACATATATATATATAATCTTTGTAACACAGTGCTGATGTTTTGAAATTTTTTGTATGTTTTTAGAAATGATGATGAATGTTTTAAATTCGAAACTAATTTTGAAATAAAAATAATTCCAATAGAAGTGGCAATTGATGCATCAATACTGATTGTATTGATCCTTCATATTGATTGCTATTGAAGCTTATTATGAGTTATCATTTGAGTTCCATTATGATCTCAATAGGTCTGATTAGTGTTGTAGAAGTATATATTTAGTTTGGCTGGCTTCAGGATTAGTTGAGATACACATGATGGTATAGAAGGGTCTGCAATGAGTAACAAATACAGTCAAAACTCGGTAAGCCGAAGTTGAAGGGCAAACAAATCAACCAAAAAAAACTTGTAACTTTTTCAATTTTTCGAGATATGGAGTTCACAAAATATATTTTTTTGAGCTATCGAGTTTTTCCTGTTATATATATTGTTGGGGAGGGGGCTTTTCACTTTAGAAAAACAATCACCGCCCCAAGTGAGTGCTGGTGGAAATAATCGTAAGGGTAACGATGCCCAGATTATTATACAATATTAAAAAAAAAAAAAACAGTATTTTACCGATTAACAATATTAGAAAATTGGGAAACCTGAAATAATATTAATTAAAATTCAGGAACAATTCGACAATCATTATACAGTCTATTCTATAATAGACAATGTGATATTTATCACGGATTGTAAGACAACCTGAAGATGGAGCCGAGACATGTTTCATATATAAATAAATAGGAGTTATGCCTAATTAGTAATATTATAATTTCATCTCCTTCAACATAAAAGTTTTATAAAATACAAATTATATATTTTAAATCAATTTTTCTTTTAGATTATTTCTTCTTCTTCTTTGCCTTCCTCTTGAGCCGTTTCTAGGCAGGAGCCTCTATCCTAATGCAGCCAGGCCTCTCAATCTCTGCTAAGCGGCCTCATTTCTTGAGGGGTTTTGCCTCTCTTCTCTCTAATTCTCTGATTATATTTCATATAGGAAATTCTAGGGCGACCTTATCTACCTTCTCTATTTTGTCTACCTGGTTCAAATATTGACCCTTTCTCAGATATCCAAAGGTCAGGAGGGTTGCTTCCTTTTTTGACCGTGTTTCCAATATTCTGTGTTTTTTTTGTTTTTTTAAGGACTGGCTTAGTAGCACCTCAGCCTTATGGCTCATTGTGCCTGTGCCGTGTTTCCTATATTATGTTAGTTCAGTCCTAGTGTTTTTATGTAGCCGATAATCGTAATCCATGTCTGCACTAGGGTTTAGGCTTAATTCTTCTTCAAAGTTAAGAAACCTCCTCCTCGCCAGCATATTGCATTTGCATATAATGTGGTTAGGCGTTTCATCCTCCCTATTGCAGAATCTGCAGTTTGGTGAGGTCTTAATTTTCATTGTGCAGAGATGTTTGTTTAGTCTGCAATGCCCTGTGTACATTTCTGTCAGGTATTTGAGCTTGGCCCTATCAAGATTAAGAATTACTCCTTTTCTTGCAGTGCCCTCCCAAAAACAGTTTTGACTGTCTCAGTTTTTCTAGTTGACAGTTCTGAGAGGCAATAGTGTTATAGAGCCTGTCAATCTCGCTTTTCGCAAGGCTCCATGCTATTCCACAGATAGGTTCGGATTGCTGTCCGAGCCCTGTCTGGCCTGTTCATCAGCCTTCTCATTACCTGGTATATTTGAGTGACCTCTCACCCATTCAATCCAGATTCTGTTGTTGACAGCTAGTTTGTTGAGATATTGCTTACAATCCTCAACTAGCCTTGATCTGGTAATTTCATTCCTCAGAGCACCAAGAGTAGCTTGGCTATCCGAGTAGATTTTAATGGTTCTGTCCTGTGTGTTATCCTCTAATAACTGTTGCGCACAGTACCTCAGTACCTCAGCCTGAAATATTGAGGTGTGTTTCCCCAGGGGGAGAGATGTGCTTTTGTTATCGCTCATTCTCCATATTACTGCACCTGAGCCTTTCTTTGTTAAGGAGTCATCGGTATAGCAGTTAATCCTATTGCATTTGCGATGTTGCTTGCCGATGTCTATCTCCACACTGGACTCAATTTCAATATTCTGTGTTTCTCAACTTTAAATTTAAATATCATAACAATATGTATATATTTTTATAAGGGTAAAGAAAAATTAATAGAAATGGAGATACTAATGCAAATAAAACATAATAAAATACTTATGTACTAAATTACATAATTTAAAATAGCCTGTAACTTTCTTCTGCATATATGTAGCGGTGAGAGGATCTATCACAAGCTGAATTGGGTGCAAAGCAGCTAAGACATCAGCTTCTACCCCTGGTAGCTATGGCTAATAAAAAAAACAACATTGATTTAACGATTGTTGGTTTGATTAAACGAATACAATTCATCATATAAACATCATCGGGAAATGCAGTTCAGTTCGACTTAGCGAGTTTTTTTAGATTATTTCTTAAAAATAACGAGTTTTAACTCAACAACAAGTAAATAGACAATCCCTTAGATTTTCCCTCTAACTGGAAAGAATAGTCTTCTAACTTGATTCTCGATAAACCTTTATGCTAAGGCGTATGAAAAGAAAATGTCTATGGTACTTTATAATTGAGAACTTTAATTGAAGCCCTATGATGTAGTGATTTTGCAAGTCATTGACATGCCAATATGATTTGCATGTGATTTTAATCATTAAAAATTTGCTCGAGTTAAATTCAGTTGTGGACTTCTTTGTGAAAAATATGAGTTTAATAGGAAAAGTAATACTCAATTTAGCCCTGCAAAAGTATAAGAATATCAATCTATTAGTTTTTTTGAACGAAACCAACAATAGAAGATTCTAAGTAAATCGGAATAAATAATTCCATGCAAAGAGACTTCGGCTGCTCAGCAAGAAATAAAAATTGGTAAGTTTTTATTTTGCTAATTATTATGATACTTCTCCTCTTTTTTATTCATTAGCCTTAGAAGCAAAAAGCAAATCGTTTAACCAATGAAGGATTTAGTAAATATTATGGATATTTTTTTTTAGTATTTAATTATTCACTTCTGTTTCAGAGAATGGATCGGAAAGCGATCCATCAAGCAGCATCAACATTTTCGGTGAACATGATGAATCAAGTTTGTTCGAACGAAATTATAACGACCTGAGTGAAAGTGATTGTAAGTTACCAATGGTAGGACTAGACCTAAGGAAATACAATAAGATTTCTTTGAATGAGTTCGCTCACGAAGTAGAAGAAATGAGTCCCTCGAGTCTTTCTAGAAATGAGTCAGGTGATGGAGCAGTACAACAGGTAAGCCATATACCTTCATCTAAAAATATAAATTCTATACGATGGAAAAGGGAAAAGGCTGCAATTAGAAGAGAAGCAGGTAAAAGCTACATTTCATACACAGGAAATGTTATGCCTGCTAAATCTATTAAAATGGGAATCTTATGTCACAAAAAATGTCGTTTCAATTGTACGAGTAATTTTGATGAAGAAAAGCGGGAATCCATTCTGAAATCTTTTTATCAATTAAATGTAGATGCTAAAAATTCATTGCTTTTTAATAATATTGAAAAGGTTCCCATAAAGAGAACGAGGAAGGATGCTGTAAAACATAAGTTAGCTTCATACAATTATATGGTCACAACAGGATATGTCCGAACTAGAGTTTGTAAAAAGGCTTTGGCTAACTTATATCAAATAAGTCTGAAAAAAATTGAAATAATACAAAATAAAATAAAATCTGGTACAAGTGCTCCTCAACCTGATAGAAGGGGTAGAAGTAATGTGAGGCCCAACAAAACTAGTGAAGATGTTAACGTTTCTGTTAAGGAACATATTTCAAAATTTCCTGATGAAGGATCATTATTCCAGGTGTCGTAATATGAATAAAAAATAACCTTGTTTCTATCTGTGTCGAAAATCCATAAATCGTACATCGATGAATGTATAAACAATGAGCTTCCTGATAAATTTTGTATGACCGATGACCTGATGATGAAGTTCAAACTCTTCAACAGAAAAAAAATGATATCTTAAAGGAAAGTGCATGTTAGAGATGCTGTAAGTTGAATCCTAGTTGAAGAATACGGTTTTTACTTTTTTAAAGAATCGTATGATCCCAACACTCCTTTTAGACAAGTCAACTTAGAGTACTACATGAATCAAGAAGCAAGCTTGGGAGACGTTTCCATTTCCCGATTCTTTGAAAAGACTGGTGAGTCTAGTGAGAGAGAGACCAAATTCGATTTATCCCAGAAGAATTCCAATGGTACTACAATATACTTATTAATGAAGGACCATAAAATGAGGCGTTCTCAAATTCAAGTTTTATGTTTTTTTGATTTAGCTGCGTAATTAAAATTCTTTCAATGTTTTTGTTGTAAAATATTTCAAACTAGGTGAGATATGCAAAGATATATTTGTTTTTGTTCTGAAATAACTGAAATAATTTAGCTTTGTATGTATATTTTCAAATATAGATCTTTGAAATGATTAAATTTCTTTTATATCTTGCCTCATTCATTGGTTAGATAGTTTGTATTTAAAAAAAAAAAAATTGATTTGTGGATGAAGGGGTTTTGTACAAAAATATATAAAAATGTATATTATGGATACAAATAAGTAAATAAAGCTTTTTACATTAAAAAATTGATATCATTGGGATAATTTCATACACTTACTCATCAAAAAAACCAACAAACAAAAAACTTTAAACATAAATTACTCAAAACTTGTGTTTTTTTACATAACCCCTTTATTACCCAAGCCTTTCAATCCCACATTCCCACTAACTTACTTATTGTACATTTGTAAAAATAAAAAAACTCAATTCCCCTGACTGGGAATAACAATACATCACGGATATGTCTTTCTATAATCTACTGCTTTTCTCAATTTACTTTTTAGAATTGAAGGGTCAAATTACTTCAATTAATAATTAAATTAAATTAACAATCAATCATTATTCAAAATGAAAAAAACTGAGAGAAAGCAAGGGTTTCAAATGTGTCTTTTTTTTCTTTGATGTTTTGAAGAAACTATACATCTTCATCACAAGATAGCTTCATGGAGTTCAATATTTTTTTTATTTCCTTATCACTTTCCGGCGACTTGGTCAAACTTCACTATCTATAACTGAGATAAAATTAATAATATAGTTTGCATTTTTTTCCAAGTTGTAAACGGTCGATTTTCAAATTTTAAATTTGTTGGCACAATAGGATTTTCACTTTTTTGGTGTGTCGCACTGAACATTCAAAGACAGACTGACAAAACAAGTTGAGGTAGTAGAAAGAATCGAAGAATTCCCAGAAAAACGGGAAACAATTACGCATAGATCCACCATGTGAATTCAAAGAACTCTAGTTCAGAATATGAACTACAAAAATAGTAAACAACAAGTAAAATATTCTGAAATTAGATTATAAAATATTAATACAGCACAGTTTGTAAGAACAGTACATATTTAAAATAAATTTAAGGTTTTAATATTTTAACTGTCAGAAACAGAAATGTTTTTATTGAGTTAAATTATTAAGTTGTGCAAGCCCTTATTTAATTTCCAACTCGCGAAAAATGTTCAATTTTTTTAATTTACCCATAAACAATCCGGATAATTGGCACCCTAGTATATATTATATTAGTATTGATATTTATATCAAAAAGTTTGGCGCGTTCTTGATGTTGGTAATAAATTTTGTTTTTTCTATGATATTTTCAGACCTGATTTGTTGGATGTTTCTTCCAAAGAGGTTGATTTGTGTGGATTATTTTTCTTTATTTTTACAAGGAGCACTCTCTTTTTCGAGAAGTAGTTCCTGTTACAGATATATCTTCATTCAAGTTTCGACTGTTGCCTCATTTCCATTCACTGAGAATATTACTTAAGTATTGATGGAAAACTAAAATCTGATATTTTCCAATATGCATAGCTATCTCAAAAGTACAAAATAAAACTAATTACCAGTTTAAACATAGTAGCTGATATCTCTATTCCTCTTGAGACAAGAAAACCGCAACAACACTAACAATGTGGCAGTCACTATGTTGTGAGGATAGCAGAGGAAGCTAGAGTTTGTAGGATTGAACAGTTACTGGCCACACTTACAAATATTTCTTTATAATTGCTCTGATGACTTGCTGCTACTGGAGTGTTATATATATTTTTGTGATTTCTGACTTTTTAGTAATTTTTGATAATAGTTTTTCTATTATTGTTCTACTAAAATTGATTTGATATTTTATTATGCACCTTGTGTATAATTAATTTAATTTAGTGGCATAACCCCTCATTTATTTTAATTATTCCTCTACATGTTTCAGGATTTTATTCCCATCTTTAGGATTCTAAAATGGTATACACTACATTAATATCACTTAATTAATCCTACATTTTTACATTAAAATCAATAATTTACCTATTTCCTATGATTTTTACTCAGTTTCATTAATTTAAATGTCACTATATACTTTAAGTCCACTGAACAATGTTTAACTATTGTTTACACTTATGGCTTCACACTTGCTAACTAAAAACAATTTATATCAGTGATTATTTTTAACCTATTAACAATTTCTATTTTTCTATTTAATTCTTTTAAATTTTATTTTATTTTATTCTTTTATTTATTAAATTTTTAACATTGCTTTAACTTAAATTATATTTTTAATTTGTCTAAAATATTTGCATAATTGGTTTCTATGTTATCGATATCTGTTTTATAATTGACTGCATTATCTATTGTTTAATTAATATAGCTTCTAATAATTTTCTTTTATATGTTTTATATTCATGGTTTAAAACTATAGTGTTCACTTAATCAAATTTATGTCCTAAGTTTTGAACATGTTCACATAGTGCATTTTTTTTTTTTTTATCCATCTTATTAATTCTATTACAATTAATAATAAAAAATCAACTTTTCAATTAATGACAATGTGTGAAAATCACAGAAAATAGATAAATTACTGATTGTAATGTAAAATTGTAGGATTAAGTAAGTGATATTTATCTAGTGTATACAGTTTTAGAATTATGAAGATTGGAATAAAATCCTGAAATATGTAGAGGAATAATCAAAATCAATAAGGAGTTATGCCACTAAGTTAAATTAATAAAACCAATCTCCTTCTACATAAACTGAAATTAAACTTGTGTATAATTTAAAATAATTTATTTTTTGTTTATAGTGATATATGAAGAATCGTCTTATGAATGTTACCATTGTGGAGTAAGAAAACGACAAATTGTGCAATTGAAAGCGCATATCGAGGCTGCTCATATTCCAAATTTGCAGAAAGGAATACCCCTCAAGTTTAACTATAAGGTTAGGATGATAAAACCAACCTTACGAAGTGACTTTCAGACCAGAGATTACATATTGGATGAAAATAATCGCAAACTTTATACTTGCCCACTTTGCGATTTCCGTTCGTATCATTGTAGCAGCATTCGGGCCCACATAAGAGCGAAACATACCCACGAAAAATTGTATCATTGCCCATACTGTGAATATAGAGCGGTTCTTTCGAGTACGCTGAAGACTCATATCAAATGTAAACATACACAAGAAAAGCCACACCAATGTCCATTCTGTGATTACAGAGCGAATTTGCGCGCAGCTCTTAAATCACATATATTGTACAATCATGTTCAAGAGAAACCTCACAAATGCCCTTATTGCGACTACACAGCCACTTTTATTTATACAGTGAAGATGCATGTGTTGAACAAGCATACTAGAGAGAAACCACATCAGTGCCCACAATGTGATTATACCGCATCTCAACTCGCAAATATCAAAATGCATATCATGTATAGACATACTCAGGAGAAACCCCACAAGTGCCCGTACTGTGATCATAGAACGACTGAATCTGGTAATATGAAGACGCATATCAGGTACAAGCATACTAAGGAAAAGCCTCACAAGTGTCCTTTCTGCGATTACAGGGCGACTGAAACGGGGACCCTCAATTGTCACATCTTGAGCAAGCACGAGAAGGTAAGGCCACACAAGTGCCCTCATTGTAAGTACAGCGCCACCCTTGCGCATACCCTGAAAGCACATATTATAGCAAAGCATACCAAAGAGAGGCCTCATCAGTGCCCGCACTGTCAGTATAGGGCCTCTCGCTCCGATCACTTGAAGTGTCACATCTTGAAGAGGCACACTAGGAATAAAGAAGCAGCCTCTGTCAGTAGTAACTGCTCTGATTCTTAGATTAGGTCTAGTCCGACGTTTTTAATTTGAGTTTTAATTCTTGCCATTAAAGTGTAATTAATCTTGCTAGGTTATTATTAAATAAATAGAGAAATAATTGCTAAACTAAAGAAAATTAGATAAAGTAAATTAATAAAATGTTATCTTCCTCTCTTATTTCTTCCAGTTTTAAAGAACAGTCTTATTTATTACCAGTCATTTTACTGGTAATAAATCGCACATGTATTTCTAAAGTGACGCAACACAAAAATCTGTATTTTTGAATTTTCATGTTTAAGTTCAATAGTCTTCTATAAAATGTCAAAAATGTATCAAATTAACTTAAAGTCCCACCTAATACATCTCACTTGCAGTTGGTACTTAAAAAAATAAATCTGGTACTCTTTTGATATTTAATACAAGACTTTTAAATTTTTTTAATGCCAGTTTTTGAGTTGTTTCACTTCAGAAATATATTAGCGAAATAAGCATTGAATTATCAGGAATTTATCTTTCCATGTTAATTTAAGATCAAACAAATCGTTTTTATGTACTTAATATCTATTGTTACTTATTGTATATATTTTTTGCAACATTACTAAAGATAATTTTTATAATTAATTGTTGAAAAAAAAAAGTAAATTTTATGGTGAAATGTTGCTAATATATTTTATTTTATTAAACCTATGCCCTGATTTATTTTTTTATATTATAGTCATTAAAACAAAAAAGGTTATAATTGGGATTGATGAATTAATTGCCTCTTCAATTGGAATTCTCTTCACATTAGAACCTCACTAATCAAAGGAGTTGGCAGAACTGCCAAGAGGTTGGATTAACAGGAAATTTATTTGAAACACCTGTTTTTAATCTACTTCAAAAAAAAAGGAGGTTCTCAAATCAACTGTATGAATCGAATTTGATGATTCATTTTTTGATCAGGTCATACTTCAGAGGTGGTCTCATAAAAATTTTATTGAAATCAACTCAGGACTTTTTGAGAACAATCAACAATTAATAAGAAATCACTGTTATATAACCTTCCACTATAAACATATTACTCCATGATGACTAAATCTAAATTGTTAACACAAATATCTAATTTACATATATATAAAAAAATACACTGACCCCTAAAAATTGATAATTAAGTTAATTTTTAGGGGGGGGGGGGGGAAATACTTCAAGACTAAACCTACTTGTACAAACCTGAACTAAAAAGTAAAAAAAAAAAATGTTTTAATTACTTTAAAACAAAGAGCATTAACACACTTTGTACTCATTAGCTGGTTATAATCCAGTTAAATAAAAATGCAATTCCACTCAGATAAGTTCCTCTGGCACAGGACTCATAAGCGGGGTACAGACCAGCATTGTTTTTATCAATTTAAAAAAAGTTGCCTACCTAAGGCAAACTGTTGAAGAAAAACTTTATTTTTTTTTTTTTGAAGATCCTCTCTTGAAGATATTTTTTTATTGATTTTTTTTTTTTTTTTAATTGTTTGTATTTGTATTATATTATTGTACTTAAAGTAATATAAAAAAGTTTAAACATTTATATATATATATATATATATATATATATATATATATATATATATATATATATATATATATATATATATATGTATGCCTTTTAAAAAAAAAATATTGAGTATCATGCATGACAAAGTAATGACGATTTAAAGGTATGTAACCAATAATCAGTTTTAAAATTTCATTTTCCTGGAAGAGGGTGAAAAAATGATATATATATTTATATATATATATATGATTGTTAAGTATTTACAATTTTTATTTTATTTTGCAGTTGAACATGTTAAAATATGATTGTGATAGTTCACATAAAAACATTATAGCAATAACTGCCTCACTTCCGTTGCTGACAAGATTTTGTTGAATATAATGAAAATGAAATTGTAATGTAATAAGCTTCAGTTATTAGACCAACCCAGTAAACAAAGATTACAAAACGGGTTATAGATGTGTTCTGGGTTTGAAGAATAAAAAATAAATTGTAAATACTTAACAATCAAATCTGATATGTGGTTCTGTCTGTATATAATGTAAATATTAATTTGTAATAAGTTTCATTACAATAAATAATTAATAATTATAATTATTTTAATAATAATTAAAGTAACAAATTATCTCTCACAATTAGTATGTATATTTTTTTTTCTTTTTTTTTTTTTTTTTTTTTTTTTTTTGATATCTATATATATACATACGTTTCCTGAGTTTTCAGGGTGCTGAGATGGAATTGTAGGGCTAAAAGAATTTTCTATCACATTTACAGTGTAAAAGCTAAAAATTTTCAAGTGAAGTATATTCAATATAATTTTTTTCCAAAACCGATATCGGATTCGAAATTCAGCATTCAGAGAACCCTTAAATACGAAAAATTTCATCCAAATAGGAAAATAAAAGTTTGTAAGCTTCAAAGTGTGCCTGACCAAATACTAGACTAGACCAAATAGGTAGGCACCTTTTCTTTAAATTGATAAAACATGAATTACGCTTAGACGGTTTAAACGGATCAACTTTATTTTTTTACCCACAAAATATATGGGTGGTCAATACGCTTGAAATGTATTTGGTTTCATCATCCTATCTTGTTTTACAGTTTTAAAGGGCCCAAGTCGGAACGGCAAAAATACGTGTCTAATATTTTTTGATCAGTGAACCTCCAAAAAATTGCCAACAAGATCCGTTGAGAGACTGAGTGTGTCCTCCCCTTGTCAGATAAGTTTCCTCTGCACAGGACTCATAAGCGGGGTACAGACCAGCATTGTTTTTTTTTTTGAAGATCCTCTCTTGAAATATTTTTTTTATTGTTTTTTTTTTTTTTAAATTGTTTGTAGTTATATTATTGTACTTAAAGTAATATAAAAAAGTTTAAACATTTTATATATATATATATATATATATATATATATATATATATATATATATATATATTATGTATGCCTTTTAAAAAATTGAGTATATCATGCGACAGAAAAGTTTTTTAAAAACGATCCGAGTGCTGGGGTAGGAAAATAGTCCAAGTGACAAATGTTCTGTAACTGTAAAAAAAAATTCCATTAAATTTCCGACAAGATAGTTGTTAAATATCCGATTCAAACAGAGCTAAAGCGTGTCCAAATATTACATTTTTTAGGGTGAGAAAAACTTTTTATCGTGCCATTTTTGATTCGAATCAATATATCTCCTAAACAGTAAATCCTAGAGAAACATTTTATATAACAAAAAATATTCTCCAAGAAGTTCCTTATAAGGAAACTATTACACCTGTAATGTAACACGTTATAACCTCCTTCATATGTATTGTCTCATTTTCATTATTGTGTTTACCACTGTCCTCACTACTTTCGCTGATGACACATGTGTGTTATCAGTAAACAATGATTCCCTCATTGCCTCTCAAACACTCCAATCCCATATCCTAAATCTTCAAGAATGGTGTCAAAAATGGAGAATCAAAATAAATCTAACCAAATAACCTTTACCCTTCATCGTAAACCCACGACTTCCTGCTTTACAGTATCCTTTAATAACATTCGATTAATCCCTGTTAAACAGACACGCTACCTAGGACTCCACTTGGACAAACGACTAACTTGGAATCCACATACAAGACTGAAACGAAAAAAAAACTGCTCGTCGTTTTAGACTACTTCAACATACCAGACAAACGTTCAAAGCTCCTAATTAATTACAAAAGACTCATATACATGACTGTGATAAGAATACATGACTTCTAGTTTAGAAGTTTTAATTAAGTGCTACTGATGAGTAGTTCTTTTCAAGTTTTAACATGTTATTATAATCGTTGTCAATACATTTACTCGATGTATATATACTGTACAGTTGTAAATTTCAATAAATGTAAAAAAAAAAAAAAAATTGTGTTTAGTATCAAGTGTAGTGTATGTTAAATTGAATAAAAGCCTTTCTAAGGGTTTACATTTATTGTTTCATTCAGACAGTCAACCAACTCATAACAATTTTATTCAATTAAAACTTGATCCCGGCAAAGTTAAAATGGATAAATATCTCAGACCTTCAAGATTCGAGACGGACCCCGATTCTCCTTCAGCAGGTAATGAATGGGTACATTGGCTGAAAACATTTCAAAATTTCTTGGATTTAGCAAAAGAAAAAATTTCAGAAGAAAACAAATTTAAGATTTTCACAAACTACTTGTCTCATAATGTTTATGATTTAGTAAGTGATTTGGGATCATTCCAAGAAGCCATAGATGCATTAAATAATATCTATATAAAGAAAAAAAACGAAATCTTTTCTAGGCATTTGCTCGCGACTAGAAGACAACAGGCAGGGGAAAGTATAGATCAGTTTGTACAAAATTTAAATCTTCTTGCTAAGGAATGTGAGTTCAAAGCAACTACAGCTGCTCAACATAAGGAAGAATATATCCGTGACGCGTTTATAAACGGATTGGCATCAAATTCAACGCCTTTTGGAGAATAAAACTTCGAGTTAGAATGAGGCTGTAACTCAAGCTCAGACCTTGGAAATGGCCTACCAACAATCCGAACAATACCAGGAAAAGTATTCTGTCAGCTGTGTGCCTTCTAGTGCTGCCTCGGCAGAAGACAATTAAGGATTAACCCCTCCTGTCCTTTCTGCTATCCCAAGGAAGAATAGCAAGTGCTTTTTTTGTGGACAGAACCGTCATCCTCGTTCGTTATGCCCTGCTAAAGATGCCGAATGTAGAAACTGCAAAATAAAGGGGCACTACGCCTCTGTATGTAGGAGGAAGAATTTTGTTAGTAATACAAGAAGCCCAGTATCAGCTGGCGTAGTCTTAGCGATCATCAACGGAGATCACTTAAAAAATTTAGCGAAAGCGGTGGTAATGTAATAGCAAAAATAGATCATCAACCTGTTAAGTGTTTGATAGATACTGGAAGCTCGAACAGCTTTGTTAATCCGGAAATTGTCAAACGTAACGGTTTACAAGTCTTATCATAAAAATGGCAGCGTATCGATGGCGACGACATCACTTTCTTCTTATGTAAGTGGCTATGTGCTTGTTACTCTTGAACTTTTAGGTCATAGCTATTCTGAATTTAAACTGTCTGTTCTAAAGGAGCTATGTTGTGATGCACTGCTTGGTCATGATTTTTTAAAAAGACACTAACGTACAATTAAAATTCGGTGGAAGCATGGAACCGCTAACAATATGTTCAGCCTTAATGGCCAGAGTAGAGTCACCTTGATTATTTTCCAATCTTTCTCCAAATTGCTAACCCATAGCTACGAAATCAGGAATTTACTCTGAATCAGATCAAAAAATTATTAAACAGGAAACAACAGCTTCTCTCTGATGGTATTATTGAGAAGAGTAACTCCGTCGCGAGCCAAGGTTTTGGTTGTACAAAATGAAAATCATAAAAAGAGGCTTGTTGTTGATTATTCTCAAACCATAAACAAGTTTACCTTATTAGACGCCTAACCTCTTCCTAATATGGACGAGTTAGTCAGAAACGTGGGAAAGTATAACATTTTCTGCACAATAGATCTGAAAAGTGCTTACCACCAGGTCCCCATTGCCGATGAAGAGAAAATTTATACTGCATTTGAAGCTCAGGGACGATTATATCAATTCACAAGAATCCCCTTCGGTGGTACCAATGGTGTAGCATGTTTTCAGCGTGTGATTGACATCTAGATGACGTCACTGTTTGTGGTAATGACAAAGCGGAACACGGCGATAATCTTTAGGGATTCGTGTTAGCTGTAGAAAAATATGGTGTACAAATAGATTTTGAGAAAAGTAAATTTTTTAATGCCTTGTATCTTCTTAAAATCTTCTTAGGTATGTCATATCGCAAAAATCAATATGCCCTGATCCTGAGAGATTGAAGCCCTTGCTTGAGCTTCCTCTGCCTCATGATGCTTCCTCTTAGAAACGTGCCCTCGGACTTTTCGCACATTATTCAAAATGGGTTCCTCGTTTTTCTGAGAAAATTAGTAGCATGACTTGTTCTGTCACTTTTCCTTTTGGTCCACAATCCGCTCAGGATTTCGCTATGTTAAAAAGAGATATTGCTCGTTCACTGATTATTACAATAACTGGGAACTCACCTCTAGTTGTTGAAAGCGATGCATCTGACTTAGCCATTGCAGCAACACTAAGTCAGGACGGGAGGCCAGTTGCATTCTTTTCCCGTACTTTGTCAAAATCAGAGAGATCTCAATCTGCAATGGAGAAGGAGGCTGCAGCCATCATGGAATCACTAAAGAAGTGAAAAGGTTACCTTATCAGAAAACATTTTCAGCTCAACAGATCAAATGGCTCTTTCTTTTATTTTTAACAAGAAGCATAACAGTAAAATAAAGAATGATAAAATTTTAAGATGGCGTTTAGAATTGTCGCCATTCCTGTTTGATATTGTTTATCGCTCAGGTAAAGAAAACCATAAAGCAGTTACCCTTTCAAGGTTTAACATCAACGAATAAACTATTTGAGCTCCACAAGTCATTGTGTCACCCAGGGTTAACTAGGATGTTTCACTGGATTAAGATAAAAAATCTACCGTATTCGCTTGAGGATGTCAAGAAAGTTCATCTGCCTGCCCTACTTGCGCTGAAGTCTAGCCAAAATTCCTGAAAAATCAAGGGACTCTTATCAAAGCAACATTACCATTCGAACGTTTAAGTGTTGACTTTAAAGGCCCCATACCATCAAAAACTAGAAATAGACATATGTTGACAGTTGTGGATGAATATTCTCGTTTTCCGTTTGCTTTACCCTGTCAAGATATTTCGTCTAAAACAGTGATACAATGTCTCTCTCAGTTGTTTTCAATATTCGGTATGCCAGCGTTCATACATTCAGATAGAGGATCATCGTTTCTATCAGAAGAACTTGTGACGTTCTTACATTCAAATGACGTGGCTGTTGGTCGAACCACACAGTACAATCCTAGAGGCAACGGGCAAGTGGAACGTTTCAACGGAACAGTCTGGAAAACTATAGTATTGGCTGTAAAGACTCTTGGTCTGAAAGCAGATGATTGGGAGAAAGTACTTTCTCAGGCCCAACATTCTTTGCGCTCCTTATTGTGCACAGAAATTAACTGTACGCCACATGAAAGATTTTTTGACTATCCACGTCGGACTGCGAACGGAGACTCCATGCCATCATGGTTAATACAAAATACAACAGTATTGGTTAAAAGAAATGTAAGAAACAGTAAATATGACTTGGTTGAAGAAGCTGAGCCCATAAAAGTAAACCCTAAATATGCTTCCATTAGGCGGAAGGATGGCTCAGAATCAACTGTTTCGTTACGGTAATTGTCCCCAAGGGGAGAGATTCATCTGATCCAACAGCCGACTACCGAAACATCCGATACTGATGACAGACGGCGCATTGTGCAGCTATCTGATGACAGCAGGAGTCAGGAAATGTTTTTTCTTTCTTTCTCTTCCTCCTTAGTGCCTTTCGGCGTGGAGGTGCCTCTGTCCAGGCAAACCAATCTTCACTATCCGGAGCCAATGCTCTCATGGCATTCCAGTCTTTGCCTCTCTTCTCTCCCACCTAGGAGATGTAGACCATCCATTGAGTCCTGGGTCTCCCTCTGGGACGTTTTCCTGTTGGTCTGGCCTCAAAGTACTTTCTCGGGTCTCGTTCCTCATTCATCCGGCAGAGATGTCCGAACCATCTAAGTTGCCTCTTTTCAATGGTATCCTTTAGAGAGACAACCCCTAGATCCTCTCTAGTCCTATCATTCCTGATCCGATCCCTTCTGGTTCGGCCCGCTACTTTCCGAAGGTACCTCATTTCCGCTGCAGTAATTCTGCTTAGGTGCTTCCCTAATGGTACCCAGCTTTCACTTCCATATTGGAGATTAGGCAGGTAAACAGCTTTGAAGATATGTAACTTAACATTTTTCTCCACCTCCCTTTTCCCTATTACCGTTTTGCAGAGGTGGTAGTAGATTGAGTTTGCCTTCTTTATTCTATTGGATATCTCCTGGTCTACCTTTCTATTCCTGCTTATCACTGTTCGTAGGTAAGTGTAGTCGTCTACCATTTCCAATGCTTCACCCTTGCAAAATACCTCAACGTATTCCTGTTCCCGACCAATTTGCATTATTTCACTCTTATTGACATTAATGGTCATTCCCTTCCTTTCAAGCTCGGCCTCCCATTCAATTACAGCTTGCTGTAGGCTCTCTTTGGTATCAGCTATAAGCACAATGTCATCCACGAATACCATTACTTGGGCAAGGATTGTCTTCATATCCCACTTTCCAATAGTAGTACGGGCTGTTCTACGTTTGCACATTTTCAAAATTTCATCCATGTATATGATGAACAAGAGGGGGCTCAAACTATCTCCTTGGTTTACACATTTATTAATTGCAAACGTATCGGACTCTCTTCCATTAATCCTCACTACTCCTTTGGAATCATGATAGGTCTTTTATCAATCCTCGCGGGATGTTCTTTCTTGAAAGAGCGTTCCACAGTTCAGAACCGAATCAAAGGCAGCCTTCAAATCTATAAATGCCAAGAAAATACTCTTGCCCCGGTCCCATGAGTTATCTATTATTGTTCTGAGAGAGAAGACATGGTCTTGAGTCTAGCGTTGAGGCCTGAAAGCAGCCTGCTCCTCTTCCAAGTCGTTCTCTACTAGCTCTCTCAGCTTCTTTTCTAATATTGATGTATAGAGCTTGTACACAAACTGGGATAGGAACAATTATGTTGTATTCCCATTCCTTAGGGATCGCTTTTTCAGTAAGTAACTTCTGAAAAAGACACTGTAATGATTTCAATAGTTCTGACCCACCAAATTTGATGAATTCAGGGGTGATGCCGTCTCTTCCTGGTGCCTTTCCCAGTCTTAATCTCTCCACCGCTGCTTCCACCTCCTCTTCCCATATCACCTCAACGCATTCTCCCCCTATATCCTCTCTAGGCATTCTCTCCTCAGCATCTCCAGAAAACACTTCTTTTTAGTGGCATCTCCATCTTTCCTGAATCAGGAAATGTACAAAAACAAAATAATTGGATCTGAAGAAGGACATAGAACTAATCTGCTATGTGGGGATACTCTAGATGAACCTCAAGACAAAGAGACGGAAAAAGTACCTTCACCAGATGAAACATTGCCCCAGAACAAGCAGAGACCACGGAGAAATATAAAACCTCCTTCTTACCTACAAGATTATATTACAGAAATGTAATACAGAGGGGGAAAATGTTACACCTGTAATGTAACACGTTATAACCTCCTTCATATGAATTGCCTCATTTTCATTATTGTGTTAAGTGTCAAGTGTAGTGTATGTTTAATTGAATAAAAGCCTTTCTAAAGGTTTACATGTTCCTTTATGCTTACAAGGTGCCATGTTCCTCTATCAGTAGAGCACATATTTAGTAATTGCAGTCTACACCCTACAGCTGGAACACCCATCTTCAACAAAGACCTGGGTACAATGTTCAAAAAATATCAACCAGATGTTTTGAAGTTCCTCAGAAATTGTAGAATCTTTAATACCATTTAGATAAACAAGAAATCAGAATTTGGTGCCTCTGGCCGTGTTGCAGTACTCGGCACCTTAAAATAAAATAAATAAAATAAAAAATAAAGGTTTACATTTATTCTTTCATTCAGACATTCAACCAACACATAACAGAAACTGTCTTCAAAGTTTCGATCTGACAATACCAACAGAGCTAAAGCATGTCAAAAAAAAAATAATTTTTAGAGAAAAAAAAAACCGACTTCAAGATTAAACCTACATATACAAACTTGAACTAAAAAATAAAAAATAATATTTTAATTGCTTCACAACAAAAACCATTAATGAAATGAAAATCAAAGAAATTATCAATACTTTCATACTTATTTTCAATTTATGACCAATTATCTTTGGAGTCGGTGCCAGCCAAGAAGGGAAGTTTAATCCTGTCTTTACAATAAATGAACTGTCGAATGGCGGGAGACAGCGGTGTGGCGGTGATAAAACAGTGGGAGGATCTTTACGATTACAATTTCTTTTCAAATTCTGTTTGTTTTGGTTGGCACCGACTCCAAAAATAACTGATTATAAATTGTGAATAGGTTTATAAGTATCGATAATTTCGTTGATTTTCATTTCATTAATGGTTTTTGTTTTGAAGCAATTAAAATATTATTTTTTATTTTTTAGTTCAAGTTTGTATATGTAGGTTTAATCAAGAAGTCGGTTTTGTTTTTTTTTCTAAAAATTATTTTTATTTTTCACTTTTTAGTGGTGAGTGTATTTTTGTTTAAACAGTCAATTCTCAAACTTCAAGCTTCCCTGAAAAATGGTAACTTCTTTCTCCATTCTGCACTTTGCAAATCAATTTTAACTTTTCGTTAATTGGAAGCATTTTTAATAGCCACTGTAAAACCACTCGAGTGAATAACTAATAATAAGTGACTGGTGTAACTATGAACTGAAAAGACAAACAATGACAGAAAACAGAAAAACAAATAACATGAAATTCTTTTAATTTGAGTTCGGGTTATAGAGGCGATGACTTCTAATAGTTCGTTTCATAGAGGTGGTCCCAGAAGTTCTCTCTTTTAAACCCTATTTTCAGTTCTACTTATTTTCGACACAATTTTTCACGTTCTTTGTCTGAAATCGTCTCATTGAGGTGAAATTTAAGTGTAATGTACTTCCGACCGCAGATTTTGTTCGACTTATGAGAAAGAAAGAAATACCTCTTGAAAGGTTTTATTGAACACAATTTCACACGTATAAAAACTACATTGCATGACTCGTAAACAACTAGTAACACTTAACCGTAAACTGAGAAGGTTATACAAAAACATATGAGAAAATGAGATACAAATACAATGTTATTATTTACTACAACTTATTTAAGAATTCAGCTTATCGAAGCAACACATCGAGAGTTGATTGTATATCAAAATTGATTCAGAATTGACGGAGTAATCGCGTAACATACACAAAAAAAAAAAAAAAAAAAAAAAAAAAAAAAAAAAAAAAAAAAAAAAAAAAAAAAAAAAAAAAAAAAAAAAAAAAAAAAAAAAAAAAAAAAAAAAAAAAAAAAAAAAAAAAAAATACAGACGAGTTGAGAACCTCCTCCTTTTTGAAGTCGGTTGAAAAGCCAAAATATTTAAAAAATGTAATCAAATGAGACTTTTCATTCAAAGTGATATAGCTTCTAAACAATAAAAATTCCATTAAATTTAAAGATAGTTGTTGTTAAATATCCGATCTAAACAGAGCCAGAGCGTGTCCAAATATTACATTTTTTAGGGTGAGAAAAACATTACATCGTACCTTTTTTCATTCGAATCAATATACCTCCTAAACAGTAAATCCTAGTGAAACATTTTATATAACAAAAAATATTCTCCATGAAATTTTTAATAAGGAAAGAGACTTCAAATTTTCGATCTGACAACACCAACAGAGCTACAGCAAGTCAAAAAAAAAAAAAAAACTAACAGTTAAAAAAATTTAAGAGACTTTTTTCATACAAACCAATATAGCTCCTGAACGGTAGATCCTATCGATAAATGTTATATAAAAAAAATTATTCTCCATTAAATTTCTTATTGGGAAACTTACTTCAAATTTTCAATCAGAGCTAAGTCATGTCAGTACTTTTCTCTGTAGCTATTATTTTATAATAAAAGTTCTGCATGAAAAGCACGTAGGATGTGTATGAATAGGAAATAGATTAGGAAATCTGTTATTCTTGAAGGGTCAATAGTCGAAGGTCCTATCACCTTATCATCCCCTCCTTATGTACAATATGCCCTAAGCATACTAATACAAGATTGTGCTATTACATAACTATAGATACTATAAGATTTAGGCTATGACCCGGCTAGTTTAGTAGGAAATCAATTTTGTTTACCGAAAAGGAACGTTTTATCTTATTCTTACATCATTTTAAATTCGGTTACCAGCCTGTCAAAACCTCAGTTAGAGCTAAGACATTAACCCTAGATAATTCATCAGCTGTTCGATGTTCTCTTGTCCCGCTTCACTTGTTCAAGTTAAGTAGTCTCATTTTATTTGTTTATTTATATTGACATGGGTATGTCTTTTGGCTAGGGGTATATACTTTTTTGATGTAAAATTTGTTGACATTAAAAAATTTAACATTTTTACACACTCTAGCTCTTTTGGTAATTGCTCTGATCAAACATTTGACGAAATTTGTCGCTAGGACCTAGAGTTTAGGAACTATATTGATTCGAATGATAAAAAATGACGTTTTTTTTTCCTATATATTTTTTTTTTTTTTTTTTTTTTTTTTTTTTTTTTTTTTTTTTTTTTTTTGGCACGCTTTAGCTCAGATCTGGTGCTGGAGACCTGGAAACTTTTCAAGCCCTAGGAATACAAGATGACTCAGACCCAACTGACCCACCAACATAAGACGATATTGAGGATGCCATTAATCGTCTAAACAATAATAAGGCTCCGGGTGAGGACGGAATCCCAGCCGAACTCCTTAAGTATGGCAGCGAAGAGCTTCACAAAGCCCTATACAATATAATCCTGACAGCTTGGATTGAGAAAAGGATGCCAGGGGAGTGGAAAACGGCATAATATACCCTCTGCATAAGAAAGGCGATATTCTGTAATGCACTAATTATCACGGTATAACCCTACTCCAGTGGGCCTACAAGGTCCTAAGCCTTCGGATGATGCTAGAAAAATCACTAGAGCACAGGATGACGACGCATCATCTATTTGTCGATTTCAGAAGTGCTTATGACAGCATGGAAAGACCCAAGTTCGCATTCCCTCAAAGCTGATTCGCCTCATAAAGATTACCATGGATGAGGTGAAGTGCTTCGTCCGGATCCAGGGAGAACTATCTCCAGAATTCGACTCCAGGAGGGGAGTAAGGCAGGGCTATGGTCTAGCATGCTGTTCAACCTGGCCCTTGAATAAGCTATAAGAGATTTCGGAATACAAACAAGCGGAACAATCTTTGACAGGCTGGTGCAGATACTTGGTTTTGCGGACAACCTGGACCTGGTGGCAAGATCGTTTGCTTCTTTATCAGAAGCATTTTTGAGGTTGGCTGAAGCTGCGGAATCCATAGGCATGTCAGTAAACCAGCATAAAACAAAGTACATGCGAGCTGGACCTGGAGCGGGGGTTGCAGTAGGAGAAGAGGTGAGAATTGGACCTTTTTCTTTTAAAACGGTAGACCATTTTACTTATTTGGGCTCAATTATAAGTGGCTCAAATAGGATATCTCTTGAAATATGCCAAAGACTATTAAAGGCCAACAAGAGTTATTTTGGACTCAGCAAACATTTGAGAAGCCAAGCTATTACTCGCCGCACGAAATGCCAGCTTTACAAGACCCTAATCCGACCAGTCCTTACCTACGGATCGGAAGCCTGGACCCTGACAAGCGCAGAAGAAAAAGAAGTTCTCATTTTTGCATATTTGGGGCCATAAAAGTTGGTGATTATTGGAGAAGGCGGACCAGCAGGGAACTTTACCAGATGTATGGTGAAGCGGATGTGGTGCGGTATATAAAGCTGGGAAGACTGCGCTGGGCGGGCCATGTTGCCCGGATGCCACCTGACGAAATCCCGAGAAAGCTGTTGGACGGGAGGCTCCATGGAGCTAGAGAAAGAGGTAGACCGCGACTTAGATGGGAGGATGCTGTGAGCAGGGACTCCAGGGACCTTCTGAAAGCCCGCAACTGGCGAACGACCGCACAAGAAAGAGCTACATGGCGAAAGCTCATAGAGGAGGTCAAGGTCCATGCTGGGCTGTAGCGCCACGGATCATCATCATTTAGCTCAGATAGAATATTTGAAGATAGTTTTCTTATCAGAAACTTCATGGAGAATATTTTTTGTTATATAAAATGTTTCGCTAGAACCTACAGTTTAGGAGCTATATAGATTCAAATGAAAAAAGGCGCGTTGTATAGTTTTTCTCACCCTCAAAATGTAACATTTGGACAAGATCTACCTCTGTTTATATCTGATATTTAACAACTATCTTGTCAGAAATTTAGTGGAAATTTTTTTTGGTTACATAAAATTTGTCTCTAGGACCTATCGCTTAGGAGGTATATTGATTTAAATGAAAAAAGTCAAGATTTTCCTACATTTTTGTTTTGGGGACTTTTTTTGATACGCTTTAGTTCTTTTGGCGTTGCTGGGATCGATAATTAGACGACAGTTTCCAAATTTTAAATTAAATGAAAAATATTTTTGAGCCTGCTGCTAGGACCTACCGTTGGGGACTATATGGGTTTGAATGAAAAAAGTCGCAATTGGAACAGCTGTTTTCTCTCGACATTGTTTTTTTCAAATCATCATTGATTTTTAATTTAATTTCATTGTTAATTTAATTATTATGACCCTTTTAATTTTAAAATGTAAATTGGGAAAAACATTATATTATAGACAGACATATCCATGATTTATTGTTTTTACCAGTCAGGGAGAACTTATTGGTGTTTTTTTCTGATACCGCCGCTTGCTTGCCGAATGTGTAATAGTACTTGTTACTGCTATGGAGCAAAACACACTTTAAGCTTCTTCTAGTCTTAGTATCTGCTAGTTTTACTTAGATAGCACTGGTCAACACAATTTTTGTTTCCTTCATTTTTTTTATTGTTACTGGTTATTTTATTAAAGGCCATTAAAGGCCCTGACTATGAAAAAAATACTGGGAGATTGCTAACAGCTTTATTTTGTGAAATATAAAGTTTTACTGTTTGATTAAAAAATGTAAGGAAATTAATACATAATGTTAACAAAATTTTATTGAACATTATTATCAAATGATCTTTTATAGGATTTCCTTGAATAACCGACTTTAGGTAGATCTCTTTGCATAAAATATTTGTGTATTCTTTCAAAGTCGTCGAATGTGTAATAGTACTTGTTACTGCTATGGAGCAAAACACAATTTAAGCTTCTTTCGCTGCTGTCCATAAAAATATACCAATCCCTATGCTTGTAGTTTAATAAATCCATCTGTTGTAAAATACCACCAACATTGTTACAAAAGACTAAATTCTTCTCTTGAGAAAAATATGGTTACAGATTCTTTTCTCGGGTACGATAAAAGTAATGTTGGTTTCGGGATTAAGCAAATTTGTTTCTTTTACAGAAACAATTTTGAAGATTCTTTCGGTAAGTTCAGATCCCTTACTACGTCATTTTGTTAATTCTGATGAAATGGTTGAGGTTCTCAAAGGCTACAATTGTAATCTGGATCAGAGTCATCACTTTATATATTTTGTTCGTTCACAGAGATTTGGATCATCAGAGGATTTAGATGTGCTGGGAGGTACCTCTCGAGATTTTAATTGAGATCGTTGAGCAGAAGATAATTTAGGATATGGCCAATTACTCAAATACAATCTGGATTAAGCACACAACACCGCATGGACGAATGCATATCGAAAACAACAACGGAATATATTTTACTGTCAAACAAAATTTAAAATCAAAGTAAAAATACTAAATAAGGTTGGTAAGCTATAAGACAAAAACAAAAGCTGTTAGAGAAACATTGTCGACTTATTTAAAAAATATGTATCAAATTAAATTAGAAACAACAAAATAGTCACAGGAAACAAACAATTTATTTTTTTCTTATTGGCAGTGTAGTTTATGGATAAAGTAACATCTTCAAAAAAACATACGACCGAAATTTGATGACAGTTCCAAATCAGAAATTACGCAGCATTATAATCTAATTTTTTTGGGAATGCACAAATCGTATTGGCAAATCTATCTTTTGTATTACACTAGCACATCCTCCCCCCTGTCACACAGTGGGGCCAATCGTGAATCTAGCGGGACAAAAGTCCAAAATGAAGGTTGATTTATTGATGCAGAAAGTGGTTAATTCAACAGGCTAAATGTTGGAAGACATGAAACGAAGTGAATCAGGCTGAGGCAATGTCAATAAAGCATTTCAATAAATAACAAACTAATACCAATTTAATTTTGTACGATTTAAGAATTAAGTTAGTATTCTTTCAAGCACTCGACAGTGAACACCGTAATAAGTTTTCTTATTTTTTTACATTTTACGATAATTTGCATTCAAAATAGTCAGTATTAGTACATTTTATTATTAATTTTACGGCATTTTAGATACTCAGGCGGTACGCCAATTAAAAAGTCCACAAGTAAAAAAATATATTCATGTTATAGCCTGAAGCCTTTTACGTAGATCTTAAATTACGGTTCTGTGAGCCTGGGAACATTTAACTTTAGTGAATACATTACATTTTACTGCCCGTTTTTGCTCGTTTATCAGTAGCACCAAAAATTGTGTTTCAGGCGGAGTACTCTCAGTTGCGCGATTGGAACTGGCTGAAGCGTTACGGGCTGGAGGTTTCAGTTTTAAGAAAATGAGCTGATAACGAATACAATAACATGTCAAAACTTAAAAAGAACTCCTCATGAGTAGCACTTCATTAAAAACAAAATCTAGAAAAGATCTCTAGGCCATCTTCTTTTCAGACGCCTCTGAGGATTGTCGGGAATTGAGTGGGAAGCAAGTTGTGAAACTAGAGGATTTGAGTAGTTATGAAGCTTACTATGAAAGGATTGGTATTAGCTGAGTCAGCAACATATGGAACATTAAGATCTTTATGGATGGATAAGTTTATTGGTGAAAACGTAAGGAGCATTGAGGATTTTTCGAAGGATTTGGATTGTAAGGATTGGATACGGGATGAATAAGATGGTTTAGTAGAGCCCCAAAGGTCAACTCCGTACCTCCATATAGGTCTAATCACAGTCATGTAAATGGGTCTTTTGTAATTAATTGGGAGCTTTGAACGTTTGTCTATTAAAAATTGAAGTAGTTTGTAACGACAAGCAGTTTCTAGTCGTTTTAGTCTTGTATGTGGATTCCAAGTTAAACGTTTGTCCATTTGAAGTGGATCTGTTCAACAGGGATCAGTGGAATATTGTTAAAGGATACTGTAGGGCAGGAGGTCGTAAGTTTACGACAAATTAATTCTTAATCCGAAAATTTGGTCAAAATTTGAAACATATTTGAACAATATGGAGATTTTACAACTTTTATAGAAAAAAACGTGATTTTCTAAAAAAAGTCTTCGATTTATCGCATATTTGCAACAAATTGGAAAAGGAAGGTAGGATCTGCGGCATTTTTCTTCATTTTTGGTCAAGTTTCACTAATTTTTTTTTTTTTTTTTTTTTTTTTTTTTTTTTTCACTAGAGGGAATGACCCTGTATTGGGAGCGGACAGAAATACAATGCTTAAAATATATGTAGCTATGATAGGCTCCAAGATAGATTATGGGAGTTTTATTTATGGATCGTCGTAAGTTTATGACGAAGGGTAAATGTTATTTGGTGAGAATTTCAAATAAAAATTTATGGTTAAACATGTTTGGTCCCAAGAATGTTTGCTTCCACTTCGGTACAAAATAAATTACTTGAGGTACGCATGATGATATAGAAGGATCAATACAATAAATAAAATAAATATAAATATAAAAAATATAAAAATAAAAAATAAAATAAATTACGGCTGTTGGCTTTCTCTAAATAGTCATGGAATATTGATTTTATTAATATGCTACGCATGACTCATACGTGACCACTGCTATTATAATCTAACCAGTATACCATATAGGTATATAGGAATATTGTATTTTGCAAATTAAATATTTATGAATAGTGAACTATGAATGAATTTAATTAATACAAATTTGCATATATTACTAATGACTATGGTGATCGTATTAATTAGCTTTCGTGTTTAGATTTGACGATGCTGATATTGCTGTTGTCTACATTCACCGCCATATACGGATTCTACCTTTGGATCGTCTCGAGAAAATACGGACATCTACCAGGCAATCTCGGCAGTTCGTATCCGGTCATCGGGAATCTTTATCATTCTCTAAGAAATTCTTTCTTGTCCCACGATGGTACTGTATCAACTTGATCATATATTGATAAATTTATGTACAAGTCTAATGAAGATTATTTAATAGTTATTTTGAACATGGATATGTCTTTTGGATGATGGTCTATACTTTTTTAGTGTTAAGTTTTTTTAACCCGCAAAAATGTAACATTTTAACAAGCTTTAGCTCTGAAGGTGTTGCTCATACAGAAAATTTGTCGATATATTTCTTATCATAAATTTAATGGAGAATATTTTTTATTATATGTCATTTATCGCTATGATCGACCGTTTAGGAGCTATATATATATATATATATATCCGGTAATAAATAAAAGCAGGTGTGCCTATGCAATCCATAGTGACAGATGTGATACCGGCGCATGCGCTTGATCATATGGGAGAGAGAGAGTGTTTTTTTAATAAAGTGTAAAAAACAGGTGTTTTTTACTACGATATATAGTTAGTGTGTGAACAAAAAAACGCTGTAAATGTGGAAGAAGGAATGACACTGGAGTGTTTGTGCTCTCTCTTCCTCTGTACATCTTCATGTAAAGGCCTTTCCAAAAAAGCGGTGTATACGAATTAAAATGTAATGACTGTGAAGCAAAATACACGGGAAAAACCGGACGATCGGTAAATCAAAGATTAAATGAACATATAAGAGCATACACTACTAATACCCAAAATTCCAATTTCGCTATCCATCTAAATGAAAATAACCACAAATTTAATAAAGACTCGGGAGTAAAAATATTACATCAAGTAGAAAATAGCCTAAAATTAAATACTTTTGAATAACTAAAAATAATAAAATCGTTTAAAACCGATCCAGATTTTTGTTTAAATGATCAGATTAACAAAATCCAATAGCCCCATTTTAAATTTGTTTCCCATAGGAACGGAAAAACCCAATGAGTCATAAGGGAAACTCCATTGTAAATCTAAAACTTAACCTACCTGCCTCCCCCTTTTACTTCTCACAAATTCAGTGTTTTAGTTACCTCGGAGGTGAGTGCCTGTGCTTGATTTCTTGTCTTATCTTTTTTAAAAAATTTAGTATATATAATCTATGTAACATAGTACTGATGGGTTGAAAAAAAAAAATTTATCTCTTTTTATTCTGTTTGTATTTATTTGTTGTTTTGTTATCTTATAGCCTCTCTGTTGTTTATTTTTCTTTTATATTTTGTTACATTTTCATTGTTTCATTTTCCTATTCTGTATCTATCTGTCCCGCGCCTTTTTTCCCTTTTACCTTCTTCAGGGCTATAATGATAACAGAAGATGACAGACTAATAAACAGATGACAAATGGAATACAGAATGGCATGGATAAAAAACAATATACAAAAATCTGTATAGAAAAGGTCAGATACATAAATAACTAAGAATACAAAGCAGCAAGGTAAGAATAAAGACAAGACATGAATGAAATAAAAAAATAAAATAAAATATAAAATATAAATCAACAAATAAATATATAATAAATAAAATAAAAATTAATGGTAATGGATAAAAGGATAATAACAAGGACAGAAGGAAATGCAATTTAAATAAAAAATAAAATAAAAATATGGAAATATGGGAAAGAACGAGGGAAATAATGTAGAAGGTGATAAAAGAAAAGAAACGGATAAAAAAGTGAAGGTGAAGGAAAATAAAAGTGGAAAGATAAAAGGAAAAGAATATCAAAGAACACTTACCCACCGAACCACACTTGTGAGGAGACGAACGATGATTAATGTGAAACGGTAAGAACAGCTGGGTAGGTAAAAGGGAAAAAAGGCGCGGGACACATAGATACAGAATAGGAAAATGAAACAATGAAAATGTAACAAAAATATAAAAGAAACATAAACAACAGAGAGACTATAAGATAACAAAATAACAAATAAACACAAGCAGAATAAAAAGAGATAAATACAATAATGCCAATGCCATCATGATCAGGGTGCAGCACAAATATAAAAAGATACAGAAATATAACAAAATGAAGCAAATTCCATTTGTCATCTGTTTATCGGTCTGTTATTTTCTGGTACTTCGTTCATTATAGCCCTGAAGAAGACCTGCAACGCAGGTCGAAACGTTGGCACGTATTAAAGTATTTCTTCTGACGTGGTGTTCCTCTTTGACTGTATCCCTGATCATCTTCTTCTCCATTTTTTTTTTCTACTTTTAAGTAATATGTATTTTAAACTTTATGGTATTTTTATGTATAAAGAATACAAATACAATAAATATATATATTTTTCAGAGTGTCTAGTAATATTAGAACGGTTCCTTCCTAAAGGAGGAGGTCTTTATGTCTTATGGTTTTATTGTCAACCAGTGGTTGCTATATCGGATCCTTTTATAGTCGAGGTGAATATTTTTTTTTTTTATATATATTTTTTTTTATATTAATATTAAAAATCTGATTATATTTTATCTCTAGTTGATACTGCCATGTCGGATCCAGATCTATGGAGTCTGAGTCAGCATTAATCTAAAAAGTGAAGCCTGACAAATTAGGAAATTCTAAAATAATTAATTAATAATTAAAACAACAGCTGGCACATAAAATTACTATTAAAAATAGAGATCGTTTAGGAAAATATATGCATTGAAAAGTTTTCATTGACATGTTTACTATTGTTTCTAAAAGATTTGTTCAAGTAGGTTATGTAAATTTAATAATACAATTAAAAAAAGGAAATTTTAATTGGTGCTAGGATGCGTCGAGATGTCAGCTGTATACACCGTGTAGAGGATTGGACCTAGGATACTTCCTTGAGGAACACCTGCTGATTGATTTACAATTAACTTCTATATTGCATATTGTGAATAATGAATAGAGTTTGCTGTTTACTTCTTTGGTTATACATGTCAACCTATTTTGAATTTGAATCCTCCAAAACATTATCTTGCAAAGATCACGTATTATTATTTTTCCTTCTGTAGCTTGGCTGGCTTTAGACTGCCACTTCAAATTTATCAATCCTTCCATACCATTATCGTACCTCAAGTACTTCTTAATATATAAGAATTTTTTATTTATAATTTAATTTAACAGACTTCATGTTTTTTCCAACTATGATGGTCATGGTTCCAGAAACTTGCAGAACATCCAGATTTTATTAATAAAGAACCACTCGTATATGAAAATGTTACCAATTTATGGAAAGGAACATTTACATACGCATGTAAGTAAATATCAATATATTTCTATTTATTTGTTTTTTATTTTATTATTAAGTATTTTCTCCAATGCAGTAGTTTTTCTTAGACTAAGTTTTCAATGGATCCCTTCCAGATTCTTCTGTCTAAGCTCCATTCCTCTCTTAAGCCACATCCTATCATATATACTTCTATTTTTTCTTCCAGGTTTTCCTTGAACTACCTCGTTTCCGTCTTCCTTGTATTCTCCATTCATACACTTTCTATGGAAGCCTTCCATTGATCATTTTGAGAATATTAGAAATTTATTGGACAAACAATAGAAACACACTATAAATAAAAATCCCTACTCATTTAGATCGAAAAATATGTATAGATAGCTGTTACATTATTTACTATACTACACCGCTAAATAACAATTATTAAAAGGTATTAGGTGAAATAAATTAGTAATTATAAATTTTACACTTTTATTTTATACATTAAAGAATATAGTTGTAGGAACATAGCTTCAAATCACAGAAAAATGAACTATTGGTAACGAACGTATACATAAAATATTAATGAAATTTATATACAGATAAAAGCTTTTAATAAAATGATTTATCTTTAATAATAAAAGGACATAGTTGTAGGAACACGGAGTTTCTAATAAAAATAAAAACAACCTTGAAACCACAGTAAAAATATTTAATGTAACGAAATAACGAGTCCAACAATGGGGTTGTTTTTGTTGTTAGGCTATGATTGAAATAAAGTGAGAATTTAATCAATCATTACTGGTTACAAGTTAACAATCGATAGTTTTACACTTACCTCGAATCACCTATTTAATAGAAAAAATAAGACCTCAAATCAATTTTTGTAGTATGTATTTCATCTTGAAAAGTAAAAAACCCTACAAATAAGAAATTTTTGAAGAACCCCCCTACGCCCAAAGGAGAGAGAGATAAATTCCCTACTGTGGGGAGAAATCCCTACGTCTGGCAACACTGCGTCAGACACACGCACCTCCATTTTTAATATGGAACGTTTTGCGGGTGACCAAGTTGATCCAAAGCAATATGTTTTTGGGGAACGCGAGTTACGCGTATTTCATAGTAGGAGAGTAAAAGCAGTCAGAAGCTCGACCTTCTCTTATAATAAACTAGCTGAAAGTACCCCGCTCCGCTACGGTTTAATATCATTAGAATTAAGGACAACTTAAATATGTAAAAGTTAAGCTTAGCGTTGATAATTATTATTACTTAAATAAACCTAAAAAAATTCCATTCTTAGAATAATTTCAATAAGTAAATTTGACAATTTGCAAAAGGTAATTTTATATTATTTTGATAGTCCTCCAGTGAAGCTTCGAGGCAGCACTACCATCTTACCCAACTCTGATACCAGACCATCAGCTTTTCTTATGGCATACTTTAAGTGAATATAGTCTCAACTTTTTTGATTAAATTTTAGTCTTTCTGTTTCTATTTTTGCGTACATATCAAGCATAAATTGGTTGAGGAGATAACAAAAATAAAGTAAATAAGGTTCTTCACCTCCTCGTTCCATCAACATTTAGGCGTAAAAATCAGCTGCAGACACATTTTTCTTAAGTGGTGTATTGGTGTTTGGGTCACGCTGAGGGATGTTAATTCTGTACCCATCTTCTCCATGGTATAACATGAGACCATACTGAAGAGAATCCTACACTTGATAGAACTCACTGATTCTCATCAGTTTTTTGTCCCTGCTGTGGAGAACAATGTCTCGCTTTTCAAAGACCTGGCCAACAATCAAGACAGCAACTTCGTTAGCGGTAGAAGTATTGTAACGTCCTCAGTGAACATTTAAAGGCTTCTTGTCAGCACTGATAACCACCTGGAAATCTTTTAGATCTTTCTGTTTGTTTACAACTATAAGGAACTTAATTTGTGGTCAAAGTGTGCGGCTTAAACATCTAACCTATTTTTTAACTTAGCTTATCTCCAAATACCATATAACAATTAATCTATTATTATTCACCCAATAAAAATTGTAATCGCATTTTTCACGAATTTGCCGCGATCCAGGCCGATTTTTTTTAAATTCCTTTCTTAGCAGGCCCCAAGTGACTAGATTGGTTTGAATGAAAAAAATCACATTTGAAACCCCTATCTTTTCTCAGCTTTATTTAATCATTAATTTTAATTTAATTTGAATAACTTAAAATCATACAGTAAACGAAAAAAAAAGAAAAAAGAACATTAGGGCATAGACCATAATATAATTATTATTATAGACTCAGACACAAAATGGAAGCAGAGAAGAAAAATGATCAACCATACATTGAATACACATAATCTGTTGGAATATCACAATACTTTTGTCAAAATGTCGAGAAGGATGCTTGAAAGGATGAAACTTGAAACAGAGCCTTTTAGTGTACAGAAGTACACCATGATGGCTACTTTGGACTCAATAATTGGTAATTATAAAATATAATTAATTAAATTGGTATCTAAATATATATTTCAAATTAATAATATTATTATTCACAATTCTGATTTTATTTTTTTTTTTTTTTTATTTTTTTTTTTTTTTTTTTTTTTTTTTTTTTTTTTTTTTTTTTTTTAACTTTAAAAATGATAAATGTATTTTATTTTAAACTATATGTGGACAGGAATTAATTATTAATATTGAATGCAATTTTTTTTAGAGAAATTGAGATTTTTTGTTGTTTTTTTACATGTCATTTGGCTGGGGGTATATATATTTTTTTGGTGTAACTTTTTTTCAAATTCAAAAATGTAACATTTTAACAAGCTCTAGCTCTGTAAGTGTTGTTTCACTTTAAAATTTGAAAACAGTTGCCTTATTAGAAAATGAATAGAGAATATTCTTTGTTATATAGCATTCGCTAGGTCCAACCATTTAGGAGCTATATTGTTCTGAATGAAAAAGGATTTTTCCTGTATTTTTTAAGCGTTGGGGATTTTTTTGACATTATCTAGCTCTATTGGTGTTGCTCCAATTGAAAATTTGCTAACAGTTTCCTGCTCAGAAAAAAATTGGTAATATTTTTTGTTCCATAACATTTGTCACTAGGACCTGCCATTCAGAAGCGATATTGGTTTGAGTGAAAAAGGTAACGTTTGAAACTTTTTTCTCTCAACTTTGTTTATTTTGAATTATCATTGATTGTGAATTTAATTTAATTATTAATTTACCTAATTTGATCCTTTTAATTCTAGAATGAAAATTGTGAAAAATAGTAGAGTGTCAATTGACAAATCCATAAACTTTTGTTTTTCCCAGTAAGAAAGAAATTGATGGAAAATAAATTTTCCATATATTTATCCCAACTTCCAATTTAATCATACTTACTAGTAAATTAAAACTAAATACCCATTGTAAAAATTTGATTCACCTTTTCCTCATTTTTATTTATTATATATTTTTTTATTTGATTTTTAATTATTTATTTTTTCAGAAACTCACTATGGGTGTGATTTGGACTTGGCAGATAACAATGAAATTTACAATTTGATACATTGGTAAATTTAAATTCCTCAACATCAATAATAAAATTGAAACATATTATTGTGTAATAAATTTTAAAATATTTTTCAAAATGAAATATATATATATATATATATATATATATATATATATATATATATATATATATATATATATATATATATATATATATATAGGGGTCCTTAACTAGCTTACTGCTTGTGTTTTGTTTTAATGGTATTCTTGTGGAAGTAAGTCCTTGGAAAGGAAAAAGAGTGTTTTGGGAAACTACAATGGAATAATCTGTTCTCGTTGGAGTGCATTAGGCCAATGCCCCAACAAATAGCTACAAGAAAAGATTTATCAATTTTTTTTTCTTTTCTTTTTATTATTTCTTATACACCTTAATATTTGTGTAAACATCTACTAAATTGAAAATGGTTTAATTTATTATTTTTTTGTTTTATCTTTGTGATCATACTGGTTCTGCAATTTATTGGACACATAAAGAAACTTATCTGCAAGTAAATAAATCTAAATGTTTTTTTTATTTAAAAAAAAAAAATTTTTATTATTATTGGCTGATATTGATCAAGCTGAAAGAAAAAGAAAAATTCAAATAAAGAAGTATTTATTAATAGCAATATATCTATCAGTTGCTATTATCATTTATGATGGCATCTTAAATATTTTTTTAAGTTGATAAAATAATTTAAATTTGTATTGTAGGGGTATGAAAAAAATCTCAAAAACTTTCATCAATCCTGTATTTGGTTTCTTCTTCAATATATATATTGGAATTTTTAATACTATGAAACCTTTGGATCAAATCATAGAAACTGTAAGTATGTAAGACAAAGCTTTTATTATTTCTTTAGCATCAAAGTTCAGTTTTTATTTTTGAATCCATTAAAAATACTTACCAGCAATATTTTTATTTATATTTTTGTTCTATCAATTGAGGCATTGAATTCCAAAACCATCTAAGCCCAATTTCCATTTTTTTTTTTTCCAGTCTGACCTTTACCATTGTTGACCAGTTTTGAAATTTTTTTAAAAATAGACTTAGCTGGTTTTGGAATTCTATGCTTCTATTAGTGATGTGTCGGTACTAAAATTTTTCGATTCTCAATAGCAATACCTCCATTTATAATAACAAAACAATGCGAGAGCTGAAAAAATAAAAAAACATTTATGGCAAACCTGGTCAGGGATATAAGTCAAATAACAATTTTATCCTATAATAGGCCAGTCATATTTGGTAAAAATGCCCCTCTACCTGGAAATAATTCTATAAAAGCTACAACTTTGCATATGAGTAAAATCGGTGTGTTAAAATCGGCCGCCATTTTCCAAGATGGCGGCCATATCACAGCATTTGGGAGTGTTGATTTTTAGTATATTATTAATGGGTAACTAGTATTACAAATAAGCAAAGTTACCTAGAATAGAAACAAAAATTATGGAGACCTAAACGTCGGCGCTCCATATAATTTTTTTAAAACTTGGATGTGTTTTATTTCCCCTGACAGCATCCTAAACCATCTTCATTAAAAAATAAATAAATAAATAATTTTACATAATAAAAAAAAAGATTAATTTTACATATTTTTATTTACGAAGATAAATCGTACAAAGGTTCTGGGTTTCATATTAAACTTTTAAAGAATTAAAAAATTCTTAATTTAGTAGTGCATTATGATTCAAAAATCTATATGAGCATGTGATGAAATTACAAACAATTTTGAATAAAAAGAAAATAAAAAAATGATAAAATGGTGCTACTGTCTGGGTGTCTTTATTTCACTAGTGATTCAGCTTCGGTAGTCTAAAATTGTAATCCTATTTCATTATTTTCCAATAGCAATTACATATCTTCAAACATTTGACATTTGGCTTCAATTAGCGATGCTTAATTTTTAAATTCTGTACCAAGCAGTTGATCTAGTACAGTGATGGGCAAACTACGGCCCTCGGGCCAAGTGCAGCATTCGGGCTAGTCAATCCGGCCCGCGATATGTTCACACATAATTACACATAAGACAAAATTTATTTTCTCCAAAGCTAGAATAGAATTATGGTTTTCTTCTCGTTGCGTTCTGGATCTTCTACCGTTGTACCATATAAGTTGAGTATAATGAGATAAAGTAAAAAATAAAGTTTATTAGTTGTAAAACTTTGTTTTGTCCAATTTCTTCGGCCCGCCTAGATGTTTTTCTAAACTGCGCAAAAATAAATAGGGATATTGCTAATTTTGGGTTATTTACTTTGCCTACCATTCTTGTATTATTTTTATTATAAACTGCATTAATATTCATTAGAAATTATTATGTTTTTTGCTGAAATAAAATACATTTAATGGGTTTTAAAAAATAACAAAAATAAAACGTTTTAGTTGCATAATTTTTTTTATTTAACAGATTAGATTTTGGAAACGATTAATACCTTGTATATCGTCCTCTGTTAGCCAAAACCTGTCTGCACCTATTAGGCATAATATTAATAATGTTGTTACTGGTTTCTTGAGGAATTTCACCTCAGAGATGTTGCAATGCTGCGCTCAGTTGTTGAAGGTCAATTGGTGGCGGATGGTGATTAAAAAGCCTTCTCTGTAACGCGTCCCACATGTGTTCAATAGGATTGAGGTCTGAAGACAATGGGGGAAGGGGCAGGTGGGAAATTCCCAGGTTTTCTAAAACTTTATGAACAACTATTCCTCTATAAGGTCGAGCGTTGTTATCCAGAAATCGAAAATCTCTCCCAATGAGATCCCTAGTTGGAGGGAGGTATTCCTCAATAATTTCATGTGCATATCAGCTGCTGTGAGGTTACCTTCAATAATATGGAGGTTGGTTCGTCCTCCAGTGTAAATGCCAGTCCAGACCATTACACCACCTCCTCCAAACTGCACTGAAGGCATAATAAACTGGGGCATTGTACGCATTCCTTGTTCTCTGTGGACTCTTCGGCGTCTACTGTCACTATACAGACAAAAACGCGACTCGTCGGTAAACATCACAGCATTCCAATTTGTGTCCTCTTCTAGGCGCTCGCTGCACCACATTCTTCTGAGCTGCTGGTGGCGAGCTGTTGCTGCAGGTCGTCTCAAAGGAGCATACAATGTAAGGCCAACTTCCCACAAACGATTACGAATCGTTTGTGTTGATAAATGTCTAGGTAAAACACATTCAACTTCATTGAGGATCTGGCGTGCACTATGAAAAGGGTTTCTCCTGGCAGTGATAACAATATTTCTACCCTCTTTTTCAGTTGAAATGCGTTGCGATCCACTGCCCGGCCTTCTATTGGCACTCCCAATCTCTCGGAATCGAGCTAAAGCCCGGGAGACGACACTCTGGGAAACGCCAACTGCGTCTGCAGTATCAGCTTGTCAGTGGCCTTGATTACGCATTCTCACAATAATTTCGGGTTCAAGATGATGTCTTTCCATGTTTATTGAAAGTACTACTGTATTAAAATACGAGAAAAACTGTTTATTTACAAAATTATAAATCTCCATGTTTACTATTCTTAAGAAACCTTGTTATAAATAAAAGGATTAACAATTGTTTTGACTTTGGTTTGTTTTTTCAATTTTGTTGTATCCTACTAATATTGAATATATTGGCTAATTTAATTTAAATCTCCGGATAAGGGATAAATAAAGCATATTCCTATTCATTTTTGTGCAGTTTATTTCATCCGGCCCGCCTAGATGTTTTTTTGTTTCATCCAGCCCTCCCCTTAAAAATTTTGCTCATCTCTGATCTAGTACAGGAAAAAAATCTCAGTTATTAAAGATAAAGAAAGGTAGTATTTTTTAATCAGTTTAAAGAAGAATTGAAACAAAGTAATTATATAATTATGTATCAAAACTATCGCCAACATTAGCAGTATCGTCAATTCATAATAATCGACTTGGAATCATCCATTTTTGGTTCTGATTATTATTCAAGATTCGGTGGAATTGAGAAATGACATTTTTAATTGACACATCAACTTGTATGATGGAATTTGAAAATTAATAAAAAAAAATGATCCAATTATTATATATAATTTTTGTTTCCAGTGCGTGAAAAACACAACACATAAACAAGAAAATGCAAACAAAGGTTTGTATGATAAATGGGTAAAAAAAAATACAAAATGAATTTTTCACAGAATTTATTTACTTGATAATCAACATATAATATTAACAAACATTTAATACATGATATGTAATACAGGTAAGAATAAAAACTTGTATTTGAACACTGTGCTGCAGCACCACCTATCAGCGAATAATAGTACTAAAGAAATCAGACAAGAATTGATGGAACTCTTGTTAGTGGTATGTATAACTAACATAGTGCAGTATGGTCATTACAATGGAATCTCGCTAATCCGAACACTCCAGTAATCCAAACTAGCAAATAAACAGAACTTTTTTTAATTTTACATGTTTATTATAAACATGTAATATGCAAAAAAAAAAAATAATTAAAAAAAACAAAAAAAATTATATGCAAATATATAAATAATTAATTAGAAGACTGTTTGTTTATTTCGTTTAACGTCACTTTATGCTGCTATGGCTAATCGGACGATGCTACGGTGGGAGTCCTAAATTTTGCCTATCCAGGTATAATTAGGATAGGGATCTTTAACGAGTACCTGACATCGCACAGGCTCGGGACCCCCATTTTACGTCCCTTCCAAAGGACGGCATAGCTAAGAATTTTTTACTCCCTTTAAAAAATCCTAAGGTCATCTGCCGGGCTGCGAACCCGCGATCTTGGGTTTAGTAGGTTGCTATGCTAACCACTACACCACAGGTGACCCCTGGTAATTAGAAGATAAACACAATAAGAAAAAATAAAGATATTCAAATGAGCCCATACTCCATCAAAATTTACTTTTTTAACCTTTAATTATATAATCCCTCTGTCTGAGACTTTGTTCTAAAATTCATTTCATATATATATATATATATATATATATATATATATATATATATATATATATATATATATATATATATATATATATATATATATAAATTATATTTTGTCGACCCTTAGAAATTATATAAATAACTATTCTAAAATATTCGGGTTATAGGTCCTCCTTTCGTAGAATAGTAATTTATATATATGTATTACATACATTAAAACCGTTTATTCTGATTTTTTGTTTATTTTTCCCTATTCTCTGTAATCTGAATACCTTCTAGCAACAATTAGTTTAGATTAGATTCCATTGTATAAATATTGCTGAGAAATATAAATCTTTATTTGCTTTGAATAAGTATAGAAGCTTCACTTGTACTCCATCTAAGCTGAAGATTATCTCAATTATACTGATAATAATAAAATATACAAAAAAGAGGATTGTTGGGGTATGTAGTCATATATAATAATTACATTAATTTATAGTGCTGAAGTTTCGGCTTTCAATCTAATCTTTCATATGAGCTAAAAAATAATAAAGACAAATGATATTAAAATTAAAGATAGATTTATGAGGTAGAAAAATAAGATGAAAAAATATTACAACTAAAGATGAATAGGTATAGTTAATAAATAGAAATATATAACTAAAGAATAATAAATTATTAGTAGATAATGAAATAAAAATATCTCTTAGCTCCCTCTCTATTGTAGCATCGTCTACCACATTCCTTGCTCCTCTCCTAATAGTTATTCTTCTTAAACCCGCATTGCTCAACATAAACTCTTCTTTACTTCCCCTGCTCTGCTATTAGTGTATTGATATTAGTAATTTGTATTATTTTGTTTCATCCAAATTTAATAATTTAATCATATGATGTTTTACTTGTTATATTTCATTTACAAATTAATCTAGGGATCACATACTGTTGGTATGACAATCAATGCAGCCCTTATTTTCCTAGCAGCACTTCCCGAAATACAAGAGAAAGTGTGGCAAGAGCAACAAGATATTTTTGGTGATTCTGATCGAGATCCTACTATCATAGATGTTCAAAATATGGATTATTTGGAGAGGTGGTTATTTTATATTATTTTAATTTCAACTAAATTATTTATAGCTACTTGGAAAGCAAGAAGGGACACACACACACAGGCACAATTTTGGTCATTCTATATCAAATAGAAATTTCATTAAATGAGGTAAATTGGAAATATGATTGAACTTTGATTAAATTTGATTCCTAAAAAATTGTTTTATGAGAGGAGTAACAGTTAAAATAATTTAACCATACCAGTTCAAAATGATCTCATTAAATCATACAAGAAATTAAAACACAAATAACATTTAACTATATCCTTTATTATCTCATAGGAAAATTAATTATCATGTAATATCAAGTACATAGCAGTATTTAAATGTTTTTTTTATATATATTTTTTTTTCTAGGGTTTTAAAAGAAGTTCTGCGATTTATTAGTGGCCCTACTGTAATCAGAAAAACTAAAGCTGAAATTAATATAGGTAATTGAATTGAATTAAAAAGGAATATTTTATTTAACCTAGAACAGTGGTTCCTATAACCTTTTGTGCTCTATCGCCCTCTCTGGAGGTTGACTAACACCTATCTCCCCTTTTTCATTTTCATTGTAAGCCTAGTTTTAATTTGAAGTAATGTGATGATAATAAAACAGTTTTGTTATTTTCAAAAATTTTATTACTGTACTAGCATCTCTCATTGCGGCTTAGCCCGCTTTGGGAACGAACTTAGATAATTTGAACCAATAAATCATGTTATATTTTTATCAATAAATAACACACTTGTATTAAAGTATGCCAATGAGCATTATTTCTTCAATAATATTTTTACTCATAGCAGTAGTTTTTAACCTTGCTAAAATTGCACACTAAAAGACTCATTTACATGACTGTGATTAGACCTATTTGGACGTAAGGACATCCATAAAGAATTTAATCTTCTATTGTAAGCTCCATAACCACTCCAATTCACTAGTCTCCCAACTTGCTACCCCCTCCATCCCTGATAATCCTCCAAGGTGTCTGAAAAGAAGAAGTGTAGATTTCATTGAAGTGCTACAAGTGAGTTGTTATTCACAAGTCATTTACACGCCATAGTATTCACTATCAACACATTAACTTGATGTATATTATTTTGTACAGTTGTAAATATCAATAAATGAAAAAAAAAGAAAAAAAAAGTATGGATTGGTAATCCAGAGACTATTAAGAAACTCTTGCAGATAATGGACTTGCAGATAATTTTTATTCGGCAGAAATAACTTCATTGATTCATCTGTTTGGATTTTAATTTCTAACCTGAAGAGCATATGACAGGGTGGCAAATTTAGTTTCGGCCACTCAACATAGTTAAATTTTTTTTATTGCTAAACTTTCATAGAACTATGAAGATGGTGTAGTTAAAATTTGGTAAATATGGGTTCAATAGTTTTACCATTGCAAACTATGTTACAGAATGGTGCCTAGCCACTTATCGGTTGATTTTTAAATTTCATTGGGATCACATCATGTCACACCAAACATTTATAGCTTTTTTAAGAATAATTTAATTGAAAATAAGTAAATCTCAATGTCAAGCTCTATATAATACTGCACCTTTGTAACCTCTCAAGTAGAATTGCGATCACCACCTATCGGTCATCTTTCACACTTCATTGTTATCCACCTATTATTTCTTTTTTAATAACAAATTAATGGAAAATCAGTTGATTTTATTATTGCTAAACCACCATGGAGCTATAAAGTTAAGTATAACCTACAACCCGGTGATAGGTCTTGACCTCCTCCTATCGTTATGGTCCCGTGCAGTCACGATCCAGTTCCTCACTCTTAACATGTTTCTAGCGTTTATAGAGACACCATCCGACCACCTCAGCTTTGGCCTTCCTCTCTTCCTTGTTCCATGGATTGGCTGAGTCAACAATAGCCTTGGCATTTCCCCATCAACCATTCTACAATATGCCCTGCCTACCTCAGCCGTCTTAATTTCATTGTTCTAACATTTTTGGCCTCTCCAAAGGCTGTGTACAGTTCCTGATTTGTCCGGCGTCTCCATTCTTCTCCAACTTTTACGCCTCCGAAAATTCGTCGAAGAACTTTTCCTTCAAAATTCATGAGCTCTTTCTCGGCTACCTTGGATGCTGCCCAACATTCTGATCCATACAGGAGTATGGGGCATACTAAGGTTTTATACAGGTGGAGTTTAGTCTTCCTTGAGAGTATTCTCTTGTTGAGCTGCCTAGCTAGACCAAAGTAGCATCTACTGGCTGAGGCAATCCTCTTTCTGATCTCTACATCGGGGCTGTTGTCTTTTGTCAATATAGATCCCAGCTACTTAAACTCAGAAACCATTTCAAACTTATGCTGAGCTATAAAGATGATGTGGTCAAAATTTGGTAAAGGTTGCTTAATTAGTTTTCGCGGTTAGTGATCACAAGGGAAAAATGGCTTGTTCTCGTACATATTAGTATAGATATAAAAACAACCAAAGCAGTTTCATTCGCTCACTCTTAAATAAAATATAAAACAAATTAAAATGTACATTTTTACAGATTTTTTTTTTAGAAAGAAGTGAAGTAATTTATTTTATTGATAATCATAACAGCTGTACGTGTAAATCTGGAGTACATGTTCTCATTTTTAAACTGGTATATGGAAAAATAAAGAGAGTTGACAGTTAAATTTTGAATACTCGCCAAATAACCCCCACTGATTTGTCCCCCCCCCCCCTGATAACCCACATTGCCCACTTGGGGAAAATCGCCCCTCAGGTTGGGAATCACTGACCTTGAAACAACTCCAATAATTTCTCCAGATAGACTATACTTTGCCATTATTTATTTATTATTTTATTATTTTAATGTTTCGTTAACACTGATAAATGATTATTGAAAATACATTAATTTTCCTCGGATAATATTTCCATATAGAGAGCAATAAGACACTATACTGAGTTAAAAAAGAAAACAATCAATGAACCCATCTAAATCATAAATTCTCTAGCTGTAGTGAAGAAGTCGATAAGTCAAAATTGTGCACTTTCCATTAGAGTTATATAGATTTTTTTTTTTTTTTTTTTTTTTTACAAAACCTTTTAATTGCTCTAAAAATACTATGTGTGACAAAATGAGTACTTTAGTTATATTTTGCAACTTAAAAAATGTTTCACAATGCAGATTCGAAAAATCCTGCTTTGAAGGTTAATAGTTGACTCATTTTAAAGATAATTTGACTTATCCACTTCTTGACAACAACCACCGAATTAATATAATAAAATAACATTTTTTTTTTTTTTTAATTTTCAGATGACAAAATTATTCCAAAAGAAACAAGTGTTCTTATCTGTAGTTGGTTAATGCGTATGGATAATAAGTATTGGGAAAGGCCATTAAAGTTTGATCCGGACAGGTATCTAAGAAATGAACCTTTCAAAAACTTCAAACATTCATTCTCTTTCTTTGGCTACGGCACTAGAAATTGTCCAGGTAATATTTTATCTAGTAGTTTTTATTTAATTAAAAAAAAAATATATACACACACACACACACACACACACACACACACACACACACACACACATATATATATATATATATATATATATATATATATATATATATATATATATAGTTTATATAGTTCTAAAAACCAGTACAAAATCATTTTAAGATTGATGAAGTGATTTTTTTCGTAAGGTCCATAAGTTTCCAGCCTGCCCTATTACTTTCAAACGATTTTAGACTTTCCTAGCATTTGCAATGATTCTTGCTCTCTTCATATCACTTACTTCCTCGGTCTGTGTCTACCCTTGAAGAAAACTTTGCATTGTCACAATGTTCAATACCGAATACTAAGTAGTTATTAATTTTTTTGTATAGAGGGTCAGTCCCCCTCATATCCCACTGTAAAAGAATAGACAAAATTATTTTAGTTGGGAATAGATAGTATAGATGATGGCTTGTGTCCAAAGTAGGTAATGGCCACCATTTTTTGGAAAATGGTGAATATTACGCAGCCTTACCTCTTCTTCAGTACTTTCCTTTTCTAACATGTCACACTTGTTTGGGCGCCATTCTGATTTATGTCAAATGCCAAATATTTGCCAATACACTGGTAAAGAAGTTCCAAATTTAGGTTTCCTGAACTTTTGAATTTGTAGCTTTTTTGAGTTCACAAAGAGTCTGGGTTTGTTAACAGATATTGTAACTTTACTTCTCTTACTCTGTTCCAGGGTTCTCTTACCAACTTGAACAATATTTTTAAATCTCGGGTCTGGTTTCCAATAATCCTGCCAATGATTTTATCCAGTAACAGTAACATTTTGATAAATTAAAAGATGGCGGTAAGAGAAACACATATTTTTGTTTAATCGAAATTTTATAAAACAAAATTTGAAAAATAAAGAAATATAATTTTAATTAGGTTCTTTAGTAATTAAGTGGCTTTGTTTGCAATGCATTACTTTCAGTAAAATTCCTCTTTCTTCCAAAGAACTCTTAACTCGTTCCTCTTCATTGTATAGTTCATACACTTTAAAAAGATTTATCTTGGTTGCTTTATTAACTGCAATTACACTAACAGTAATGTATTAATATAGTAATCAAATTACATAGGACATGTTAATAAATAGCATTAAAAATCACTGGCGGGGCTATTGGAAACAAGACCCTAAATCTCTTTGTGTATACTCAAAGCATAATTATAATTACTTTCTACATCTTGAATGAATAAGAAATAAAAATATTTTAAATTATAAGCAAAATGACATTTTTTGTGCTCCTATAACTTTGAAAATAATTTTAAGTTGTATTGTTAGCTAAAACAAGAGATTATATATTTTTTTCTCAACTAGAATCACCTACTTCTTTAGGTTCACGATATAGTTATAACGAAGGAAAGGTGTTTATATCAACAGTATTAAGAAATTATAAAGTTGTCTCGGACTTCAGATTTGAGGACATCAAATTATCTGCCCAGATCATGATGGAAATGAAAGGAGAGTACAATATATCTATTGTTAAAAGAAAACCTTTGGTAGAATAATTCTTCTGGTAATATTAAAATAGTTATTATGTCTCTAGAACAAGGTTTCTATGTTTTGATAAATACATTTTTATTGAGATGATTTCTTATAATTGTTTATTTTATGACAGAACCATCTTGGTGAGATCGATTGCAAAGTTCATATAAACATATTTAATTTATTTTAAACAATTTTACATCTGGAAGTGTAATTATTACTGTCATTATATTTACTTTTTTTTTGTAAAAGTATATTTATTAACAAACATTACTGTACTTATTAACTTAACTTAAAATAATATTATGTTAAGTACAAACCTATATAATTGTAATATTATGCTATGTATGAAGGAATATTATTGTAATTTATTTTTTAATGAATAAAATTCCTATTGCAAGGATTTAAGTGATTCTAGACTTCTCCCAAAGTATATAAGTATCAAAATTATGTTTTTCGTAAAACATTTGTGAACAACTTGGCTAGTGAAGTTTTGTTCTTGTTGGAAAACTAATGATTTCTCGTAAGTAAGTATATGTTCCCTTTAATCTTTAATTAGATGTTCTTTGAATCGTAAACAAAGTTCACAGCAATTTTTAACCAATATAGTTTTATCAAATTATAGTGTAACATAAGGTATTTATTGAACTGTGCTTTGTTTGATAATATATTTTTTTTTAGGTTTGTTACATTGAAATTGTTTTAAATAGAAAAAAGGAGACTGAAATTTGTCTACACAATACTAATGTAATTAACATTCCAATACACACATCCTTTGGATGTATATACATTAACACATGCAATGTATCTGAGAAATACAAAATAAATTCTAGACTATTAATCATTTTATATTAATATTTTGTAGGTAAAAAATGTGTAAACAGCTCTCAAGGAACATTAAGATCTTTATGGATAAGTTTATTAGTGACAAAGTAAGGAGCATTGAGGATTTTGGATAATAAGGATTGGATATGAGATGAATTGGATGGTTTAGTGGAGCCCCAAAGCTCAGCTCCATAGGTCCAAATAGGTTTAATCACCATCAATAATAACTGTTGAATCTTTTGTAATTAATTGGGAGCTTTGAACTTTTATCTAACCGGGATTAATGGAATATTGTTTTGTGAGAACATAAAAATGACAATATCAAAGAGACTTGATGCACAAAAAATTTATTAGTGATATTGCTAAAAGAAAAACAACTAATAAGGAAAGATTGATGTTTTTAAAATTTGATGTAGCATTAAAAAAAAAGAAACTCATTTCTTCCTTACTGGGAAAACAGTGGATCATGTATATATCTATCTATAATCTAATCTGCTGATTCTGCTGATGAGGAAATTGTCATCAAATTTTATATCCGAGCAACACCAACAGAGTTAGAGCGTGTAAAGATGCCCCAACAGTTACAAAATGTAGGCAAAACGTAACTTCTTTCACTCATACCAATATAGCTCCTAAACTGTAATTCCTAGCAACAAACGCTGTATAAAAAAACATATTTTTCCATTAAATTATCTGATAAGGAAACTGTCGGGAAATTTTTGATCCGATCAACATCATCAGAGCTAAAGCTTGTAAAAATGTTACACTTTTGAGTGTGAAATAAAATTTACGCATTTTCAGGGTAAAAAAAATGCACTACACAAGAAAACTTTAGACCCCAATCCAAAAGACCATGTCAAAAAGTTCTCATAGCAATTTGTTTTCCAAGTAAATCTAATCCCAAAAAAACATATTATAGCCTTTAACACCGTCAATACAAATACTAAGGAGATGTATTTGTCAGGGGTGCAGTCAAGGTTGAATAAACACAGCCAGTTTTTAAATGAGAAACTTATATTTTGGCGAGCCAACGTTTCGACCTGCCCTGCAGGTCTTCATCAGGGCTAAAATAACACAAATGAAATGCGCTAAATGAACACGGTCAAGACGTTCTAAATGAGCACGGTTATTTTAGCCCTGATGAAGACCTGCAAGGCAGGTCGAAACGTTGGCACGCCAAAATATAAGTTTCTCATTTAAAAACTGGCTGTGTTTATTCAACCTTGACTGCACCCCTGACAAATTCATCTCCTTAGTAAAAACTCACAGTCAACAATACAATCATCATCGCCAATACAAATAGTTTATTTATCGTAATTATATCAAAAGTTAGATAGTAACAGAAAAAAAACTGCCTTCTTGAACCTGCCGGCTTAATAAAGAATAAAATGGAACATGTTTTAGCGGTTGCCGTCTTGACCGTAGATGCTCATTTGTTTTTTTTGTTTTGTTTTTTCGCTTACGTGTGATTCAGTTTTCTATAGGAGATAAATTTTTAAATTAAATAGCCTACTCCTACTGACCGTCTGTGCCTTTGTTCTTTATTTTTTTTTCTGCTTACCTTTATAATTTTAAATTAATAACAATTAATAGTTATTCGAAATAATTTCCATTCAACCAATATAGCTCCTGAATGGCAGGTCCTAGCGACAAATATTATATAACAAAAAATGTATTGCATTTAATTTCTGATAAGTTAACTTTTAGCAAATATTCGATCCAAGCAACACTTGTAATTGTGAAACAATGAAAATAAAGTGAATTGAATACATAAATAAAATAGTTATACTATTGCAAACAAATTTTCCGTAAAAAAAAAAAAAAAAAAAAAAAAAAAAAAAAAAAAAAAAAAAAAAAAAAAAAAAAAAAAAAATTGTATATACTTATTTAAGGAAGCAATTAAGGTAAATTAGACATAATATAGAGCACCATAAAACACATTGATAAGGGAAGGTGCTGTACCTAAAGCACAGTTGTACCAGTGTACTTTTTTAATAATGAGAGAGCGGGAGGAGGGAAATTGAAATTGTTAGATTGGTAGTGCAGCAAGCATCTCCCTGCAGTTGCACGTGTGTTTTCAAGATTCTCAGATCAACAGTTTCATAGAAATTATTATTTTTAAGTTTTTTTTCTTCCAAATCCCGACCAATCCAGCCAGTGATTTTTAATTTTTTAATACCTGCACTTAGGAATTTTCTAGGCAGTAATATTTCATTGGGTTGTCCGATAAATATATCATAACTTCATATGTTTTCATATCAGTTATCGCTTACGGGTTTTGTGAAACAGAGCTTTCCGCACAACATGGCGTTCAGTTGTACCTGTGGACACTATCGTCAGCTGAACCTGTGGACAGATTGTTAAAGTGTCCACAACAGATTTTTCTCTTTGTTTATTAATTCATTATTTCAATTATAAATATTGCGGAAAAGTTTGTAGGCATTCCGCGTGATATAAAATGCCGAAATTTGGACACCTACTGTTCGTATAACTTTTTTTTTTTTTAAGAGGAGAAATCTCGCCACTCATTATTTATAAAAAAACTAATTAACTAGTGAAGATGGTGATTTAACAAATGTTATCTTGGCTGATCCATCAAGCGAAGATTGTAATTTTTTTGGATGAATCGATGAATGATTATGAACAAGGTAAAGAAATTGAAGATGAAGAAATATATTTTGGTAGCTATCTATGTTTTGTGTTGTAAAGCATTTAATAGCTTTGATCAAAGAAAATGTAGACTCGTTCACGTTCAACATTTGCTACTTGAAGAAAATTAGATCAAACGATAGAACCCCAAAATTTATTCTTCCGGACATCGCTACCGATTATGAAATTGAAATAAGAGATATCAAAAGAAAATTTCCACCGCCATCTTTTATAACTGGCACTGGGAGACTATGTAAACAATAACATTTTCCTACATCCTTTCATGGATACGATCTCTAATGATTAAATTTTTTCCATAAAAAAGTCTGTGACACTCGTTAATAATAATGATAGGCACATGAAAGGTTTATTTTAATAAGTTAAGTTTCTATTTACTTTCATAAGCTAACTTTATTGTTGTCACCTTTCAATAATATCAAGTCGACTTTTCTTGTTTAAATATTCTACTTTGTTTAGTACATTTTATACAAAATTATTGCTGACGTGTTACTCTAAATATTATTGTAATTATCCCTATAAACCTATGAAGAAATGAATATCCATTGGTACAACCAGGAGTGCCCACAGGTACGAAGGGGGAAGGTACCTATGGACACTAATCAGTAAGTTACAAAATATTATTTTCTGTAAAAATAAAATTACTTTTCAAAATAAAGACACCAGTGTTCGATAGCACCTTAAATTTCTTATCTAATGGTACAATAACCACTTGGATAAATAAAGCACCGAAAATTAGAAAAAATAATAAGTGAAAATTGTCCTCAGGTACAGCACCTTCCCCTATATGATGTCTGTATCAATTTAGTTAATAAAAGATTGATAATTTGAATGATAAATTACTAATGATTTTTTTTTTCTAATCCCCTTTTATTTTTATTGATTTATTATACAATAACAAAAATGATGAATCCATCCCTTTTTCTGCACTTGGTGCATTTTAAGGGAGTTCTGTTCAAAGTACAGAAATCATGATAGGTACAACAATACAATAAATCCTGTTCTAGTAATGGGGCTCACTAAATGAAAAAAAAAGAAATTTAATATTTAAATAAAAACAAGGCTTCAAATTTCAACGAGAATTTTAATTAAATTACGATATTAATTTAAAAACAAATAATAAAACCCGTTTAATCAGCTGCTCTCTCTAAAATTAATTAAAGTAAATTGATAAAATGTTATCTTCCTCTCTTATTTCTTCTAGTTCTAAAGAACAGTCTTATCATTCACTTTATTGGTAATAAATCCCACATGCATTTCTAAAGTGACACAACTAAAAAATCTGAATTTTAGTTCAGATTATTTATCATCATGTTTAAGTTAAAAACTCTTCTATGAAATATTAAAAACATAAAGAATTAACTTCAAATCCCACCTGATTCATCTCACTTGCGGTCGGGACTAAAAAAAATTCAGGTACACTTTCGATATTTCGTACCAGATATTCATACATTTTTTTAATGCTGGTTTTTGTGTTGTGTCAGTTTAGAAATGCGTGTGCGAACTATCAGCATTGAATTATCATGAATTTATCTTTTCATGTTGATTTAAGAATAGCAAAACAATTCGTTTTTATGTACTTAATATGCATTGTTACTTATTGTATATATTTTTTGTATCATTACTGTAGATAACTTTTATAAGTAATAGTTGAAAAAAAAGAAGTAAATTTTATGGTAAAATGTTACTAATATATTTTACTATATCTCTGTCCTCTGTCCTGATTTTTTTTTTTTAATATTATCACTTTACTTCAATCACATCCAGTATCTATTCATTCTTCATTTTAAATCAAGGAAGAAATTTTAATATCTCAAATAATATTGAGAGAAAACTAGAAAAATGCTTAAAGGAGTAACTTAAAAGTAGATCTAGAATAAAAATAATTTTTAGAAAGAATAAACAAAACCGACTTCAAGATAGGGTTGGGCTATAGTCGATAGTTAGCACTATCGATAGGCCGATACTATCGGTTGAGAACTATCGATTGTTATCGATAGTTTTTCGATAGTTGCTTCCTTTTTTTCCGAAGCTATACAATAAAGAATTTCAACTAATTAAAATTAAATTCAATTATCTACTTACTATTTGAAATTTGCAGGATTATAAATTATAAGATTATATCATAAAGATGAGAGAAAAAAATAATTTATTTGAATTTTACAAAAGTATTTACAATTTACATGGTTACAATAATAATGAACAAATCAAATCTTCAGAAAAGAGAGAGAGAAACAAAGAGAATTAAATGACAATCAACGAAATTATCGATACTTATATACCTATTCACAATTTATGATCAGTTATTTTTTGAGTCGGTACCAGCCAAGAAGGGCAGTTTAATCCTGCCTTTGCAACAAACTATCGAATGGCACGAGACAGCGGTGTGGCGGTGATGAAACAGTGGGGGATCTTTACAATTACAATTTCTTTTCGAATTCTGTTTGTTTTAGTTGTCACCTACTCCAAAATAACTGATCATAAATTGTGATTAGGTATATAAGTATCGATAATTTTGCTGATTGTCATTTAATTCTCTTTATTTAGAATCAATTAAGATATTATTTTTTACTTTTTAGTTCAAGTTTGTTTATGTAGGTTTAATCTTGAAGTCGGTTTTTTTTTCTATAAATAATTTTACGTTTTCACTTTTTAGTGATAAGATAGTGTATTTTTGTTTATACAGTCAACTCTTGATAAGATGATCTTCAACCGACCCAGAAAAATTGTTCGACTTATTGAAGTTATCATTCGACTTATCTTCATATAAATGGGGAAAACGCACCGAACATTTGAGTTGAAATCATTACGTACTAATGGTATATGTATGTTTTTTGTACATTCATTTAGACAGAAAATTAAATACCCGGAACCACTTAATCATACAACTTTCAACAACATTGAACTGCGCTTTTTTTCTGGCGGTACCTCAAAGTAGACTTACCGTCTTCCACCAGTGGCGATATTTTCTTAATTCTTTAGGATGGTTGAAAGAGAACTGCGCGGAATTCCTAATTCACTAGCAATAGCTGCCCAACTTCTTTCTCCTTTCTCCATTTCGCGAATCAGTTTTAACTTTTCGTTAATTAAAAGATTTTTCAATTTTCGCGGAGCCATTGTAAAACCCCTCAAGTGAATAACCAATATGTGACTGGTGCACCTATGAATGGACAAGGTAAACAATGTCAGATAACAGGAAAACAAAGTGGCCATGAAATTCTTTGAATTTGAGTTCGAGTTATAGAGGCGATGACTTCCACTAGTTCTATTCATAGAGGTGGAAATTCTAGAAGTTCCCTCTTTTTACCCCAATTTTCAGTTCAACTTATTAACACAATTTTTCACGTTTATTGCCTGAAATCGACTTATTGAAGTGAAATTTACGAGTAATGTAGCAACCACTGATTTTGTTCAACTTATTTAAGAATTCGACTTTTCGTTTGTCCAAGTGGAGTCCTATGTAGCGGATCTGTTCAACAGGGATTAGTGGAATATCATTAAAGGATACTGTAGGACAGGAAGTCGTAGATTTACGGCGAAGGGTAAACGTCATTTGGTGAGATATGTTTGGATTTATTTTGTTTCTCCATTTTTGACACTATTCTTGAATGTTTGGGATATGGGATTGGAGTGTTTGAGAGGCAATGAAAGGATCATTGTTCACTGATAACACACAAGTGTCATCAGCGTAAGTGGTGAGGACAGTGGTAGGATGAGTTAGGATGTCAGCTGTAGATATTTGAATTATTTTTGTTAACAATTGTGATTTATTCACCACGGATAACTGTGTTTATAGTGGAAAGTTATATAACAGTGATTTATTATTAATTGTTTTTTTTTGATTTTTCCAAAAAAAAAAGGCGCAGAGTAGATATCAATAAATTTTTAATTGGACTACCTCTGAAGTATAACCTACCGATCAAGTAAAGAAACATCAAAATCGATTTATAATTGACGTAGTAGTGGCGTAACAAACATACAAAAAAAATAAAATTGAATAAAATTAAATTTAAAAAAATACTATATACTATAGTAATTGAGAACCTCATATTTTTTGAAGGCGGTTGAAAATAAAGGAATTTTATTGAATTTCCGTTTGTTTCAAGCAATTCAATACACAATTGACTATCAATATAAAGATCTAAATAAAAAAAATTAAATATTATATATGTCTTATTCAGAATCATGGGGAATTCCAAATCAGACAATTCATTTCTATGATTGCATAAGTATGACGATTGGTATCAGTGAATGAATTTTAGAGTCGATGCAAAAAATGGTGGATATATTTCAACTTGAATCACTCTAAAAATCCATGTGCAGTATGTATAAAAAACTAATACTTTCAATAAAAACGTTCGCAACCTTTTCAGATAATCTTATTTCCAAACATCTGATCCACTTATAAAGTAGATCGATGTCATAAAAAAATAATCTAAAATAAAAAGTTATGCGAAATTTGAAAATTTATTTTAAATATGCCTAGAGACTTTGAATGGCTAGATAAATTTGAAAATCGTAAATGATCAGCTGATGTTTATGTCGTGCCGCATACACATGTGTGTTTGTCTATAAATTAGATTTTTTTTTCTTTTGTTACGTGATTATTACGTTAATTATGAATTGATTTCGATGATTCTTTTTATGATCGTTAATACTTCAGAGGTGGTCCCATAGAACTTGACTAATATTGAAATCAACTCAGCTCTTTTTAAGAAAAAAAAAAAATAATAATAAGTCACTGTTATATAACCTTCCACTGTAAACATATTTCTCCATAGTGACTAAATCTAAATTATTAACACTAATAGTTTTCTAATATAATTAAAATTCACTTACCACATGATTAAACCTATATGTAAAAACTTAAACTAAAAAGTAAAAAAAAATATTTTAAGATTACATCAAAACAAAGATCATTAAAGGATACTCAGCGGGATTATCGATACTTATATACCTATTTACAATTTAAGATCAGTTGTTTCTGGAGTTAGTATCAGCCAAGAAGAGCAGTTTAATCCTGCCTTTGTAACAAACTTTCGAATGATAAGAGACATCGGTGTGGCAGTGATGAAATGGTGGGGAGAAGTTCTAGTTTATATATGTAGGTTTAATCTTAAAGTCGGTTTTTTTAATTTTTTTTTTTTTAGAATGACCACTTTAAAGCATTTTTTTTTTTTTCGAATTATGTCTGTTTTGGTTGGCATGCAAAAAAAATATATACACTGTAACAATGCTAGGGTAAAAATATCACAAATTGCATCCTAATATTTAAATAGGCTGTTTATATAAGGTGGACCTTATTTTTTAAAGGGTGTAAAAATTATACCTGGATAGGGAAAATTTAGGACTCCCACCGTAGCATCGTCCGATTAGCTATAGCAGCATTAAGTGACGTTAAACGAAATAAACAAACAAACGAGGAAAATGTTGCTTGTGGGTCATAGAAATCAGCTGTGGTAAAATATTTTCAAAATATAAACTCAGACAAAGGTAATGTAACCTTAATACAGAAGGCAACTGATTCGGTGATTTAGAAGAGATTTTCTTCTGTTTTCTTTAAGAAACGTCTTCAGTGAATGATTATGGCTAATTTTCTTTTAATCGTTCAAATAATTTAAGCTAAGTCATTTATTATAATCATGACTTATCATTAAACATTTTAATGCATATTTCAAATTAAAATCACCAATTTTAACCCCGTGTCAATAACTTAATTGCTGTTTTTTCATAAAATAATTAATTTCTTCTACAAATCAATATCATTTTATGATATAATAAAGCCGAAGTACATTTTACAATTTTATTTTTCTTATTTATAGTTGTTGACATGGGTGACAATGTGTCTAATGACCAGCTATTGACACGTTCAAGATTTTGTTGTAGAGTTGAAATACATTTATTTCATTATTAATTCATTGTTGTTCATATTACCATATCAAATATGTTATACTGTAGAAACAGACGATTTTAGCGAATGGCTGTAAACATTTTTCAATTTAATTTTTTTTTGTGTGTGTGTGTTTTTATCTTTTTAGAGCTAGACATTTCATATCCTCAAGGATATTGTAAAGTAGATATATCAAAATTATATACTTAGTTAATTAAATATGTTTTGAATTTTTAATAAATTTTGGTTTTAGCAAGTGAACTAATTTATTTCTTGTATGGTTTATCTGCCTATATACTTCCTTTTATTTCTATATAATTAAACAATACTACTAAAAAATGAAGATTGTGTAAAATCTGGATACGTTTATTTCTTTCATGAGTAAATGCAATGCTTTAAATGAAGAACAAATAGAGAAAACACGATATGAGTTAAGATTATATCGCCCAGATTAGGAATACGCATCCTTATAAGTCTGTTTTGTAAGATAACATGCTTAAAGTTTACATTAACTAAATCCAATTGTAATGAAAAGATAGAATAATGAAGAATAAATGGGTGTCAATAACTGTGGTGTCAATTACTGATTCGTAGGGTGTCAATGACTGTAATTTGAACTAATTAATCTTAATTGAAAAATCTCTCCACTGATATTTTTAGTCAAAACTTTTATATGCTGCATAAAGCAAGGTAATTAAAGAATAGTCTCAATAATTGTTTTTTTTTTTAATATCAATTTATTGAAATTTACAACTATACAAATATGTACATCAAGTAAATGAGCTGATAACGATTACAATAACATGTAAAAACTTGAAAAGAACTACTCATCAGTAGCACTTCAATAAAATTCTACACTAGAAGATCTCTAGGCCATCTTGTTTTCAGACGCCTTGGAGGATTATCGGGAATGGAGTGGGAAGCAAGTTGAGAAACTAATGGATTTGAGTGGTTATGGAGCTTACTATGAAAGGATAGGTATCTGGTTTGGGCTAACTTAGCAACATATGGAACATTAGGGTCTTTATAGATAAGTTAATTGGTGACAAAGTAAGGGGCATTGAGGATTTTGGATTGTAAGGATTGAATACGAGATGAATTGGATGGTTTAGTAGAGCCCCAAAGCTCAACTCCGTCCAATAATAGGTCTAATAATAGTCATGGAAATAAGTCTTTTGTAATTAATTGGGAGCTTTGATCGTTTGTCTAGTAAATGTTGAAGTAGTCTGTAACGACGGGCAGTTTCTTGTTGCTTTAGTCTTGTCTCAATACATTTGAAGTTGATTCAATTATTTTTACTATTTTTTCTTTAATTTATATTGTAGGACATTGTCTTAACGGTGTCAATAACTGTCTAGTTTACCCTACGAAGTACATAAAAATGAATTGTTTTTCTAAAAATTAATTTTATTTATGTGTCGAATTATCGATGTTGTCTTATAATGTCTTATAATTAAACTAATAAATTTTTTTGTCTTTTATTTTTTTAAAATTTATTTATTAATATATATATTTTTTCACATTGTAAATAAAGTCATGCAGGGAAAAAAAAAAAATTATATAATTTAGAATGCTCTTCTTTTATGAAAATTGTAAAACAAATTATTTGAGTTGAAGATTGCTTTCAATAAAGTAAACATTTATATCTACCTATCTGTTTAGTCAAACAGATAATTAAAGTAAGTAGTTGATATAGGCTCCGCACCTTAATTATATACCAGTATATATTATATACCAGTATATATTATACCAGCTCGAAATAACATAAAGATTATTATAAATTTCGCTGTTATAAGACTGGTTTCTGATCCGACGGTCGTACTGTTTGGCATTGGCGAATGCAACTAGTGGGGGGAGTGAGATAACAACCGCATTTATTATCCAACTGCAGTTTGCTGATCTGGGAATCACAGTCCTTGCCTAGCTCGAAGGAAGTATGCTTCAAGACATTATTGCCAAGAAGAGGTCTGGGTTCGAGTTGACCGGAGATGAAATTAAAGAATTCATTGAAGCGGTCGTGAGCGAAGACCCGTCCTACGAGGCTCAAATAGGTAAGCGATTCGGTGATATAAATACTTTTTATTCGATGAGGAATTTATTTATAAGGATGTGGCAATGAAGTGCCAACCTCTTCATTATTCAGTTCGGTTTTTTAAGTTTTCAGGACGTAGAGTAGACTAGAGTCTTTTTATATAATTAAAAAAAAGCATATATAACTGTTTATATAAATATAAAGCATTATATAACTGTTTCATGATGCCTAACTTTATATGTAGAGGTGGTAAGAGAATGTTTCTAGGATTTACAAGGTTTTTGCGGAGACTGTTCTTCTCGCCGGGTTTTAAAGACTCCCTCACAGGCCAGTTTTGGGACCACTGTCCCATTCACACAAAAAGCATGGAAATTTGATAAAACCACCTTGCTGACCAAGAAGCATGCATGTTACTTTCAAGTCACCACTTATCATCCAACCATGAGCCGAATAGCCAATTTTATTCCACACTATTTCTAGGTTTTCATAGCTCTCTTTCATATGTACAGAATGGCCAACAGGTATATATTCATAAGTTCCTATTGGAAAAAAGATTTGAAATGGGGCTATTGGAAATGTTTATCTGGTCATTTAAACAAAAATCTGGATCGGTTTTAAACGATTTTATTATTTCTAGCGATTCATTAATATTTAACTTTTATTTTCTACTTGATGTATTATTTTGACTCCCGAGTATTTATTGAATTTATGGTTATTTTCATTTAGATGGATAGCGAAATTGGAATTTTGGGTCTCATTATTGCATGCTCTTCTATCGCTCATAGACAATTTATATTCTGTCTATTCAGCCGTCGATCGAATTCGAGGTCGAGAGACCCTCCTGGGGCACACCCAGCCACTTAGAAAGTGGGTACCCTTAATTGGGGAAAAATTTGGCGGTTGAGAGTAAATTCTGGCCAAATCACCTCCTTTCACAACCGTTGGCTCAGAAACAGTACAGCCTTCCCCAAGTACTGAACCCGAGACGTTTCATGGGTTGTTAGTGAAACAGGATTTATTGTATGCTCTTATATGTTCTTTTACTCTTTGATTTACTGATCGTCCAGTTTTTCACGTGTATTTAGCTTCATTTTATAAATTAGATTTTAGATCGTAAAGAAAAACGGTGTATACGAACTAAAATAATAAGTAATATAATAATGTATATAATCTATGTAGCATAGAGCTGTTGCTTTGATTTGTTTATATGTTTTTATAACTGATGATAAATATTTAACTAGGTAACAGCTTACTGTTGTTTCTCTCGCCCCCTATCGGTCAGTTTTTAAACTTAGCTGTTATTCACATATCATCGCTTTGGATACAAAACAGCAATTTGGTTCCCAGATTATATATATATATATATATATATTTTTATTTTTTTTATCTATATATCAATTTATTGAAATTTACAACTGTACAAATATATACACTAAATAAATAAGCTGATAACGAGTACAATAACTAAGAACTACTCATCAGTTGCACTTCAATAAAAGTTCTATACTAGATGATCTCTAGGCCATCTCCTTTTCAGACGCCTCGGAGAATTATCGGGAATGGAGTAGGAAGCAAGTTGAGAAACTAATGGATTTGAGTGGTTATGGAGCTTACTATGAAAGGATAGGTATCTGGTTTGGGCTAACTCAGCAACATATGGAACATTAAGGTTTTTATGGATAAGTTTATTGGTGACAAAATAAGGGGCATTTAGGATTTTTCAAAGGATTTTGGATTGTAAGGATTGGATACGAGATGAATAGGATGGTTTAGTAGAGTCCCAAAGCTCAACTCCGTACGCCCAAATATGGTAGGTCTAAACACAGTCATGTAAATAAGTCTTTAGTAATAAAATGGGAGCGTTGATCGTTTGTCTAGTAAATGTTGAAGTAGTCTGTAACGACGAGCAGTTTCTTGTCGCTTTAGTGTTAATTATATATATTAAATTTTAAAAATATAATAAAGAAACCCAAATATAATGATGCTCACCCACGCAGGCATAATAGGAGGGCTTTTAAACGATTTCAGGACGAAGAGTAGCCTAGATTCTAAATATTCCAGATAAATATTTCCAATAGTCCTATATTAACTTTCTTTCCGGTAGGAACAGAATAACCAACCAGTCATAGGAAAAACCTAAAGACTGTCCATTTACCTGGTTAATAAATGTAGGGATCGAAAATGTATTTAGCTAACTAGACAACTCCCTCTTTCGTCCCTTCACTTCAGTTTACTCCGTCTTGAAGTCTTTTAGAACCCATTTTTACATTTTACTTTCTTAGGTGAGTATTAAAGTTTTTGATTTCTTGTCTTATTTTTAAAAAAAATTATACTATTATATAAAAGGACAAGCCATTTTTCCTTTTTTGATCACTAACCGCAAAGACTACTGAACCTATCTGTACCAAATTTAAACCACATCTTTATAGTTCCACGATGGTTTATCAATAATAAAATCTACTGATTTTTTAAAATATGTTAACTGAGGATGAATGTTTAATGTAATTACTCTCGGAATTCTGATTGTATTGATACCATCATGCGTATATCAAGTCAAATACAATTGCTAAAAAATATTCAAAGAAGAGGTAGGTGGTTAGGGTGTGCAGTCATAGAATTTAACTCTCTCTCTCTCTCTCTCTCTCTCTCTCTCTATATATATATATATATATATATATATATATATATATATATATATATATATATATATATATATATAAATGACTTGTTCTATTATATAACAGTATAGATATAGATAGATTAATTTAGAACATATGTTTTATTGCTAATTGTTTACAAACACCTGCACTAAAGTAGTATTTATAAAAAATAAATGTCATACACGTAGAACCCCAACTCTGATTTAAAAATTTTTTTTTTTCATAAACCTTCCCGGGGATATACCTAATAATTTCCCAAATTTTTACGGCGATTAGATGTACGGTTTTTGAATCTATCGAGTACATCTATCAATCGATAGATTCAAAAACCGTACATCTAATCGCCGTAAAAATTTGGGAAATTATTAGGTATATCCCCGGGAAGGTTTATGAAAAAAAAAAATTTTAAATCAGAGTTGGGGTTCTAGGTGTATGACATTTATTTTTTATAAATACTACTTTAGTGCAGGTGTTTGTAAACAATTAGCAATAAAACATATGTTCTAAAATTAATATATATCTATATATACTATATATAATAGAACAAGCCATTTTTTGTTGGTTATAACGGTACAATGTTATATAGAGCTAGAAATTGTAATAAAAAAAGCTATAAAATTGGCTTGATTCAAATAAATTGTTATAAAAAAAGCTATAAATATTTACTGTGACGTTTGGATCCTAAGGATATTTAATAATCGAACGATATGTGGTTAGCGGCATTCTGCACCAGAGTTTGCAATGGTAAAATTATTAAACCACTCTGTACCAAATTTTAAAATAGTATAGTTTAATATAATAATAATTTAAATTCACAGTTAAGTGGCAGACGTTTGTCACTCTGTCATTAACTTTTATAGTTAGATAGAAATTAAAATCCAACCAAATGAAATCAATAAAATTATTTTTGCTACACTAAACATTATTGCCTTATCAAAATATCGATTATTTTTTGATATTGTGTTTAAAAAATAGGCGAGCTTACTATTACCTCTTTGGCAGGTAATCGATTGATGTGACGGGTTACTTAGAACACGTGGTGTACTTAACCATATTTTTTACAATTATTATCAAATAAGGGAAACACTTTGTTATATTTACAGTTAAATAGAATAAACAATTACTCATTTTTATTTAGAGGGAACTATAACTAATAAAAAAAGAAAATAAATGAATATTTAAGACTACGTACAATACTATTAATGAAAATACAAACAATGCTTACTTCTACTTATTATAGTTGCTACTTGCGCGCTTATTGGTGTACACACCCTAGAGCCGTCTGACACCCCACCAGAGACCCCACAAGCACAACGCCCCTGCAACAGTCTTCTCAGCATGTGCTCCGTTCCGTTTATTTAATAAATTGTACCATTGGTTGTGTGAAAGAGCAGTAATATTACCAACAAATACTATAGCAGAGAATATTAACAACATTATTATTGAAAAAGTAAATTGTGACATAGAGAATATCTCTATTGATAGGGTTGTAAGCACTGATAATGCAGTCCATTATCCGCCAGAGTTTCTTCCTAAAACGTCTCTGTCCATCTGAATTACCAACTCATAGATTAGATTTAAGGATTGAATATCCAATAATGCTTTTGAGTAAATCGTTGCAATAATACCGGTTTACAGCTTTGAGTAAAAATATCTAGAAATATTGTGAGAAAATAATTCTCAACTGCATTATAAGATTTTTATTGTTAAAAATAAAACATGTTATTAGTTGAACCTATCTAAGTTCGTTACTTAAAAGAGCGGGCGAAGCCGTGATTGGGAATCCTAGTTGAAATATAAATATTAATGCATTGTGCCGACGTTTCTTTTCAAGCCTAGAAGAAAAACAAACAAAAAGATATGACAAAAAGGCAGAGAATATTAAAAAAATGAGAAGTAAACAGTATGAACATAAAGTATAATCGTTAAACATTCATCTTCAGTTTCAAAACATTAGCACCATAATACATAAGTAGTATATATTAAAATAGCATTCCTTGTCACGGGTTTTCCCGCTCTCATAAGTAAAGAATTAAGATAACTTTAACTGATAATCGAAGTTTTATTTGTTTTATCGATAATAATCTTGTAATGAATTACGCGATTGAGCATTATTTCTTCAATGATATTTTGCACGAATGGAAGTAATTTTTAACCTGATTAATATTGCATTGATTAGGTGTTTGAAGATTACGTAAAAATATAATTAGACACCCAATTTTTAATTTTAATCTATAAGTTAGTAATCCAAATGGACAGGGACTATTATGGCCCAGTCAATAAAGGATTATATAGTGCGTTTTCGGTAAGCCAAGGTTTTTCTTCAAATCATGTTCAGAGTAGTTAGTACGTAAACATACTAAAAGTCCTAGAGTTTTCGGGCCTGGGAATAGGAAGTGGGAAGGTGCGAAAGGTACCCTTTTTTGGTTTTGCGCTCATATCTCGAAAATGGTGCGTCGTATGTTAAACATGACTATTTACTAAATTAATATTAATTAAATTCTCTACAACTTTTATTATATACACACCATCCATATTCTGTACCGTTTCCGAGATATACGTTCGGTAAATATGAAGGACTTTAGTATGTTTTACTTAGAAAAGTGAAAAATTATATAATATTTGACAGGTTGAAGATAAATTAGCATATATATGTTTATTTGGAAGGAAATTTAATTTTCTACAATATTATCTATAAAGGCTTTTGTCGTAGGATGTACGTTTTAGAAGATATGGAGGAAGGTATACCAGAAAACGTGAGGTGAAATTTATTTTTATGGAAAATGTTCACATTTACCCAACGCATATCTCGGAAACGATATGAAATAGATATGAAGATGTAAATAATAAAAGTTATAGGGGAATTTAATTAAGATTAATTTACTGAATAGTCATGTTTTACATACGACGCACCGTTTTCGAGATATGAGCGCAAAACCAAAAAAAGGACCTATTGCGCCCCCACCTTCCTGTCCTCAGGCCCGAAAACTCCAGGACTTTTAGTATGTTTACTTTCTAACTACCCTGAACATGTTTCGAAGAAAAACCTTGGAGTACAGAAAACGCACTCTATACTTAATTTCAGGCCTTCATTAACTGGACTAATTAAGAAAATCTTGCCTGTAATGGACTGCTTTAAAGAATCAATGAAAAAGCAAAGGATAGAAATTTTGATTTGGTAATAATTTTTATTCGGTAAAAGTTATTTTTTTTTATTTTTTTTTTTGGCCCAAGACTTCCATTGAAGTCCTATACTGGTCTGGGTGGGAAGGTCGAGATTCATTTCGTGGGTCCGCCACGAAATAAATTTTAACCCACCCAGGTGGGATTCGAACCCACGACCTTCTGGCTACGAACGCGCTGAGACCCTCACTCCAACTCACTCGGCCATTGGGTCCCCCTGTACCACTTACAACCCATTGTATTGGTCTTGGGTTCAGTGCTTATGTAAGACTGTAGCGTTTCTGAGCCAACGGTTGTGAAAGGAGGTGATTTGGCCAGAAGTCACGCTCAACCGCCAGATTTTTCACCAATTAAGGGTACCACATTTTTAAGAGGCTGCGTGTGCCTCAAGAGGGTCTCCCGATCTCGAACTCGATCCATGGCTGAAATGACAGAATATAAATTTTCTGCCTTAAGTCGGACTCGAACTCGGGCCCGAGAGCTAGTCTATTACCTTACTCACTGATCTTATCAATGTCAAGCTCTATATTTAAACACTTCATATATAACCTCTAAATGACGCTCGCCACCTGTCGGTCAATTTTCAAACTCCACTGTTATCCACATATTATCGCTTTTTTAATTACAAATTAAAAGAAAATCAGTAGATTTTATTATTGTTAAACCTTCATGGAACTATAAAAAATAAAAAACAACAACAAAGAATCGATATTTAAATTTGGTATTAATTTTTTTCGGCAGAAATAATTTTATTATATATTTTTTTATGATTTCATCTTACATTTCAATTTTTAACCATAAAGGTATATGAAAGTGTGGCTAACCTCGTTTCTGCTACTCAACATTGTACATTTAAATTTTTATTATCGTAAATTTTATTATTGCTAAATATCCTTAAAACTATGAAGATGATGTTCAAATTTGTTACAGATGGGTTCAGTAGTTTTACCATTGTAAACTCTATTGCAAAATGGTGTCGCTTGATTTTAAAAACTTCAATGGGTTCCACATCACGTACTTTATTTTCAAATTGAATATAAGTAAATTTCATTATCAATTTCAAGCTCTATATAACACGGTAGCTTTGTAAACGCTATTTTCGTTTTTTAAATAAAAAAATAATTACAAATATATTTTATTATTGCTAAGCCTTCCTTGAACTATGGAGATGATGTAGAAATTTGGTACAGGTTGGTTCAATAGTTTTTGCGGTTAGCGATCACAAACGAAAAACGGCCTGTCCTTCTATATCTGTGGTACCTGTGCATAGTGGGCTAAGTCGAATTTTGCGTATTTTGAGCTATCTACATCACCAGAATCGTAATTTTTTTCTCTTTTCTTTTCTCTAACGCGCTAAGTGTTCCGTCCATTGCAATGAAGGATATTCCTTTGTGAATAGTGGGCTGATACTCCAATCTTGAATTTTTACTTGTGAAAAGCGAGTCAATTTTACGAAACCCCTTTTGCACAAAAGGAACAGCTACATACTAATAGAAAAAAAGATAATGAAAAGGGCACTATGCATTGGGGGAAGGTAAGATGGCTTAACTATAACAAAGATAACTGCGGTGTTCTCTACAACAAGTCGACTCTCGATGTAAATGTTAATTTTAAAACAGTAAGTTTTTTTAAATAGGGCAGGCTACAAAAATTAGAGCCAGCAATCAGATAGATATGTTGAATCACTTCCGGTAGCGGGAGAAAATATGAAAGATCTGTTAGATCTTTTCCTCTACATTTAGGCATTTAGGCGATTCTATGAAGAGTTGAAATCTACATCTAAGCAGGATCTGTACCCAGATTTAGGTGAAGAAGAAGACGAATGAAAGAAAATTATAGGTGGTTTTTTTGGGGGGGTTTTTTCAGTGCTTTAAAAACTATCAATAAAATAATTATTTTTTCTTTAAGCATGCTGTGTATGTTATTTTATTTTCTATTATGTAAAAATAATAAATAAATTTTTGAAAAAGGAAAAATATTATTTAATGTAAACCTAATTTTTCTCATCTCTGAAAATTAGTTAATCACATGGCTTTCAGAGGTCAATCAAGTTATCATTAATCACTTAGGTCATTTCTTACAAAATCGATTAGTGTAATGCGGGCTAAGAGTTCGATTTTTTTGGAACGATTAGTATTAAATATTAGAATATTGGCAAGAATTGAAACATACCTTACCAACATAAATAGAAATGTACTATCAAGAGTTTAAACCCCACAAATTTGAATTTTTTTAACTGGACGATTTAGGAAAAAATCCCAAACATTAAATTCAGTTTTCCTGACATCGCAATTTTCGCACTTAGCCCACTATGCACAGGTGCCGCTGATATAATACTAGCTTTACCTGGCGGGTGTTGCTACGCGCTTAGCAAAATTTAAAAAAAATAAACTTAGTACAACAATTATTGTCGTAGTATTGTTTGATTTATTTTGTGTAATTGTTTTTTTTTTTTGTTTTTTTTTATTTGAATTAAAAAAATTTTCAAAGAATTATTTTTTTTAGTTTTATTCATTTCATTGAAGTGCTGATGGATATAAAATACTTTTCATTTTTCCATCTGTTGTTTATACAAATAAATCAGATGGTTTTCTAACGCGTGAGTAGGCCACATATAACTGTCCATGAGAGAAGCATGCCTTGTTGATGGTCATTGCAAAGGCGATTCGTACTGGAAATTGCACTCGTTTAAATTCTAATGGCATATCAGTACGAGTCATTGGGATGCACGGCACCAGTATGGTACATCCTCGCTTTTAAACTACTATTCAAAATAGTAGCTTCGATGATGTTGATTATATTTTTTCACTGACAGTCAGTTACGGTTGCAAAGTCGTGGCGGATTGATGATTCGGAGAAGAATGAATGGCACGCCAATTTTCACTGTTAGAACATGCGGAGGCATGCCTGGAAAATCAAGTGAATTTAAAAATTCATACACTCATTTATGAAATCTATACATAAGCAATTATATTATTTTTGCTTGTCATAAATCGAATAAAAAGTATGTATGCTGTTATAAAACATGTAACATCTTAAATAATAATTTGCCAATTATTTATTATCCTGTTGATAATTCCTTAATGTTTTTAATTAAAGTTTTATTAACTGTAATCAGCCAGAAAAAAAAATTTATCTTCATTTAACTACCGGTATTTTGTGACTAAAACGGTTGAGGATAATAAAAAGGTAGTTGAAAATGTAAACATATTGATTAGAGCCGATATTGAATAGGTATGCGAGTAACAGGGTAAACGATTACGAGAAGGGAGAGACGCTGATCTTGGGACAAGTAACAGGTATTTTGTAACAGGTATTTGTAACAGATATTTTTTTGGACCTGTATCGGTCGTCTCTGTTACTGAAAAATATTGGTTTAGACCATCCCTACTGCCTACTATAAGTATACGTAATATTTAACTTTTATTTAAACTTATATAACTTTCTTCTTTCTAGGGGCAATGCTTATGGCCATAGCTATTAAAGGTATGACCCCAAAAGAAACTATGACTTTGACTAAAACCATGGTTTCAACAGGTAAGGAATGTTATCATTTTACCATAAAATCGTTGGTTATATAGAAATCATTAACTTATTTATAATCATAAAACAATACCTGGGACCACAGGTGGAAAAGATGGTGCAACTAAACTGAAGTGGGATGGTGTTGTGGTTGATAAACATAGCACAGGTGGAGTTGGTGACAAAGTATCCATTCCTCTGGTTCCAATACTTGCAGAACTAGGGCTCACGGTTCCCATGGTAAGGATTGAATTAACTTTATATTTATTTAGGTAGTGTGTGTTTATATATATATATATATATATATATATATATATATATATATATATATATATATATATATATTATTTTATTTTTGAAGAGAAAAGATTTGACCCCAGTTGGGATTCGAACCCAAGTCTCCACCTCTCTAGCGTGGCGCCTTATCCACTAGGCCACCGGGCTCGTATCCGAACCAGGGAAATCTCTTCTCTTCACTGATCCATACCCCCGGGCACTCGCAATTGCGATGTACAATTCGGGGATGAATGTTCAAATTGAACATTACTTTAATTAGATCTATTGACGAGCTGTCATATATATATATATATATATATATATATATATATATATATATATATATATATTAAATTATGAAATGGTCTTGTTTTAATAAATATTTTTTAAATATATTTTTTATTTTTGAAGAGCAAAGATTTGACCCCAGTTGGGATTCGAACCCAAGTCTCCACCTCTCTAGCGTGGCGCCTTAGCCTTATTCTTATTATTGGAAATGTTTTTCTGGTAATTTAAACAAAACTCTGGATTGGTTTTGAACGATTTTATTATTTCTAACATCACTGTATTATTTCGTGTAATTTGAAACTATTGTAGTAATCATAACCAATATTACAGCCCTTACAAGTTAACTTCTAGGAAATAAGAGTTGATATCCGATCAATTTAGATGGAAAATATGTATGTGTCACATATTGAATGAGAAAGTGAAACAATTGTTGAAGATTAAAACTCAATATAACTTTTAAAAACAATTGCTTTATTACTTGAGGTACACTATGATGGTATAGAAGGATCAATACAATTAGGATTGATGAATTAATTGCCACTTCTGTTGGAATCATTTTATTTGAAAACTAGTTTTGAATGTTAAATGCTCATCATCAGTTCAAAAAACATACAAATTTTTCCAAACATTTGCACGTTGTTACATGGAATATACATGTTGAAGTTTTCAAAAATGTAAGAAAAGAAATCATATATATTTTTACTCACCTGAGGAGGTCAAACGGGCTTCTTAAATATATCAAGAATTGGATGAGAGACAGGTAGGTTAAATGTTTGAGGTTTTCCCCTGGGTTTTACTTATAGTTAGTATTAAGAGAGAAATAGGCAGTCTACACCGGAATGCTGACAACAACATTCTTACAGTACATAGACCCTCGCAACTAGATATGCTTGTTCTTTGTCTGATAGGATGTAAGCTGTCATTCTGTTCATTTTATTAGTTTTCTTCCGAATAAAAAAAAAAAAAAAAAAAAAAAAAAAAAAAAAAAAAAAAAAAAAAAAAAAAAAAAAAAAAAAAAAAAAAAGCATGTAGTTATACAGCTTTTCCAACTTATATAAATAATTGGATTTTATCGCTCCTATTGGAAGCTAATTTAAAATGAGACTATTGGAAATGTTTATATGGCCGTTTAAACCAAAATCTGGATTGGAGTTGAATTAAATATAAAATCTTAGGGAAAACCCAGGGGAATAAACCTCAAAAATGTAACCTACCTTGCCCTTCCTTTTCCACTCTTGATGGATTTCAGAGGCCCATTTGACCCCCTCAGTTGAGTAATAGTCCAGTCAATGAGTGCTGAAATGAGAGGTGTAGAGTGCATGGAATATACGATAATTCTTGACTCAGTTAGAAAAAATGGTGGACTCTAGAAAAATATGCTACAAATAAAAATTAAAGCTAATTAAATTTCATGTAAAATTAATTATATACATATTCGTTGAAATTCCAACGGTTTCGAGATATACGTTATTAATAATAGATAATTTTAGAAATAAAAAAAAGTTTACCTCACTTTTTGTCAAACATTTGCTTCAAATATCAGACATCTATGCATGAAATTAAATTAAATTTAATGCTCTACAATTTTGATTCAGACGTTTTTTCTGAGAAACGATTGTGGAAGGTACTATAAGCAAAAGTTTGACAAAAAGTGAGGTAACATTTGTTTTTTCCCGAAAATCACCGATTTTCAATAACGAATATCTCGTAACCGGTTAGAATTAAAACAAATGTATATAGAATTAATATTATAGGAATTTTTATTAGCTTTTATTTTTATTGCTAACAGATTTTTCTAGAGTCCACCGTTTTCGAGATATAATCGGAAAACACAAAATTGGGACCTTCTCCCCTGCCCCCACCGTTAGCTCACCCCCCAGGGGCGGGGACTTTTAGTATGTTTACCTTCTAATTATTCCTAACGAAGCTATGAAGTCAAAAATTATCGTATATGCCATGCACTCTACAATGTGTTTATTGACTGAACTATACCAATATATTTGATTTCTTGTCTTACCTTTTTGAAAAATTTAGTATATATAATCCATATAGCAAAGTGCTGATGCTATGAAAAAAAATTGTATGTTGTTGTTGCATGATGATGAATGTTTATCATTCGAAACTAGTTTTCTAATAAAATAATTCCAATAGAAGAAGCAGTTAATTCATCAATCCTAATTGTATTGATCCTTCTATACCATCATGCTGTACCTCAAGTAGGCCAAAAGAAGTTCACGCTTTAAACACCTGCATTATTTTTCAGAGAACCCAATACTTTAATAACAAGGGGACATTTTGACTTGTAAGTCACATATTTGAATGCCGATTTTCGTGTAGGCACCTATAATAATGCAAAACTAGTGTTATAGCCAGCAATGAGCATTAGGAGCATAGAAAAAATAAATATGAAAATCACGTTTTATTTTTTATTTCTCAGCTCTCAGCCAAGATAGAGAAATAATTCTTTCACGTTAAATTGGTGTTTTGTATTCTATTTGAAATAAAAATACTTTCGATATGCTCAAGAAACGATACAAGTGAAATTTCATATTTCTCAACCGATCAAAACCAAATTTTAAAGTCATCTAGAAGCCCTAAAACTGCTTAGTTTATCCCAAATCCGGTCACAGGGCTTCTTCTCATTGAGATATCTCAAGTTATCGTTGTTGACCCTGGAATCTTTTATTCTCATCATTTTTTGTCCACTAAAATCTGGAGCAAACCCAATGTTTATATGCATGGATAAAAAGCAGAATGTACGCTGATTCGGGTGATGATATTACTATTGTAATCGGTTGAACACAGCATTTTTTATGGCCGGTAGAAGTTGTTGATGAAATCTCGAAAGGAGTCAAAAATCAGTATCTTTTGATTTTGATAAAATTTTACATATAAGGGTTTTTTGATGCTTTAAATCGAGATTTGAGGCCAGTTTTTCATGAAAAAACATTTTATTGGCTTTTTTTTTTTTTATATATAGTTTTAAAGCATCCCAAAGCCGGGTTGTGTCTTGAGCATAACGAAAGTATTTTTTTTTGGGTTGTCACACATGAATTGTCCGATTTTTCTTTATAGAGGATTAAAGCGTTGCTTGTTGATTCCTATCAAAATATTTACTATCTATAATAAAGTACTTGTTAATGTTATATTTCCAAACTGTCTTTGTTTTTTTGTCAAGTAGCCATACAGATTTTAGTATAATTTTAACCGTGGCCATGGAAACAAGCAATTTCCGAACGTTTTTTTTTTTTTTTTTATGAGTACAAACTCGGTCATCCCGCTGCCCAGGCAGCAAGAAATATTAATCATGCGTTTGGTGAAGGAAGTGCTAATGAAAGAACCATCCATAATTGGTTTAAAAAATGTTCCTCAGGAGATACGACATTAAAAAATCTGCCCCGCGGACGGGAAAAACAATTGATTCAACATCATACTGCCAAGAAATTGACCAAATGCATCAAAATTTGATCAAGCAAGGTACTGGTAAACAGGGAAGGACTTATCCTTTTTCATGATAACGCCCGACTTCATGTTTCAATACAAACCGTGAATAAATTAAAGGGGTTGGGATATGATGTCCCACCACACCCCCCATATTCCCCTGATCTATCCCCTACAGACTACCACGGAGTTTGAACAACTTTTTTCGAGGAAAATTGCTTACCAATGATTTAGACATTCAAAATGCATTTTCTGAATTCCTTTCATCACGTGACTCAACGTTGATCAAATCTGGGATAGAAAATATGGTAAGCCGTTGGCAGAAGTGTATCGAAAATGATGGTAAATACTTTGAATAAAAAATATGTTAGATTTGGTCTCAATTTTTTTATTTTCTTCCTGGTTCTAAAAACGGTCATTTCAAGGCTGTGACAACCCAATACGGTTATAACTTCAGTTTTGTGTGTATAATAGGTCCCTACTACTCACACAAAAATCGGCATTCAAATCTGTGAGTTACAAGTCAAAACGTCCCCTTGTAAGTATTATTATTGTAATAAGTTACATAATGAATGTAATTAAATGTATCCAAGTTATTGATGAAACCCTTCCAACAGATTTCAGGCCGTGGTTTAGGATTTACAGGAGGTACTCTAGATAAACTAGAGAGCATCAGAGGATTCCGAGTTGAGCTATCAGAAGAGGAAATGTCTTCAGCATTAAAAATTTGCGGCGGTTTTATCGCTTCCACGACCTCCTCGATTTGTCCAGCTGATAGGAGGATATACGCTATACGTGACATAACCTCGACAATAGACTGCACGCCATTGATCGTGGGTAAGAAATAATTTTTAACTGTTTATAATTTAATAATCTGTACATAATATAGCTACACTGTGTTTTGTTTATTAACATTCGATACAAGAAGAAAGATTAGAAAATAATAATAATGTTTTAATGGTATTAACAATAAATAAGCTTCATACTTTACAAAATGAAGAGCTTAAGTAACCTACTTTTTTTAAAAGCAGTTTTGATCTGCTGTCATAAATTAAAAAAAAAAAAATCCTTAATCGAAATGCTGAGGTAAGAGCGCGAAAAGGAAAAGGTGTAAAAACGGGCACTGGTGTAAATATGGGCACCCCTCCCTACTGACTAAAGGAGATATTGAAGGCTGGTGGCGAGGACTGTCTGTGGAGCCATTTGCTAATATAAGACAGCAGTGAGCAGTTGGGTCTATTCTTTATACTAGTGTGGATGTAGATTGAATTATTATGCATATTGGTGTTTATTCTGGACTGTAAACGTTTGAGAGAGATGTGGAATCAATCGTTTTCGTTTCATATTGTTATGTATATTTATTTATTTATTTTATTTTAAGGTACCGTGTACTGCAACATGGCCAGAGGCACCAAATTCTGAATTCTTGTTTATCTAAATGGTATTAAAGATTCTGCAATTCCTGAGGAACTTCAGAACATCTGGTTGATAGTTTTTAAAAATTGTACCCAGGTCTTTGTTGACGATGGGTGTTCCAGCTGTAGGGTGTAGACCACAGTTACTAAATATGTGTTCTACTGATAGAGAAACATGGCACCTTGAAAACATGGGCTGTGAAGTACCTTGAAGTAGGTGTTGATGTGTGAGTCTTGTGTGCCCGATGCGCAGCCTAGTCATCACCACTTGTTCCCTCCTAGAGCCGTTTAGTAGTGGCTTGACCATTAGAACAGACCATTTTCAGTTTGTTACTATCCGGAATCCTGTTCCAGTAATAAAACTATGCTGCCTTGCACTTCTGTTTAATATATATTTGGTGGTCGCTGAGGACAATCGGTAAGTTGGGAACATGAAACATATTTCTCGCCTCTTTAGCAGCTGCATCAGCCAATTCATTCCCAGGTATTACAACATGGCTGGGTACCCAAAGAAAGTATATTAGTTTATTTATTGTAAGTAACTGTCTTATTATTGTGTGTGAAATTGGATTGTTTTAAGTTTTTTAAAGCCGATATGTATATTTAAAAATAATTTCACAATGATTTCTTAAGCTACTTTTTGAAGCACACCTTTAGTCACGCACGCTTTTAGGTTGCATGTGATAGTGGCCATCTTTCTTAGGTGGAGTTGGGGTATATATGGACTCCCATTTCCCCGAGAGTTTCAACTTATCTTTTGTTACAAATCAAAAATCGCATCTTTTGTGATGGAAAATTCTCTGGGAGAGGTGTGGGTAAAATGTTCCCAAATGTGAGAACTTAGATCGTGCCGGGGCTGAAAGAGCCACATATAATTGTGATTTATGTAAATTATTTTGTTCCCTGTAATAAATAAACTCTCTATCGTTTCGAATTGTTTTAAACTATTTTTGGTGATTTTTTTGAAGAGAGCCCATAAATACACCCCTATTTGTCGGGTGCTACTTTGAAAGGTTTTAGTAAATCGTCGTTTTTGAAATGAAATAATTGATGTTAAACATTGCCTTCTCGCATTTAAGAAACTTGTTATAGTTTTTAATGAAAGATAAAAATCTAGAATTCTTCATGTTAATAGTAACTTTAAATCAAAAACAAAAGATGGCGCCCATATTTACACCTTTTCCTCTATATATGGTATATATAAAGTGTATATATATATATATATATATATATATATATATATATATATATATATTTTCTTGACTGTTAATATTAGATGTTTAATAAGATTCTTGAGGTTCAGTCAATAAATAAAAGCCAATATTTTTGTGACGTTTCGAGACTATATCGTTCTTATAATCATGCCCTAAATTGAAAAAAAAAAACGAGTTATAATATGTTACTGCATATAATTAATATTTCTTACTGTGATGTATACACATTAATGTATACCATTAATCTGGTATAATGGTATTAAATTATAATAACATGTGATGAAATTTATAACGTCTCATTTTTTATAATATGTTGTAGATTCGTTAAGGAAAGTCCATAAACATCTTTCATATCGCATCATTGCATTCCACATTTCACTATTAACTAGCTATTTAAGTGAAGTAAAGTAAATTGCTGACTTTTGCTTTATTTCACTTAAAAAATAAAAAAAAATGAATAAAACAAACAATAAAAACTAAAACTAAAAATATAAAATAACAATAATTTACATTTATATGTACAAACGACTATACAGCTATGAATGAAGTGCCTCGAAGCAATGACTTGTTTGCCAGCCAACGAGTCGGTTCATCTCTAGTTTATTCATAACTCATATTTATTTATAATTAACATAAACTATTGTTTCAGCTTCCATACTCTCAAAGAAAATCGCCGCAGGTTCAAATTATTTGATTCAGGACATCAAAGTCGGCAATGCAGCGTTTTATAAAGACGTCGAAACCGCTGAAGAGCTTGCTAATGCAATGGTATGGAATTTTAAATTAATAATTTAATTAACAAAATCAATGAAGTTCTTCACAAGTGATACCCAAATTTGAAATTTGGGCATCACTTGGGAAGATGTGGCTTTCTCCTTTTTAACAGTTAGTTTTCGGTACCCAGTTACAGTTTTACCTGGGCTCATTCTAGCGGTACCCATTCGAAATTAGAACTCAATTTTCCCTTTATCACCACATACTAACTTAGCCCCGATGTTTTCCAGCCTTTGAAATTCCCTCACTGCTATTCACTATTGTTCACGTTTTTTGCAAAATCAACCACATAATTTATTATAGTGTCACTTTCAAACATATAATAAATAGCTTATACTCATATATTATTTATCCATATAATATATTATATTTATCCACATAAATAATGTACTTTATATATTATTTAGATAATATTATTTTACTATTAATAACATAATATTTTTAGTTTTCAATTAAATCTTACTTAGACCTTGCTATTTATTTATGGCTTCTCAGACTTTTTACTATTGTCAGTTTATTATAATTTGTTGTTGGTTTCATTTACAGACTATTTGTAATATTTAGGGCTTATTTAAGTATAATATTTACGTACAATTTAAAAAAGCATGTAGTCCGGCTTCTATTTGCATCTAGAATAGAATCTGAGGATCTCTTGCTGAAAGAAGAGAAATTGAGAAGTTTTAAGTTCGAATGGGTACCGCTAGAATGCGCGACGGTAAAACAGTAACTGGTTAACGAAAAGAAACTGTTAAAAAAAGGAAGCCTTTGCTAGTAATACCGAAATTTGAATAATTACTTATTGAATCTACAAAAATGGTTTGGAATTTAAAAAGTGAAACAAATAAATAATGAAAACTTAAAACGGTACTTGAATGTTTTACGGTCCGTTGACACCAGCGCTCAGGTGTCACTTACCTCAACTATTTCGACCATATCAGGTTATGATAGGTTATGACAATGAATTTGAAATAGACATTACCTTTTATTATCATACAACACATCTTTAGGAAATGAAATAAATGAGAACCATGTGAAGAAAAATCTGCTTAGACACAAATTAAACTTTTATTTAAAACAATATTCATTAAAAAGTACAATATCTTCCAATATAAATAAAAAATAACAAGACCAATATCTTGGAAAATAGAGCAAAGTAAAACATTTATTTAAAACAATATTCATTTAAAAGTACAATATCTTCCAACATAAATAAAAAATAACAAGAAAAGAACAATGTTTTAGAATATAGAATAAAATGAAACATTTATTTCAAACAATATTCATGAAAAAGTACAATATCTTCCAATATAAAAAAAACAAAACAAGAAAAGAACAATATCTTGGAATACAGAGCAAAATAACACATTTATTTCAAACAATATTTATTAAAATGTACAATAAACACAATTCAAAACACCTGGGGAAGGTTACGATAACAGTAAGGAAATAGTTAAGGTAAGTGACACCTGAGCGCTGGTGTCAACGGACCGTAAAACGTGTGAAGTTATTCATTCATTGCCTCTTCAATTGGAATTATTAATGTTTGAAAACTAGTTTCGAATGTTAAACATTCTTTTTGCAGTTTCCTAGTCAAAGATTAATTGGAGAATATTTTTTGTTTAATAGCTATAATGGTTATGGCTAATCGCTCAGGAGCCATATTGAATAAAAAAGAAAAAAATCTGGCCTATAAACACGGAACATGTTTTAGGGTTTGCCGTCTTGATCTTTGATGCTCATATGTTTTCTATTTTTTTGTTTGCTTACCTGTTATTCATTTGTCTCTAGGAGATAAATTAATCCTGCAAACCGTCTGTACCCTTATGTTCTTTATTTTTTCCTGCTTATCTGTATGATTGTATTTTTTATTTCCAAAGTAGAGTAATTTTGTATACACAAAATGCGATAAAACAAAATAAAATTTTGCTATTGTATTATATTAGATGACTAATTCGATTCTTCATTTTCTTTCAGTTAAACAATAGTAATTTCATTTGAGATTTTCCTCTTTTTGTTTAATTGTTTATTCTGAGATTTCATGCTAATTAAAATAATGATAATTGTTAAAATGAAAAAAAAAAAAATAGTTCCTAGTCTTTGTAAATACAAAAAGGGTTTATGTCTATATTTAAAATCGAATTGTCTGAGACATTTATAGACCTAACTATTTTTCCGAGAAACCGACACTTGAAAAAGAGGGATTGAGCAAGATCGGTTAAATCCAAGTTAAAATTATTTATTTCGTATTAGGAAAAACAAAGTCAAAAGGAACCCACTCATTAGAACCTATTATTTATTTATTATAATGAGAGTTGAGCTCTTAACTGTTTCTTCTTCTTCTTTCGGAGCCTATCCGCTTCGGATGTTGGCGATCATGATGGCTATTCTTCTCTTATCGGTAGCAATGCGGAAAAGTTCCGTTGAAGACATAGTGAACCAGCATCAGAGGTTGTCAAACCAAGATATTCGTCTTCTTCCAGGACCTCTTTTGCTGTCGATTTTCCCTTGAAGTATCTTTTGCAGCAAATCATATCTATTTGTATGACTATGTATGTAATAATGTTCAATTGTTTTACAGATCTGCCAGGATCTTACGATTTTTTGAGGCTGAAGGACATCCTAGGCCACTCCTTGCTTTCACAATTAGAATTAGTTTTCGTCCTTAAGGATGCTGTTTTAACTGTTTTTTTTAAGTTATCCGAAGGATAACTTTCCTCCATTGTTGTCCTCCGGGATACTGTTTTAAAATATTTAACGGTTTTAAGATGGCGGACCTAAAAAGGACACTTTTTAAAAATATTGATCATTGATTTGACTGTTTTAAGAAGACGGCGGAAGGATATTACACTAATTGGTCCGGGATGCTGAAAGGACGGCTGATGCGCCACTGCCAGATTTTCAAGGTTTTAATCCGGGCGGGTCAACTATGCTGAAGATGGAAGGGTAAAGCCTTCTTACTAAAATTCGTTGTATTTCCCCACGGTCTGGAAATGGGCTGTGGTGGCCCCCCTTTTCTACGGGAGGCTGAAGATAGTTTTTCAACGCTAACGACTCCTTCCCGTTTACCTTTTACGACTCCTTACCCCGTGGGGGTTCGGGGCGGGATTAAGAGATGGCTTCTGTTTTTAAGGACACTGTTTTACAGATCTGCCAGGATCTGACGATTGTTTACTACTCTCCTAATATCAAACTAGAAAAGTACGCGTAACGCCCTCGCGTTCCCCAAAAAAGTATCGCTTATGACCAACTAGGTCTCCGGCAAAACATGTCCCACGTTTAAAGTGGCGTTTGTAACCTCTATTTTCTTTCAACTTTTTATTTCTATTGATAATTGATTGTTAATTTAATTTAAGTGAAAATCACACTATACGAATCCTTGCCACAGAGTGTTCTATTGTACATGCCAGAAGTGTGGGGCGTGGCGCACCCAGAAATAATTGAAAAATCCCAATTATCATTCCTGAAGGGTATTTTACATCTTAAAAAAAACCCCTCAAATTCCTATATCAGGCTGGAAACAGGTACAAAACACACCCAAGAAAAATTTTTTGCAAGGATGCTAACATGGTGGATTAAAATTTTAAATATGGCCGCTGATGAATTTCCTAGGATTTGTTACAGCAGGCTTGTCGAATTGATTGGCAATCCTTCCGTGCTCATTAATTGGGCAGAACAGCTAATGCTACGATTGGAAAGAATCGGCGCAATGGATATATGGAATAAGCAGGATGTGAATGTTGTTAAAGCAAATATCACAAGCCTGAAGATGGCATTTATAAATAATTATTTGTCTATGGACATTGAACATACAGCCAATTCCCACTACAACACTCATTACAGACACCTTAGCTCTCTTGGAAGTGGTGAAAAGTATTTGGTCGTGATTTCAAACATCCAGAAACTAAGAATGATCGCACAACTCCGTTCAGCTAGCTCCAAGATCTCCAGAATATATTTCAATAGAAGAAGCTACAACTTTAATACAGAAAATTCCTGACCGATGTGTAACTCGGGACCAGATTCTCTTCACCATTTAATAACGTACTGTTCCGTTTATGAAAAATACTTGAAAAGGCTTCTTAGAAGAATTCATTCCGTAGAAAATGATGAATTTCAGTTATGTTCATGGCTGATAATAGATAATGAAATACATTTAAATAATTTATTTTTTATATTAAATATTGGCTAAAATTAAGAAATATTTTACCTTAACTTGTTACTAGTTTGCTAGTTTGTATTAATTTATCATGTATACAGTTAGATCAAATTTTTGGTAAATGTCTCTCGTGTAGTTTGTAAATAATTTTCTTTTATTTTTGTTAAAATAATTTTAAATTGTATAAAAGCTCACAACTCTTTGCTCTAAAATTGTATTTATAAAGCAATAAAATAATCATTCATTCATTAATTAATAATTTAATTTAAGTAATTTGGATCTGTTTAATTTAAAATGTAAATTAGGAAAAGCAGAAGATTATATTTATTTTATTTTATTTATTTTATTTTATAAATTTTTATTTTATTTTTTTATTTTATTTTATTTTATAGATAGACATATCCATGATCTATTTTTTTTTTTTTTTTTTTTTTTTTTTTTTTTTTTTTTTTTATAATTTCTTTCCTTCTTTCTCCATTCTACCCATATCATTCTCATCTTCTCTCTGGTCTTCCATATCCAAACTTTTACCTTACATGTTCGAACTCCTTCATTTCAAATCTTCAGTTCTTACACACCAATTCCGTTGCTCAGCCGCTTTCGACAGATCATTCGTAATCCTCTCAACATTCGTCATTTAATTACCCTTTTCACTTTCTAAACCACTTCTTTAATCACCTACCGTGCATGATCTATTGTTTTTCCCAATCAGGGAGAAATTGATTTATTTATTTTATTATATATATATTTTTTTTTGGCTTCTTTTTCATTTCCACCCATATCTCCTCTCTGATCTTCCTCCTTCGTTCCTCCGTCCATCTCTAACCTTCCGACCTCTTCTTCTCCACTCAAGAACCTTTATACTTCTCACCGCTTTCCGGACTTTCAATATGTCACCAGTATTTTCTGGCACGTTTTCTCTTTCAAACCGTTCAATCCCAAAGTTGAACCTTACATTTCCCAACTCCGTCTCAAATCTTCAGTTTTTACCCGCCATATCCGTTGCTCAGCCGCTTTCGTAATCCGATTCTCTTCTCTATGGAACTTCATCCCTCTTGACAACCATCGTTCAATTACCCTTTTCACTTCCGAATAATTAAACTTCTTTAACCACCTACTATCCACCCAGATCCTGTCCACCAAAAACTACCAATAGCCACTTTTTAGTTGTATAAAATTTAGCATACTCTGTCACGGCTTCGCCCGCTCTCATGAATAAAGAACTAAGATTATTTTAACTATTATTAGAATTTCATTTGTATTCAAATGAAGTCAAAAAACTTGTATTGAAGTATAAAATTTAGCATTATTCCTTCAATGATATTTTCACGCATGGCAGTAATTTTTAACCTGGTAAAAATTGCATTGATTAGGTGTTTGAAGAGTACATCCAATTTCACAGAAATAATTATATTGATTCCATATGGTTGGATTTAAATTCCTAACCATGAAAGTACATGACAGTGTGGCAAACTTCGTTTCTGGGGTACAAGACTATACATTTGAATTATTATAGTAAAATTAATTATTATAAACCTTCCTAGAACTATTAAGATGTGCTGTTAAAATTTGGTGCAGTTGGGTTTCATAGTTTTACCATTGCAAACAGAATGGTTACATATCAGTCGATTTTTAAACTGAAGTGGGATCCACATGTCTCTCGATATATTTGTAGCTTTTTTAATAACAATTGAATTGAAAATATGTAAATTTTGTAATAAATTTCTAGCTCTATATAACACAGTTTCTTTGTAACCTCTATGGAATGGTGCTCACCAACTATCGGTCGCTTATCAAACTTCACTGCGCGCTACATATTTATCATTTTTTTATGGTAAATTTTTTTTACATAATAACTTTATTCACAACTGTACACAATGGACGACCAGTGAATGTGAAGCTACATTGAAACAACATACATGATCAGGCATGAGGGAGTCAGCACCCAGTGGTACAATCTGTAGGCGTGAAACTAAATTATTACAGATTAGACTAGGAGATCCCTCATCCTCTTCCTTTTCAGCCTCTGTTGAGTTATGTCAGGAAATTGTATTGTTGCCATTTATCTGGTTGGTAATGTGTCCACGTAGTTTTTCATGAAATTGTCGATAAAGTTTATGAATATGGGTCTTAACTGTCGGAATACGTAGGTCTGTATGTAGCGTATCGTTTGACACATAAGGAGGGGAGTCGGTTATAAAAATTATTATATAGTCGGTTATATAAATTATTATAAAAATTATTTTCGATTGAAATGTTCGTATTTTCTGAATATGTGTTCTTTTGGCCGGTCCATAAATTTCCGATGCATACGTCCAGATGGTTTTTAGGAAGTAACTGTAATTGTTAAGTTTCTGTTTTAAAGGTAGTTTTGTGAGTCTGTGAAGTCCTGAGTATAGAAGTCGCAGTCTTAACTGTAACGTCTGTTTTTTTGTTTTGACGTGTGGGCCCCATGTCAGTCTTCTATCAAGCGTAAGTCCTAATTATGCCATTTTTTAAGTTTGATGTAAAGGTTGGCTGTCAACAGGCATGCAATGTAAACAGGCGGGCAGGTCTTGCGTCGTAGCGTAAATGTAATATGAAGGGATTCGTCATAATTAAGTTTTATTTTCCATTTCTTACACCAAGTTTGAATCTCGTTGAGGTTGTGTTGAAGTGTTAAGGTGGCTTGTGTAGGGTCTAGCCATGATTGCAGTGTCATCTGCGTAAGTAGCAGTTAATACGTTATTGTTCTTCGGTATGCCATAGGCGTATATTTTATGGTAATATAATTGAAAATCTTTAAATTTTATTATTGCTAAACCTTCTTTGAACTATGAAGATGATGTGGATAAAATTTGGTACTGATTGGTTCTGTAGTTTTTGCGGTTAGTGATCATAAACGAAAAATGGCTTGTCCTTTTATAATATTATAGATAGATTTTTGTTTATTATTGTTATTGTTATTAACTTTTATTTTGTTATAAAAATATTAGTTCAATTTAAGGCTCTGAAGGCCCTTGGTTGCACATTATTTTTCATTCTTAATGGACAAAATGTTCCGAGAATAAATAAATAACTTTTTTATTATTATTATTATATGTCGTACTATCTATGTTTAGTTAGTTCTCTTCTCTGATACACTTCCTGTTTTATCTGTTCCGGACATCCCTTGGTGTTTTCCAGTCTCATCACTTTATCAAATATTAGTTTGTTTTCTATATTTTCTATACATATTTCATTTAGATCACTTTTTTTCGTTCGGTTTTCCTTCCCTATCCTTTTAGCTACCATATATTATTCCTGGAATTTTCCTCTCTACCCCTAACAACGGATGCATGTTGATGAATCCCATAGTCTCCGTTCGATAGAGTATCATTATGACTGTTTCGTAATTTCTGATTTTGACTTTCCTGGAGAGATTCTTTTTTTATTAAATATTTCTGACTAAGGACCTCTAGTTATCTTATTTCACTTCCCTACTTCGCGCCGCTAGGCTCGTATGTCTCACTGTTGTGGTTTACTTGTTACTATAAATATTTGAAATGCATCATCGACTTCATTTTCCTGTATTTAATATGGATTTCTTCCTTTATTCCTTTATCAATATTGTAATAAACAGGGGGTTTCTTACACAAGTTTTATTAACAAAGAAATAGTACGAAATAACAATTACGTACACACAGAATAGAATAACTAACTGGAACTAACTAGAACACATACTGCACTATTTTATTACTACACACGCAACACCTAAGGAAGATTCCTTAGCTTACACCGCACCTCTACAAAAGAAGTTTTTATCGGAAAACCTCTATTTATCGAAGTCGATTTGTTAAATAAGTAGAGTTTCAAAGATTCTACGAAGGACTAACTGTAATTCCCATCCTAACATTTGTTTCCGGTGTGTTTCAGTTTCTGATAAAACAATTATACGATACGTTTCGTTTTCTGTTGTTCCGCAATATTTTTTTTTTTTTTTATTCTCGAAAACAGTAAAACCCTTTCGAATGAAGAAAAAATGAAAATTATTCCAGCCTTTAATTCCGGGGTTGACAGAAAGTGGGATATTGCAAAAAAAGATTGGAATACCAGCGAACACCTTATCCACAATTTTGAAAAATAGGCTGAAGTATGAAAATCAAGCTTTGTTATCATTAAAGAGGTTAAACGGGTCTGAGTTCCAAGATATCGACTTAGACAAAGTGTCGTTTTCAGGTTGACAAACTACTATTTCAGATTTTTTCCTAAGTTTCGCTTACATTTTTCACTAGTTTAATAATTATTCTTTCATTATTATTATTTTAATGAAATATGTACATATTTCCTATAGTTACATTGGGGGTCACCTGTGGTGTAGTGGTTAGCATAGCAACCTACTAAACCCAAGATTGTGGGTTCGCAGCCTGGCAGATGACCTTAGGATTTTTTAAAGGAAGTAAAAAATCCTTAGCTATGCGGTCCTTCGGAAGGGTCGTAAAATGGTGTTCCCGAGCCTGTGCGATGTCAGGTACTCGTTAAAGATCCCTATCCTAATTATACCTGGATAGGCAAAATTTAGGACTCCCACCGTAGCATCGTCCGATTAGCCATAGTAGCATTAAGTGACGTTAAACGAAATAAATAAACAATATAGTTACATTTAGTTTATTATAAACCTCTAACCTCTACATATCGAAGTCAGTTAGAAATCATTGTTCATAATTTTTCTTTCATTGTTCTGTTCAGATAGCTACTTCAAAGGAATTCGATAATTTCAAGATGGCGGTTTCTCTTACCCGCATGGAGACACCGATCGGAAGGGCAGTAGGAAACAGCTTGGAGATAGAAGAATGCATCCAGATCCTGAAGGGAGAGCACTTACCAGCTGATCTAGTTGAACTCATCTGTGATTTAGGTAGCTATTGTAATAAATAGCGAAGTTCTTTTATTTTTTAATTGACAAATTTTCCGTAGTACGGCCACTAGGTCTAGCTACCTAGCTACCTTAGTAAAAGAAGGCATCCATACAAATAAATAATCTTTGAAACGTAAACAGCTTATTATCCAGTGAGGTGATTTAATGGAAAAATGAATTAATGAGGCGTGGAGACGCAAAAGGGCGTAAATCCAAAATTCAAGATTTTTCATTAAACCCAAAAACATGCATAATTCAGGTGATTCTTTTTTTGAAACCATTATTAGAAGTTAATAATAATAATTATTATTGTTTAAGTTTTTAAAAAATATGAGAAACATATATGTAAAATATTGTTCAGCTTTTCTAAACTTCAAATTTTTAAACAATTTAAATAAATTGGATTTATCCCAATCTGCAAGGAAAAATTTAAAAAAGGCGATAAATAAGAAAAAAACTCATGACAATTAACACATTCTATTGTTTTATTAATTTAACATTGAACAAACTTTGATGAAAAAAATAATTAATAAAAAAACGAAATTGATTCAAACGATTTTTTCGAGATTTCTTTAAATTTTTCATGATTTTTTTTTTTAAATCGAACACTAGTCTTGAGTTTGAGCCAGTAATTAAAACAAAATTAACAGATACTAAAGGGGTTCAAACCTTATCCATAGTGGAGTAGAACATGTTAAAAAAAAAAAAAATCTTATATCACTGCGGCCAATAATGGAGCATTTTAATTGTTTGTGCTTCAGCTGTTTACATTTAAGTATCCGGGCACAAGTTCCAGGAGCAACATATCTACTGAAATTCAATTTGATTAAATTAGATTGGAATCGACAGATGTGAGAACAGATAGAAAGTGGTAAATGAATATTGTACAAACCTCTGATGTTTTGACAAAGTTCGCTTCCAATTAGCTTCAATCCCATATTTTTTTGTTGATGCTGTTATATTTATTTCAGGATATCTCTCCATATTTGAAACAACAAAATCGATTATCACACGTGTAAAAATATATCGACGACTAAAACCTTTTCAAATGTTCATTACTACTTTCGTTACAAGTGTAAGTGGTGCTCCAAGCGGCTGTTTTGAGAAACAAGGATTTACCCGCTTCTGAAACTCGACCCAAACTTTGAAGGTAAAATTGGATTGGATTTAGCATGTTTTGAAGGGTAGACGATTTACCACCTTATAGAGGATGCTAACTTTGTGAAAAAACTTTAAAAAATTAAAAACGATAAATAATGGTTTTACCCCCTTTTGCATCGCCATGCCTCAAATCCTGTATTAATTTCCGAACAAACCAGTAACAGATTTTTTTTTTACAATTTTTTTTTTTTTTTTTTTTTTTGTAGGTAGCCAGTTACTCTTTATGTCAGGCAAATCATCGACGGTTGATGAAGGGAAAAATGCCATCCTTTCAACAATAAAAAGTGGAAGAGCTTTGCAGAGGTTTGCCGATATGTGCGTCTGCCAAGGTGTTAGTCCAGAGGATGCTAAAGAACTTTGTTTCGGCAACACGGAGGCTATTCTTGGTAGTGCAAAATACAAGACTGAATTCAAAGCTGAACAATCAGGTAAACCCGCTACATTCAGTATATTCATTTATTTATTTGACGCGAAACAGAAATACGCGACATTCATTCTTGGCGCAACAGACACTATGAAGCGGTCCTTAGTCAGCTCAAAGGCTCTTCCCCAGTCTACCCTGTCGGTGGCACGCCAAATGGATATTCCTGTTTTCTTCAGATCCTCGGAGACGCTGTCCTTACATCTTCCTGTCGGTCTTCCACGAGGCCTTATTCCATCGGGGCTTCCGTAATACAGTCTTATGACTGTCCTCTCCTCACCCATTCTGATTATGTGTCCCAGCCATTTAATTCGCTGTATTCTTACATATTGGGAAACATTCAGGTAATTATAAAGTGCGTACAGCTCTTTTTTTTTTCTGAGTCGAATCAAACCATCCTCCTCTACATAGATGCGTCTTAATATCTTCTTTTCGAACCTGTCAACACGTTCAGCTGATACTTTACGCAATGTCCAGGTTTCAGATGCGTATGTCAGGACGGGTCGGACGAGTGTCTTATAAAGTTTGAGTTTGGTTGTGCGACTGAGCAGTCTGCATCTAAATAGTTTAGATGGACCGAAATAAGATCGATCAGCTGCCATCATTCTACATTTGATTTCTTCTTCTTTATCTAAGGAGTCGTTGATCATCGATCCTAGGTACTTAATACTTTTAACGTACTCATATATGTAGTTTCCCATTTTGTAGTGTCTCTGCGGGTGCACTGGATTCTTCTTTCTTAAAGTGAGAATCTTTGTCTTATCTTCGTTAGTCTGGAGACCCATTCTTTTTCCTTCTATCTTGTACTGAAAATACCTCTTTAATGTTTTTTCGGTTTCTTCCTGCAATGACAAGGTGGTCAGCATATGCCATTACTTGAGTCGTTTTGTTAAATATGGTTCCCTGGGACATCAGTCCTGCTCTATGCGACTATGATGCGGGTTTTTTTTTTCACTTCTTTCTTCTTGACCCCGCGTCCATGTAAAAATACTATAATTGTGTGCCAACGTTTCGAACTGCGTTATAGGACTTCTTCCTGAACAACACTGGAGAGGAGAAGAACGATAACTGATGTAAACTGGAGTATCCATAATCGTATTACCTACTCGCCTACTCCGTCACGGCTTCGCCTGCTCTCATAGGTAAAGAACTTAGATAATTTAAAAAAATAAAGAAACTAATAATTTGTACATCAATAAAAAATCTTGTATTGAAGTAAGTAATTGAGCATTATTTGCTCGATGATATTTTCACTCATAGCAGTAATTTTTAACCTGATAAAATTGCACAAATTTGGTGGTTGAAGAATACATAAAAGCATAATTTGACATCCAATTTTTAATTTTAATGTATGATTCGGTAATCCAAATTTAATTTAATAGAAGTCAAATTTAATGATTATTGCGGATAGATACGATCGGCAGTTGCATTGAGTGCAAAAGAAACTCCGTAAACAACGTCCTGTATTCGTCACTGTAAAAACGTCATTCCTCTACACGAAAATGCGCGACCACATACAGCAGGGGTGACTCAAGAAAAAATTCTTGAGCTTGGATGGTCTGTTTTACCACATCCATCTTACTCACCGGATATTGCCCCTACAGACGTTACCGTATCTGTTCCTTACAAAACTTTGGAAGGAAAAACCTTCAATTCTGAAGAGCAAATCAGGCTGTCGAAAACCTCTTCCAGCCCAAACCAACCACATTTTACAATGAAGGAATTTATAAACTGCCTGGAAGATGGGAAAAGGTTAAAGATAATAGTGGTGAATCTATACTGTTATATAAAAGGACAAGCCATTTTTCGTTTGTCATCACAAGCCGCTAAAATTACTGAACCAATGTTTACCAAATTTCAACCATATCCTCTTTATAGTCACAGGAAGGTTTAGAAATAATAAAATATACTTATTTTCAATTAATTTGTTATTAAAAAAGTAATAGTATTAGGTTAATTATCAATTTATTAGGTTAAAAATTACTGCTATGCGTGAAAATATAATCGAACAAATAATGTTCAATTGCATACTTCAATACAAGATTTTAATTGATGTACAAATGATTAGTTTCTTTATTTTTTTAAATCATCTAAGTTTTTTACTTATGAGAGCGGGCGAAGCCGCGATGAGGCATGCGAATAGATAATACATAAATACGTTTATAGATGCTCCAGTTTACATCAGTAATCGTTCGTCTCCTCTCCAGTTTGGTTCGGTGGCCCTGAAGGAGACCAACGCTTGTTGAAACGTAAAAATTATTATTATTAGGCACGATTTTGACTTAACAAAGATCACGTGAAGCTCTTGTGGTTCCTTTCTCCTTACAACGTGCCCAAATGATCCTGATATTCTCTCCATGTTCTTTCCTCTTATCTTCAGACCAAGTTCTTCCAGTCTTCTTGATTCCGTTACCCGGTTGTACTTTCCACGCGTTCACCTTTCCTTCGTAAGCAATTCTGTACAGAGCTATCCATCTGGGTTTGTGTTTGCATTTTCTAAGTCCTTCTTCACTTGTGTGCTCCATGCCATTGTTTTAAGGTCTCTTGTTGCATTCAGGAATCGATGGGTCAGGCTGTGTTCGGGTAGTCTGCGTATATGTCCGTAGAATTTCAGTCTGCATTTCCTAATGTCCGCTTCAATGAAAATTTCTTTACGGTTTTGTTATGTTGGAGTCTGTAGCCATCTTCAGTCTTTAATGGACCAATAAGTTTTCTAATTATTTTTCTTTCAGCTTTTTTGATGTTTTCCAGGACTTATATCTGTTGAGTACCAGGGTTTTAGTTGCGTACAGGGCTGCTGGTTTGATAACATTATTGCAGTGCCTAATCTTTGCTTGAATGGATAAGTACTTTTTATTGTAGATGTCAGAAGTTCTTCCATAGGCTTCTTTTAGCTTCATTTCCCTGACTTCTTGCGATCTTCTCTTAAGTCCCGAAGGTTCAAGAATTTCACCCAGATATTTGAAGTGTGGAACTCTTTTAATGATTCCGTATTATGTGTTAAAAATGCTTTTATATATATATATATATATATATATATATATATATATATATGTGTGTAATCATTTGTTTTTTGTAGGTTTTGTCGAAAGTATTGCTGCATACGATGTGGCCATGGTGTGTTGGGAACTTGGAGCAGGACGGAAAATAAAAGAAGATAAGATAGACTACCACGTCGGATGTTTGGTATTACTAAAACCAGGCGAAAGAATCGAACATGGACAACCATGGGCTGTATTGCACCACAACAGCGCACTGCCAGATGTTTTACAGAAAAAGTTTTCCTCGTCTATTAAAATATCAACAGAAAAACCAAAATGTGACAATATAATAATAAAAAATATTGTTGACAATAAATAAATACTTATATATGTCACTAATTAAAAAGAATATGTTTATTATTTCAGTATTGGTTTTTTTCCCACTAATTCATAATTCTTAGTACATAAAATACCTAATATAGTACCTATTAATTATATGTAGAAGAACTTTGTGATTTTGTATTTACTATTCAGGTCATTTTTTTAGGACAGGGCTTATTTTTGGTCACTTGAGGTACGTATGACGGCATAGAAGGAACAATACAAACATTTTTATTTATTTTTCTTAATCAGTTCCTGTTGTAGAAGTGTATAAATAATAAATCCGTTCTGATTTTATGTCGATGATAAATTTTAAAGTATTGTTAGAGCCACCTCAAAAAATGGATTTGAGCTCTTATCATTGGAAGGTTCGGTTTCATTAAAAAACATTTTGTTGAAACGACTTTTTAGTAATTAAAAAACTATACTTTGTAAATCACAAAGAGCACATGTATCGCATTGAATGTTTCTGAATGAAAAGTTTACAAAACAGAGAAGATGTACTCTCAGCGTTTAAGGTTCATCTGTGCAGAAAAAAAAGAAAAATATATAGAAGTGATTTTATGTTTTATATTGAAATAGTTATCAAAATAAACCGTGTTATATGATTTTTCATTGGTCTGTTCTGAATGACACTGGTAAACCTTATCCATCATCATGTTTTTTCTTTTTCTTTAATTTGCAAAATATTTCAAAAATCCATTATATATTCCAGTTTTTATATTTTTCCTTCAAAAACATTCAATGCGATGCATTCATTCGTTATAATTTACAAAAGTACAGACAGTATTTTATTCATTACAAAGATATTTGATAATAAGGGTTAAGGACGTAAAATTAAACAATTTAATAAAAGTTGTATCCACTTAAATTCACTACATTTGTAAATTAAAGGAAAAAAATTATAAAGTTTTTTGAGCAATATTTTGTTTGCAGTGTTTTTTGGAAGTACTGTTTTTCAGAACTGCCAGGACCCGAATATTTTTTGATGCTGAAGGACATCCTTGGCCACTCTCCTTACACAATTAGAATCAGTTTTCGACCTTAAGGATGGTGTGTGGTGGAAGGACGTCCTTGGGCCACATATATATTAGTTTTGGTCCTTAAGGATACTGTTTTGAATAGTCTAGGATTTAACGAATTTTGACACATATATTCCGCCATTGTTGTACTTAAGGATACTGTTTTGAATAGTCTAGGATTAACGGATTTTGACACAGATATTCCGCCATTGTTGTCCTTAAGGATACTTTTTTGAAATATATGATTATTTAACAATTTTAAGATGGCGGAAGGATATTACGCCTTTGTTAACGCATTCTACAGAAAATAAAAAAATAAATTAAATATTGCAAACAATCATTGCCTGTTCATTATAAATAATAAAATGCATGATAATATAAAAAAGGTGTTTATTATGTTTGCAACTTGGTCAACCCATATCCACAAATGATATTTAACACAATATTTAGAACAATTAATGATGATATTTGATCCATTATCAAAAACACGTTACTCTTAACACACATTTCAATTACAAACTCAAGTACAAAACAAGCGTCTATATTATGAATAGATTATTTAGGTTATAATTGTTTTTAAAGCAAAGTTTTTGTAAATTAAAACATTAAACATAATAATAAAAACGAGATATTGTAATGCACAATAAAAATAATAATTTTTTACATAAAATGCATCCTGAATAAAAGTTATTACCAAAACATTCAAAAACTAATTGAAACAGCTGTTGACATGGTACTACAATTCCGTTGCATCCTTCACGATTTGGAAAAAAAGCTGAAATAGTAGTTTGCCTACCAGAAAACGACGCTTTGCCTAATGCATCAACCAAAATAGCAATGGATTGGATTGCCTGATTACTTATCACAGTTGTCTTTTGTAAGACTTTACGGCTTGAATAACTCTTCTTTTTTTTCATTATACTGAAGGTCTTTTTACGCTTTGCCATCTCCAAGAATGGAAAAAAACAAAAAACAGAAGAGGAAATGTATCGCACAATTGTTTTATCAGAAACTATACCAAACCGGAAACAAAGTTAGGGGGAGGGGAGTTACGTACTTGAGAATAAATACTGTAATGAGTTCGACAATCCGTAGAACGAAATTTGCTCAGTCCAAACGCTATTTAAACTTCAATATATACTTCCGATAAAAATTTTGTAGAGGTTTTTCGAAATATCATAAAACGTTCGTTTTGTAGAGCTGCGTTGTATCCTGTAATAAGCCATTGTTAAGTCTTGACTTTACTTGTAACGTGTGGTTTGATCAAACCAATACGAATTATAGGCAGATTCAAGGGGAATAGAAAAACTTTGATCTATTGAGGTTCGACTGTATCCGGTTAGTTACGAAAACAAAATTCATCTACACAAGGCTGGATGCACATGAGCTGGAAAACAATCGGAACGCAAAGATTGTTTTTAATCGGATAGTCAGAGATCCATTGGCAATATAGGACCTATGCACATGGCACGCCGACAGCTATCGGACACACTCGGCCTATCACGATAGGATCGGGGCTGCCGCTGGTCCCTCCCCCTATCTGCGTTTTTTTCTATCCCCCGCGTTTCAGTAGTACGTACTTGACATAGGGACAGTGCACAAGACGTTGTTGCGTCCGTTCTATGTGGTGCATTTTCAATGTGTTTTCGATAACATAATGATTAATTTCATTTAAAATATTTATTTAACATTACATATGTAAGGTTGAAAAAGCAGGCTGGAGTGAATATCAGATTTTATAAGTCTGAAAGAATATAAGAATCAATCAATAAACGAAAAAATAGTTAAACAATAATACTTAAAACATACCAACAATAATCAAGTATCCAACCTAATGCACTGATACACAAACAAAGAAACAATCTAACAGTCTAATGGAGGTTATACAGTCAAGCCCTGGTGGTGGTTACGGGAACTAATTGATGAGAGGTTCTGTAGTTAGGGAACTTGCACATATAATACATAGATAATCTCTGTAATTACATATATTAATAATTAGGGATTTTTATGTATTTGAAAATGTCAAATATTTATTTTAAACATGCATTTATTTTCGTCAAATATTTATAATTTCCATTTTATAAATAATTTCCAAAGGTGATACCGGAACTCTTACTGATTTTTGCAGCCAATTCATCAAATGAACTAATAGACATTCGAAAATAATTGAAGAATTTTTGTTCATCTTCCCTCAATTCTATGAATATATTGTTGAAAGCGCTTTTTACATACCTCGCATCGTTAAATGGATGAACCCAATATCTTATTTTATGATCCCTTTTATAAACGTATTTGTACACAATGTACGAAAATAAAACCTTCTTTTTATAAATTACAACTTTCGCTGGATCCATCTCGGAACAACACACAACATTGAAGAAGAAAGAATCCTCATCTAGCTGGAAAATTTCCCAGGTATCAAAGAGATAGGACGCCGCGCCCTATCTTCCATGTGCGCTGAAACTCCTATAGGTATCAAAGAAATAGAATAGAAAACAATCTCGGCGTTCCTATTGTTTTGCTGCTCATGTGCAACCAGCCTAAAGTTGGCAACATCAGTTTTTTCGAATGAAATTAGCAGTCAAACTTTTGTTGCAACTATTTCCAGTTCCTCAATTAATAAATTTTAAAAAATTTAAAAGATCCCGAGGCCATCTTCTTTTCAGACGCCTCGGAGGATTGCCAGGAATGGAATGGGAAACAAGCTGTGCAACAAGTGGATTTGGATGAGTGTTAAGTTGATTATGAAAGGAAAGGTATCTGGTTCGTGCCAAATCAGCAACATATGGGATATTAAGGTCATTGTGGATCAGTTTTTTTCATTTGGATGCGGGAAGGATTGAAAAAAAAAAAATTTAAATCTTTAGTAAGACCATACGTCAGATCTCTCGCAAAGATTAGATAAAAACAGTATTTAAATTGTTCCTTGACACGGATAGATAAAAATATTAAAATAATTCAAACATTTATATTAATTCTACTATCCCCCGCATACTACTAATAACTGAAGAATAAAATGGAGCAATATTTTCACATAGCAGTAATTTTTAACCTGGCTAAAATTGCACTGATTAGGCGGTTGAAAATTACGTAAAAGCATAATTAGACACCTAATTTTTAATTTTAATCTATGAGTTGGAAATCCAGATGGACAGGGACTAATAAGAAACTCTTTTTGGATAATGGACTGCATTATCAGTGCTTACAACTGAAGGCCCATGAATCATATTTTTACGAACAATATCAAAAAGCAAAAGATGACATTTTGATTAGGTAACTTATGAGAGAAATTTTCAGTTTATATATTTTGTGAATGGATTCTTTGTCGTCCGTATTACTTATTGCCCTAAACTGGGACATATTGTATGATCAGTTCAATAAAACACATCGATGTAAAAATAAATGTGGGAAAGTATATCACATGATTCATATTTTCTTATTTCCACCTCCCTTGAGAAAAAATAGCAGAAATTAAAAACATAACTTTCAACACAGATTCTTTGTTTTATATATTTATAATTTGTTATTTACACTTCCCTGATATCAGAATGTTTATTAGGAGTTAACATTAATTCTGATTTAATATAATATCAATTTAGCATTAATTTAGTGTCTTACATTTTGATATTTTATTATTTCCACTACATTATTTTCTTATTTCTCATATTGGCACCGTTACACAAGCATGTCTCCTCGAAACCTACCTGACCCGCACTACACCAACCAGTTCGCTCCTTACGCTTCACTTCGAGTGTTATATGGTTTAGTGTTATATTGCTTGTTTAGTGTGTTATATTAATATTAAGTATTCTTAAATGTAAATAAGTGAAACAGAAGTTAACAACATGAGTTTTATAAAGGATTTAGTGTTTTAAAAATTCATGTTTTCTTATTTCCTGTTCTCTAATGGGTAAACGTTTTACAAAAGTTAAGAAAATCAGTATTCATATTTTGTGAATGGATTCTTTGTAATCTGTATTATTTATTGCCCTAAATGAAGCCAGATTGTATTATCGATTCAATAAAATACATCGATCTAAAAATAAATGTGAGACAGTATGTATATCAAATGTTTCATATTTTCTTATTTCCACTTCCGTTGAGAAAATATAGCAGAAATTAACATAACTTTCAATAAAGATTCTGTGTTTTATATATTTATAATTTGTTATTTCCTCTTCCCTAACATGAAAAAGATAATCAGAAGTCTGTATTACTTATTGCCATTACTTGTGATCTAAAAATAAATGTAGCATATGTATAATTCACTTCCCTTGAGAAAATATAGCACTCATCCTGAAAAATTAACATCATAATATTCTGTGAACCTTTTTTATATATAATAAAGATAATCAGAAACATTACTTTGAATTTTGTTCTTTATATATTCAACGTTGAATTTGATTCTTTATATTTTGATAATAATTCAACTTTGAATTTGTTCTTTATATTTTGATATTTTCTTATTTCTCATTTTAATATCAGAAGGTATAACAGAAGTTAGTATTAGTTTGAACACGTTTCTTTTGTGAGTACAACATAGAAATGAGTTGGAACAATTTTAGAATCGATAAAAAGTATTCAGGGCGTGTGAAGGTTTTAGCAATTTTCTTTAAAAAAAAAAAATTATCTCTCCTCTTTATACTCTCATGACTTCAAATTGATTGTGGTAAGGTATAACGAATTGATAAAACTGTTATGTTACGACAATAGAGATTATTAAGAGAATTTCCTATTGACACAGAAGTCAAGTGTGTACATTGAATGAATTGCATTGTACGTAATATCAAGTGTGCACGATAAATATGACGACATTTAAACTTTCCAATGAATCAAAATTTAAAAATAAACTGATAGAAAGATGATTGCTAATCCGTTTCTCTCTTAAAATGTAGTAAATGGGATGGCCGGCAGTGGTTTGCTTCTGATTTGCTTTTTATCATTTATTCATATTTACAACTGTACAAAATAATATACAACAAGTAAATGTGTTAACAGTGAATACAATGGCATGTAAATAACTTGTGAAGAACTACTCCACTAGTAGGACTTCAATAAAATCTACACTAAAAGGTCTCTAGGCCATCTTCTTTTCAGACGCCTCGGAGGATTATCAGGGATGGAGGAGGAAGCAAGTTGGGAGACTAGTGGATTGGAGTGGTTATGGAGCTTACTATGGAAGGATAGGTATCTGGTTTGGGCTAAATCAGCAACATATGGAACATTAAGATCTTTATGGGTAAGTTTATTGGTCACAAAGTAAGGAGCATTAAGGATTTTTCGAAGGATTTTGGATTGTAAGGATTGGATACGAGATGAATTGGATGGTTTAGTAGATCCCCAAAGCTAAACTCCGTACGTCCAAAGCCATATAAATGAGTCTTTTGTAATTAATTGGGAGCTTTAAACGTTTGTCTAGTAAATGTTGAAGTAGTCTGTAATGACGGGCGGTTTCTTGTTGTTTGAGTCTTGCTGATAAATTTAAATTTAAACAAACCAACATGAAAGATTGATATTTTTTTTTTTTTTTTTTTTTTTTTTTTTTTTTTGGGGGGGGGGGCAACACTTCCATTGAAGTTCTATACTGCCCGCAATATATATAAAATATGGGTACTTGTGTAGTGTACGGGCCCCCGTGATTTGAAACCAGGTAACAGTGATTATATCATGGGGCTATAGACAAGTGGAGGGGGCTTACCTCCCAATCGTTGAAACTATAACTTACTTGACGCAGCCATTTTGAATCGCACTATATAGTCAGCATATTAGCCGTTTTTCAGTTCAAATTTTGGTTTCTTAGGCTTTATTGTGGGATTTTATTCTATTTAATGCGTTATTTTCCCATTTAATACCCTAGGGAAATACCCTAGCCCAAATGGAATGCAAGTCGCTAGTTGATAAGCTAGTTAAGCTTAACGTTTCTAATTATTATTGCTTAAATAAACCTAAAGAATTCCATTCTTAGAATAATTTCAATAAGTAAATTTGAAAATTTGCAACAGTTAATTTTTTTTTATTTTAACAGTCCTCCAGTGAAGCTTTGAGGCAGCACCATCTTACCCAGCTCTGATACCAGACCATCAGGTTTTCTTATGGCATCCTTCAAGTGATAATAGTCTCCACTTCTCAACTTTTTTTGTTTTATCGAGTAAAGTTTAGTCTTTCTGTTTCTATTTTTGTGTACATATCAAGCATAAATTGGTTGAGAAGTTTATGAAACTAAAGTAAATAAGGATCTTCGCCTTCTCGCTCCATCAACATATAGGTGAAAAAATCAGCTGCAGACACATTTTTCTTAAGTGGTGTATTGGTGTTTGAGTCACGCTGAGAGATGTTAATACTGCACTCATCTCCATGGCAGAACATGAGACGATACTGAAGAGAATCATACGCTCGATAGAACTCACTGATTCTTATAAGTTTCTTGTCCCTGCTGTGGAGAACAATATCTCGCTTTTCAAACACCTGGTCAACAATCAAGACAGCAACTTCATTATTGGTTGGGGTATTGTAATGTCCTCAGTGAGCATTTGAAGGTTTTTTGTTAGCACTGATAACTACCTGGAAATCTTGGAAATCTTTGGGAATAGATTGAACAGCAGCTCTGAAGTCCTTGATATACTTGCTATGTTCATGAAGCATTTTCTGGAGTTGGCCTACCAATGCAAGCTTGACATTTTGAAAGTAACCACAGCAAATTTCTCTTTCATGGTTGTCACCACCAAAAAATTTATCTGAATAAAAGACGGCTGCTGTTGTGTTCCAGGCATCAAACTCCCAATTCTGTGAAATACCTGTCCTCGCACCTTAAATGTTGGCATGAAATGTCCCTCTTTTATATCTTTTGCTCCAAACGACGTCATTTGAAAACAACAGTTTTATTTCCTAATATTATTTAGAAAATGCTCTGCCTCTGGATGTTCGAAAGGGAGGAAGTTGGACTTTCTCGTTACAGCAGCACATAGCAGGGTTTGGTCCTTCCATTCATTTTACAGCATAACACCAATTGTAAATTGGCAATGCCCAGTATCGACTGTTTTGTCTTTTGCATATTCAGTTTTGGGTCATGCTTGTAACCTGAATGTTTCTTCACTGTCCATGGCTGTAACCTTTCCATTGAACGTCTTCCTCGTGTTTTGTTTTATTATACAGGATTATGTTCTGAGTACTTTTTTGAAGACTTTCTATGAAATTCAGGTTGAGTTTTCTTATAATTCTATACAGCCACTCTATGTATATTTGGGTGATTCTCAGTATATGTGTTACAGCATTTCTTATAACTTCGGGTTGGCTCTCTTTATGTTTGTTAACCCATTGTCTGCTAATTTCAGGATGATTTGTCCTGTTTCTTTCACATTTCTTAACAGCTTCCCTGTTGACCTCTACATGTGCTTGACTATATCATGCAGCCGATTTCCTTAGTTTTTTGTTGCGAACTGAATATGTGAGTCATTTCCTACGTTGTTTACATTTAGATTAATGAGTTTAATTCAATGCTACAATAGACTCATCTGAACTGAGAACAAACGTAGATTCTAGTTTAAAGGAATTAAATTCAGAAAGGCTAGGTACAACTTGCTCAGATTCGGGAAATACAATTTGGGCCTGGTGGAGAAAAGCCGATTTGAGTTGGGGACGAAGCTACTAGTGAACCAAGTGTGGGTTGCTCGTATATGTGCTAGGAATATGTACATCGAAATGGCCTTCCATGTCATCTCCAAATAACATATGTCTTTTAACTTCCTCAACTTCCTCTCCGTAGCAGGCTATTAACTTCTCGTAACGAAACAACTCAAACTTGTAAGGATACACCTCTGCAGCCACTATGAGTTCACAAAAAATACTATATAATAAGGCTTCGACATACCACTAACGTATTTTTGTTTGTTTACTACTATAAGGAACTTAATTTGTGGTCAAAGTGTGCGGCTTAAGCATCTAACCTATTTTTCAATTTAGCTTATCACCGTAACCATATGGCAATAAATCAATTGAATGGGTCCGCCGAAAAATGTTCTAAGCGACAAAACAAATTTTGAGTAATCAGTAAAAGAAAATCATAATCTAAAGTTCTTGTTAGTTTTGTAAGTTAGATTTTTTTTTCAAATTGTAATTTTTTATATTTACAGATACAATAGCATAATGGATAACTATTTCATTCTATGACGTACTATTTATTATACATTTAAAAACCTTTAAAATCGCCACTTCGGAAATTTTGTCGCTTAGAACGTTTTTCGGCGGACCCATTCAACAATTATTATTCATCCAATAAAAATTGTATGAGTACCAACTACTTGTACTACTTATATTTCACAGCTTTGTAGTACCGATACATGACAAACTACTTAGAAAATAACTGTTATCGTGCATCTAACATCAATTAAGAAACAATGCACTAAGTTTCATTACAATCCGTAATGTTAATTTGAAGAATTTCCAATGCGTAAGAAATCGCGTTTTTCACGAATTAGCCGCGATCCAGGCCAAATTTTTTTAATTCATTTCTTAGTTAACACCTACAGCCCTAGAGGAATCTACATACCAAATTTCATTCCAATTCGTTTTTGTGGTTTCTGAGATTTCGTGATGAATGAGATAGTGGTAATTGACAAATATATATTAGATTATAATGATAAAAGTATAGTTGGTTTTTATGATAAAAGGAGATGAAGATGATCAGAGATATAATCAAATAGGAACACCACGTCTAAGAAGAAATTCTTTAATGCGTGCCAACGTTTCAACCTGCCTTGCAGGTCTTCTTCAGGGTCACCGAACTACACTTGTGAGGAGACGAGCGATGACCTTAGACGTGGTGTTCCTCTTTGACTGCATCTCTGATCATCTTCTTCTCTATAGTAGATTATATACTACATCCCCACTTCAAGGTCGTACTTGACTCTAATGTGAATTAATGATAATATTATTATTATTTTATAATTTTATTTATTTATTTTTATTTCGTTTGGGCCCACTTAGAACCACGGGCTCGTTTCGAATCCTTATATGGGTCTGCTGTTTCTTCTTAGCCCAGAAAGCTATAATTTTCTGGCAATGAGCAAGCTTTCTCTCCTCTGTCCACTTTGGTCTGTTGGTCCCGGAGCTCTTTTTACTGGTAAGGTGCACTGGGAATAACTGTTCCCTCAGTGAATAACTGGGAATAACTCCTTGTAAAATCATCTGCCGAAATTTGGACCGATCCTGAATGGTCTCCAGTGGAATTTTAAGTTAGTCCAGGTCTGATTTCACTGTGTTGATCCATTTATTCTTGGAGGCTTTCCCTCTACCTGTCGTAGTGAAGATCCTGTTTGTGAGTCTGTTGGTGTTCATTCGGGTTAAATGTCCATAGAAAGTTAGTCGTTTCTTCCTCATTGAGGTGATTATGTCTTCTTGGAGATGGTACAGCTCTCCATTGTGTCTAATCCTGTAGGTGCCATCCTACAGGATGGCATTTTATTTTATTTTATTGATGTATCATTTAATTATTATTATTAAATGATTGTACATGGGTCGTTTTCAAATAAAATGGCAATTTGCTATCCCAGCACTTTGAATGGCTGTAAAAAAAAACATACAACCAATATTTCACTATTATTGATTTCATCTTATCTTGTTCATTTGTTAAATTAATGTAGGCCTTAAAACTTCAATTTCAAATGTTTGATAAAGAAAAAAACAAAATTAATTATTAAAAATGTTGACGTACGTTACTGTCCACAGGTCAAGTTTTCAAATTCTAACCTTCACAAAGAGTATAGAAATTTGTTTTCATTTTATTCTCTTTGTTATTTCTTGTTAAATTCTGAGTATATTAGATGAAAATAGAACTTTCTTATGAAAATATGAAATTTTGGGGGCTTGAGAAAAGATTTTCTTTGTGTCCGAGAATTTCCATATTTATTCATTTGATGTTCGTGACCGGGTGTAGAAGAGTGGGTTCTGGAGCTAGGGGAGTCGGGATAACGTCTCAACAACCTTCAGACTATGTACTGCAACCATTCGAAACCAAGTGTCCAGGTCGCTGTATTAACCGAAGTAAGACGAGCTTTATTCTCAAAACATAGTGAGTGCCTTAATTCATTTTGACATACGTTACCATTTTTTTCTCACATTGAATTCACCACTTCCAATCTAATTTTTACAAATCGTGGTTTTCTATATTACAAACGTTTCCATCCAATTATATTTGAAAAAAAAAAAAATGTTTTAATAATCTTTTTCTAATTAAAATTCCTAAAATTTGACATACGTTACTGTTGACATACGTTATCGTTAAAGTAACGTGTGTTAAAATTTTAGTAACGTACGTTAAATCTAGGGTTCCATTTGTTAAATTTATGGTAAAAAAAAATAGAAAGAAATATGAAACAAAGCTTTTTTTCTCTCTTAATATATACATATACACCGTGATAGCTAGAAATGAAAATTAGGTACTAGCATTTTGTAATGTTGTTGATGTCGCTCAGACTAAAAGCCATTTTTTTTTTTTTTTTTTTTTTTTTTTTTTTTTTTTTTTTTTTTTTTTTTTTTTTTTTTTTTTTTTTTTTTTTTTTTTTTTTTTTTTTTTTTTTTTTTTTTTTTTTTTTTTTTGGCTGTTACAGGGGTTCACACTTACTAAAACATATAACGAATACTTTTAATATTGTTTTTTAAAGACTTTTTCTTAAAATTCAATTTTTCTACATATTTCTCTTAGTCACCATTATGTGTGAACATATTTTTGACGTACGAACCAGCAATTAAAAATAAATAAATTAATCACTTAATAATAATTTTTTGGTAATGAAGGATTATTGAAAAGGTCTAGACATTCTTAAGAGATGTTAATAACTTTGGGGGGGGGGAGGCAATTATAAAATCCATAAACTTTTTAACAAAGTGAGAAAAAAAAAATGTGTAATATACGTTAAATTTTTTGGAAAGAAAAAACTTAAATTTTTCACTCAAAATTTATTACATTTGCTCCTGGGAAATTACTTTAAGCAACTTTTAGGATCCTTTACCAAAATCTGAATAAAAATCATAATGATGACCAGTTACAAACCCGGTTGCGTATGTCAAATTATTAAAAGTTTTATATCTTTTAAAATTCATTACAAATTAAGGAAGCGAAAATTTGACGAACCAACTCAGGTATATATTCTCAAGTAGTTTGGCAACATCCTATTATGCCACAGAACATGAATAAGTAACTTTTTTTCTTGAGGGTTTTTGGGTTTTCTGGAAAGCTAAATTGCCATTTCATTTGAAAATGACCCACATACTAATGAAATAATCCGGGGGTCTGGGGATGCTTTTACCATCATAAACACGAATCACAGGCGGAAATTTTTTTTTTTTTTATACAGTTGTAAATTTCTGTTAATAAAAGAATTCAATAATCATTGTGAGTCACCCAAAGTGAATCATGCTTAGATATCATCTGACTTCACTTCACACTTTTCCATTTCGGATCTTATAAATGGGCGTGTGTACTTTGTTCTAGAAACAATACTCGCTGTATTTGTTATTCCACAAGAGTTCGTACTACTGGTATGTTTTAAAATTCACTATTAGTATATTAGTATTGTTGCTGTTAATTGTTTTAAAAAGTTATATTTAGTTTTAATGCTCAAATTGTTTCACTTTTACTTTCAATGACATCTAACACATACAATTTTTTCATCTAAATTGATCGGATATGAACTCTCATTTCCAGGGAGTTAATTTGCAAGGGCTGTAATGTTATAATTACTACAATAGTTACCAATCACAAGAAATAATATGGAGATATTTCGAGTGGGGACATTTATTTGTAATTATTCTGTTGTTTTTTTGTTGTTGTTTTTTTTATTAAAAAAGAAATGTGATTTAATAAATACTAATAATCATCTAAAATTTCCCTTCACAAGTTTACAACTTAGGAAAGTAAACGTCCACGGCCTCTAACCAATGGTAACTTGGCACAGACACTGATCTAGTTAAAAACCATTTTGAATCTTATACAGAAACCAGTTTGAAGTATGAAAGGAAATTAGTTCGTAAAAAAGTTTCATTTTACATTGTTAGCTACTTTAGGTTTCAGTTGATTCAAAAAGTTTCCTAAAAACACTAGCTGATTAAAAATTTAAAACATTTATTAAAAATTTTAGTTATTTTTTTTAGCTAAGGTAGGGTTGCCATACGTCACGGTACACCATGACATGTCACCTGTATAGAAATTCCGTCCCGGTCGTCCCGGTCGATCCATCATATGTCCCAGTTCAAGATTATGTAATTACGGTATATTTGGTTAACCCCTTCAGCGGTGTAAAATTCAGCGGCGTAATATTATAATTTCGGTTTAGTTGCAGTACGTTCATAATTCCTGGAGTGATCTTTGGTGTTATGCGTCTGCAGCTCCGCGCCGCCAGATCGCAGGGAACGCTTTTTTGTTTCGTAGCATTAAGTTGGCACTCTTTATTTTCCTTACTATATGCTCCCAATTCCTTTTAGTTAGTCAGTATTCATTTTAAAGTTCATATTAGACTGTGTGGAACACTTTGTTCCTACTAATTTTCTTGAGTTTTGAATTGTGTCCCGGTCAGTACCTAGGCTGTTATGGCTACCCTAAGCTAAGGGTTTCCTTAGATACATATGAAATTTATTAGGCGTCAAGAGATTGAGCCATTTCTCTTTAAATTTAGGGTGAGAGCCTACACTTTTTTGGTGTAACGTTTTTTTCACATTTGACGACAGTTGCCTGATCAGAAATTCAATGGAGAATATTTTTTCTATAGGATCTAATGTTAAGGAGCTATATTGATTTGAATAAAAAAAATCATTTAATAAGGTTTTTTTCACCCTCAAACATGAAACGTTTTATTCACACTCAAATATGTAACATTTTAACACGCTCTAGGTTTGTTTGTGTTGCTCGGATCGAAGATATGGGGACCGTTTCCCGATCAGAAATTCAATGGAAAATATTTTTTGTTATATATAATTTGTTCCTAGGACCTACTTTTAGGAGCTATATTCAATGTTCTACAATTTTGACTGACATTTTTTCTGAGAAACGATCGTGGAATGTACTAGAAACAAAAGTTTGACAAAAAGTGAGGCAACATTTGTTTTTTTTTTTGTTTTTTTCGGAAAATCACCGATTTTCAATAACGTATAACTCGAAAACCGGTAGAATTTCGAAAAATGTATATGAAATTAATTTTATAGGAAATTCAATTAGCTTTAATTTTTATTTGAAACATAATTTTCTAGTGTCTACAGTTTTTGAGATATAATCGAATAACCAACAAAAATTGAACTTCTCCCCTCCCCCACCGTTAGCTCACCCCCCAGGGGCGGGACTTTTAGTATGTTTACCTTCTAACTACTCCTAACGAAGCTGTAAAGTAAAAAATAATCGCATATCCCATGCACTCTACACCCTTCATTGATTGGGCTATCAAACCTACGTATTTTAAGTGTTGGGGCTTTTTTGACAGACTCTAGCTCTGTTGGTTTGCCGAAAAGTTCCTTATCAGAAGCATTGTATTACAGATAGAAATATCTAAATTGTTTTTCCCAGTCAATGAGAAATTTTTGTTTCCAAAACAGATTTGCCCAAATAGCAAAGAGTTTGAAATATGTGATATTCAATCCATTGTAAAATACTTAAATATATTTTTTACTATCTTGACTGATCTCTAAAAAATATTAAAATTTTTACTTATTTCCTTAGAAAAATTCAAAATTTTTAAATTGAATTTCAATAGTAACGGAGAAATTCAATTATTCATAAGGAAAACCTAGGGGGAAACAAACTTTAACTTACCTAGCCGTTCTACTTCCACTCTTGATATATTTCAGAAGTCTTTTTGACCTCCTCTGGTGAGTACAAATATATTTGATATCTTGTCTTACAATTTGGAAACTTTAGCATATATAATCCATGTAACAAAGTATTGATATTTTGAAAATTCTGTACGTTTTAGAACTGAAGATGAATGTTTATCATTGGAAACTAGTTTCCTAATAAAATAATTCCAATAGAAGTGGCAATTAATTCATCAATCCTAATTGTATCGATCCTTTTATACCTTAATGTGTACCTCAAGTACTATTCCTTCAGCATAGGTCCCTTTACCTACTCCACCCTTCAGTTTTACTTAGTATTAGTTTTAAACGTTTGACTTTTTGTTTAGTTTTAATTTTAATTTTTGACAGAGTGCTCTTATACAAAAACTGATTAATTATCTGGGTTACTTGACTTTCCATGTTTGGTTTAGTTTTACTGGCTTTACTAGTCTTATTTAATTTCAATAGTCTTTCTTATTTTAAAAATAGTCTTGTTTGTTTCGTTTCGTTTAACGTCACTTTATGCTGCTATGGCTAATCGGACGATGCTACGGTGGGAGTCCTAAATTTTGCCTATCCAGGTATAATTAGGATAGGGATCTTTAACGAGTACCTGACATCGCACAGGCTCGGGACCCCCATTTTACGTCCCTTCCGAAAGACGGCATAGCTAAGATTTTTTACTCCCTTTAAAAAATCCTAAGGTCATCTGCCGGGCTGCGAACCCGCGATTTTAGGTTTAGTAGGTTGCTATGCTAACCACTACACCACAGGTGACCCCCAAAAAATAGTCTTGTTCTTGTATCTTATTTCACTAGTCTTAGTTTTAATTTTTGTCTGAAACATTGTGCCTTTACAACAACAACATCGAAAACTATTGTCTGTGTTAATAGAATTACTTAGTGCCCCAATTTTATACAAAATAGTTTATTCCAAACTGAACGAGTAACTCTCAATCCAAAGTTGAGTTCCTAATAGATTATGATAAATTCTATAGTTCTAAGGAGAGTTAATTTTTAAGAGTTTTATGGATTTATTAATTTTTTTATTTATTATTTTTCTACCTTTATCAATAAACAGAATTGTTAATTTGATCAATTTGTTTATTTTAATAATCTTAAAATAAAATGATTAATAGTGTAGAATTTATTTTGTATATCTCAGATACATTGTGTGTGTTAATGTACATTCAGGGAAGGCGTGTATTGGAATGTTAACATTTGAAACTATTCTCAGTATAATCCAATAAAAGTTACAAATAATTCACCAATCCTAACAAAAAATATGTTCTATGTAGAATCTTGGTACCTTCTTCAGTTCTCCGCCACTTATTGCATTACCCAGTCTTCTCACCACCAATTGCTCACACTAAGAGTTTTCAGGTTTGCCTCAACTCCATCCCTTCAGCACAATCTAAGCATTCCTCTCTCTCTCTTCCCGCCATAAGGTTATATACTAATAATTTTTTGCATTCTATGCAATTCCATTAAAATTCTTACAGATGAAATATCGAAAGTGTACCTGAATTATTTTTTAGTCCCAACCACAAGTGAGATGTATCAGGTGTAATTTGAAGTCAATTCGATACATTTTATATGACATTATAACAGAGTATTTAACTTTATTTATTTATTTATTTATCCAACGGCAGTTTAGCCATACCAGAGTATTTAACTTAAACATGATGATAATTCAAAAATACGGATTTTTGAGTTGTGTCACTTTAGAAATATATGTGTGATATATCTTCCTCATAATTCCCCTTTACAATCTATTTAGAACTCCTTCACTCTTCATAATAAGTGTCCAGATTTCACTCTTAAAACTTTTTCATTAAAACATCTATTTTTCATATATTAAACCTTTTTTAACAAAATTTCATTCCGTAAAATTGGGCTGAGAAATGAATGGTATATTCATAATTTAAGATTTTTATGGAGGCTCTTATTGTTTAATAATTCCCAGTAGCACCTATTACCTGCCATTATTCTAATATTGTAATAAAAAAACAAACACATACCAATCTCTTACATAGACTATTAAACTAAACTGTGCAGCTGATTTATTTGTCAGCTGTTTATTATTTTTCAGGCATTTTCATTACTAACCTTATTATCAAACTAAGCTATTAGCTTAACTTACAAAAAATATTTTCAAATGGCAAACCTATAACGATTTATTTTTATTTATTTATAATTTCAATTCACCAGATCGCTCTGACTTTTAAGAGAAACAGTTAAAAATATCAAAATCTTATTTTTATTTTAAAGACATATAATTTAGATTTTTTTTTTTTTTTCATACAATGTATTAGTATATTTCAATTACCTTATTAAAACGAGATATGATACTGAATAGCCTATAACTATTTCCGTTTAAAAATTAGTTATCTAAATTTTCTTGATACTAGATATAGATGTTTAGTGTTTCAAATCAAATGCAGTCAGAGTCAAAAGTATTTTCATACAATAGTATTAGTTCTATTTTCTTTCATTGAATTTTGTATTTATTATAATATTGCACTCATGACTATACAATAGAGTTAATATTTTTTCATAAGAAAATTTACTAAATTTAGCTTAATATCTTAGAAATTATTATAAGATGCTCTCATTGTTATGAGTCAAAAGTATTCGTACACTAGAGTTTAACTTTTGTTTCCACCCCCTGCCTTAATAGTTTAAGGATTAACTCCAATCAGTCTTTACCCAGATGTCATTTGTAAAGGTGTAGTGCTTATTAGTGATTATTATTGCTGTTCATAAATTGAAAATGGGAAGTAAAACCAGAGAGACATCTGAAGAAGAAAGGCAAATTATTGTGCACCTACGCTTGCTTAGAGAAGTGAACAGGCTTTACTCAACAGTCCTAGATACTATTAAAAGTTATGGAATGAAGAAACATCAATATATATAGAGAAAAGGGTGATAAAAAAAAATTCTACTCCGAATATGAAAGACATATCACAAGGAAAGTTAAAAGAAAATAAAGAATTAGTGCTCCTAAATTAGTGAATGGACATTTGTCTCAAAGAGGGGAACAAGAGAGTGTTTCAACAATACGCCAATGCTTGAGACGGAATAAGCTTCATGGCAGAACAGCTAGGAGAAAACCATCAATAAGAAAAATTAATATATCAATGTGCCAAAGATCATAAACAATGTGATTGTGAACTTTGGAATAGGATATTTACCGATGCATGCAAAAAGTATAGAGAAAAAAATATAGCAATGGAAATAAGAAATATAGTTCCAAGTGTTAAGAATGGAGGAAAGTGATTCATGGTGTGGGGTTGTTTGAATGCTGCTGGAGTGGGGTGTCTTGAATTTATCGATAAAATAATGAAAATCATTGATTTAAATAGTTTTAGTTAGTAAATGTGAAACCATAAGGTAAACAATATTTGAACATTGTTCAGCGGACTGAGAGTATACATAGACTTTAAATGAAAGGCAGTGTGTATAAATCACAGTAAATGATGCAAATTATTAATAATATTGTAAAGTGTAGAATTAATTAGGTGTTATTTAAGTGGTATTAATGTGCTAGTAGAATTTTAGAAATCTTAGGAGGGGAATGAAGTCCTAAAACATGTTTTGAAATAAGCTAAATAAATTAGGATTTGTGCCACAAAATTATATTAATATAGCCAAATCTCCTTCTCCAAAAATGTTTATTAAAAAAGAAATCTTCCAATCAGTGCTGAAAAATTTTGGATGAAAGAAAATTACATTTTTCAGCAGGATAAGCATACAGGTTGAAATTCCAAAATGTGGATCCTGTAAAACACACCAAAGTGGGTGGTCACTTCCCCTCAATTCCCAGACGGACATTAAACATTTGTGGAAATACCTAGAGGATCAAGGTGTGTTTCTATCAATTAAAATTTAGAATTTTATTAAATGTACGAATACTTTTGGCTCATGTTATTATTGTAGTTTTTCAATTATTCTTTATGTGCTATTTAGTAAAATGTTCTATAAATTGAAAAATATATTTATTGATAAAAGTGTTGACATATACATCAAATGGTCTTATTGTTTTAAATCAATCCTATTAAATAATGATAATATTTGTTATTTCTTATAATTTATAACAGGTGTAAAAATACTTTTGACTCTGACTGTAGCTATATCTAAAATTCAGAAATATTCCGGAATGGATGAATTATTAGCCACTGCTGAGAAGTTTAGTTCATAATAAGACTACTTAAAAATATTTAACATTCATATTCAATTCTAAAAACATACAAACATCAGCTGTTTGATATACAAAATATATTTATTATATTAACTTAGAGGATTTTGTCCCCGTCTTGCTATCACAATATTTTTTTATCCTTATCCAAAGCTACAAGTCATAATATTAGTCTCTTCTTCCCCTCCAGTAAACCTACCGAGTTACAATATGCATTTACATCGAGCATTAATATTTTTACATAAGTATAACATGTAAATCAAATTTCTTACACAATGAATGTAAGAATATTTCAAGAACTGAAGTTGAAATGATAACCTCTATATAATAGAAGTAGCAAATTGTTCATCATTCCTAGTTGTACTAATTGTTCTGTACAATCATGTCTACCTCAACCAAATTTTAAAGGAGTATTAATTTTTTTATCTTAATGAGCTATTAGAAATTGTTAAATATATTTTGATTATTTGTTATTTAACTGTAAAATTATTATGTTTTAGCGATAACTTGAGTATTCAATAAAAATATTTTTCAATAATTGTATATTTTATAAAAATAAATTGAGTGTGAGTTAGATTCTCAAAATTTAAACTACAGTTAAAAGTATCATAGGTAAATTTATAGAAATAACACATGTTTGAAATATAAATTATGGGAATATGATTTATTACAAAAAACAAAACCCTGAGTGAATGGCTAGGGCTATGTTTCTTCATTTGTTTTTCCTTTTGAACCACCCACTTTGGTGTATGTTGAATCAATTATTTTATTTATTTATTTTGTGGATGCTTCATTGTGGTTCCTCCAGTTCATTCTCTCCAATGTTGCCTTTCTTCTCTCCTTTGATACTACATTATCTCGTCTAGCTTTAGATCGTTCTTGAAATCTTTTATTTTCATCGTTTTACAATTTTCGTCAATGTAAAGTGTTTTCAGCATATATCAGAAAATTTTAGTATATATCAGATACCACACGGCAGATCCTAACCTGAGCATTCTCAGCAGTGCTGCCATGCCCCCCAAAAAAAAATTACCCCTCACCTAGCATAAAAATTCCCGTTTTTACCGAGGAATCCTAGCCAATGCTTAAAGCGACAACCACTTTCGGTATATTATATTTTTTAACCATCTCAATTTCATAAGCTTTTTTAATTTATCAAATTTTCAACTTTAAATTCAATATTTACCTACATTGTGTATCGGAAGAAAACTACTACGAACGGACTAATGACCAGAAAAAACTAGAACTACTAACTATTAACTTGAGGGAAGTTGGAAGAGGCAGAGGGCAGAGGAAAACTGAGTGAGTAGTTGAGAAAGAAAGGAATACCTCTTGAAAGGTTTTATTGAACACAATTTCACACATATAAAAACTGCATAACATGGCTTGTAAACAACTAATAATACTTAACCATAAACTGAGGTTAAACAAAAACATATGAGAACGTGAGATACAAATATAATATCATTATTTACTACATTAGTCGTCACAGATTAAGATTATACAAGTACTAGGAACTAGGTTGAAATATGAAATGACCTAACGGCAGAGATAACAGTGGTGACAGTGTTGCATCCACACCATAGAGATATTGAATATCATTACTGCTTACTGATTTTCAATACTCTATGATCCACACATTCAAGTGAGCATCGATGAAAGGACAACATCGTTGGTGGCGGTGCCAAATAACGTAATATAATAAGACGTTCACGTGGACGTATGAGGAACTGCATGGCTTGCATCCCCTTGATTTTCGTCGAGGTCTGAATGACCTTTTCGATTCTTCCTTGATCGAAATATATAACAATCACTATGGAACTTGCTGACAATAATTGTTTTTATCATTTTAGGAAAGGACTAGGATGTAATAGGTTTTGAAATAATCAGTTAAGGAAAGCAAAAATACCCGAAAATTACCCGCTTTTCAGAGATACCCGTTCAAATCCCGCCGATGCAAAACATTTCCCGATTTCGGGAAAACATTCCCGCATTGGCAGCCCTGCTTCTCAGCACCAAAACAATTTATAAGAAACAACGTTAAAATAAATAAATAAAAGGCTTGATATATGCAGTATAGCATCTGTATATAGTCTTTTATATCCTTTTTTTTTTTTTTAGAGAGAAAACGCCAACTGAGTGGTTTTGCGACCTATAAGTAAAAAGATTTACTTCCCTTTTAATTTCATATTTCCTTGATATGATTGACCCTAGATATTAAAACTTTTTTCTACGTACTATCCACATTTAATGCCGGAAATACTATGATCGAAATTATCACCTTTCTTACTAATAACTTTATATTTCGAAAGATGTTGGGTGGGATCACTCAAAAAATATTTATGCAACGTTAACTCAAAATAATTTACTAGCCAACGTTTCGGTCAAATCTTTGATGGCCGTCATCAGTGCTAAAACAAAGGAATGTCGAAAAAAGAAATAACAAAATGTATAAAAAAAAAAAAAAGAAGATAAACCAAGAAAGAACAAAATAAATAAGAATATAAAATGAAAAATTGATGGAACCAAGTGTAGTGTAGCATCTTTTATTGTTAATTTCATTAGTTTGTTTTAGAAGATTGCAAATGAGTCTTTTGGGTATCCATTTATTAAAAGGAAGTCTACTACTTTATTTTCCACGGTTTGTTTATGTTTTTCTGTGGATAATTTGATCGCATTATTTATTAAATTTTTATCGGTATTGATTTTATAAATTTTAGGGCATTGGCTAGTATAATTCAAGTATCTTCCGGAATGTATCAGAGTGTATGTCATAAGCAAAATTTCATATTGTTTATCAACCCTATTATATTTCATTTTATTTTTATTGTCTTTATCAATGTATAATTTATCTATTTTGTTTTCATATCATTTCAAATTTTTTATTAACTCTATTACTTTTTCATTCTATCTACTTATTTATTTTATTCTGTTTGTATTACTACAATCACTCATCATAGCTCTGCAACTTTATATTTCGTTTTATTAGTTACTAGACCTATTTCTTTACCGGTTTTTATGAGCGTTGTATTCAATTTAAGAGTTTCCCCACCTTCACCGTACATTATTAAATCATGAGCGTCACCAAGAACCGGTATTTTGAAACCCATTTCCAGTTTTTTTCCCACACGCATTACCTTTCTAATGACGCAGTATAATGCTTAAGTTGAATAAATACCGCAAATAGAGAGACTCCCTGTTTTACAGTATGTACCTCAAACTTTTCATGATATACATATGTATATTTACGTTTGCTGCAATGTGATAACAACACTGTTTCAACCTTCAATGAATGTGAAACTTTTAATATGATACATGTGATAGATATAGTGCTAAAGGTTTGGTTAGTTCAATGTTATCTTTGTTTAATATTTTATTTTAATTACTAGTTTGAAAGGACGTTCAATTGAATTCCTTTGTCCACACAAAGAATAAAATCACGTTGAAGCAATGTTAAATCTGTAGAAACAATATCTACATATATTCATAATTTAAAAATGTATTTTATAATAACGTAAATGCAATACGATTTTCGATAATACTAAATATCGATAGTTCCTACATCGATTTCTATAATACCCAACCTTATAGCGATACTATCGCCATCTCTTGTCAGCTTGTATGAACTAAGTCATTGCGACACATCTTTGACCCTCATGTTTTTGATATGAAAAAAATAACAAAACAGGAAAACAATTAGGGAATGAGAGAACACGATAAGGAATTCATTTTATTTTTATTAGTAAAAAAAAAAAAAAAATCTGCATTGTTTTCCATATTATTTCAGTACTATCTTTGAAAAAATTATAAAAACTGATTAAAAACAAAACAATTATATAGCATTTAAGCCCATATGCAACATTCCTTTCTATCTGATTGTGAAAAAAGATTAAATATTTGAAATTTCAAAGTACTAATGTATTATTTATATTTTATGAATAAAGGATAGTTGGCTTATTAAATGATTTATTGACTTTATGTTTGTTCACCATATTATCTGAATTAGTCTAAATTTTATTAAACATAGTAAAGTATGATTGACCAACTTTATAATGTTTACAAATCATTTAGATTTTAACACTTTTTTTTAAATAATGTTTTTTATTTGTGTTAGTATTCTTAAAGGCTTATTTTAAAAAAGATGTTTTAATTTTTTAAAAAAATTATTTTATAAAATTCTTTTTTAAGAATTTCATCTGACAACTGTTGAATTTAACATTTGAATTTCCTTGTATACCTGGAAAAAAATCTTTCGTATTATCAATGGCATCTTTGATAGTGAACTAACCTAAGTCTATAATTTTATAATAATTACAGTAATTAATAGCTAATAAGATTGAATGAAAGTTACTTTTTGAAAATAAAATATAGTAAAAAAATATGATTAATTAATTTACAATTATTAATAGAGGTCAGGAAAAAAAAAAAATCTACTAATGTAACATTAAAAAATATATTTAAAAGTTCATATTTTAATGTTCCAGATAAAAAGTTCTTGGAGTGGGGGACACATCAAGGTTACTACTAACAGTAGATATTAATTCTCAGTGACAGAGACCTAGGAAATGGGTTATGTTTGTTTATTTATTTTATTTTATTTTAAAATGTTGGTTTGTGAAAACTAGAAAACAAATGTAATGATGTATTCATTGTTAATGGTGTTTGGGATTGTGAGTTTTGCAGCATCAACCATAGGTCGATTTAAAACACATAACAAATGTGGTTGTTTTGATTATGTAAGTTATCAGTAGTTGATATATGAAATACTGAGTTAAATTATTTTTATTTCTTTTTTAATATGTATATTTATTTATTTCATAGGCCAAGTGCCCCACATCTTATAAACCAAACTGTGCTATTGAAGATGCCAATTATGGGGGTAATAATAATAGTATATAAATTTTGCTATAAATAAAACAAATTAATTGAATAAAAAATAAAATCAATTCAATTGTTCACTTTTAGAGCTATATATGCAGAATTCTGTATCTTCACAATCTCCAGAATTATGTAGACAATGGTTTCTTGAAGGTTTTGAGAAACAGTTAACTGTAACAGAAAATGGAACTCTTAAAATATCATTATTGTTCTCGCCTGATTTGGATAAGAGTATCTTTCTTAGTGTACAGCTCAGATATCAAGACCAGTGCTCGGATATAGACAATAATAGTTCATTTTACCAGTTGAACAAGAAACACTCAATAAAGTATGTTGCAGTTGAAAGAACCTACAATGACTCATGTAAAAAGGTATTTACTTGAACATAAGAAAAATTTATGATATAATAGTTTCTTACATCAAAACACAAATTTTTGAGATTATTGTACAAGTTGAATCATTCATTCAACAAGTTGCTTCTTAGCCTTTTATTTACTTTCCTCGTTACAATCAATTTGCCCAGCCTTTTGGCTTGTTTGTTACAAGTAATGAAAAAAAAAAAGAAAAAAAGAGTTACATAATACTAATTTATTTTTTTCAAGTAGGAGGTATTTTAAGTTACATTCTAATATATGCCATGCATATCATTATCAATAACCTTCTTAATATTGTTAAATTAAATTTATACTTTAATTATCTTATTTAAAACTTTAAAATGAAAGTTATTAAACCTAATATTCACAAATTTAAGGGAAAAAAAAAAATTAAAAATTATACAAAGCTATATATGAACAATTTTAGTTTTATTTTTCTATGTTCAATTTAAGATGTATTTATTATGTATATGTGTGTGTGTGTGTGTATATATATATATATAATCAAGACTCTAATTATAGAAATTACTTGTACATCACAAATACCGAAATATGGAGTGTAAAGGAACAAATAAAACCGTTCCTGCAGGGTTACTGCTGGAAGGAAAATACTAAAAAAATATAATAATTTAAAGTCATATTTGAAAATTATAATAGACAAAACATATGACACAGTCAGAAGTTTGTGTCGATGTTTGTCCCAATTTATACAATGAACTAGTCTTTTATTTAGTGATATATTTATTTATTTTTCAAAAAGCTACTGGCAGTTATGAACTTTGTTTTTAAATTTTGAGATTTCGATTTGAGTTGCTGGATAGGTTAAGTATTGGAAATTGAAAACTATTGACATAAAAAGACTGAAGTCGACTTGCATGCATTTTTTTTTTTTCAGTTTGTTTGGAATTTAACCATTAAAATAGAATAATAAATAATTTCTTTGAATTAGGAGAACATTTGAAATGATTTGCTATAAGGTGTTGAAGGCATACAAATTTAGAATACTTGTAGCATGCATTGTATAGAAGGATATAGAATATATATTAGGATATAGAGTATATAGAAGGATCAATACAATTAGGATTGATGAATTAATTGTCACTTCTATTGGAATTATTTTTATTTGAAAATAGGTTTTGAATGTTGAACATTCACCATCAGTTCTAAAATCATCTAAAAAATTTCATATTTATAATCTATGTAACAAAGTGCTGATGTTTTGAAATTCGTTGTATGTTTTTAGGACTGATGATGAACGTTTAACATTCAGAACTAGTTTTGAAATAAAAATAATTCCAATAGAAGTGACAATTAGTTCAGCAATCCTAAATATATTTGCTGAATATCTATTTTAAACAATCCACGAATGTGCTGGTATTGAAAAAGTAAAATATGAATGACGCCATACGAGGCACCATCAAGACCCAGTACATATTTGCACCTTCTCTTCTAGGTATTTTTTTTTTTTTTTTTTTTTTTTTTTTTTTTAATGCGGTCTCTAAATTCTTTGTTTTAATAAGTTTACTTTTGATGGTTTTTCATCAAGGTTTTATTTTTTTTTACTTTATAAATTTTAAGTTTTCAAGTGTATATATAGTTACAAGTTCAAAATGATAACAGCCCTATATAACCTTCTGTATTTTCTAAGGAAGAAGATGGTTATGGTGTATACTCCGAAAAATTAATTTTACGATGTAGGATGTTGAGAGGAATCAATCAGAAATTTTAGTTAACGTTTGATATCAACAAACTTTATTTTGATTTTGCCAACATTTCAGCCACAATTTTGATAACTCTTATGATGAAGAGAACTGAGGGAAACTGTAAAAATAATAGTTTAAAAATACAATAATAAAAAAAAAAACAACCTCTTTATAGCCAATTGTTTTTATAGCTTGCCTCAGTTCTCTTCATGAAGGTGTGGTTATGCTGTCATTTTTGTTTTTTTTTTACTTTTCCATCAAAGTTATGGCCAAGACATTGGACAATTTTTTGACTGATCCCTCTAAACATCCTAATTCACTTAATATTCATCCAATCATTCAACATAGCTGTACAAAAATTTAATTGCTTTATTGTAATGTTTTTGCTTACAATAAAAGCCTTCATCAGGGCTGGATTTAAAAGAAATTTAAAGTAAATACAAAATATATGAAAATTAAAATACATGTAGGATAGGATAATAATAATAATAATAAAAATTACATAAGATGAATGGATATAGTTAATAAACAGAAATAGATAAATTATGTATAATAAAGATGTAGGTAGTTGGGATAATTAAAAAATAAAATTTTAATAAAGTTAAAATAAAGTTTTAAGTATACCTAATAGATAACTAATACATAATAAAATATTGTTATGATATGGACTAACTGAAGGTTCCAAAATGTAAAAATAAACAAATAATAAAAAAAAAAAAATTAATATAGATAATTGTTACTCTCAATATTTTACTATTTCATTAATCAATTAAAAAAAAAAAAAAAAAAAAAAAAAAAAAAAAAAAAAAAAAAAAAAAAAAAAAAAAAAAAAAAAGTGGAAAGTTGAATTGTTTTGTTTTTTCGAATAAATGAAAATTTAAATTTAATCTTGTAATTAATAATTTCATTTTCAAATATTATTTAAAAATGCAGTGACATAGCAAAAGCATTTCAATTTTTTTGATAAACTGATCTTATAACAAATACCTACTGTTCACATCTTTCATATAATTGTAAAAAATGTTTCCATATATAATTGTTTAAATTTGTAATAAAATTAAAATACGTAACTAGTTAATGTGTAATGTCAAAATCAAAATATATTTTGTAAGATTATATAGTTGATTAAAGTAAAGCAGTGATTAAACAAAAGAAAAGGTGCGCATTAAGAAAGCAGTGAAGAGAGGAAGAGAAGCTTTTGCTGGAGATTGGACCATTTGAAGCCGAACTCCATTGCATGTTTAATTAGTCACTGTGAGAGTCCAGAACACAGTGAAGCCACATGTTTAGTTATTCACTTTGAATTAAGGGTTGAGTGAATGAACATTTTTCGGCCCAAGGTGACAAGAAGAAGGAATCAATAGATAATTAATTGCAGCTGTGAAATCATGGAAGAGCCACTCATATTCACTAATGGAAGAGCCACTCACTAAGGGTGGATTGTCCAAGAAAAAAAAAATTGTAGGTTGATTTAAATTATAATTACTTTTTTTAGTTCATGTACTAAAAAATTTAAAGGAAATGATTATTTTCGTTAAAAAAACTTTTAATTATTTAATATAATTTTTTTTTAAAATATAATATTATGTCAGCTATAAAGGTTTGGTGTGTGCGTAAAATTATTTAAATGTTATAATAGATTGCATTGTGCTTATGTACATTATATGTTTAATGATTTAATATTATTTATAAAAATAAAATAATTTTGAAAAAAAATTTATATATACACTGCATTTAGAAGTTGTTGTTTTTTTATTTATCAATTATATTTGTAATAGTTCAAAAAATATTCCTCAGATATTTTATATACCAACCTAACAAACAATATTGTTTTTTTATATACTCTACCTAATTATAATTTACCATTTAAAATAAACATTCTTAAAATCTGATATTAAATAGAAATATTACAATAATGATAGATTACATCAAAGAATATTAATAGTAATTTTAACATTGAAAAATATGTAGTAAATAGTAGTAACAGCATGCTTGAGTTTTAAAATGCAAATGGTGAAAACAATGTAATGATATAATTTATATACATAATAATTAAATATGTAATCAAATAAGATGGTATCATATTATTAATAAATGAATATAAATATTAATATTAATAAATGAATATGATTGTATTGAGAGATGCGGGGTGTAGATGGCTCAAATGATGAGGAAAAGTTATTTCCCCTATTGTTGTATATGCATCCTATATATAGTAATATCTTATCTCTTATACTTTGCTTTCATATTATATTTTATCTCATATAATCTATTTCTGTTCATGAACTACAATTCAACTTGTGTTATAATTTTTTTAATTATTTTTCACTGTCGTGTATATTTTTACTTTTCGTTTCCTTGGTATCTGGACAAATGCTTACTTGGAATCCACATATGAGACCTAAAGACAAGGAACTGCTCGTAATTTTTGACTATTTGAAAAATCATTTGATTGATCGTAATTTTGACCTTTGTAAAATCCTCAATGCTCCTTATAATGTCACAAATAAACTTATCCATGACAATCTAGATGTCTCGTATGTTGCAGATTTGTCTGACACGATGTACCTGTCCTTCCATGACAAACTAAAAACCTACTAGAATCCACTAGTCTCCTAACTTGCTTTTCTCTCGATTCCTGATAACCTATCAAGGTGTCTGTAAAGAAGATGGCCTAGAGACCTTCTATTGTAGACCGGTTATTAAAGTGCTACTTATTAGTAGTTCTTCACTAATCATTGGCATGCCATTTTAATCATTTTACTGCACATTTACTTATTGTATACAATTGTAAATATCAATAAAGTATAGATATAAAAAAATTTAAAAAATCCCTACGCCTTAATTTTGAATCTTTTTTAAATTCACTTTTCTACCATATCTAATTCTTTTCTAATAGCCACGATGAAGGCTTTCATTGTAAGCCATAAACGTCGTCACTATAAATTAATGCAATTTATATGATCAACCACTTTCTTCTCTATATATTATTATTATTATTACAGTCCACGATATTACACTACAAACTAAAATTTCCTTTCATATTTAAAATTGAGTATTTGACTTCTGTTGATGAAAAAAACTAACATATGTAGTTATTTAATAGTTTTGGCAAAATACTTTGTGGCCAAAAAAGTAGATTAGTGAGAAGTGATGTAACATTACTTTAGATAAATGATTTCAGTGAAAAATTATTACATGAAGTGTACAGGGGAAGAACAGGCCAAATCTTATTTTAAGTATTTTCCAACAGAGCAAATTTTTCACAAAAAACAATGCAACAGTTATCAAAAACGTTTTTGTTTTTCTTTCAGAAATTTATGTAATTTTCTTAGCACTTCAGGAAAAGAATCACTACAACAAATTACAAATTATCACTATAATAAAAAATTTATAAAACATGCCAAGTTCACAAAAAAACAGGGAAAGAATGGGCCATGTCAAGTATTCAAGCTGTGTTGTGGGCTAGTTTTGCATAATACTTCATACTTTTGGCACCATAGAATGTCATCAAGTATTTCAAATCTTTTTTCTCTTAGGAAATCCGATTAAGTTTTTCATTCGCTCGTTTTGGAAAGGAGAAAAGGTTTTCTGAGAGAAGGATAACATTACTTCATTGATGAAAAGGCCAACAGAGCTGGAACGTTTTGATTTTTCTTTGCCTGGCTACTTGAGGTCTTGGAACAACAAGTGAACTGATCCATGACACCTAGTATATACAGGAGTCCTCTACCTTGATGCGATGGCCCATTTTACTTTGAGACTTCTTTTGAAAGCCTGTTCTTCCCTTGTACACAATTTTTTAAGTCCTTGTTTCACTTGATTAGACCCGTTATTCTCTGGAATTGACTGCACCATTGGATTGGCCGTAAAAAGATCTATAAGATGCTATGATAAACTCAATTCGCCCAAAAAATAATAAGTTACCGGTTTTACCCCTCTATTCTTCATATTCTGATCAAAATCAATAATAAGAATATTTCACTTCATTCAAGAATAATAAACTCTATTTCAGGGATAAGAACTGTTTTGGGCAACAAAAAAGACTTAAAAACTCTGAATCAAATTGTTAAATTCAGTAATATTATGTGGCATTATATATTAATATTTATTTTATAATTATTTAAAGTTTGAATTATTTTTATTTATTTATTTTTTTTTGCAGGCTGTTGAAGTATCATTTCCATATACTTTTTCTGGTTGTTATCAGCTGTACATAAACAGTGGTCGGACAAAATCTATCAGCGGCGGCTGCATGTCAAAACCTTTTCCTGTAAATTCACCATACAAGAAAACAACTTTAAATGATAAAAAAGTGATGCATTTCCCAATCTACAGTGTTCAAAAGTAATTACATATTTATTAGATATTTTTTACACATATACATATATATATAATTTAAAATGTAATATATTAAACATTCAACTGCTGTTTGGTACAGCTTACTCAGACATTATTAGTGAGGAATTTGATAATTTCTCTATATATATACACACCTTTATATATATATATATATATATATATATATATATATATATATATATATATATATATATATTTATATTTATATTTATATTTATATACACACACACAGGGTGTTCGGAAGATCATTGGCCAAAGAGGTATCACATGTAGGGAGGTTCATTTCGAACCTATTTAAGGCCACTTACCTATATACAAAGTCTTACAGGTTTTTTTTTTTTATATACATATATATCAGTAAAAACGAAGTTATAAGTTATAAATGTTTGGTTTAGACCATTTAAAAAAAAAAAAAGAATGGTAAGACTTTGTGTATAGGTAAGTGACCTTAAATAGGTTCAAAATGAAACTCCCTACCCGAGATACCTCTTTGGCCAATAATCTTCCGAACACCTTGTATATATATATATATATATATATATATATATATATATATATATATATATATATATATATATATATATATATTTGAGGTAAATTTTACTAAGGTACATATTAACATATGTTCAAGTATATTTATATACTAATCAGTAGGTACAATATTTTATGTGAAACATATTAAATATTATACAAAATCTGTGGTGGCCAACCTTATCTTTCCAAAACCAGAAATAATTTTGTTCAAAGCTGGTTAATTGAAATAGGTACGCATTATAGTTTAATGTCTAAAGCAATTAATGACTAGCAATGAGCTTTGGATTAGTCTTTCTTTCATAATTTCCAAAAAGAAATAAATAGGATCTTATCAATATTATTTTTCTTCCTCAATGTTTCATTAGAAGCAAGAGCAAATCCTGGTATGAGATGAGAGGTATGAAAAATATCAGCTTAAAAAGAAATTACATTATCTACAGTGCAATGACAAAATCCCTTTATTTTTCAATTTAAAAGAGTTGTGTGTATTGAAGATAAAATTGCAGGCATCGCTATTTAAAAATTAGGCAATAGAAGAAAAATTAGCCATGGAATTTTTGCCTTTTTAATGATAAATCTGTTAGAATTAAAATAATTAAAAAATAAGATCTCTTTAACTATAAGGCCTGGAATTTTTTTTTAGAAATTGGCCACCGAGTGCCAAACTGGGCCCTGGGGCAAATGCATTGCAAGCACCCTAATCCCCACCTCCTCCCAACGGTCACCTTAATCGGGACCCCCCAAGAGCCTGGGCCTCGGGGATTTTGTGCCTCCCCCTCTGTCAACGGCACTAATCACATGGGCTTCGAGAGGCTTACATAAACACAATTATATATGACAAATGACTTTCTATAAAAAGCAGGTTCTTATACATAAAAATGTAGCTTTCTTATGTTTTCCAAGTTATCATAAGGATACTTAGACCAAAATAACTGGCTATTAAGTAATACTACAAAGTTAAATCTAGCAATAGCAAGGTATTGCCAGGGCGGATAGTTTTGGATAGAAAATAACTATTGTTTTCAAACTGCGTAATAAATTTTATGATGCCTGTTATAATTTATAATACTGATCTATTTATCAGTATTAGTAATTCAGGTTAAGCCGTGATAAGAATGTGTGATGTATGAATAGTGGTAAGTGGGGATATCTTTAATTCTTGATGGGGTTCTTTATTATATCTGTATTTATCGAGTACCTGGATTACCTGATGTTTCATATCCATTCAGTTAATGATCATCTCTAAGCTAGGAATCAATTAAGAGTCTATGGGATTAAATTGTTAGTGATAATACAAATGAAATATAAAATAAAATTAATAACTTTTTTGTATTGAAATCAACAAAAGTAAACCACATTCCGTGATTTAAGATATATAAATACATATGTACGTAAATTTCCCAAAACAACTTTTAACTTCTTTTTTAGGAAATTTTTTTTTTCTAATGGAATTTTTTAACTCCATGAGAGATGTATCATTTCAAAGTTTTAGTAAATAATGATAAATTATCTCTTTTCCCCACATTTTTTTTTCTTTTATAATTTCACAATTATATTTATTAAAAATAGTATAGGAAATTTTACTGTAATTCAGTTCAGTAATTTTAAGGGACAGATATTTTGGGATGATCCTTAAACTTCAAGAGAGGAAGGAAGATTTCATATTGATTTACATTGTTTTCTCTGTTTAATTTTACTCAGATTTGGGAGAGTTCTAGGAAAAAGTCCTACCCAGCTCACTCATAAACTTTAAAAGTTTTTTTTTTTTTTTTTTTTTTTTTATTGGGTTGTTTCACATGAAATGTCCGATTTTATAATATTTGAAATACATAGAGGATTTTGCGAGTCTCTGTTGTTTACTTCCAAAGTTCACATATCATAATCAAGCAGTTACTAATCCTCTACTTTTCTTTTATAAACATTAGCTTCCCAATCAATTACACACTGTTTAGTATACCTTCAAATATGAACATGGAAACACGCGATTTTCGTGTAATATTTTTTTATGAGTTTAAACTAGGTCGTTCAGCAGCTGAGACTGCTAGAAACATCTGTAAGGCGTTTGGGGAAGGGAGTGTAAATGAACGAACCATTCGCCGTTGGTTTGCTAAGTTTTCGGATACCAACTTGGAAAACCAGCCCCGAGGAAGACCTCCAACTGTAATTGAAAACGATGTCCTCAAACATACTGTAGAAGGAAACCCCTACCAAACAGTTAGAGAACTTTCAGCACAACTTAGTGCAAGTGCACCTACCGTTTCCAGACACTTAAAGTGCTTAGGGAAAGTAAAAAAGCTCGATACATGGGTACCTCACGATCTCACTGAGCAACAGCAATTGAAACGTCTTGAGACCTGCGTTTCGTTGCTTGCTAGGCAAAAAAACCGACCCTTTCCTTGAAAGAATAATAACTTGCGACAAAAAATGGATTGCTTATGACAATCAGCGTCGGTCAGGGCAGTGGTTAGACATCGACGAAAGCCCAGGACAAATGCCAAAACCAAATTTGCACCCGAAAAAATTGATGGTTACAGTATGGTGGTCCATGGCTGGAATCATACATTATTCCTTTTTGCCTAGAGGTGAGACCATTACCTCTACAACCTACTGCAATGAAATTGGCCAAATGCACGAAAAATTATTGAAAAAACAACCTGGATTGGTAAATTGGAAGGGCCCTATACTCCTACACGACAACGCTAGACCCCACGTTTCAAAACTTACCATGCATAAATTGAAAGAGCTGGGGTACGAAGTTCTTCCGCACCCACCATATTCTCCCGACTTGTCTCCAACAGATTATCACCTTTTCAGGAATTTAGACAACTTCTGCATAGGAAAAATTTTTGCAAATGATGCTGAAATCAAAAGTGCATTTTCAGATTTTATTTCACTTCAAAGCTCAGAGTTTTTCAAATCCGGGATAAAAAAAGTTGTTGTCACGTTGGGAAAAATGTGTAGAAAAAGAAGGTAAATACTTCGAATAAAATAATATTGTTTTCATATTGTATTTTTACTAAAATCCCTTTACCTTGAAAACGGACATTTCATGTGAAACAACCCAGTATAAGATCTAATCAAGCAGTCAATACAAAGTGATATAGTATAAACAGAATCTGTGTATACATTATATATGCATACATATCAAGAAAGAAAGAGCAGAGTAGCTGAATATGTAAAGCACTCAAAGCTCCAAGTCAGAGTTCGAGTTTCGCTTTCAAAGGCAGAAAATTTAATTTTTGTTATTTTCCCCATGGAAAGACTAAAGGGTCTAAAGACCCTTCGGGGAAACCTCAGACTTTATAGAGTTGATACCCTTATTTTGGGAAAACCTGGTGGTAGAGCATGATAGCTGACCACATCACATCCTTGTACAACCGTTGTTCTCAATATAATAACTCTTATAACCATATACTGAACTCAAGATCCTTCATGGGTTACAGCGGTACAATTTTTTATTTATTTCTTAAATCTAGGATTATGTAGTAAATCTGTTAGGATGTTCAATTGAATAGAAGGTAATAATTAATGGAAAAAGCAGAGGTTTTGACAACATTTAATTTAAGAACCAAATATTTTTGCTTTCTCAACCTTATTACCTGATAAAATAGCTCTATTACAATCATAACATAATTTTACTTGGATGAACAATATAATATAAAATAAAAAATTTGTTTAAAGTGTGCTAACATTTTATGTTAAAAATTAAATAAGAAAAATATCTGTCTATTAACAAATTAAAATTTTATTAAGGGTTTAACATCTGATGAAAATTCCTGTTGTATAAAGTTTGGGAAATCCAAATTTATTTTTCATATAAATAGAACTTTTTTTCTCTGGATATGGACCAGGTCTTGGAAATCTGATAATAAGTGTGTTGATTAGCTTCATTATAATTCATCAGTGACAAATAGGTGACAAGATATTGAAGATAACAAGACATATTTTCATGACATTGAAGATGTAATGGTTTTCACCAGAGTATGTTTGTTCTTTTATCTGAATCCATAAAAAGTACTGTAGCATAAATAGTAAATGAGTGTTAGATTTTTTTTTTAGCTCCCAAAAATTTTGTTTTACATTGGTACTTCTACCAAATGTGAATGACAATGGTAGACACATTTGATTACATATTACATCTGGATTCCAAATAACTAATATTTTTCTATAAGTTCAGAGTTAACTTTTTGAAAGAAAAAATATTTATTCTTTACAAATAAAAAAATAAAAACTTTCTGCCCATAAATAAGATATGTAACCTTCATGTCAATAATTATATAAATTATGAGTCATATTAAAATTTTTTAAAAGATGCACTTTGAGAAATATTTTATTTTTAAAAAGCCTTCAAAATCAATATATAAATGGCTTTGGTAACAATATTTGGAAGTTAAATTTCTGTTCAATTAAGAACATATCTCAAGAATCTATTTATACGATAGGCATGGACATTTTATTGGTACAGTGTTCTTCCATCCAGTCATTAGTGGAAATTTTGTAATGCATTACAGTAGAAATGAAGTTATAGTATTAAATTCCAATTTGTGGGAGCAATCGAACCTAACTACATTTATTCTTATAATTTCAACAACTTAATGGTAAGGACGGTAGATTCTTTAATTATGGACCCCATAGGTAACAAACGTTTCCCAAGAATCCATCCCTGAGTTTATGCATTATCAGTGTGAAAAGGTTATAAGGTCAGTTTGACTCTCCAACCTACATATTGTGATTCTTTTTTTAAAGTACTGTAAGATATCCAAGTCTAAGAGCTCTATCGAATAAAGGTTAAGTTTAAGAAACAATAGATTATTGTTTAATGGTTTATTTAACTATAGTCATCAATACTGAAAGGTTATACTAAAAAAAAAAAAAAAAGGGACTATTTATAGTTTAATTGTTGAAATCTGTTAGACCAACTTACAAATCACATTGGAAGTTATAAACACAATATTCATTAACATAATGATAAATAATTAAAGAATGGAACATTATTGAACTCAGAAACAATTAAAACAGCTATATAACCTTCCAATATTGAAATGTATAATCACAGAGTGACTAAATCTAAATTATTAACTTAATAATATTTAAATGGTCATTTTGTAAATAACTGCATTCAAATTTGTTTTTAACATTTGTATATCTAATAAAAATATCATTAATAATTTTTATTTTGGTTTTATTAATTTTTGAAATTCTTACATTATGGAAGGAATTAAAAAAAAAAAAAAAAAAATTGTTTCTAATAATAATTTGGTTGTAATGTAAAATTTACATTCTTAAACATGTGTTGTAACTGCATGAAAATAATAACTATTTTTTACTTATCTAAGAAATTCTATTGTTTATTCTTCTAGTTTGGTGATGGGAATTAGGTGGTGGTTAATGTAATTCAAAATAATTCCCACAATTTTTACAATCCTACATTCAAAACAATTCCTATATTCGAAGTGTCCAATATATTCTGCACAACCCACTTTTTTTCCCCCCCGCAGAATTAAGATTAGAAATTTTTTTGTTTTCTTTTTCTTTTTTGCCTTTGTGTATATCTACATCTGCAGCAATGAGTTCAACTTTGTTTTTTCAAATGGGAACTCCTATTTCCATATAAAATTAATTATTTTCTTAAAAAACTATGCACAATGCAGCGAATTGCTTTGGTAACTTTTAAAAGTGGAAGTTTTTAAACATTACAATTTGAGATGGATCATTCTTTATGAATGATTATATAGTTTTATTACCTGGAAATAATTTTATTGACAAGATCCACTTCCATTTTCTGAAGATAAAGAATTTGTTAGACTTTTATTTTATTTTTTTTCCTTCGTTATGTACTGTCATAATGACTGTTATCTTTGTTATTTTTTTTTTTTTCATCTAGTAAGCTGATATTTATAGCTGGATAATCAAATAGCAATTTAAGCTGGTTAACAACAAATAGCATTAGAACCTCATCAATGATGGTAGCTTAGATTGGACCTTTCTTTCATTACAAAGATGTAGGTATCTCAATCACTGAATTTTTCAAATCAACATTGTGATGTACAATAGTCAAGAACAATTTGTTTTAATAATGTCACCTGTTGCTCTTCAGCCGCTATAATAGTTTTTGGTATTCCTTGCAAAGAGGTGGCTTGCTCCTTTTAACAGTTACTTTTCGGTAACCATTACTGTCTAACTGGCCCACATTATAGCAGTAGCCATTCAGAATTAGAACTCAATTTTCCCTTTATCACTAACTTAGCCCCCAATTTAAACGGTGTTACTGGAACCGTATCCCTGCTTTACAAAGTCAAATTTTATCCTTAGTGATAGACCGTTTTTGTATTCTTTCCTTTGCGGCTTCTTTTATTGGAATAGTAGTTTTGATAGTTCTCCAACACTGGAACTCCAGGATATAGCATAGGTGAAGAATATATTCCATAAATTTAATTCTAGCATAAAGTGGAAACATTCTCAAACCTTAGGTTCATGTCTTGATATGTAAACTTATCCCTATTAAATTAGAACCAATTTTAATTTTTGTTTATAAAGAGGGAACACACTCATTAATTGTGCCACTCATTGAAGTTAGCAAAGCATCCGATACCTAAGAATACTTTCCGATATTAGAAACTAAAGTTTATAGTGATCCGTCGCTAGAAACTACCTCACATACATTGGAATATTTTGTCTTAAAAGTCTCTATAATGAGAATCTCCATGTTCTCATACTCTTTGAAAAAAACAACAAAAAAAAACAGACTGATAACCATTTAAATAAACATTGAGACCACAAACGTACTTATCCCAACTTTGTAAACAATCCTTGTTTTTATGTACAGTTGTCAATGAAATTTATAGGAATATTAAGTAGTAGTATAAGCGTTATGAAAATGATAATTTTTCACTGGAGCTTTTTTTGTACGACCACACATGTTTAAAAACTCTGGTTACTATTTCCTCTCGTTCTAGTATATTTTTGATAGTATATTTCCTACATTGGACCAATCTAATTTTTTTTCCACTATTCTTTAGTACTTGAACTACAAATCTGTCAAGTTTCATAGGTTTGTATCTAAAAATAAATCCACAGTGACCCAAATTGTAGCTCAATAGAAATATGCCATTTTGTGGTGAATTAATATTGTCTTTAGAAGGCCTCAGAGTCGTAAATAAAAATTAAATAGAAAAAAAAACAAACTGGAAATGTTTGCACCAACTAATAATGAATACAATAGCCCACATAAACACGACAAAAATAATAAAATCATTTTCAGATTTTTTTCCATGTTGGGCACACTGTGCGCCGGTAAAACAGTAAATGGTTACCGAAAAGTAACTGTTAAAAGGAACATGCTACTTCTTCGAAAGGAATACCCTTCCCTCACCCCTCAAAGTCCAGTAAAATAAGAGTTTGGCAAAGAAAAAACTGCCGAACTTTTATTCTCAACCGATCTTTATGTTTTTGGGGTGCTGAATCCGAATCTGAAGTTTGTAACTGAGACCTACCGTTTAGAAATCATATTGGTTTGAACGAGAGAACCAAAAAAAAAAAAAAAGAGAGAGGTGTGACTGTGTCATGGACACGGCCGTGTGTTGGATGTGAATACGTTTATGTAACGGGCTATATTTTCTAAATAAATTATTTTTATTTATGTATTTAGCTACGAAGCTTCTCCGATTCAAAAGTTATACTAATAATTGCAAATTTCAATCCGCAGCAAAATACCTCAAAATGTACGTTCCCGGCACTGTTTGACTCGGTCATATAGTGTTTTATTATTACCATTCCATTGCTCTTGAGAAGCCCTTTCCAACCGTATACGGTCTCTGTATTGGGTTTTGGCTTTTCGGCGAGTATAGGCCGAGTGTATATAGTATTTATAATATGTTTTTATTCTAACACCTTATTATATTCACTGTCACTACATTAAACTATTGTTTTATATACAATCGATAGATGTTGACGACGTCTGACGATTAAAACTTAAACGAACATCGTAGCTTCACGGAGTCAAAAGTTATACTAATTTCAAATCTCTAAACGCAGCAAAATAACCTCAAAATTGCGGTGCTTCTCCTTCCACCGCGCGCTATGCGTCACTGTTCTCGCTTATCGTATGAACTCTTTGATCCTTTAGCAATCCAGTGATATAATTTATTTTTTTATGTAGAGGATAGATTCGAAACTACAACACCAAATTGTATCCCTCGATTTTATTATCATTAGGTTTTTTGGATTGGCCCCATAATATGAACAGATCTTCCATTTTTCTGTACTCCAACTTTTCAACGCCATAAATACCAGTTTTTCATCGAGTATTTTATTGCATTATGCTATATCGAAAAATATCAGTTTACTATCAATTAAACAATATTTATTTTTTTTCAAAATAAGTTCCGAAAGCTTGTGTAATGGTTAAAAAAATTAACATTGCAGTAAGTTTTTAAAACAATACCGACTTAACTAGAAATAATTCAGAATAAAATGTGAACATCAAAAACTATTTAGTGCAACAGTGTCACATCTGCAGATACTTCTAAAACTGATGCTGAAAGCATAGAAGTATTTTTTTTTTGTAACAACGTAATGTAACCAAATAATACAAAAATAAATACGATACTGTTTTGCTAGAACGTCATAACTCAAAATAAAACAAACATTACTCTTAACTGTATTTATCTGCACAACGTCATATCTAAAGATAAGGAATAAGATGAATGTGGTCTTACCTTTTCAGCAATAATGTCATATATCCGTGATATGACACTCTTGTTGAAAAAAGATCAGGGTTTCGTACACTAACAGCGAGTCACAACTGAGATAATGCGGAATTGCAACTTACATACTGAAGGAATCGTAGTCCCACCAAAACAGAAATAGAGCCATCCCGAGAGAAATCTTGAAAGTTCAGAAATGAGAATGCACCTGTTAAAAGTATACATCATTGTCAATGCCCCTGTAGTATTAACTCAAAAATAATCATTTTTGAGTTATGTCGTTGTTGCAGCAAATGAGCGATATGATAGCAAATTTAAAAAAGTATCACCTCAAAAGTCACGTTTGAAACCCCAGCTCTCTCTCAACTTTTTATTTCGAATACAGATTAATTGTTGATTGAATTTAACTATGATTTGAAGTAATTTGATCCTTTTAATTCTAAAATGTAAATTGGGAAATGATGTAGATTATAAATAAACATATCCCCGATCTATTATATTTTCCAGTCAGGGAGATATTGATTTTTTTTTTTTTTATATTGTTCTCTGTAAACGGATGCAAGAATTAAATGTGTAAACTTTTTTTTTTTTTTTTTACTGTAATATTTGTTTTGTTTTTTTATTTTGGATCCAAACTTTTTGCCTACTGTGTACATTCCTTGATACAAACGTTATTTTACCACATTATGAATTATTTTACTTTCTGGGATTTTTCAAGTGCCTTAGCCTCTCTTCCTTGGAGATTCCTCAACTTCTTATAGATCTCCAACCAACAGAGGTAGAATTCTGGAACGAATCAAAATAATGATACGTTTCTTAAAGTGATTTGTCGGTACCAAAATTTTTCAATTCTCGGTTTCGAAATAAATTGCTCTTTTCAAAACATACTCCAAAAATAAGTTAAAAAAGAAAAACGAATCGATAAAAAAAAATCTATTATAATTCAAGAAGTAAATTAGTAAGCCGCTAGTAGCATTTATCATCCACAGCATATAATATATGTTATTGGTTATTATTGAGACAATGCACAATAATATAATTCAATTCACATAGTCTTATTTTCGAAGTTAAACATTCCAAGGTTTCATTTATTGATTCAAGAATATAAATTGTAACTGAACTCTTTCACTATACATTGTAAGATGCACTGGATTTGTTTTTATTGAGAATTAGGGTATTTTACTATTACTTGGACTCAATAAAATAAAAAATAATTTTTACTATTTGACGTTTCGTCCCTTAAGAATAACAAAAATGTATGATCATCCTCTAAGAGGCATTATTTCGTTGATTAGAAAGTGTATTCTTATTTCTCCATTTTCCAATAAAGAATAAATATCTCCAACAAACTGAAGTTAAGCTTGCAATCATATGTCTTTGTTTTTAGTTCTGAATGAAGGAAGCTTAATCATTAGGAGAAGAATTGATGGCAGCGATAAACAAAAGGTGCTCTAAACAGCCCCTTCACGCTCCCAAAATACCTTTAATCGATTCTAACCTTGTTCCGATTTATTTCGATATTTTAGTGGCTACTTTTGGAAGTGAAAGGTTATACTCCTTCATTTTCGCACATCCATGTTTAATCTAATATTAACTTCTGTTTTACCTTCTGATATTAAAATAAGAAATACAAAAATAATTAAGTGGAAATAAGAAAGTATAAAACACTAGTTCTATGTTGCATTAATATTGAACTAAATCAGAATTAATATAATGCTGAATCACAAGTAATGATTACTTCTTATAAACTTTCTGATATTAGGAAAGTGTAAATAACGAATATATACATAAATCAAAATCCATGTTGAAAGTTGTGTTGTTAATTTCTGCCATATTTTCGCAAGGGAAGTGGAAATACGAAAATATGAAACTTCTGATATACTTTCTCACATTCATTTTTAGATCGATGTGTTTTATTGAATTTATAATACAATCTGTCTCACTTTAGGACAATAAGTAATACGGATACACAAAGAACCCATTCATATAATATGTAAACTGAAAATTTCTCACATTAGTTGTTATAACAAATATAAATATATAAAACACCAAATCCATGTAGAAACTAATGTTGTTAACTTTTACACATTAGGGAAAAGGAAATAAGAAAACATAAATATATGAAATACTAAATCCATTATAACTTTAACTTTTGTTTCCCCTTTCTACATGTTAAGTGAGGTTATAGGAAAAAGCAATCCATAAATGTAAGCCGAAGTGAAGCGTAAAGATCGAACAGTCAGTGCATCGCTTGTCTGGTTGATCTGGTGGAGCGCCTCTTGTCTAGTGCTACCGCATTGATTAATAATAACATAATAAGTTATCACAAAACTATTGCCAACGCCAGTGGTATCAATCGGTTCCGAAAATCGACCTAGGTTCAATCGATTCTTTTCTCAAGAATTGATGGAACCGAGGATCGACACATTTCTAGTTCCATGTAAATCTTTTATATAGGCCACATTATCTTCTCTTAGAGATTGCTCTAAATATTGAATGAAACCCTGGTAATATATTTGTTTCCAACATTCAGTAAATGCCAAACCCTTCTTTTGTACCGTTTTAAGCATTCGGTCTGTCATTTAATCAAATCATAATACATCTGAAATATGTAAACTAACAATGTTTATGCATGTCTCTCAAAGTTTTGCATTATTTTGTTGTTTACTAGTTATTTATTATCTTCGATGTCTGGTCACTCGCAAGGGGAGGACACACTCTGTCTCTCACGGATCTTGTTAGAAATTTTTTTTTTAAGATTCCTGATCCAAAAATATTAGACACGTTTTTTGCCGTTCCGACTAATGTCCTCTAGAAGCCGAGAATTAAATTAAATAGCATTAAACTTATTTTATATCTCAAATTAAAAAAATTATATCGATTTGATTCTTGCATTATAATTTTTATTTTTGAGTGCAAATTTAATCACAAATACAGCCGCTTCTTAGAATTTGGTTTAGGTTAATAAATTCCAAAAAAATGCTCAGATTTCTTCTGATGTATATAATTGTGAAATTCGATGTACAAAAACTATACTTGAACAGTTGGAAAATCCAAAATATATTTTGATTTTTAACTTGAGTTTGAAACCAGATAGGAAGATGAAATCAAAGACATTTCAAGCATATTAACACCCTTTATTGTGGGTAAAAATATGAAATTGGTACGTTTAACCGTCTAACTGTTATCCAAGTTTTTGTCTGTTAAAAAAAAAAATAAATGCTTAAAATTTGGTCAAGTCAGGCAAATTTAGAAAGTTACGATTTTTATTCTTTCTGTTAGGATGAAACTTTTGAATACTGAATTAGAATCTGACGTAATTTCTGTGTAAAAAAAAGTGTATAAATGTAGTTTGCTTGTAGATATAATATTTTTTTATAGAATTCAATTAACCTCATAAATTAGTTAAATGCTATTTCGTTTTTTTCTCGGCTTTTAGGGTCCATTAGTCGGAACGGCAAAATGCGTGTCAATATTTTTTGAACAGGAACCTCCAACAAAATTGACAAGATCCTGAGAGACTGAGTGCCTTCCCTCCCCTTGTTAGTATACGGCCAAAAAAAAAAAAAAAGTACCTTTAGAATAACTAACTCGTTATGGTAATTAATGGTAAGAGTAAACCATTTTATTAAAAAACAAATGACGATTGATGCACGTTTTATTGACTATTGTTTTATAGTATTTAAATAAGAATAACTTTTAATTTTTGTGTTGCATTGATAAAGATTTTATAACCAAGCCTGGGTAACCATATACGGTTATATGTGTAACATTAACAGTCCGTTTTTTATTTTAAACTATGTAGCAACTCCCTCACGGCTTCGCCCGCTCTCAAAAGCATTTGATAACTTAAACTAATAATTGAAGTTTTGTTTGTTTAGTGATAAATATATTGTATTGAAGTATACAATTTAGCGCTATTTCTTCAATGATATTTTCATGCATAGCAGTGATCTTTAACCTAGTTAAAATTGCACTGATGTGTTTGAAGTTTAACGTAGAAGCATGATTAGACACCCAATTTTTAATTTTAATATATGAGTTGATTATCCAGATAGACAGAGACTATTAAGAAACTCTTGTGGATAATGGACTGCATTACCAGTGCTTACAACTAAGTACATATAAATCATATTTTTACAAGCAATATCAAAAAGCGAAGGATCGTCATTTTGATTAGGAAATAACTTTTATTCCGCAGAAATAATTGTAAAAGTATAAGACAGTGTGGCAAACCTCGTTTAAGCCACTCAACATTGTAACTACTTTAAAATTTTTATTATTGCGAAATCTTCCTAGAAAAATGAAAATTTGATACAGATGGTTTCAGTTGTTTTACCATTGTAAACTCTATTGCGGAATGGTGCTAATCACATATCACACCACTTATTTAAATCAGTTTTAATAATTCATTTGAATATAAGTAAATTTTATTATTAATTTATAGCTCGATATAACATCTACCTTTATAACCTCTCGTGTAGAATGGCGCTGGCCACCTATCCAAAAAATTTCAAGCTGTACTATTATCCACATATTATCATTTTTTAAATAGCAATTTAATTGAAAATCAGTAAATCCTATAATTGATAACCTTTCTGGAACTATGAAGGTGATGTGGTTAAAATTTCCTTATGAACTCCGATTGGGTAAGGTTAACGATAGTAACATTTCTTATATTAGATACATAAAATGTTTAACAGTTTCCATGGAATTCAGCAAAAAAAACAAAAAACAATCCCAACATAAAGAAATGTGAACTTATTCACTAGGAGAGGTATTGTTTACCCAGATTGAACTTGAAAAAGAATTGATCCAATCCAGGATTTTTTATATTGAAAGGAAACAGATTATAAAAAAAAAAAAACAACATTTCTGCCTATGATTTGCGATTTTTTTAATTTTTATACAACCTTTCTGATTTCCCATATTTTAACAATGAAAGTTTTCAAGAAAAAAAAATTACTTCACATAAATGAAACACAGGGGTTTCCATTTGAAAAAAAACAAGATGATGTCAGCTGAATTTGTAGTAGAATAGGTGTTCATATAAATATATATACATATCTATAATACTAATGCCATAATCTTAAACTGTGGGAAAAAAAAATTAATGGGTCTACAGTTTGAATTTCTAATCTCAGTGAGACAATGAGCTGAAGCTCCTGCCAAAGAATGTCTTGCAAAGGTTTTGGCAAAGAATTCAGTAACTCACGATGAGATGGATTACTCTTTTTAATTTTAATAGTTTCAATGAAAACTTAAATTTTTCGAACAAATGAAATATTACTTAATTAATGCATTATTATGATTATATTTAGATCTACTACCCTAATCGTGCCTTGAATTTACAAAGAATTGATAGCCATCCCTGTCTATCTTCTGCCTTCTTCTTCCAACCTTTCACTCTCGGTCTTCATAGATCATCCTTGATATTGTCCATCCATCTTAACCTTGGTTTCCCTCTCAATTTACTTCTGGTCGGCTTGTCGTGCATGATCTGTTTTAAATTAGGATTGATGAATTATTAGAATTATTTTATTTGAAAAATAGTTTCGAACGTTAAACATAGCTACAAGGGAAAAACTCGAGTGTATTTAGCTAATAGACAAGATAATAACCTACCTGGCCCTTCTGCTTCCACTCTTGATATATTTCAGAAGTCCATTTGACCTCCTCAGGTGAGTACCATTATATTTGGTTTCTTCTGGAGTGTATTTAGCTAAATACACTGGAAAAACTGGATGATTGGTAAATCAAAGAGTAAAAGAACATATAAGAGCATACAATAATAAGTCCCAAAATTCCAACTTTCCAACAACTATCCATCTAAATGAAAATAACCATAAATTCAAAAAAGACTTGGGAGTGAGAGTAACAAGTAGAAAAAGCCTAAAATTAAATAGTTTTGAATCATTAGAAATAATAAAATCGTTCAAAACCAATCCACATTATTGTTTAAATGATGGGATAAATATTTCAAGAGTCCCATTTTAATTTTGTTTTCAATCGGAACGGAAAAATCCGACTAGTCATAGAAAACCCCCAAAAATTTAACCTGCCTAGCTCTTCCCCTTCTACTCTTGATATATTTCAGAAGTCCTTTTACCTCCTCAGGTGAGTACCAATATATTAGATTTCTTGTCTTACATTTTTGAAAACATTAGAATATACAATCCATGTAACGAAGTGCTGATGTTTTGAAAATTTTGTTTGTTTTAGAACTGATGATGAATGTTTAACCTTTGAACCTAGTTTTTAAATAAAATAATTCCAATAGAAGTGGCAATTAATTCATCAACCCTGATTGTATTGATCCTTCTATACCATCATAGTGTATCTCAAATGATCTTTTTTGGTAATCTATCTTCCAGCAGCCAAGCCATTGTAATCTTTCCTCTTTGATCATAGAAACAATTTTTGGCTCACCAAACAGCTGTTCTAATTCGGTATTTGATATTATTCTTCAATTTCTGTGGTTATTTACTGGACCGAAGATCTTTCTTATGACGTATCTCTTCCTAATCCTCAGTATCCTATCATTTTCTCGAGTTAGAACCCTGCACTCACTTCCATGTAATGCATGTACAAACAAAATATAAAAGAAAACAGTATTATCAATGAATTGATAAATACATTACTTGTTTTCTAGTATAAATATTTTTAGTAAAAAAGGCTGTTTTATGTTTTAATTTTTGTTTAACTTTCTCTGGTGATAGTTATTTGTACAAACTATAAATTTGTGTTGGTTATTATTGTTGTTTATAACATTATATTTCTTAGAAAAAATATACTAACAAGTATATATATTTCATGTATATAGAAATGTACAAAAGAGCGTTGGGAATTCATTATATTGTTTTAAATAAAAATTAATTTTTAGGTCTATTATGTACTATGAACCATATATTTTCATTACGGGTTATTATTTGTTACTTATATGTAAGTAATAATGCCCTAACAGAATTTTTTTTTTTTTTTAAATGAATGAACTTTGCTGGAAATCACTCTTAATAATTATTGATCAAATATAGGTCGACCTCCTTGCATTTAGATAATATTTTTGAAGAGAAAAATAGGGAAAATAAAAAATAAGAAATATATTTTCAAATTTATTATATACTAGTATCCCCGTCGTGGCTTCTGCTCTTATAAGTAAGGAACATAGATTATTTTAACTAATAATTGAAGTTCTATTTGTTTACTGATATAAATCTTGTAATAAAGTACATATGCAATTGAGCATTATTTCTTCAATGATATTTTTACACAAAGCAGTAATTTTTAACCAGGGTAGAATTGAGCAGATTAGGTGGTTGAATATTACTAATAAAAGTTTTAATTTGACTTCCAATTTTTTTAATTTTAATGTATGAGTTGGTAATTCAGATGAACTGAGACTATTAGAAACTTTTACTGATAATGAGCTACATTGTCAATGCTTACAACAAAAAGTCCATGAATCGTATTTTACACACAATATCAAAAAGTAAAGGATTGACCATTTTGATTTGGTAATAATTTTTATTCGGTAGTAATAGTTTAAGAACACAGGACACAGGACCTGATTCTAACCATCTGGGAAGAAGAGATTCTGCCAGAGGATTGTAAAAAGGCAGTCATAACTCCTGTATTTAAAAAAGGGGATAAACTTCATTGTCAGAATTACAGGGAAATCTCTCTTCTTTCTTGTGGATATAAGATCCTCTTTAACATTCTGTTCCAGCATCTCTTACTCTTTGCTAATGTGGATTTAGACGGGGAAGATCTACAATTGATCAAATATTCTGGCCCAGAACAATCCTAGAGAGAAATGAATTTCAAATCAAAACCTATCATCTTTTTGTGGACTTCAGGGAGGCTTATGATAGCATTAACTCGAAAGAACTTTACAGGACAATGGAGGAGTACAACATCCCAGATAAATTAATACGCCTGGTAAAGCTGACCATGAGGGATGTGATATGTACTATGCAGATTGTTGGGCAAAGGTCAGAAGAGTTTCCCTTGAAAAAAGGACTATGGTAAGGAGATGCATTAGCATGCCTTCGGTTTAATTTGGTATTTGAGAAGGCAGTGACGGATGCTGGTCTGCAAACCAACAGGACAGTGTACACTAAGATGGTCCAGCTTTTGGCGTATGCAGATGACGTGGACATCATGGGGGGTCATTGGACTCCATCAAAGAGGGATTCCTAGCCCTTCTAAATGCCATCAGAACACTTGGGCTGGAGGTGAATAAGGGGAAGACTAAGCTCATGGTCACAGAAGTCCCCCGACCTGGTGAGACCATCCATATTAGGCCCTTTAACTTCGAGAAAGTGGCCCAATTCACGTATTTGGGTTCAATGGTGACCGAAGATGCATACGTGCATAATGCACCTGAGGTGGAAGTAAAGAAAAGAATATGGATGGCTAACAGGTGCTATTTCAGCCTACGCAAGGAACTCTCCTCTCGCCTTTTATCCCGATGGACCAAGATCCATTTGTAAAAAACATTAATCAGCCCAGTTTTGTTGTATGGACTGGAAACATGGACTGTATCCAAACAAATTGAGCATGACCTCCTTGTCTTTGAGAGAAGAATCCTTCAAAGAATCTTGGGTGGAGTTTTTGTTGATGGAAACTGGCAAAAGAGAACAAATAACAACGTCTACTCAAAATACAATGAAGCAGATGTAGTTCAGTCATTGATGGTTGACAGGCTACGATGAGCTGGCCATGTGGCTAGAATGGAGGATGAAACTATTCCTAAAAGACTGTTAGTGGAACCTCTGTAGGGCACGAGAAGAAGGGGAAGACCAAGTTGAGGTGGTTCGATGGTGTAGCCGCAGACGCCGGAAATAGCCTAGGGGCCGAATTCATAGACTGCACTCAAGTGAAATTTTTCACTCTACTCAGCTATGATTCTACTTAACCATTCCAGAAACAAAACTCAACTCAACTTTGAAGTTTCACTCAAGAATTTCCACTTGAGTGTTTTTTTTATCATTATTTGGTATTCATAAACCTAACTCAACACTTAAGTAAGTGAAATTTACCACTTAACTTCAAGTGGACATTGTTGTGCCCTCAAGTGAATTTATAAAATGATATTTTTTGGTTATTATATTTTTTAGGCTTTAGCTAGACGCCATTGGCCAACTTTAAAATAATAATTATTCAAAATAGATGTTTTTTTAAAATCTTAATCAATGAAAATCTAATAATATCGTTCGGCAGAATATTTTATGCACGGCATTATTATATGTTCGGATCGGCCTTAACCTCGCACAATTCACAATAAGCCGTATCTTTTCTTATAAATGTTACCAAACCATGGTTCTATTAAGACCAGTGGGCAGTGAGATTTTTGTATTGGTTTTTTTTTTTGTTCTTTGGCAAAGCTATCTACAAAATCCTTTATTAGTTTGGGCTTTAAGGCGTAATATCCTAATCATTGTTTTCTCTGTTCCTACCAAGAGCATTTTTTACACAGTGAGCATGTTTGACAGTGAATTAAATGACTTTTTAGAATTTTTAGAATATGAAGAAGAATCTGGAAATGAAACTTTCCCAAGAAGATATTTAAGAGATCAAGAAAATCCACTAGAGTTTTTCAATGAATGTCAATTCAAAAGGAGATTCAGATTTAATAAAGAAACAGTTGTTAACAGATTAATACCACTGTTTCAGAACAATAATAGTACTGATAAGAGAGGATTGCCTTTGCCGCCAATGTTAAAATTATGCACTGCATTAAGATATTAAGCAACTGGATTATTTCAGGTTCTTCATAAGAGGAAGGTATGAAAGGACCACCTCCTGTCCTTATCAGTTTCCTCTTCTCTTCAGCCTATACCGCCTTTTGGCGGAATTTTATACTATCCCACAGCTTTTTAAGTTGGTTTACAGTTCTCTGTAAATATAACACAGAAATTAGAGCCTAACATACTGTAATTTGACTTGAACACCAGTCTAGTTGAGAACTATGAAAATCAGTATATAAGGAATATTAATCAGCAATATTATATCCTATTCTAAATAATAGCTAATTTTCATGAATTGTCCAACTATGTTAGAGCATAAAAATGTGGTAAAGACCATGAAACGTAGCCCAAATAAAGAATTATACCATAATTGTTTAAATAAAATTAAAATAGGAGATAATATTGCTGATTAATATTCCTTACATCTTCCTTGGGAATTAAAATTCCTAGCAACTTCTTCCCAAGCTTGGGATTTCTCCGCATTTGACACCTTGTCTGTCCGTTTGGAGGCCATAAGAGTTTTTGATGCTAACACGCATTCTTTTAAAAGCAATTTCTTCTCACTAAATGTTATTTTCTTTCTCCTTTTCCACTATAATAGGTAGCTCAAACAATGTCAACAACTCAGGTTGGAAACCGATACGAAACCTTACACTAATACTATTACTGCGCATGCGCTACTCGTTCTTATCAGTCCGATTCTTTACTCACTTAAGTGGCCGTCTATGAATACCGTTTTTAAAATTTTTTCCCTCAAGTGTAAAATCCTACTTAAGTGAGTATTACTTATCTCTCACTCTAAGTGCAGTCTATGAATTCGGCCCTAGGAATGGGAAACCTGGATGTTGGCTGCACCAGACAGAGAAAACTGGAGAAAGCTGGTGGAGGAGGCCAGGACTCATCAACGAGTTGTAGTGCCATAAAATAATAATAGTTTTAATTGATTTTATTTGGTTGGATTTTAACTTCTAACCATAAATGTATGTGGTGATGTGGCAAATCTCGTTTCTGCCACTCTACAATATTGATTAAAATTTGTGTGTTTGCTGAACCTTCTTAGAAATATGAAGCTGATGTAGTTAACATTTGGTACAGATGAGCTCAGTATTTTTACCATTGTAAACTTTATTGCGGAATAATCCTTACTGTAAATAGGTTGATTTTCAAACTTCATTGGGAACTGCATGTCGCTCCACATATATAAATCTTTTTTAATAATTTAATTGAATATAGGGAGGCGCAGTAGCATAAGTAAATTTTATTATCTATTTCAAACTTTATATAACACTGCATCTTTGTAGCCTCTCTTAAATACTGCTCGCCACCTATCGGTCAATTTTCAAACAAACTACACTGCGTTACATATATTTATCGCTTTTTAAATAAAAATTTAATTGAAAATCTTTGAATTTTATTATTGTTAAACCTGCCTTGAACTAAGAAAATGATTAAAATTTGGTGCAGTTTGGTTCCGTGGTTTTCAGGGTAAGTGATACTTTTAATAAAACCTTAAACAACATTTTTATTACTTACAATTTTCTTTAAAAATGTTCTTCCACAGCACCTTTGACCTTCTCATCCAATTATGGGCAGTATAGGGTGGATGAGAGATATCTTGGAATCCACATTCCTTCAGACGCCTTAGAAATCAATGCTGTGAGGGGCATTGTTATGAAGAAGTCAAACACATCTGTTTGATTTTCAATGCCTTTTCTCTCGGATGTTGTCTTGCGAATGGTGAAGTAGGGCTCTATAATGCTCAAAAAATGAAATTTTGCTCATAATTTAAAATATTGTAATTTATTATTCATTCAAGATGTAAAAAGTGATTATAATTATGCTTTGAATATACACTAAGAGATTTCAAAATATTGTTCAAGTTGGTGGGAGAAGCCCTGGAACAGAGTAAGAGAAGTAAAATTGCAATTTCTGTCAACAAACCCAGACTCTCTGTGAACTCCAAATAGCTACAAATTTAAAAGCTCAGGAAACTGAAATTTGGAACTTCTTTTCTGTGTATTGGAAAAAAATTCAGTATCTTTTCATTTGAACTTTACTGTTGTGACAGCAGTACAGTCATATTATTCTACAGAAATATTCTTCTGATGACATAGATTGGAATGGCGCCCAAACAGTGTAACATTTTAGAACAGTAAAGTACTGAAGAAGAGGTGAGCTAGGGCTCTAGCTACCTCTCTTGAATGGCTCTCGCCAACTATAGGTCGATTTTCAAAGTTCACTATGCACCACAAATTTATCGCTTTTTTAATAACAATTTAATTAAAAATCAGTTAATTTTACTATTGCTAAAACTTCTTTGAGCTACAAAGATTATGTAGTTAAAATTTGGTACATATTGGTTCAGTGGTTTACATGGTTAGTGATCACAAATGAAAAATGACTTGTCCTTTTATATAATAGTATAGATGATGAATGATATAAATAACAGATAATGCCATTAAGATAATAAAGCACATTACATTTAAAAAAATCTTTATTATAACCTTGCAAATCTATATTTCTTGCATTGACAATAATGCTAAGTTATTTCAGAACCTTATATCTAGGCTCCACCTATTCAAGTCTGTTTTCTTACCATTACTTCTCTATGGAGCGGTGAGCTGGTTCTAAGTGAGAGGCTGCAAAGCCGTGTTACTGCAACTGAAATTAAATTTCTTAGAATTGCAGGGAGGACACGGAGAGACTGTGTTTGGAACGACAGGATTAGGGAAGACCTGAACATTTGTCCAGTGAGGGAGACTCTGGAGAAGAGACAGTTGAGTTGGCACGGACATGTCTGCTGTATGGACAACCACAGAGACCTGATAAAAACTAGGGAAGTGAAGCTGGTGGGAAAAAGACCAGGAGACAAGCCAAGAACCTCCTATACCCACCATAAAGAAGGAATAGGGAAGCGTAAAGGAAAGACTTTGAGAGAAATGAGAAATCTCGCCAGGGACAGGGAGGCATGGCATAAATGAATGGAAGCACCCCCTGAGAGGCAAATGGGTGGAAGATTAAGAAGAAGCTATAATACAGATACCTTTTCTCATGAGTTGTTTATTCCATTCTTTAAAAGACTGCGGTAGATTTACTGAAGAGTAAAACATGTCTTCAATATCGGGATATAACAGATTCTAAATAGCGACTGAGAGAAGATTCGATCTTTTTAATTAAGTTCTTTCCGTTCAATGAAATTCTTTACTTGGGTTTAAATGATCAGTATCTAAATGTGCCTTCTGGATTATTCTTAATATATTATGTATCTAGATGAACCGTGCTAACTAAATCAATACAATGATTCCATTGATTCATGTTATTCTTTTTTTTTTTTTTTAATGTCCCTGCATTTTTAATAAAATTTTTATTCTGTAAAGATTAAAAATCATAGGAATATATATTGATTAATAACATTGGCCCCCAGAGCTGTAAAACCTTGTAAATAGGTTATGTTTTGTTATTTGTCATTAGTTTAACATTGTGTGGTTCATTAAAACATTGTTTAACAAATCTATGGAACTATTACTATTCTAACCAAACCTATAGAACCTTTAATCAATTTATATTCAATTGTAATAATGTTTAGAGAATAAAAAAAAATATTGAAAATGTGGAGACTTATTAGAAAAGACCTAATCCTTTTTTTACTATGGATTTTTTATTCAGATGGAAAATTTTTGAGAAAATCTATGCTTGTAGGATAACCAACGCTCTACTGTATATAAATTTAAGTTTAGATGAATGTTTTAGTATGTATTTGGTTTAATTATTAGATTATTTAATGGGAGGTGTATGTGATTTGTATTTTTATTATTTAATTTTTTATTATTTTTTTTTTTTTTTAATTTAGGTACATCTAATAAAACTTGAAATTTTTTGCAGTGAAATTCTAAAATTTAGCTATAGTGGTGAGGGGCTAAATCAGCCAAAAAGTATTCGAGTATTGCTGATTAAAAATATTACTAGTGACAGAGTAAAGAGTAATAATGTACTGGTACTGGTGAAGGAAGCCCACCTGACTTCTGTAAGCATGGACACACTGTTTCCATATTTGCTATTTGCCTATTAATATCTCGTTTTGTCCTGTAGCACTCATTGGTTAAAATTATAACAAAACTTTAGCAAAAATAATTCTATTGCAACTTCAACAGATATTTTTCTTATTTGGCTTTGAAAAACTGAATGAAGGAATGTTTTGCTTGATGCCTGCAGCGCATGCCCTCTATGCTTTTTTTAAAAATATTATTCTCATGATGAACAAAATGGAATAAATTGAGAATACGAATATTTTCATTTTATTCAATATATATTTTATTCTTTATAAGATTTCATATTTTACAGACTAAAATTAAAGATAGTTTGAATTTGTTTTTAGACAGGCATTAGTTTTTACGTCTGTTTTTGGAAAATTTTCACAAGGATTTAAACCATTCTCGACTGCAGTAACATTAAAATCTGATGTCGATTTATCATTAGAGGATTGTACTGGAAGTGGTAATAATGCTGGAAAATATATTTTGGTAAGAATTTTTTCTGATTGCGGTTTAGTGTATTTTTTTCATTTTTTAAACAGTATTTCCTACGTTGTTTTTGTAGCATTTATTACTTTAATTCGTCTCATTTGTTAATTCTTGATGAAACTTCAAAAGAGAGTTTCTTGTTTGTGAACATGATGGTTATTTAACTCGCTGTGTGTTGAATGTGGAATATTTATAACAGACTATGTGGACCAATCATAGAAATAATTACAATCTGTATTATTTTATAAATTTCTATTAGTTTTAGAAACAATTAATAATCAATAAAACTTTAATTAAAAATAAGAAAAATTCATTAAACACCAGAGGCCTTTTTCAGAAAATTCACTGTAAGATATATTTAAAATCCTTATAATATCAATATAATTACTTTCACTCGAAGTTCACACAATGGTATAGGAGTGTCAATATAATTAGGATTGATGAATTACTTGCCAATTCTATTAGAATTTTTTTATTCGACTAGTTTCAAATGTTAAAACATTCATCATCAGTTTTAGAAACATACAAAAAATGAAAGACTTCAGCACTTTCTTAACACAGATTTTTTTATAATAATGTTTCAAATATAAAGTAAGAATTAAAACTTATTGATATTTGCCTACTGAGGCAAAATGGAAGGGCTTCTAAAAGATATCAGATCTTACAGTAGGCTGGGTGTAAAGAGACCTGAGGGGGGGGGGGGTTGTACTGATAGCTACAAACATACAATTAGATCCCTACATTTATTAGTCAGGTAAATGGACAGCACTTTAAGTTTTACCAATGATTGGTCTATTTTTCTATTCCTACTGTAAAGATATTTAAAAAGGGAAAATTGTTTCCAGTAGAAACAGAAAAGCGGACCAGTCATAGGGAAAACCTATAAGACTGTCCATTTACCTAAACAAATTAATGTAGATATCAAAATGTATCTATTCACCTAAATACCCAATTCCTCCTTTTATCTCTTTTCGCTTTGCCTACTCTAGGTCCTGATATCTTCTAGAATTCCTTCCTGTTTGCTTCCTTAGGTGAGTATCAAGATGTTTGATTTTTTGCTTTCAAAACTAATAAATAAATATATATATATATATACAGGGTGTCCCGAATTTAAATGGCAAAACTTCAGGAACTTATATGGGACCGAAAAAAAACTAAGACAAAAAGTCTTTTAGAGATTTGCTCGTTTTTGCTTAGTTTTAGAGAAAATCGCAAAAAAAAAGAAACAAAACAAGTTTTCATTTTTATACTTATTTATTTACATTTATATTTATGTTATGTTCTTTTTAATGTAAATATTGCTCAAAATGTTGCTCTCTTGCACCAATGCAAGCATTACATCTAGCACTCACTTGATAAATTGCAGCTAAACATTGTTCTGATGATATTTGGTGCACTGCATCTCTGATTCGCTCTCTTAATTGCTCTCTGGAGTTGATTGACACCGAATAAATTTTATGCTTCAAGGTTCCCCATACGAAGAAATCCATGGGTGTCATATCAGGTGATCTGGGTGGCCAAGGTACTCTCACTACTAATCCATCGTTGTGGATAATTTATATCCAGCCATGCTCAAGCAACTCTGCTATAATGAGCTGGACATCCATCGGACATCAAATTTCAATCCGCTGCTGTAAGGGAATGTCATCTAAATAATTAGAAAAGTCGTTCTCCAAAAAATGTGTAAATGTGATACCATTCAATCTTCCAGGTAAAAAATATGGTCCCACCAGTAATCCGTTCCAAATTCCAAGCCAAACGTTAATAGCAAATTCATGCTGAAACCTATTCTCTCTAGTAGCTCTGGGATTTTCAAGAGCCCATACATGATAATTTCTTTGATTAACAATTCCTCTTCTTGTAAAGGTAGCTTCATCAGTCCACATAATCTTTAATGGAAATAAATTATCATCGTGAATTTTGTCAAGAAACCAGTTACTAAAATTCAATCTCTTGACATAATCTTGAGGTAATAAATTCTGAACTTTTTGAAGATAGTATGGGTAGCGATTATCACCTTTCAAAGTTCGCCATATTCCTTGCCGCGATATTGCTAATGCAGCAGATGCTCTTCGGATGCTAGTCTCAGGATTGTTATCGAAGTGGAGTTGGACACAATTTCTTCTCCGATAATCTGCTCTTATTGCTGCCTAGAATTGGTCGCCTTCATTACGTATTAAGAATGACCCAGTCTCTCGTAGTCTATTAAAAGTTAACGAAAAGACTCGTCGATTAGGCAATCTTCTATTTAGAAATCAGTGTGCATACTCCCACACCGCTTCTAAAGCATTACCATTACAGAAACCAGACACAAAAATCATATCAGCGTATTCAACATTAGAATATGTATATGGCATTGTGGCTGATGCTATTCACACAAAAATATCTGAGTAACTGACTCAAGACTGATTTAGGAATTATAATCCTAGAAGGAAGCCAAAATGTAAACAAATAAAAGAATGTAAAGGATAACATTAAGTGTTTACACATCTCACTGCCTAGCCTGACGAACTTTGAAAGGTGATAATCGCTACCTGTAACATTTTTGTTTTGTTTCTTTTTTTGCTATTTTCTCTAAAACGAGCAAATCTCTAAAGGACTTTTTGTCTTAGTTTTTGGTTCCCTATAAGTTCCTGAAGTTTTTCCATTTAAATTCGGGACACCTGGGGGAGCGGAATCCGGACTACGAAAAATAAACTCAACCAATTTTCGTCAACTTTTATATCAGAGGAGTATAAAACCTTATTTCTTTTCTTAACACTTTCTATAAGGCGTGAAACATCATTATTTTAAGTGTTTTTGGGGGGGGGGTGTATTAACACTTACCAAAAGACTCAATTCGAATTCGTAATATATATATATATATCATATATATCTATTTACGCCAACTACTTTTATAGTGGTAAATCATCATAATCTTAAGTTTCTTTTTTTTTTTGTGGGGGGGGGGGGATGAAGGGATTCACACCTTACAAACGAATTAAATCGAAAAGGTTTTTGGTTGTTGCAAATTAACATTAATTTAAGAGAGTGTTCCTCCACGACCGACACACTCCCGACCCGTCACAGCTATTTTTTTTTTTTTAATTGTAAATTGTTACATATTAATTGTACCAACAACTTTTATACCTTATGAAACATTCACTGAATGAGTTCCCTTTTTGGCGTGGGTTGGGGGTGAGCGGAATCGGACTTCTTATTCGTATATATATCAGTGTATCAGTGTATCAAATTGCTATTGTTTTGAATTTCCTGTTTTCCTAGTGATGAATATTTAAAATTTGAAATTAGTTTTGAATTAATAATACTAATAGAAGTGGAAAATGATCCATCAATTCCTAATTGCATTTTTAAGTGATGACATACACCAACCATCTTCTTTTTTTTTTTCTATTCTGATTTTTACTAATTCCATTAATACTTTTGGTGGAATCCAAGTATTCATTTTTATTCTAGTTAAAAAATTATTAATTTTAAATGAACGTTTAGACGTAAAACTGATCGACATCATGAATATTTAGTAACTGCAATCAGATTTAATATTATTGGTTAATTATATCACAAAAAAAGTAAGTAAATTTTAATTATTTTATGATTTATTTTTAAAATTTGCTTTAAAAGTGCTTAAATTTGTTGTCTTTTGCTTCTTCATTAATGCTGTAATTTTTACTGATAACTTGTCTTTAAATTTGCATGAACTGACTGTGAATTTAAATATTTTGGTGTTGTCTTTGATGATTGATTTGTTATATAAAACTAAAATTTTTAAAAATGCATTGAAAATACTGTTAATTAAAAATTGATTGCTTATAATTCAACTAATATTTTATTTGTACTTTATGTGATCGTTATTGTACTGTTATTTATATGTATACGAAATCCATCAATGATTTGTTGAATATTTTTACCAATTCATAAATATTAATGTTTTAACTTAAGAAGTAAAAAATTAAAATTAAGAACAGTGAAATATTTTGTTACAATAAGTTTTTATATGAACAAAATCTACAAAAATGAAATTAATTGATTAAATTTTCACAAACTCAAAAAATAAAAATTTCATACCCTTAGATTTTATTTTACATTCTTATGCAATGGGGTTATTTGGACCAAAAAAGTAAACATTTGTTTGTTGTATAGAGAAAACAATAGTTCTCACTAGTATCTGTGAATTTTTTTTTTTTCATTTTTTTTTTTTTTTTTTTTTTTTTTTTTTTTTTTTTTTTTTTTTTTTTTTTTTTTTTTTTTTTTTTTTTTTTTTTTTTTTTACATCAGTTGTAAAATAAATATTCTTATTTCCTAGCAATTTTTTTTTTTTTTTTTGCATGTTTGGTTTATAGCAGTGATACGTTTGATTCTCGATTTTTGGTATCGATGCCTCGATAAAAACAATATTAATTCAAGAAATAAATTAGTAAAACACCAGTAGCTTTTATTATCCATAGTATATAATATTTGCTATTGATTATAATGGGGTGTATAAAAAAAAAAAAATGACCGTTTTTGAAACAAATATTTGTATTATTATTTCTTTGATATAAAATACAATTAATACTCCAAGTATAGTCCATTGTTATCTACCGTGATTACCCATCTATAGCCAATTGCTCGATGCCATGCTGATACCATTCCTTGGGATGGCTGTTAAAGAACTCTTGGACAGCATTTTCAACTTCCGCAAAATTATCAAATTTTTCCCTTTGAAGAAAATGGGCCATGGATTGAATCAAGTAGTAATCCGAAGGTGCAAGGTCTGGACTATATGCTGGATGAGGCAGGAGTTCAAACCCATGAAGTTCTGTAAACTTTTCTTTGGTTCGACTGCTAATTGTTGAGGAGTAAGTTCTTGAGGAACCAGTCAACAGGTCTTTTTCACCTTCCCCATGGAGAGAAGATAGCGACTAACAGTATCTTTCGACACACCACACTCCCTGGCAAGTTTGCGAGTACTTGTGGATGGATTTGACTCAACAGCTTCCTTCAGAACCTCATCAATATCCGTTAATGGCCGCCCGAAGCCCTTCTTCCTTTCCAATATCGTATCTCCACTTCTAAATTTTTCAAACCAACGCAGCGCAGTGCGCTCTTCTAGGACACCTTCCCCTTTATATTTAATGATTTCACAAGTTGCTTCAGTGGCTGTGAAATTTTTTTTCCAGTAATGTCTTAAAATTTCGAGAATTTTGTAGGACACTGTTTCTTCTTTGAAATAAATAACTGAACTGACGCTTTTTTTTAAGAAGTCCAGTGTTAGAAACAAGCTAAGGGATTGCTCTAAAGGGATTATTAAGTATTGGTAAATAATAAATAGGATTAAGATATTTACAGACTTTTGAACTCTAGAATTTGATAAAACGGTCATTTTTTTTTATACGCCCTATTAATTCAAACAATGAAGAACAATATAACTCAATTCAAAAATTCTTATTTACAAAGATAAACATTTTAAGGTTTCGTTTATTGATTATGGAAATATGTTACTAACTCTTTCACTAGTCATAGTGGCTCGAAAACTAGTATTCACACATATTAAAATGGAAAATAATCTTTGACATATCGTCCCTTAAGGACAACAAAAATGAATAATAAAATAGTATCAAGGTCTGAGTGGTATCATTTCTTTATTAAAGATCTTAATCTTATTTCCTCTTTTTCCAATAACCAATAAATATCTTCAACAAACTGAAGTTTAACTTGCAGTTGCATGGGATTTGTTTTGAATTCCGTATAAAGGAGGCTTAGCCTTTAGGAGAAGAATTAATGTATAATAACAACAAAATTATAAATCAGAAAGCTATTGCCTACTTCAACGGTATCTATCAGTTCTGGTCTTTGGATCATCGATTCTTGATACCGATTCTTTTCTCAAGAATCGATGGAACCGAGAACCGATACATCCCTAGTTTAAAGGGTTATTGAGTGAAAATCTGTACAAGATCATCAATGCTCTTTTTTCTATTATTCTGTTTATTTTTTTACAGTTTAGGAATTAACAGGGCACAGCACAAGAGTGAAGCCTATTCATGGTTCTGTATTCTGTACCATCTCACAGCCTGTTTGATTAGAATCATTTAGTTTATTCTCTCTCTCTCTCTTTTTATTTTTATTTTTTTCAAGTAAATTAGAAACTTCTACTTATTCATCCTGAATATCAGAACCATATATGCTTTTAAAGGAAAGGGTTAAAGATGCTGTTAGCTGAATATGAAATACCTGTACAAGTAATTTATCAAACCAATGTTTTGGTTTTGCGATTATTTTTCAAGATTAACCATTAAAATGATGGGATCGATTCTTTTTTTCCATAAAGATTTTCAAATTGACAATTTTATTGAATCAATTACAGTTGTATTGTTTAATTTGACATCTGCTCCAAGCATTTTCTTCTCTATATATAGTCAACTGACTTACACCACATCAACATATGCTTTTTTATTATCAGCACTTTAGTTATAAATTATCATTGTGATTATTGATCCTCTTATGGTTATCTTGGGGTAGGGGAGGGGGGTTCTGAATGATAAACTTTTAGGTCTTGGGGCACACCTAAGTTTTATTTTTTTCATTTAAAACTAGAAATATCCTTGTAGGTCGCATTACAAACCTGAAGTTTTGTTCACTATTTATTTAATTGCATTTTGGCTGTTTGCTGCCAGCGGACTGGAGGTGGGGCAAGAGTCATTCTTTAAATAATGGATTTTCCAGAAACTGCAACAAGTCTAAGAACTTTATGTGCCTTCTTCTAATGAAAGAATGGGGACTGTAGGAAGATCAAAGAAATCAAAAACTTTTGCATCCCTAAAACATGTTCCATGTTATTCTTTCTTCAGTTGACAGGCTCAAGGGGCTAGATTTTTTTCTGTTAGGCTAAAAATGTGCCCCCTATGGTCCAAGTAGCCCCAAAACTACGGCATTGAAAATTAAAAAAAAAAAATGAATGCTTGAGATATAATTATTATATTAATGTAAAAATATAAGATAAGAAATTAAATATACCTTTTCCTGAATAGTATAATCTTTTCCAGCTATATTTAATTCTTTTCCATTTGTTTTAGACATTTCCATTTATATTTCAACTTTCGCATTCATGTTTCAATATTTTCCAATTATATTTAATCTTTTTCCATTTTAAACTATTCCATTTATATTTCACCCTTTCCTTATATTTTTAATCTTTTTCCATTGAGGTTGAACCATTTTACAATTTTATTTAATTTTTTTCTAAATGGAATTTGAACCCTAAGTTTTTATAGGAAATGTAAGAAAAAGGAAAATAATCATCAAAATGCCATATTATGACAATTTATAAGATATCTATTGTGTTGTTAGATAACAAACAGTGCAGTAATATTAATATAAAATAATTTTATTCTTATGAAGTGGTGCTTGATTACAACCATGCTCCTGGGCCTGAGTTTGGGAGACTCCCCTAGGGCACACTCAGCCTCTTAAAAACTGAGTAACCTTAATTGAGGAAAAACCTGATGGTTGAGCATTCATTCTGGCCAAATCATCTCCTTTCACAACTGTTGGCTCAGAAACAGTACAGCCTTACCTAAGTACTGAACCCAAAGACCCTTCAAGGTTGTAAGTAGTACAGAGATTGTTTTTTTTATTATTCTTATGAAATAAAATAAAAATGAAAAACTAATGAGATTATTATTATCCTTTTTCTCCAATTTTTCATTAAAATTTGGGGGCTGATTCCATTTAGAAAAAGTTTTAATAAAATTTGAAAATGGTTCAACCTCAATGGAAAAATACTAAAAATAAATGGAAAAGGGTGAAATATAAATGGAATAGTTTAAATTAAAATGGAAAAAGATTAAACATAATTGTAAAATGTTTAAATATGAATACGAAGTTCAAATACAAATGGAAAAGTCTAAATAAAATGGAAACGGATTAAATATAACTGGAAAAGATTAAATAAATGTGAAAATGGATTGTATTTCACTGGAAAAAGATTAAACTATTCTGGAAAATGTTTAAGTGAACTTGGAAAAGGTATATATGTTAGTACTAACAACGTGAAGGAGATGCAAGTATACCTAGGGAGTAGAGAATAGAGAATAACTTGATCAACACTTTAATGCACATTTAAAGTATTATTTTCATGTAATTAATCAATCTTACCTGTTAATTTAGGTTGGGGAAGGAAACTGCTGTCATGCTTTGGATAAAGAAGATAGACGTGATTTGGTACGAGTATATATTGGTTTCTTTTAGATTTTACTTGTTTGTTACAAACATCCTAGTGCATGAGCATATGGGTCTAACTCTTTTATTTTATTATCACTTATACTTTTAGAAACTACTTATTAATTTCTAGGTACAATGATACACACACAGTGAACTTCACAAATTTAGCTAGACGCGCTCAGAACTTTAATCACCTTTGAAACCTTCCTATACTTTATCACTACGAGTTATCAATTAATTAATTTATATATTAGTGGCATGGAGTTATAGGAGAGGCCCTTCCCGTATATTGTTCCGTGAGGAGCGAGACCAAAACACTAACCGGCCACGTCCACTATGCCCAACTGGTGACTTGCATTCCATATGGGTTAGGGCAATTGAAAGGGTTTGTAACAAATGAAATAAGTAAACCATTAAAGTAAATAAATCACCAACATAAAATAACAGCAGTATTAAGCCTAGGAAGCCGAAATTTGAACTGATAAGAGGTTAATATACTGATAATACGGTTCACACCAAGATGGCTGCCTGCCCTGGCTATTGAGAGGTAAGCCCCCTCCACTTGTCTATAACTCCATGATTAGTGGACACCCACAATTACAACCTTAATTCCCACTCTCATAATCAGCCCCATAAGCATTCTTTTGTTATTACTATTTATGTCTGCTTTACTACTTCGTCTGATCCTTTAATTCCTTGTGACTTTAGATGGCTTTATGGGTTCTTTAACATTTTTAAAAATCAATGGGCATAGAAAGATTGAAGGAGAATTTTTTCAACACAACATGCAACACCACCGTTGCCTGCACATCTTCGATGCGATTTGTTTACCTACTATTTTTGAAATCGAAAGCTGGGTCCCACTGTACCATAATTCTAGCCTATAGTCTAAGTGCTGGCTGATGACACTAGGAGAAAAGTGGAGGGATGGAGGTGTGGCTGGTCAGGGCCAATGAGAATGGTGCAGTGTTGCCAGTTTTCTCCACATTACCTGTTATTCAGGGGTGTAGTATTGTGAATAAACTAACAAATATTTATATTTTTTTCAATTTAAATGGGTCAGGATTCATTTTTGGTGGTAGGGAGATGTAGGGATATTTTATAAGCACCATAGGGATTTTGTGAGTTAAAATCTGGCAACACTAGTGTCATAATTGTTTTTAGTGCCGCTACAATTGTTTAATATACAACAGAAATATTTTACTCTTTAATTTGAATCCATTTTCTAAGTTATTCTTATTTGGTTTATAATTGGTAATTAATTTTTCTTAGTAAAATTAAATAATTTTTATCCTAACATTATTTATCATATTATTCGACTTTTTTTTTTCAGATGGAATGCCCATGTGAATGGGATGGAGATGATTCATTAAGGTGCATATTTCGAGAAATAAAAATTGGAAATTACTGTGTTATTCTTCAATTTATTGACCCACGTTGTGAGGATACATCACTTTGGACCGAAGGTGTTCCTTGTATTTGGAGTTTTGTAATAGGTAAGCATTAGATGTATTAGATTTTATAAATTTTATTTTTTTCTGTATGATAAAATTTCAGTTCTTAAAGAAGTAAGTTATCTTTTAGTAAAAATTACATGAAAAAGAATTTTTTTTTTTTTTCCTTCTGTAACTGATTAATAGTAGGTAGTAAGGTCTGTACGTTTTCAGCATGCCCTGCCATGCACTTCTAGTTCTGCTCTCTCCTTATTCATCACCTTCACTTCCTCTGTTCTTTCAGTCTGTATCCAACCTTGAAGGAAACTTAGCACTATCACAATGTTTAAGATCGAATAATAAGCAATTATTAAATTATTTTGTAAAGAGGTTTCTTATTCCTGTGCAAATTAAAGAGGTCTTGAATTGTGTTTAAGGGCAGTCCACCCATTCAATACCCTTTTAAAAGAATAGTAAAGCAGTTGACAAAGAATATAATGGCAACCATTATGGACGGTTAAGGAATACTGCTTACTTAGTTTAACGAAAGGAATACCTAGATAAATGATTATTATTATGGAGCCCTGCTTTACGCATTTATTTTTGAGACGCCATCTTAGAGAAAAGGTGGGGAAGTTTGTATAAAAGTGTTTGTCTTCTAGATGACAATGCCCTGTCCACACAACATTGATTTCCAGAGCTGCTGTGAAGAAATCCAGATTCCAAAACATCTACCCTACAGCCCAGAATTGGAGGAAAAGGTGCAAGCATCAGTGGAACACACAATCCAAGAAATTTTTTTCCATGAAATAGAAACGTTGCTTAAGCATTTTATTAAGTGTGTAGAGCATAGAGGCGAATATATCAAAAAACAATAACAGCAGTTTATTCTTTCACCTTTCCTCCTTCCACAGACTGGAAGTGCTTAGACCTTACTAAGTTTCATAATGACATTGAATTACCAATGATGATATTGGTTAAGATAGAGGCTCATTAAAAACAATTAAAAAAAAAAAAAAAATTTATAGTGCCAACACTTCAGCTTATGATACAAGTGTTTCCAGTATAAATGCAATAAAATTACAAGTGTGTAATAAATTAATAAATTTATTAGTTGTTAATTTAATTTAAACAATTTAAAATCATACTGGTAAGTGTGAAAAAATAAAGAAGATAAGGGCATAGAAGGTCAGCAGGATTAAGCTATTTAATTTCAAAATTTATTATTTACAAACAAATGAATCACAGGTAAGCAAAATCAAATAGAAAACATATGAGAATTGACGGTCAAGGGGGCAACCACTAAAACAGATTCCATGTTATCCTTTTTTTAGCCGGCAGACTCAAGGGGGCCTTTAATTTCTAAAATATAATTAAATGATCCTAAATGACTTCTATAATTTTGTTGTATCTTCTTGTTTTTTTTTAGAGGCAAAAGGAAATATCACAGTGTTAGAGACTAGACCTTATGAAGTTAATAATGGATCCTCGATGGTTATACTTTATTGTACCTTTGTCGTTTTTGTCACTGCTGCGATCGTGTTTACACTTCATTATTTTCAAAAAGAAAAGGGAAAGAAGCGTACTTATGCTGTTGAAAGTGTTGTAGAAAAGTCTCTCTTTATCAGTGAGGAGGAAGAAATTGTTCTCCTTTACCCGCGTGACTGTGAAAGATTCATGACTGCGATGGCATTGTTCAGAGTGCTATTGAAAGAATCTTGTGGGTGCAAAGTAAGTATCACCATTGTAGGTTGATTATAAATTGTATAACATTGGGTGGAGAGAACGAATTGAGGTGATTGCTCATATTTGATATTGCAATGGTTCAAATTAATAAAACAAAATTATTAAGCAAAATTATTTCTAATCTAAGGTGGGAGTAGTTAATAAGAAAGTAGGTGAAAGGAAGGAATTCAATTGATAATTTAAAAATAAAATTAACATTAAAGTTAATTTAAAAAATTACATGTTTTTCATCAGACTGAAAAATAATAATACACACTATTCTATTAAAAGAATATAAAAAATTTTTTAAAAATTTTACCTTTAATATATTCCTTCATGGTGTTATTTCAGGATATTAGTAGCTATACAATTGTAATTTAGTTTGTAAAATGTTGAAAATATAATCATAGTATATTAATAGGTTCTAAGTTAGTAGTATATGTGTACGTTATCAGTAAACAAAAATTTGGAAATTGTTGAGTTAATATTCTAATAGGTTAGCTGCTTGTTGACATGGATATTTCTTTTGGCTGGGGGACTAAACTTTTTTGCTCTAATGTTGAGTTTTTTAATAGGTTAGCTGCTTGTTGACATGGATATTTCTTTTGGCTGGGGGACTAAACTTTTTTGCTCTAATGTTTTTTTCAAGTTCATTAAATGCAACACTTTGACATTCTCTAACTTTGTTAGTGTTGCTCTGATCAAATATTTGCTGTCAGTTTCCTTGTCAAAAATTTAATGGGGAATAATTTTTGTTATATAACGTTTGTTGCTAGGACCTTCTATTTTGCAGCTATAATGCTTTGAATGAAAAAAGTCAGGTTTGCCTACATTTTTTTAAATATTAGGGCTTTTTTGACACAATTTAGTTCTGTTGGTGTAGCTCGGATCGAAAATATGATGACAGTTCCCTTGTCAGAAATATAGTTAAAATATTTTTCATTATATAACATTCATTGCTAGGACCTACTGTTTAGGAGCTATATTGATTTTAATGAAAAAAAAAAATGTTGCAGCATTTTCTTTCACTATCAAATAGGTACGTGTTTTTTTTCAACCTGAAAAATGTAACATTTTGACACTCTGTAGTGTTTTAGGTGTTGCTCGGATTGAAAATTTAACAACTGCCACAGAAACTTGGTAAATAGTTCAATTGTTATGTTAGATTGTAAAAATTGTTATGTGATTATTGGTTTGATTAATAATATTTTTTTTGTAACCTGAAGATAGTAGTTGATGTCCCGAAACATGTAGTTGTACTTTTTTGAATAAAATAGGAGTTATACCATTCAAATTGAATTAAACATTTTTATTTTAGGTTCATGATGCTTGGGATGAAGAGATTTTCGAGAAAGTTGCCGAGTCGATCGAAACTTGGTCCTTACCACTGATCCAAAATACAAACACAAAAATTATTGTAATACTAAGTGAATGTTCTAAGATCATCGAAGAGTCTTACATTGGTGCCTATAACTTCGCCACGTATAGGGACCCGAAAGCGTTTGATAAAATTTTCGCACAGTCAATCAAAGCTTTGAATGAGTATTTTGCTACCAGATCTGATAGCTACCGAAGGGTCTTCGTAGTAAGGTAAACAACGTTTTGACTGGAAACTTTTTTTAAAAATTTTAATTGAAAATTAAATATTTATATTTTATTTATTGATCAAATATTGAAAGGTTATTCACTAGAATTAAGTCTATTTATTGATTTAAATCATGTTTATCATTGAATTCAGAATATTTATTCATTAGTTATTACTTAGCAAAACTGTTCCAATCAGTAATTTGGATGTCCAACATATGCCTTCTTTTTTTTCTGATTTTTTTTCTTTCTTTCAGAGTTGATGAAGCTCCTGTCATAGATTTCAGTTTCCATTTCAACCGTGCAACTGTTTACATATTACCTCATGCATTGCAGACCCTAGTCGATGATTTACACAAGTAAGCTTTGTATCTTATTAATTTTAGTTTTAGAAAAATATTATAATACTAACTTCATTTTAAATTTTATTACATATTTATTTAAGTTAACAACTATTTAAAACAAAATTAAATAAACAATATTGAGCAATGACAGTCAACTCTATGTAAATTTAATTTTTCAAGCAATTAAAAATTATCAGTCTTTCATAGTAAAATAATTTAGCTTTTGGGCATATACACTCCCCAACAAAATTATAGGCCATCCCCATTTTTTTTGTCTAACATTAGATCTGCAATGAAACTTGTGAAAATATTTTGGGCTATTATAACTGATCAAATGACAAACGAAAACCAGTATATTTATAACACAAATTTATTTTTTATTTGAATCGAAAGAAAAACATAGAAATGACCACCACAAAACTATAGGCCAGTTAACTTATTTATTTATTACCTCTTGATAGATGTAGTCCTCAGTAATATGCTAATCCACTGTTTCTCTCTTGGACTTTAGCCAATTGTTTTAAGAGAGATTAAAAAGTTTCTATTTATACCTTTGGCGAACATCGACCCACTTTCCTTTGAAGCAAGTTTTGAGCTATTCTGTGGAGTTAAACTGTCTCCCTAAGCATAAACTGCTCAGAAAGGTCTATAATAATGTTCAGACCTGGCTATTGGTCTGGGGAGGGTAAATTGGAAATATTTTTTGCTGGAAAAAATTTTAATGATGCGAGCTGTATAGCCTGGTGCGTAGTTTTACTAAAAGGTGATCCTCACTCGAGTCGGTTTTTCTCCTTTTCGAACAATCGATTCCTGGATGAATTCTATATACTTTTTTGCTTTTATTTTGGTAAAAAAAAAACAATATTACTTCTGTCTTTCCGTAGTACCCTATCCCAGCCCAAAACATGACATCACTTCCATGTTTTGACATTTGCTTTAAAATACTTTCTTCCCTTCAAAAATCATGATAATAGTAACAAAATCCATCAAGATATTAAATCACTGAAGGTAGCTTTCTTCTATCTCTTTCTCATAATACATGTTCAGAAGTAATGTTGGTTGGCTTTGTGTGCTTTTGATAGAGGGGGTTTTGTCTTCAGTTTAAGATGCTTTAAATTACTGGTTTTGAGCAAAATGCATTGAACATTACTTAAAGAGTACATCTATTGAGAGGAACATCTACTAATGACGTTCGGATGCGAGCATATTCTCAAATTTCTCTCAATATGGCTGAAGAGTTGGAAAATAGCTCACTGTTTTTGGACAGTTGTTGCCATGATCGTAACAATTCTTTTATTTTGGCTACAATTCTTGTCCATCCTTAGGAAATCACTTATGAGAGGCCTTATTCTATTTAAAATCAAAAGGATTTTCGATATTATCCGATTTCTCTCTTATAATGTTTTAATTATGTCCTTTTCACTCTCTGAAAACTATTTTCCTCTTGGCATTAATTGATTAAATTTAATTAGATGAAATACTAAGATGTAATGTTTTAAAAAATTGCAATTTGTTCGAAATTAAGATAAGATCTGTGACTGGCCTATACTTTTGTCGCATATGTACTCAAAATAATAAAATGTACTTAAAGTACTAAATGGTTACTTTAGTTCCTAATCAAAACTTTTGGGTATTAATTACAAATACTTGTACCCAAACAAGTTTGATTAGATTCCTCATACTTAATCTTTTTTTTATTTATTTGTTTATTTTTTCAGTACATTCTACATTACTTGTACTCACTTTGAAATGTTTTGAGTATCAATATTGTACTCAGTACTCAAACATTTTGATTATGAGTAAAGTAATTATGCTCAGTTACTCAGTACTCTTATATAATTTTCCCATCTCTGGTTTCTAGCACCCAGTGAAGAAGTTATTTCTTAGTTATAATTCTTGTTATTCGACTCATATCATCATCAATAAAATTTATATTTGTTGCAATAATTTAGAGGACAAAGTTAAAAGTAGAAAATTTGTTATTTTATACTTGACCACTGATTTCTAGAGACTACATAGGTTTTATGAAATTAATAAATACATATTCATGAAATATTATGTACACACAAATTTATGGAGAAAATATTTATTTTTATTTTTCTTTTTTTTTATTTCAGTGGTAATTCCACGCCCTTGAATAAAGAGAGCCTTTTACAATTAAAGGAAGCCATTCATGAATATCAAGTTTACAGGCAACAAAACACAAATTATTTAAATGACATTTTAAATATTAATAACAATTGTAAAGTAATGAAATGCATAAAAAATGGAACGATGAGATAATTTAAGCAATATCAATACTTCAAGATCTTAAATTTTGGTGGTATAATAGAGGGGGGGGGGTGAGGAATAACACAAAAGCACATTGATATTGCTTAAATTTACTTTATGTCTTCCAATGATCTATTTTCTTATCTCTTGATGCTCTTTTGTTTAGCATTGCCAACTTGATCTTGTTTTTAGTATTATTGACCACCATTTTACTTTTTATATGAGAAGTGAGACTTATTATTAGTGATATTTGTTTATTGTTATAGTATTAAATTAGTTTTAGAATAACGACTATGTTAGCATTAAAAATATTTGTAGTCAGTCTTAAAATACTGAAAACAATATGGAGTAAATCTCAAGAATTTTTTTTTTAGGAATCTATAAATATAGATTGGTATTTCATGTATGAAACCTACAAAATGATTCTATTAAGAATAAGTAATAAAAAAGAAAGGCACATTAAACAAAAATTTTTAATGTTAAAATCATATAATTGCTAAGATCTCCTAGAATACAGAGAACCAAACAAAAAATATTTTATGAACTTTATTTTGATTAGAAGTGGCGTTGTCAGCATTGAGGTATGGGAATTCACTAACATAATTGATATGTCCAAGGACAGCCAAAAGAGAAACATTAACACTGTATCAGTTTCATTCTCGAGTGCACTAAATGGCTTTAATTTCTCTATACATTTTTCCATGTCTATAGAATAAATAAATCATTTTCCTCTAACCCGATTTGAAAAATATCGAATTATAGTGGTTTACACTGTTTTCTAAAACTGAGTATTATCTCCATGCTGATGATATATTAAATTAAAAAATATCTTCATTATATAAATGTGCCTAATAATGAGTAGTAAATTTTTAATAATTGTGTAGTAGGCTAGTTGATTTTTTTTTATTTATTTTTTTTATTTGTATATGTTGATTGATAATATTATGAAGCATAAAAGACACTTTATTACTGTAAAACTATTCTATATGCTTTTAAGTTTTTCTTTTATATCATCTTGAAATGGCTTGGAGTAAATACTAGTTGCATTTATATAACATTCATGAAATATACCAAAAATATAATCGGATCAACAGATCTGTAAACTAGTAGTATAAACAAAAAATTAAATATAGCCATGTCGTAAGGGAAGTTGAAAATGAATCTTTCATTAATTTCATGTTTATATTTAATATTGAGATATATTTCGTTAAAGTAAGAATTTTAAATCCAAGTTCATTGGCATCCTTAAAAATTGTTGAGTTTTAATGAAATTTTGCACCACATTAATGGAGAATATTTTTTTTTTCAAAATATATTACAGAAATGTATTGAAATTAAATAGGTGTATATGCTCACTGCAGGAAAGATATACAAGATATACAATTTGTATTTTTGTCATCAAGTTTTTTTTGTTTTTTAAAAATTCTTATTTGACAAAAAGTAAACTTTATATACTTGAAGGACATATTAGTAGAATTAGAAACTTAAACGACAAACTAGAAAACTTTGATTACTTTCTTACTCCTTGGCATTTTCAGGTATTCTGCAAAACCAAATGTGAAAAAAAAATAAATGTTTCAAGATTACACTTCAATAGGAAAAAGTGCTTGCAAATCGGTCCCCATTCTATCTATATCTTAAATCCTCCCAAGTGGTATCTAATAGTACCCCTAAGCAAACAATCGATCGCCTCCTTTCAAAAACATGGTAGGAAACAACTTCATTCCGGAACAGCGGAAATTAAAAAGAAATCAGAAAACAAATTTGTCAGTAAAACATAGAAGCTCTTCTCTGAGAGAGATGAAAGTACACTTGCAGATTCGCGACCAAACATGAGTAACTTAACTCACAAAACATCTGTTAGAGTGCAACAATAATGAGATCAATGTCAATTGTTTCAAGGTACACTGCTATCAAGGTATAACGGTTGAAGACTCAATGGCCAAGTGAGTTGGGGCGAGGGTCTCAGCGTGTTCGGTAATGAAGGTCGTGGGTTCGAATCCCACCTGGGTGAATTAAAATTTATTTAGTGGCAGACCCATGAAATGAATCTTGACCTTCCCAGCCTACACTACAATAGATAAGGTAACCTGTAGGATAACCCATCCTTCCTGCCCTAGTTGGAGTACATAAGGACGAACTCTTTGGAAATCTTACAGTTCGCAGACTATAAGACTAGAGAACAGAACATTGAATGGCTCTTGACGTGTTGAAACACAATTCTTCACATGACCTTTCATAGATGATGTTGAATATTTATAATTTTAATCCAACCAAACTAAAATAGAATATATCAGCAAAACCTACTGCAGATCTGTGGCTGAATACACTAAAGGATTAAAATGATTTCAGAACTGTCTCAATTAGACAGACAGAGATCTTGCCATTAAATTCAACCATTATTTAAAAATAAGAAACTTTCTCTTAATTTGATTACCATAATATTTTAAATGACATTCTCATGAACAATGACAGAATTATGTTTTTTGTTTTTATATATAGTTATTAAAAATGGTGCAATATAATAATAACTGTTATGTTATAATTATTGTAATCATTAAAAAAAAAAATCATCATAATGAACAAAATGAATGATATTACGGGAGTAACATTTCTTTTTGTTAATGTTTATTAGTTATTTTGTCTTTGTTGATATTGTTACTTTAAACCATTTATCGAAGACAGGTGTGTTCAAATTAGCTTGTATAAATGTGGTGAAACAGTCTTCTATTGCGTACCTACTGTTTTATATTATTATTAAGGAAATCGATATGAATATATTAGAATAATTAAATTACACATTGTCATATTATCCATCAATGTATTCTTATATTGTTTACTGTTTTTATTTATGTAGTTAATATCAAACTTGGGAAATAGAAAACTTTACCTTTAGTTTTCTCTACTCTGCAAGAGACAACCTTTTGTCTCATTCAAAATGAAATGATTTTGATATATGCACTCTATTATCAAATCTCACAGTTTTATTATTATTTTTTTTTTCAATAATATTTCAAATATTTTTGGTAGAATAATGAAACTCAGCATGAGTTTTGTGACTTGCACATCGTTGGTGAGATTGCCAATAATGCTATATATATTTTAGCACCTTCAGTCTTAATGTAACAATATTAAATACAAAATGTGCTTTGATGCCCTTTTGTAATTATTTTTTGGACTAAAATCACAAGAGTGTTTTGTCAAAACTTGACCCTCAGGATTTTACATTAGACACAGAATTTAATTTATGACGAAACCTGCAAAAAAACCTAAATAGAAAGAAATGCATATAACAAAATTAGCAATCTCACCGACGATATAATGTTTAAGATCAATTATCAGTCTTTCCTATTAAGCTTACTTGCCTTTAGATTTAATTGATCATTGTTCTCTTAGATTGTAAGTGAAATAAAAAAAAAATTCTTAAATCTAAGACCAGATTTATTTTATTTTTGATTGTTGTATTAAAGAAACTGTTTATGTATTATAAGATTTTATGTTTACTTATACTTATGTACAAATTATGTTTACATGCTTGAACTATGTTGCTCAATTTATGCCGAATGGAGAAATTCTTATATATATTGCTATACTTAAAATAATTATGTATGTCCCTGAGGGAGATTTGTATATTTGTACCATATGGTATAGAATTAAATTTATTAAGTTTAGAAGCAAAATTCTCTATTCAAAATTTTTTCTAAAACATGGAAAATTATGAAATAATTGAATAATTTTACTGTGCCAATGTTCAGTATATAATGGATAACAAAACACAAAAATTTCTCGGTATATATTTATACCGGTTTATATATTTTTAATCCCCTTGAGATTTTTGTTTTAGTAAAAAAAACATTTTGATAGAATAAAAATAAAATATTTAAGAGAAACCAAAGATGTTTGTAACATGGCCTTTAGCCGAAACAATCTAATTTCGTAAACAACCAGAAGAGCCTCTCAATAACAAAAAAGTTTCCCGAATCCCTATGAGAATCTTAGGGAATTGTTGCCTTCAAATCATATTATAATTAGCTTTTAATTGAGAGAGAATAAATTTTAATATTAGAAATCAACAGAATAAACAATTAAAAAAAGAAAAAAAATTGTTAGCATAACATACCAAGGGTTTTTCTGTCGGGTTAATGTCCGAGGGATAGACCGAGATGTAGATGGGAAGATAGTATGAGGACTGATCTTGGACATTTAGGCTTGATGGGGTAGGTTGGTGGCGTGCAGTTAGAGGTTGGTGTGGAATCGTAGTGTCGGGTTCGCTAAGCCTTTTATTTACTTAAAGGTTTTAGGTTCCCGTACCGTACTTAATCAGGGAATACTGTTCAATGACTAACGGTTAGACTCGTTGCTGATGTGGTCTAAACTACTCACAATCGCCATGTCTCCTATTCCTAAATCTGTCAAGGTCCATTGAAATAGAACAAAGGATAAAAAATTTACTAGGAATCAAACAATAGGATAATTCTAATATTCTCAAAATTTGAAGCAACCTGGGTCATAAGTATAATGATATTTAAAAAGAAGATACTTTTTTGAAAATATATGTTCGCTCATTTTTAAAAAGATTGGTTTCTTTAAAATTAGAGATATATCTAGGGACTTATATGAAACTCCTTTATTTAATTTTGAGCAATCTTCATCTGTTTCTAAACATATATGCTCTTCCATCCCATCCCTGTTATGTATAAAACAAAGTTATATTTAATGTTATATTGTAGAATTTTTATAGTTGATAAATACAAGAATCTGGCTGAATGGCAAAGACAAATGTTATAATATATTTTAAATGAAGACATTTGATCTGTTCAGTGCCTTGCCTTTCATTGTTTCTACCTCTTGTTTATCCTTATTATTAATTTTCTATGTTAAACACCATTTCATTTTATTTATTTTTTATAGTTTTAATTATTTTATATAAAAATGTACTTCTAGTTTTACTATATTCTATAAAATACGTAAATAATAATGTTCCAAGACCAAAAGGAGTAAATATTGTTCTCCCAATACTGTTTCGATTACTTACTTATTTATTTATTTTATTATTTTTTTTTTGGGGGGGGGGGGAGAATACAAATAAAATAAGGAAGTAATCGAAAATCACAACTGATCATTTGTTAATCAGTTTTTTGTTTACTTTTTCACAGTACAAAGTCATATTATGTAAATAATTGTAAGAGTTAATATTTTATAATAGTTTAAGCATGATTGTGGAGTCGAAATCTGATTGATATACCAAGGTGCTATAATTGATTAATTGTTTGTTATTCGTAATTGAATTAAAGACCTAAGAATACAGAATAATTTTTTTTCTCATATTTTATTTTTTACAAATGCAGATGAATTAAATATTAAAAATATAATATTTAAATCATCAATATTTTTCTGTGATTTTGTATATTGTCAAAAATAAATATTCATTGTTGTTAATATATATTATATTTCATCCTTGAATTCTAATGAGAGTAAAGTAAAATAAATTACAATAGGCATTCCTTACCCAGCGCTTTTGGTGGATGATATGATGCAGATTATGTATGGAATTTATCAATTAATAAGAAAAAAAAATAATGCCCCCTTCAGCCTGTCGATTAAATAAAGAATAACATGGAATATGTTTTAGGGTTGCCCTAGTAACCAACGATTCTCATATGTTTTTATTTTTTTTTTTTTTCGCTTACCTGTGATTCATTTTCTGAGATAAATTTTCTAATTAAATAGCTTAATCCTGCTGACCATATATGCCCTTATGTTCTGTATTTTTTTCCATTTACCTGTATGATTTTATTTTATTGAAATTAAATTCCGATTAAATGAATCCTAACAGGAGTATTGTAGTAATGGGAGATTTAAATGCCCAAACAGGAAATGACTGCAGAAGAGCAAGGGGAGTTATGGGTATAATTGGCGGAGAACCAACTTTGAATAGAAATGGCCAACGACTGCTAGAATTCTTTATTGACAATGTTCTACTTATAGAAAATCCTTTATTACCCTCACAAAACAATGCAGAAAATTATATTCTCAGCTGCCGAAAGGAAAAAAGATAGTGTAATTGACTATTTTCTCTATAGTCGAGATATTAGAGGGCTTTTTACTGATGTAAAGGTCATACATGGAGCAGTGATTAGTTGTGACCATTTACTCTTAGTAGTGAAATCTGGGATAGCATTAAAGAAAGCATTCTGACAGCTGCTGGCTCAGTTTGCGGGGTAAAACCCTTAAGTACAAGGGTAAAACCAACCTCTTGGTGGAGTGAGGAACTCTGAAAAATGATCAAGGAGAAGAAGGTGTCATTGTGCATCTACTGTAAAAATAGAGCAGCCCAAAATTTGCAAGCATATGTGGAGCTGAAAAATGCTTCCAAGAGAGCAGTCCACGAAGCTAAAAAGGAATCTTAGAAAAAGTTTGGAGAAACTATCGAAAATGTCCGCAAGGATAATATCAAAGTATGCTGGAGGAAAATAAGGGCTTTGAAAGGAAGACCACGCAAAGCAGTACGAAACATTAAGAATACAAAAAATGAGATAGTACCAACTGACCAAGATATATTGGAAACCTGGCGACAGTTCTACGAAGGGTGATTTAAGGAGATAAGGCTTAATGGATATCACAATGAAGAACCATGGAATTGGAATTATAATTCATATGACGATCAAAAAGGTAAAGATAGGCAAGGCCCTAGGGCGGGATGATATAGCTCCCTGAACAAAATATGGTGGTATGGAACTCGTAAAGGTCCTGCAATCATTATTTCAAAGGATATGGAAAGAAAAGAAGATGCTAAAGGACTGGAAGTATAATATTATTGTTCCCATACACAAAAAGGGCTGCCAGGTTGGCACTAATTACTGACCAATTTGCCTGTCTCATGTTGTATACAAGATATACATATCCATATTGGAGAACTGTCCGAGACTACTGGTAGAAAAGAATATAGGAAATGAGCAATCGGCTTTCTGGCCCAATAGACAGATACAAGATCACATCTTCATATTAAGAAATATAATGGAGAAAAAGTGGAACAGAGGTAGAAGTATGTATTTGGCTATCCTTGATCTGAAAGTGGCTTTTCAGTTCCAGAGAAGTGTTTACAACAAATGTTCCCAAAAATTTAATAAAGTCCATTTACCAAGATCCCAAGGGAATTGTAAGACATAATGGGCATGAGTCTCTGGAATTCAGAATTGAAAAAGGAGTTAAACAAGGGGATTGTTTGAGCTCGCTGCTGTTCCTATTATATATGGATTATAAGGTAACAACCATATGCAAGCGGAGAACAGGGTGGACACATTTAGGACAATGGAATCTGCAACCTGTTGTAATACAGATGCTCCTATATGCAGTGGATATAGTTCTCATTACGGAACCCATACAAAAATTACAATAGGCCATCACAGAATGGCATGGAGAGCTATTTAAGAAGGGTTTGGCAATAAATGAAATGAAATGAAAAAATAATCTTTATTCTGGGACATATTATCCCTCAAGAATAACAGACATGTATAAAAAGTTGTACAATAGTCTGGCTATCTTAATTTCAAACGAAGATAATAATATGTATAAATGGTAATATGTGTATGTACAATTGAAAATAGAACTCTGTGATAAATATATACATGAAGAAAGAAGAGAGAGAAAAAAAATAACAATATGCTAATATAATAATTACAATGCGTTCAGAAAAATAAAGAAATATAAAGTTTAAAAAAGAAATCAATAAAATAAAATAAATATAGTGAATAGAAAGGAAAAGATATATAGTTTCAAAATGAATTGCATAAACGAAAGATCATACGAATTCGATTTAAAATTTGAATGAACACTCAGTTTTATAATCGAAATTAGGTAGCGTGATTCAATATTTGATGTTTCAATGGAATGGAAATTCGGATTCGGAATTCGGATTCAGCACCCCGAAAAACATAAAGATCCGTTGAGAATAAAAGTTCCGCAGTTTTTTCTTCGGCAAACCCTTATTTTACTGGACTATTATGATGTCTCAATCGAATGTTTGTCGAAGTCAGTACAACCTGAAAATAACAACTAAAGTTGAAAGCAGTAGAATAATTAATGTAAGGTTTTCCCATCAGAATGGGTTTAATCTAATCAACAAGTCCATCAGAGTTGGCCTCTAACTTTCATAGAGTGCGGGCGTGCTTAAAGTGATATATTGACTGTTAATTTTACTACCGTTTTTTTTTTTTTTGTTTTTCTTGTTTTACCTCATGTTAACTTAATGAAATCGGAAGATGAGGTAGCTGTTACTCCATTAATTTCTCAAAATCGCCAACTCGCTTCTAATTCAAATGGCCACGAAGTTATAGAAGAAACAAATTCGAAGAAAAGAAATCTCGAAGGATCTCCACTAAATCAATCACCGGTAAAAAAAAATGGGTAAATATTATCAAGAAATTTCACCTATAAAAATTAGCAACAGATTCCAAATATTATCTGAAACCGATATTACAACCAATAAACCTTGCTCTTCTAAACAAACAACCGCTCAAGAGAGTATTATCACTGACAATAAACAGGTTACACCTAAAATCCCTCCGATATTTCTACACAATGCTAATAATTACCAACTCTTGTTAAATGACCTAAACTCATTAGGTATGAATCCCTTTTCAACAAAATTAGCCGGAAAAGGCACCAAAATAATGCTCTCGTCGATTAATGATTATAGAAGAATCACTCGATATTACGATGAAGAAAAAATCGAATATCACACTTTTTCTTAATATAAAAATAAAACTCTCAATGCTGTGATCAGAAAGGTGCTGATCATACTCTATTACGGATGAAGAGCTAAAATCAGAACTAATTTCCAAAAATTTCGAAGTTTTATACGTTTCCCCACCTCTCTTTTCCTTTCAGTCTCACTAGTAAATAACACAAAGACCAATGATATTTTTAAACTTGAAAATTTATTTTCTGCTATAATTTCAGTGGAACCTAAAAACAAAAACAACATCCCCATGTGTACCAACTGTCAAAGATTCGGCCACACAAAAAATTTTTGTCGATTAGAACCAAGGTGTGTCAAATGCAAAGAAAAACATCATTTTTCAAAAGGTCCCCTCAAATTCACCGATAAGCCATATTGTGTAAACTGTAATCAAGCACATGCAGCTAGCTACAGAGGTTGCCCTTATTACCAAACAATTAAAAACAAAACTAACTCACCTGCAGTTCCAAACAATATCGAAAATAAAAATGAAGAAACTCCTGCAAATCGTAAAACATTTCGTAAAGCCACACCACATTTTTCGTATTCTTTTGCCTTATCACCTGAACAACAACCTCAAGAAGATAATAACACCGAAGACAACAGTGAAAACATATTGACAGCTATTACAAATATCATAATCAATACTAGAAAACCATATTTATCACAAATAATGAAACATTTAAGTTCGTTAGTAACCTCCTTCTTTACAACTGGGCCTTAGTGTAAACAACAGCCCATCGACTGTTACTAATTCCTTTCCCACCCGTTATAATAAATATGTTTATTTTCATTTTCTTACTACATTCTTATTGATACTATATTTATTTTACTAAGATCGCTGAAATAAAAAAATTGAATCTTTTAAACTGGAATGCTTATGGAATTTATTCACAAAAAAGTGAATTTAAAATATTTCTTGAATCAAACTCCATCGATATAGCCTGTATATCTGAAACATATTTATCAAGTAATATTAAATTTAATATACTAGGTTATGTAATTTTGAGAAAAGACAGGAACAGTTCTACTGCCTCTGGCGGAGTAGCCCTCATTATCAGAAATAATATCAGTTTCTCCGAAAATATTATTCTCAATATATTTAATATCGAGTTCATATCCATTCGTCTAAACTCTAACCCCAGCACTGTCATTACAGCCGTATATAAGCCACCAAATAAGAAGCTCAAAGAAGAAGAAATTCTTAAATTATTACCTCCGAATGAATTTATTTAGTATTGGGTGATATGAACTGTAAACATATCTACTGGGGGTGTCGTAAATCAAACTCGAATGGTAGTAAATTACTAGACATTTGTTCTAAAAACAATATTCAAATTACTGCACCTACTGAACTTACATTTTTTAGAAAAGGGTATACGCCTGACATATTAGATATTATGCTATCAACAAACATCAGCCTACCTATAACAACCAAAACAATAGCCGCTCTAAATTCGGACCACATCCCAATATTAATTCAGTTCTCAACCGAAACTCCTGAAATTATCACTCGGAGTTCCATGATTAAAGGATTCATTAACTGGGATACGTACAGACAATTGATGGAAGAAAATATTTGTTTGAAAAAAAAAATTCCAACATAAACATGAAATTGATGAAGCCATAAAACAATTTACAGAAAACATATCAAAATGCATAAATGAGTCCACAGTAAAGCCGTTCCACAAAATAAGAAACATTTTTTTAAAAACGTTCCAAATTCTATTCTATCAAAAATAAAAGAAAAAAAAAATTCTGCTAGAAGACAGTGGATACGAACTAAAAATCCGAATTCTAAAACAATATGGAACAAATTAAGAAAAACTGTCAAAATAGAATTAGAAGAATTCACTTTTTATAATATAAAAGTTATGTTACAAACCTGGATCCAAATGATCAATCCCTATGGAAGGCTACGAGACGGCTGTTAAACAAACACGATAAAATTCCAAGCTTATTAGAAAATGGTGATTTCATAACTAGCGATGTGGAGAAAGCTGAAGCCTTTGCAGACTTATTTGAAAAAAACATTTTCTATCCCTACAAGTGAAATAGGTCCGTTAAGAAGAAATTAGCAAATGATGAGATAAATCAATTTGTATCAATACCACTAGCAACAGCACAACGTCCGCTGAAATTTACAACTCCGAAAGAAATTTTTGAATTTATTACAAGACTTAAAACAAAAAAAAGTCCTGGTCACGACATAATTCAGCTAGATATTGCTATTAAACAATTACCGAGAAAAGCTATCATTTTAATAACCTCAATTTTCAATAGTTGTTTGCGGACTGGTTATTTTCCTGATAATTGGAAAAAGGCTGAACTGGTAGTTATTAACAAGCCAGGGAAAAACGTCAAACAAATCAGCAGTTACAGGCCTATAAGCCTCTTACCTATATTTGGAAAACTTCTGGAATCAGTCATAAAAAGGCGCCTAACTTCATTTTTTCAAGATATAAACATTATTCAGATTTTCAATTTGGATTTCAGATCAGTCATTCCACAGCGCACCAACTATCACGATTATCAGAATTTATAGTAAACGGTTTTGAAATGAAAAAACATACACTTGTCACATTTTTAGATTTTCAACAAGCATTTGGCAAGGTATGGCATCAGGGTCTTTTATGTAAACTTAAATCAATAGACACCCCAAAACATCTATATGATATTCTACATTCTTTTCTCAATAACAGAACCTTCACCGTTAGAATAAACAACACAATCTCGACCACCAGACCTATCAATGCCGGTACTCCACAAGGATCAGTTCTATCGCCCATTCTCTTCAACTTTTATCTTCACGATATCATCCAATCGTCCGAAACCTCCATAGCTATGTTCGCTGATGACACGGCAGTTTTTTCGCAACACGAAAATATAACAGTAGCTAGAAATACCCTTCAAACTCACCTTAACGAACTAGAAAAGTACTTTGACAAATGGATGATCAATCTAAATATTCAAAAATGTATTGCTAAAATTTTTACTCTCACACGACCAACAGACCCACCAGAACTGGTTCTAAACGGAAACAGACTTCAGTGGAATCCATCTAATGAGGCCGTAAAATACCTTCATCTCGGTCGTCGCCTTACCTGGAATCACCACATGAATATTAAACTTACACAGACCTACGCAAGGCTGGCAATGCTGTACTCGATAATAAACAGAAAATCCACTCTTAAACCAAATATAACCATCCTTGTCTACAAAACAATACTCAGGCCATTAATGATGTACGGTTGTGAAGTGTGGGGAGCTGCATCCTCTACCAAACGGAAGAAACTACAATGTTTCCAAAACAAGATCCTGAGAATTGCTGTAGATGCTCCCTGGTTTGTAAGAAATAGTCAGTTACATCGTGAATTAGAAAAAGAATCAATTGACGATTACATCAAAAAATGCTTCACCAGGTTTCATAGCAAGTTACCAGGGGTTAAAGGTGCAGTAGCTTTCAACATAGGTGCTCAAACAACATCCCGCAGATTGAAACCAAGACTCATGCAAGGCGTCCTGATGTAAACACCATTACTATTTTATTCAGTATTTACTTCTTCTTTACAACACCAACTACTGCTTTTATTATTACAATTTGATTGTATTATTCCTTATTTCTTACTTCACTTATTTGTTTTGTCTTTATTATTATTTTCTTATAATTTTTTTTTCTTATTAATTTTTTGTTAAGTAACTGATATTGCCGTATATTACTATTATTATTATTTTTTCTTTCTTCTTTATTTATTTACTTCATTTACTTTATTCATTTATTTAATCATTTACTTTATTCATTTATTTATTTACTTTATTTACTGTATTTATTTGTTAATTATTATTTTATTATATATATATTTTTTTTTATTATATACTGCCTCTAAAGATACAATTATTCAAAAATGATTAAAAAAACTTATCTGTTATGGGTGTCTCTTGCACCAGACTATGCCCTTCCTTCTACTATTGTTAAATCTTTATTATTATTGTTAAACCATCCATGTAAGGCTTACCAGGCCGATCTGGAAATAAAATAAAGAAAAAAAAGAAAAACATGTCCAAGAAAGGAACGTAATTAAGTCTATATCTTTTGAATTCTTCTTCCATATCCTCGTTCTCCATATTTTGATATCAGTTCTTGAATGTTCGATTGTTGTGCAATTGTCTTTGCGATTTAAAAAAATATGAATAATGCATACCATCGCGTATTAATGAGAAAGCAACCAGATGTTTAAATGTGCTAAATCCTAATTATATCTCTTATAACTGACTTTTTTAATGTGTTTTCTGTTACTTTAAGCATATAATATGGCGGGACAAAAACAGTATCGTTCTCAGGAGGAAAGCTAGCTAGAAAAAAAAGGAGCAAGGGGAGAATAAATGAAAACCAAATCTTGTATAAGATTGAAATAGAAATGAAAAAACTACGGCATTTAAAAGTTTTCAGTAGCTTTTAAATCAGAATCTCTTAAAAAATAAAAAATTAAGGTAATTGGCAATGCGTATTAACGAGAAAAAAGACTGTAACGAAAAAATAGTGAACATGTAAGCAGAGGGAGGGGTTATTGGGGATAAAACCCCATATTGCTGCCCATTGGGGGATAATCCTCCCATGGCTTAAAAGAAAAAAAATCAGGGTTTGAAATCGATAATTAAAAAAAATAATAATAAAAATCAAATCCGATCAAGATTTTTATCTGGAATTTTTAAAATCATTTGATGATTTTTATCAAGATCGATTTTTATTTTTGATCATAAGTGATAAAAATCAAATTCTGATCATTATTTTTGAACAAAATTTTTACAATTAATAATAATAATAATAATTTTTGAGTAATTCCTTTCTAAATTAGAAAGTTAAAATTTTTAAATTATCTCCAAGATGTATTTTGAGTATTTTGTTTACAAACATATTGATCAATTTGTATGTAAAAGGTGATTTTTATTTTCTGAACAATATTTTTTTTATTGCAATTTAATCATTATTATTTATGAAATACCGTATCACTCAGTGAGTGATGATAATTTGTAATTAAATCAATAAACATCAAAAATCAATTGAATTTTTTTTTTTTTTTTTTTTTTTTTTTTTTTTTTGTAGCCCGATGGAGACTTAATACAATATCTCGTAACATGGGAACCGTAAATGGATATATTTTTAATGCGCGTTGGCTACGATCATCTTCTCATCCATTTAATTTTGGTCAACCAATTTACATTATTGAATCGATATATACTTAAATATATGATAAAAATAAAATATTCATTGAATTAATTAAAGTTTCCACTTCCCCTTACTTACTCTTCTTTTTAAAATCTCAAGGAAATGTGCCCAATGATGCAGTATTGTTTTTATATTTATCATGGTAAGTTCTTTCCATTTTAGAACTTCTACTTACATTTCAGCTTACTATAGTTGAGTATCCTGATTAGATAATTTTAAAATTAATACTATATACATACCTACACACATACACACACATATATATATATGTATATGTTTAGTAAGATTGTTGAGGTTCAATCTATAAAAACAACTATTTTGGCGACGTTTCGGGACGATATTGTTCTCATAATCATGCCCTACAATGAAAAAACAGGTTACAATAAAATTATATAAGTATTATTTCACTGTAGGACATGATTATGAGAACAATATAGTCTCGAAACGTCGCACATAGGGGTATTTTACAAATCTAGGCGGCCAAAATTATTTAATCCCAGATTACTGTCAAAAATATATTTACTAATCATATTATGCTAAGAAAAAGTTATTTTCAGGCTTTTTATGAAAAAAAAAAGTTTATTCAATATACTTGAAAATTCCTTCCTGGAAAATTTTTCGTGTAAAATTCTGGTTGAATAGCTTGAAATGTTTGTTTTATGCCTCACGGCTTCTTGGGAGAGCAACCGTTTTGGCAACATTGCTTTTTCTATCTAAGTGGATAAAGACTTGTTTATACTTTTGATATTTAACGTTACGTTTTCCTACTAAATAATTGAATTCCTTAAATGCTACGCCACAAATGTACGACCTCATGGTTGATGTTAATGTGACGGCATTACACACATTTGCGTCAGAGTAAGTGACACGATATATTTCACAGTATAACAATTGTTTTTCAGTGTGAATAAGGTGCTTTTTAATGAATTTAATTAATTAAAGTAAATATTTCAAATGCTTTTAGCAACTAATTTTATTTCTTAAAGGATTTTTTATTTCTTCCATCTCTGATTAATTTTAGATTTTAAACAGGAAATTGGTACTTCGTGTCCTTTAACTGTTCACTAAAATAGTTCCCAATCGTTAAAATATTTCTTCTAATAAATTTTATCTAATTTTAGTTCAGAATTGTGAGGTTTTGCTCCTGTATTTTATCGTCAAGTGATTTCTGGGACACTCCTCTTACTGCTGAACCAATGGACACATACAAAAAAAATTCAAGATCCCGCTAATAGAATTTTAATATTTAATTTAATATTTTTTCATCGTCATGTTTGGTGCCGTTTAAATCGAAAAGGTGCGGCTAGGTGCGGCTGATTTGATCAGTATTATTTTGCAAAAGGTCCAATCTTTCTAAGACATTAAAAATATGCTAAAAAGTGTTTGAAAATAAATGAAAAATACAGCATTTTTCAAACAGCCGAAATAGCACTGAAACATTAATTGATAAAATAATAACCACTTCAAAAGTATGTGTCCTCACCTGCAGTTTCAAGATCAATAACTCTATTTATGAAGAATATCACTAAACATAAGAAAACCCATTTTAACTGAAGCGATTACACTTAGAAAGCAGAGAGAGATCCGTTGGCCTGGCGCGTTGGGGCAGTTATGACTAATCGTACGACTTAGGTATTGCAGGGAAGGAAGGGACAAGGGTCACATAATGTCCTCTGTTTATCTAACTTTATAAATAGCTTGGTTTTATTAACCTTCTGTGGATTTTATAAAATCGACTTTTGGCCGCCTAGATTAGCCAAATATCCCTATGTGTGTCGCCAAAATAGTTGTTTTTTATTTATTGACTGTACCTCAAGAACCTTACTAAACATTTAATAGTAACAGTCAAGCAAAAATTTATCCATATATATACTTAAGAGGTGGGCAGCAAAACTATTTGGCTGGCAAAAAAGCCGACCTTTGCTTTCTTTGAACACTTCAAGAAATGTTATAATGTTGAACCTTTTGTTTTTTTATATAAACGGAAAAATCGCATAATTTCTGATTCGAGTTTTTTAATCCACCTTTTAACCTACTCTTTTATATTCATTTTCATCCTATAGTAGAGTTTAGTTCGGTGAACAAGTACAATTAATAGTGAAAATACCTTAAATGATAGCCAGTCAATCGTCAAAAATTAACATTTGACTAAAACCACAACCAAAACTGAAATCGTGCGGGAAAACAATTTTGAGCTCTTCTTGCAATAAATCAAATGGTTTCGTTCGAAAATTTCAAGTTAATGCTCATTATAACTCAATTAAGTTCTACCTTTTCATAAGTAGCACACGATAGAATTTGACTTTTCCCAAAATATTTTTATTTTAATAGGTGGGCACCCACAATTAACTACAGCACAAAAATCCAAGCTAGCTCCAGTAACTGTTAAAAAAAAAAAAACTGCTCCTCATTAGACAACAAACTTTTTTACCGATTTATGTTACACTGTGGTACCTAGCTTTCAATATAACCTTCAATAAACTGCATTCCAAGCCCTTTAAACCTTTTCTGAAAAATAAGCTAAACAAAATATTCCTGATGAGAGCACCCAACGAAATAGTTATTTCAACCACTGTTATTAACATTCTCTTGAGGAAATACGTAAACGAACCGAAAAAAAAAAAAAACAAAACAAACCTAATGGTAGCTGAAACTACAGACCCCCAGGGACTTAACATCAGCAGAAGGTTGATTTACACATTTTTCAATGTGTTTGATTTATATTGCATGTTTGTCTAATTTTTATTGCACGAAATACGGTCTTCAGATATCACCCTACCTTGCCTATATCGTTATTTTTTCTTGCAATATACATCAAGTAAATCTGATGACACTGATTATAACGACATGTAAATCACTTGTGAAGAACAACTCACTAGTAGCACTTCAATAAAAGTTTCTAGTTTATGGTCTCTAGGCCATCTTCTTTTCCACGCCTCTGTGGGTGATCAGGAATCGAGTGTGAAGCAAGCAAGAAGAATAATAATGTTTTTTCGAAGGATTTTGGATTGTAAGGATTGGATAACAGAAGAATTAGAAGGTTTAGTGGAGCCCCAAACCTCAACTCCATATGTCCAAATAGGTCTAATAACTGTCATGTAAATTAGTTTTTTGTAATTTGTTGGAATCTTAGAACGTTTTTTTTTCAGTAAATGTTGGAGTAGGCTATAACGACAGGCCGTTTCTTGTCGTTTTAGTCTTGAATGTGGATTCCAAGTGAGACGTTTGTCCAAATGGAGCCCCAGGTAGCGGATCTGTTCAAGAGGGATATTGCTGGTTAAGTCTGTTATTAAACTTAATTTTTTTTTTTAAAGCTAATTTAATTTACTTGCAGTTAACCCTGACGATGCTGATACTCCTAGTGATCACGACCTTAATCTTTTATGGGTTCTTCCTCTGGATGGTCGCCCGGAAGTACACACATCTACCTGGGAATCTTGGGAGTTCCTTTCCAGTCATAGGGAATCTTTACTATTCTCTGAGAAATTCTTTCTTGTCTCAAGATGGTAGAGTATTGACATGATATATTGATAAATTTATGTATAATTCTTAGAGTAAAATGGGACAACATTGGGTGAAAAGTCCTTAATATTTTGCTTGTAAATATTTAGTCAGCAGGTTCATCTTAAAATGGAGGACGATTGAGGATGTGCCTGCAATAAGGGCCTATAGTACCAAAGGCCTCATCTCTATCGATTCAAGATGGTAGTGTAAAAAGTTCGATTCGGTAAATCGATTAGGTAAAAAAATATAACGGGTTTTGTTACATGGTCTTATGGGCTCTTCCTGCAATTCATGGCTTTTGTAAATGCATAAATGTGAATCTGCATTTAACCTTTATTGAACTGTTTAAGTACCGTAAAACGGCGCGACTTTGCACCCGTGAGTTAACTTTGCACCAAGCTCACTAAAAAGTTTCAATTGAAGTAAAAGTGTTTTGCTGTTGTCTAAATGAGGGATATTTGATATTTCATACTTACCTAAGACAGCACCGATTGGGTCTATAGAATTTTCACGCCGGTCCTAGTCATTTCCCATGTTTTATAAAAGTTAGTTGATGGTAGTGTTTCAGCAGGTGTGATTCCTTTGTGGGATAAAGTCGTGCTTTCAACAACCAAATATTTCTCAAATTGATTAGGTTCTGCACTAATTTTATTATATAATTATTGTAATTTAAATATATGATATTCATTTTGCTCAAAATAATTACCAAAAGTCCTGGTATTTGAAAATAAAATAGAATCCCTTTTTTGATATGATTTAGGAATGACTTTGCACGGTTTTTTTTCACCTATGTACAAGTATATTGTCTGTTAAAATTTTGCCTAGTTATAACTTTAAATTTTTTCAAGCTATAGTGTTAGTTTTCATATTTTAACAATTTTGTCTAACTATTGCAGATTATATTTTTCCAAAAGTGTTTCTCTAAGAATCTGTGTGCAATATATTTTATAGGTATTGTTTTGTTCCTTGTTTACCAAAATTATAGTTATTTACTTTATTTAGGCATGTTTTAAGTCGGTATTATGTTTCTATATAATATTTTGTTGGTATTTTCTTGTATTTTCTATCGTTTCTCAATAAACCTTTAAAAAATGTGCAATTTTGTTTCTCATTTCAATGAATAAATTGTAATTTACAATCGTTTCCTTTAACAAAATCCTTAGAAACAGAGAAAAAAATTACTAGGCTAAACTCTAAACACTATCAAGAAATGACTTTACATCTCATAACTACTATCAAGCTCAAGCTTTGACTTTGCTCCAGAATACGTTCCTAATGCTTTTTTAATTGAAAAAATAAGGTGGTGCAAAGTCACGGGTATCCGGTTGATTTTGCACCAAAGTTTAAAAACAATAAAATTAATTATAAGTTTTGTTAATTTTGCAATTCCAAGATTATGCGATGAATAACAGCATTTTTAAGCTAATTATTCAAACAAATATTTTAATACATGCATTTTAGACATAATTGATAGTTAGTAAAAGAGTGAAGTTCAACAAAAGTGGTGCAAAGTTTTACGGTAAAGAAATTAATGTTTTAAGCGCAAGCTTCACAAGAAGAAAAATAGTGTGTCTTATAACATATCCAAAAATTAACCGTACTTTTTTATGGGAGTACCATTTTCAATTGAATTGTATGAATATGAATTTTCGCAGTTTTTTTTTTTTTTTTTTTTTTTTTTTTTTTTTTTTTTTTCTGAAATTGCTTCAAATTTCAATAAAACGCACAAGAGTGGTGCAGAAGAACGTTATAAATGGATTATCTTTTGAAGAAAATTGTTAATATAAATAATAATTATAGAAAAACGCGCAAAGCTCTCACGTTAAATATAACACATCCCAAATCTTCCGGTCTGACTAATAGTACATTTTCATACCTAAAACTGATGTTTGCGACTTTTGAAAAAAAAAAAAAATGAAAGTAAATTCCGAGAATTCATGCCATCTCTAATACAGTATCCACAAATTAAAAGTTAAAAGATAAAAAGCACTAAAAGAAAATCACATTTCTTGTGCAATGATCAGCCTTCAGGAAAAAAGGAGATTACATGATGAATATGTTCTAATAATAATGGAAGAACACCAAGAAGCAGTAGAATATTGATTTTATTTGTTTTTAAAGTAATTTTTTGGTGGTAGTTTATGCTTTTAGATTATTTTCTTTTTTCTTCAATGTTAGTCAAGTTTGATATAATTTTATGCAAAAAGGGCACACCATACAAAAAAGTTCTGATTTTTTTTTTTTTTTTTTTTTTTTTCTGAGCGATTTGAAAATTAAAGATTAAAAATGACTTGCCATTTGTTTATTTGATCCTCTTATTGAAAAGTTGCCAAAAAAGTAGAAACTGAAAATCGACGCAAGACCTATACAAAATTATACACAAATCATTAAAAAAATTGAATGCTCATAGCTGGTATGTTGTATTTGATGTATGAACCCTTATTGCAGCTACATCCTCCATTATGTTAACATACCTGCCACATCAGGATGGGATAGTGAAAATCTGAAAATCAGGTTTAATGAATGAAGCAGTTGTAAATCAAGCTATTTAAAGATAATCTGATGCGACTATTGATGAGACTAAATGAAGTTTGAGGAAGTGGAGGAATTGATGACTAATGGGGTGATGAAGGAAATTAAATTTTTAAGAGATTATAATATTTTTTGTTTCTAGAATCAGCTGTTATTTCTCCCACTAGTGGATAAATTAGCACACTATGCAGCTGATTTTGATTGAACAATGTTCTCATTATCACATGGTTGCCAAAAAAAGTATTTAATCATAAACAACAAAATTGATTATTTAAATTTACCATGTTTACAATTTGTATACAATTTACATAAACTATCTTAAATACTGGGATACATTTAATTTTTTTTTTTCAAAGCATAAGCGACACCGGAGCCTTTATTATTTTCGACACAAGTATTTAGTTGGCTATAATAGTCATTCCTCAATAGCTACCTGTGAAACTGATTTATTTTTTTAAAAATGTGGTTAGAAGCATTTTTATTGCTTAATAAAACAATGCAAATCAATCATTCAGTTAAAATAAAATATATATATTTTTTACCATGAATCTAATTTCCTTGATTCTATGGGGATGGTAGGAAGGATTATTCTTTCACCTAAATACTGAATGATTAAACTATTATACAATTCATAAATTGTTTTAAACAATAGGTATATCTTTAGAGTATTTGACTGTTGATGAATATAGATGTGTTGTTTACAAGAGTGGTTAGCTAGTTATAAAAGGTTTCTTGATAAAAATAAAAATGTATTTATAAGCAGTTGTTCTGGCTAGAACAATGCTCAAAAAAAAAAAAAAAAAAAAAAAAAAAAAAAAAAAAAAAAAAAAAAAAAAAAGACATGTAAGACAAAATAATAATGATAGAAATTTAAGTTAAACACATTAGATAAATTTGATATACAAAATAAAATATTAAAACTACAGAGATAGATGAAGAAGTCCTCTAGAAAGTGAAGAAAATATAAGATATAAAATATTGACATCGCCTGGAATTAGCAAGTACAATTCAAATAATAATGCTAAGCGAAGAAGCTTTAAAAGACTTAAATAGTTTGTTTAATAAGTAGCAAAGTATTCTTTGCTATACTTATTGACTATTATGTTTTATTATTTAGTTAGATATCTTGTAAATGCGACATATAATTTATTTTTCAGATGTTCTGGCACTTATTGAAAGGTTACTACCAGAAGGTCCACCTTCTGTTTTCATAAGGTGGACAGTCTTGGTGTCCTCTGGCTTTATTGTCGACCCGTAGTGGCAATATCAGATCCAATAATAGTCGAGGTGAATCTTAAAATTTTTTCAATTGTTAAAATCTAAACATATGTTATTCCTAAGTAATATTATATCCTTTTCCATTATTTTGGAAACACATGTGTGATTTACAGGTCAATTATAATCCCACTTTGATGTTCACCATCAATTGATATATCAATACATATTTCTATTGATTGTGAACATCAATTGCCAATTTTGAAAATGTTTTCAAAATGTAATGTACTGTGAAATAGGCAGTTAAGATGTCAAATTCACCAGGATAAATCAAATACAATATTTTTAATTTTTTTTTTCTCCCAAATTTAAAACCAAAATATGAAAACTTTTTGACATGAATAAGACTTAAAATTTGCTACCATATGGGGACAATACAAAAACCTAACGATAACAAAATCAGGGGATACAGTTTGGCGTTGTAGTTTCGAATCTATCCTCTACATCCAAAATTAAATTATACCACTGGATAGCTAAAGGATCAAAGAATTCAGTACGATAAGCGAGAACAGTAACGTATAGAGCGCTGTGAGGAGGAGGAAGCGCCGCAATTTTTAGGTTATTTTGCTGCGTAAGGAGATTTGCAATTAGTATAACTTTTGACTCAGAGAAGCTCGTTCGTTTAAATTTTAATCTTCGGCTGTTGTCATAATCTATCGATTGTATATAAACCATTAGTTAAAAGTAGTGACAGTAAATATAATAAGGTGTTAGAACAAAAATATATATAGTCGACCTATACGCGTCGAAAAGCCAAAACCAAATATAGAGATCGTATACGGTTGGAAAGGGCTTTTTAAGAACAATCGAATGGTAATAATAAAACACCATATGACCGAATCAAGCGGTGCCGGTAACGTAACAGTCCCTGATGAGCATTGTTTTATGCTTATTACCGCCGTTAATGCACAAAGTTTGGCTGCGCACTCAGAAGACATCTCTACCGATACAGTCATCAACCGATCTGATTATTAATAAGTTATATTATAACACAATAATTATTTGTTTCCTTGTTTCGTATCCTAAATACATAAATAAAAATATTTTTAATTTTGGATGGAGAAGAAGATGATGAGGGATGCAGACAAAGAGGAACACCACGTCAAAAGAAATACTTTAATACGTGCCAACGTTTCGACCTGCGTTGCAGGTCTTCTTCAGGATAGCCACACTTGTGAGGAGAAGGACGATGACTCGACACAGCCACATCGCTTTTTTTCAATTTGTTAACACATATATGAAGGAAAAAATTGAAAAAACAAAAATCAATTTTTTTTCTTAGAAAGTTTATTTAAACAGAGAGAAACAAAATCTTAACATAACTTAGTATTTTTATAGTTTTTGCAATGAAATAATTAACATAGTAATATTCTTGTTAAAAAAAAAAATAATAATAATAACTTGGAAGGGGTTACATTTGAGTTGGAAAAGGTGACATTTGAGTTGGAATGGGTGACATTTAATTTGTGAAAGGTTACAATTGACTTGGAAAAGGTCCAAATAGACTTGTAAATGCTCTCTCTCTCTCTCTCTCACTTACACTCTCTCTCTCTCTCTCTCTCTCTCTCTCTCTCTCTCCTCTCTCTCTCTCTCTCTCTCTCTCTCTCTCTCTCTCTCTCTCTCTCTCTCTCTCTCTCTCTCTCTCTCTCTCTCTCTCTCTCTCTCTCTCTCTCTCTCTCTCTCTCTCTCTCTCTCTCTCTCTCTCTCTCTCTCTCTCTCTCTCTCTCTCTAAATATATATATATATATATATATATATATATATATATATATATATATATATATATATATATAGTTATAGAAACCCAATGGTATTAGAGATAATAAATAAATGTACACTATCCCCTCTCCTAGATAACTGTATAAAAGGCCACCCCCACCTGTGCCCGGCTGACACTCTGCTTCTACACGTTGTGATGCCAGTTTGTTCAACACGAAGTCCTTGTATTAGGCTATGAATTGTGCTTTTTCTTGTATAATGTATGTCTGTCAATAAAAACGCTCTTTTTAAAAACTCAGTCCCGCGAACCTTTTATTTAGCTGGCGCCCGAACGGAGGGACATTTGGAAGCGTTAACGTAACTTCGCGGCAGTTCTATCTTATTTCAGGTACAGAACAGCGAGACCTCTTTCCACTGGCATGAGAAGATTGGGAGCTGAGTATTAGTACATCAGCAGATCTTCAAGTCTTTGGGAGCGCTTTGGTAATCCAATACCTTGACCAAAAGGACCTTCAACCTCTTGCTAAAGAACCGACGGGAAGGAGCTAAAGGGAGCGTCATCAAGAAGACATCGAAGACAACGTTGTATCAAGAAAAAGTATAATTAATTTTATTTTTATTTTTATTTTAAGTAATTTTGTAATTTAAATATAAGTTAGTAATAAGTATAATAATTTAAAATATTGATTTATCTTTATGAATGGTTTGGAAGAAAAATTAAGTAACTTAAAAGTAACAGGTTCAACGTTAATTAAAAAAGAAAATAATATGGCTCTAGAAATTAAAAATCATGATTTAGCATTAATCCCGGAATATGACGGAAATCCGTTACAACTAGTTGATTTTATTAGAAATAGCGAATTTTTATATAATTTATACTGTAAAGATGATAATACCCATAAAAATACAAACCAAGCTAAACTTGTTTTAACAATCTTAAATAAACTAACTGGAAAAGCTAAAGTCGCCGTATATGATAAGGAATTCAATACAGTAAAAGAAATAATAAAATTCTTAAAGAAAAAGTACCAAGACACGAGAACTAGAGAACAATTAATTTCGGAAATTTTAAATACACGGACTTACCATAATGAAAACCCACTCGATTTCTTGGAACGACTGGGCCAAAAAAAGATGCGATTTATATGCGCGAATTTACTCAGACAATGAGATCTTAGACAAACAGGACGAAATGTATAGGTATGACAAGCAGATTTCCCACCACGCAGTTTACACCCAGCACTAACGGACTTCATTTACCATATAAAATTCGATTCGTTAGAAGATTTAGAAGAAATACTAAGAAACAGCGCGGCTCACATCGTACATAGAATTTATGGCGATAAAAAACACATATAAAAATAACCCAACTCAAAATAATTATAAAAAGAAAAATTTCGAAAATAATTTTAAAAACAAAGAGTACCGACCAAATTTTAACAACCACTATGATTATCAAAAGTACTGACCCCATCAGTACCACCGCGAGCAATATACGTCGTATAATAATCCCCAACACTACCGACAGCAACAGTATCAGCATGAACAAGGTCCAACCTCTAATTCTTATAACAATAACAACCAACATAACTTCCGGCCACAACAGCGAGCTATTGAATATACGACTCCGATTTATAACCAACCGTGGGACCCCCAGTCGCAACATAAATTTTTTAACAAACCACCCTCCAGAAATATTAGGCAAAATTACCAACAACCGCAAATAGATTCTAACACCGTTTCGATGAGAACTGTTTCTAATAGGGTACATACAATTGAGGAAGAAAAAGATGAAAAAATTAAGTTATTGTTAGAACGAATAGAATCTTTGGAAAAAAGACAGGATCATTTTTTAGAATTAGGCCCGAGCACAAGTAGACCTCCGGACCGGATATAAATAATTTAAATTCCAAACAGACCATTGATAACCAGGATAAACAAATAGAAATACACGACTTAAATTTAAATAACGATTTACCAAATCTAATCGACGAAAAAAATGAAAAAAAAAAAAAAACAATTAATCCGCGACGAACATATAAAATCGGAAATAAAAGAAAGTGTTAAAAACTTAATTCGCGAAGAACATATAAAACCGGAAATAAATGAAACTGTAGAAAATTCTGTAAATAATATTAAGAGTGTGGAAGAAGCGTATAATTTAAAACCTGAAATAAAAGTAAGTGTAGAAAATTCTGTAAACAAATTTAAGAATATAGAAGACGACGAAAATTTAAAATACAAGGAACTTCAAGAACTTAATAAAAAGACAGAAACAGTCCGAAATAAATATCGTAATTTAAATAAAACAATAAAAACCGTTAATAAGTCACGGGAAGGAAAAGAAAAAAATATAATTAGTAAAATCAAAGAAGCGGAAGATTTAAATTCGAATTTAGTGAAAGAAACAAACAATTTAAAGGCTTCGGAAAATAGTTTAAAAGTAACAGTTGAAAAATTAAATAATAATGTAACAAAATTTAATAAATTGAATCGAAAGACATTAAAAGAAATAATAGCTTCTATTTCCATAAAAAGTAGGCTGGATCACTGCGGCAATAAGTTAAAAAAATTTTTAAACCTCAACTAAATGTTGATTTAGGCGAGGAAGCAGTACACAACTTGTTTAAAAATAGAATGGTTAAAATCAGGCAAAGTAAATCAAAAAATAATTTCCCACTTTGGATTGTACCAAAAAGATGTATAAATATAGAAAAAAACTAAGTAAAATATTTAAATCGGATAAATTGTTGATTCTGGTAACTTCGAATTCAACATCAATACCAATTTTATTAATATTCATAATCATACCAATTATTAGTTTTCAATATTATGTTTTAGAAGCTTAGAGATTTAAACAATAGAATTAAAACGATTGTTTTTTTCAATCTGATAACTCTCTTAACTATTATAATTTATATTCATACCAGTTTTTGTTAATACTTAAATTTATTAATATTATCATTAATTATTAATAATACGTTTTAACTATCTCTATAAAATTTTAAATATTTTATATTCATTTAGATTTCAAAGTTTAGTTTTATGTTGCTTCTCATTACGATGTTTCGTTTATAATTAATATTAATAGATACGTAATTCTGAAAAGAGCAATGGATTTATAACAAATCAAAAATCATTATTTAATTTTAATAATAACTTAATAATAATAATTAATTAATAATTTAATAATAATGATTTAGTTGATAATAATTATTTGTATGTTAATGTTAATTAGTCTTTTGAAGAATATATTTATATGATTATTACTCCATAATAATCTTAACCTTCAGATATGTTTATCCTGTTGAACACGTTAGGATTAAACTGTTGTATTCGTTCTATTTTTAAGCTTCTATTATGCTTGCTATTTAAACAATTACACCGTATCGACGAAACTAAAAGAATCTGTAAATTAAAATTATTATTTTATTTTATTATTCTAACAATTCAATTTAAACAAAACGAGGTATGATCACTTTATCTAATGTTCTGTTAATCACTAGAATTGAAATATTAAATATAAAGCTAAAGGGATAAACAATTTCACAGTTTTAAGTTTAAAGTTAAATTATGCATTTTAATCATCTTCGTGATTAAGTATTGTTATTTTTGGTTAAAAAGTTAATAAGTTTACGTTACGTCTCGATCTTGATTTCTTGCTTATTTTTTGTTTTTAAGAAGTTGGATATAATTGTTATAAACAATTTTTTATGCATTTATAAAATGAAGTTAGCATTACAGATATTATACGATTTGAATGGTTTACACTTCAAAAATTTAAAATAGACTTATTAGAGTAATTTGGTTAATATTCATTCAAACCTTAGAAAAAAATATCATTTTATCAGTTTATAGTCAGACAGAATTTAAGTTAATGATAGATATTTTTAATTTTAGTAATGCACTGACTAACTATATGACATACTTTCCCACACCTCTACAAATATCATTAGACCAAGGGACGGAAATGAAAAATAATTTAGTAAAACAGTTTTGTGAAGAAAATAATATTATCTTACATTATACCTCAGCCAGCCACTCAAACTCTTTGGGATTATTGAACAGAGTCCACTCTACCCTAAACGAATTATTAAGAATAATAGGAAAAGAAAAAGATAAATGTTCGATGCAACAAAAATTAAGATTAGCGGTAATAGCGTATAATAATACCTTAAACAATAAATTAAAATTAACTCCTAATGAAATTACTTTTGGAACCTCCAGATTAGAATCAAACGAAAACATCGACCTGACAGAACAATATGTATTAAAATATCATAAGGACCAACAATTATTACATAAACTAATTAGATCTAAAATAAATGACGAAAAAGAGACAAGGACCGAAAAATTAAATAAAAATAGAGAAGACCCTTTAGATATTCAGAAACAATTAGGGGATACAGAATATTTGAAAAATACCCAAGCGAAAATAAAAAGTAGAGACAAATTTAAAAAAGTAAATGTAGTAAAAGACAAAAGACCAATTAAAACTCATATCAACAATATTAAAAGGCCCAATAGGAAAAAACGGAAAAAGAAACAATCTATTTCAGACGACGACAACGAATCTCTTCGTGTAAACATTTCGGATAATTACGATTCAGACAGTGGTTCTGATTAAAAATATTTAATTTTATTTAAACAATATTAAAATGTTTTAAAAATCTTTTATTTTAAATATAATAAATGCAATGGTATTAGGAGTAATATTTATGTTATATTGAAGGAATTATCTGTATTAAATTGACAATGCTGTAGTTATTTTAATAAAGTCGGACTTTTGTATTTTGTTGTAAAATATTATATTCAATGTTGATAATGCAAAAGATCATTCAAATTATTATTTTATTTCACAGTAATATTCTGTCCGATTTATTTTGTAATTAATATTTTGAAGTCACTATCATAAATATTAGGATACTATTATTTTGTCTTGAAATATTATTTTGATTGATCATTGAAAAGTATGTATTTTATTTTGAAACTATTATTAATTGTAATTATTGTAATTATTGTAAAGGAGTGTTTGAATTATTATTTTGATTTAAAATATTATTTTAACTGAGTAATTTTGAAGCTAAAAGTATTATTTGTAATAGAGGAAACTAATTCAAAGACTCTTATTTTATTTTTTCCTTTTGTTTAAATAATGTATAGTTATGAATTGCTTAGTATTAAGAAATATCCTGTTATCTTTTAGTTTTAAGGAAAATTGTACTTTAGCATGTAAGGAATTCTGTAATGTATAAACATTTTATAGTTTAAGCTTATTGTTAATATTAAGAAAAGGACAAGGTCTAATCCTTTTGTTTATGGGAAATTGACAATCATATAAATCTTATTTTAGTGTTAGAGCACAAGGTTTAATCTTTTATTTCTCAAATGAACAAATCCTGGCTTAGTAAACAGGAAATTCAAAGTCTAATCCTTTTGTTTATAGGAAATTGATAATGGTATTTTAGTACACAAGTTATAATCCTTCTATGCTTGTATAAACTTAGAGAATAAGGTCCAATCCCTTTTGTTTATAGAATGTTATCTATTGCAATATTATGACTTAGTGTAAAAGGTATTGAGAAATGTATAAGGTCCAAACCTTTTATTTTTATTGTATAGAATCTTACCTATTTACACTAAGATATTTGTTCCATCGGAGACCTCGGAACTTGGGGGGGGGAGAAGTTATAGAAACCCAATGGTATTAGAGATAATAAATAAATGTACACTATCCCCTCTCCTAGATAACTGTATAAAAGGCCACCCCCACCTGTGCCCGGCTGACACTCTGCTTCTACACGTTGTGATGCCAGTTTGTTCAACACGAAGTCCTTGTATTAGGCTATGAATTGTGCTTTTTCTTGTATAATGTATGTCTGTCAATAAAAACGCTCTTTTTAAAAACTCAGTCCCGCGAACCTTTTATTTAGCTATATATATATATATATATATATATATATATATATATATATATATATATAAACATCTTGCATGGAATAGCCATATCTCTCAAATCACGAGAAAATCTATTTTTATTCTTAAGCCACTTTCACATTACCGTGATTCATTACCATTAAGTACTCGAAAACATTTAGTATCATCACTCATTTTTCCTAACTTTGACTATGGATGCGTAGTATATGGAGGACTGTCTGATGAGCTCGAGATGAGATGTAAAAGAGTAATGAACTGTTTTATTAGATTTATTTTCGGGATCTCCAGACGTTCTCACATATCTCACAGGTATTCTGAAATCGGGTGGCTGTACCCCAGTTTTCGACGTCAATACTTCCTGGGTGCTCTCATATTTCAAACCTTGAAAACCAAAAAACCCACCTATATCCATGACCTCCTTACTCTGCGCTCCTCCATTCACCTCTTAAATACTAGAACCCAACCCATCAACCTATACACTCCGGCGCATCGAACTGCATCCTTCGAGAAATCCTTTATTATCCGTGCTTCCTCGTTATGGAATTCATTGCCCATCACAATTCGAAAAAGATCCACTCTTACTTCCTTTAAACATCATTTATTCCTTTATCTCCTTCATTTTCAATCTTCCGAGCTAATGTAAAACGTGAATATTTATGTAATATACATTATAATAGTATACATAAGATGTATCATTTTACAAGATGTCACAGTTATCTTGTAACATATAATTTAGTTATTTATCAATTTTTATTATTTATTATAATTAATTATCAAAGCCAGAGGATTGTCCTATGTACTGTAATCATATGTTATTCTTAGGGGACAAGTAGTCCCAGAATAAAGTTCATTTTTTCTTCTTCTTCTTCTATATAGTCATTATTAATATGGACACCTGTTCACAGGGGATAAAGTTAGAATGAATGATGAATAGAATTCTAGCTCTTTGGAATTTTAAAAAATATTTTAATAAATCAAATTGTTTAATTTAACAAATTATAGTGATCTAGATGTGACTTAAACTTCAAGAATTAGTACCAGTAACCAGTTTCATTTCAGAAAGTGAAAAATATACTCACAGTATTTTAGGATATTTTGATAGTTCAAGTTCTTTGATAGTTTTATCTATTTTATTCAAGCTAACATGCTCCAAAACTTTTCCTATTAATGAATCTGTCATGAATATGGTTCCAGAAGCTTGCAGAACATCCAGCTTTAGTTGACAAAGAACCATTAGTATATGAAAATGTTACAAATTTATGGAAAGGAACGTTTACTTATGCATGTAAGTAAATAACAAACAATACATATATATATATAATAATTTTACTATATTTATAAAATATGCTGATAACAATTATAGGGCTTTTTTAGAACGTTTTATGTGCCTAAAATTTTCTAGAAGAAATTTAATTTGTTTGTTAATTTGTATCTAGAAGAAAATTTTAGTAAATGGGTACTATCACAATTAGTGATGGGTTGTTCTGGGTGGAACGGAATGAATCACCCAAGTTTTCCGTTCTACCTGGAACGAATTCCAGCTTCCTACCCTGCTCAGAATATGATCCATTTATTTGGTTTAAAAAATTAATTGTATTTGATTGTTACTAGATTCAGATACAAGGTGGAAGAAGAGAAGAAAAATAATCAACCACTCATTGAAGAGACAGAATTTGGATGAATATCATAATAATTTTGTAAAGATGTCTAGAAGGATGATTGGTCAGATGCAACATGAAACTGGGCCTTTTAATGTACAGAGATACATGATGATGGCTACATTGGACTCAATTTGTGGTAAACTTATATTACAATTCGTACAATGATTATATCTCACAATCAGTTTTAAAGAATATTTAAAAAAAATAAGTTTACCTTGATTTTTAATTGGTTTATTATTTCTTTTTTCAGAAACACACCTTGGATATGATTTAAATTTGACAGATAATAATGAGTTATACAATTTAACGCATTGGTAAATTAAAATATATGAACATTATTATAATACATACATAATCCTCTTCTACCGCCTCTGCAGTGTGGAAGTGTACTTTAAGTACTGTGTACTTAAAGTGTACTCTTTAAGAGCTGGGACCATAGATTCTTCTTGAGCCAGCCAGCTCTTTTCTTTTCTTCCAGTTCATGCCTTCACTTACAGAATGTATCGAGGACACCACCTGCCCACATAAATTCCTAGCCTTCCCCTTGGACTTCATCCTTCCATTTTTTACATGAATATGTACTTTGGATGGGGTCTATAGTTTTCTTGTGTAACTTTTTTTACCCTCAAATGTGTTAACCTTTTTTTACTCTCAAAGTGTAACATTTTGACTCACTCCTGTTGGTGTTGCTCAGATTGAAAATTCGAAAAGCTTCCCAGTCTCCAAGAAATTTAATGGATTATATTTTTTGTAATATAACATTAGTCGCTAGGATCTGAAGTTTAGGAGCTATATTGTTTTGAATGAAAAAAGTTACGTTTTGCCTACATTTTTTGTGTTGTAACTTTTCGAAAATTTGCCGACAGTTTCCTTATAAGAAGCTGTAGATATAAAAGCAGTTCTATTGTTGTTCTCCGTAAGAAATTGAGTTTTTTTTTCTTCCTGCAATTAGGTGCTTCTCCATTTGTAGCATTTGGCTAAACCATCTGAGTTTGTGTGACTCCAGCATGCATTCAACTGGTAGTGAACAAATGGGCTTAGTGTGGTTACTGGAAAGGGAAATTGGTGGGGGAATCTCTTGTACTCCCATTTCAATTTAGTTTTTTTTGTTTTTTTGGTCCTTTTACTTCCTTGCTCTTGGAGTGAGGACTAGAACTCAAACCAAAAGAAAAAAGTCTGGCAATTTCCATTTCTTTTGCTTTCTGGTAATTAAATTGGTAATCAAAATTTGATTTTAATTATGATTATTATTTATTAAACTCATATTGCTATAACATTATTATGTCTATAAATATGCTGTGTAGCAACTCAAGAGGCATGGTAGCTCGGTAAGGCACTAGACTCCTCTCTCCCAGGGCCAGTTTTGAGTCTGGCTGAGGCAGAAAATAATTTAGCCTATTATGTCAGCTAATGAGTATGAGTGGAGGCATGGAGAGATCCTCTTAGGGAATATCCAGTCTCAATAACGTGTTTATCCTTAATTAGTGGAAACAACTGAAAAAGGAGTGTACTAAAGAAGTATATCATTACCAATATACCTGATGAAGTATAACAGCATCGCTTGAAAATAAAGTATGATCTATTGTTACCATTTATTTTTGGAATAAAACAGCTGATGGTTAGTTATATTCATGAGCTGACCCAAACAAAGCTTGTATGAATGTCTTTTTGATTGTAATATTATTACACGTCAAATGTTTGTTTGGGCGCCATTCTAATCCTTGTCAGGAGTCAACTATATTTCAGTCTGTCTTATGACTTTATTGCTCTCACTTCGAGGTTTGAGTTCAAATGACAGAAGGTAATGATTTTTTATCAATTGGAAATAATACTTGAACCAATTTTAGGCTTTCTAAGCTTCAGAGTGTGGGAGGAAAATTGAGACTTTTGTGTATATTCCTACCACATTTTGATCAAACAGATAAAGAAAATGTATATCTGTCTGTTTTTGAAAAAAGGAAATACATATTTTATACATATATTGTATATAATAATTAGAGTATATTAAATATTATAAAGTAAAATTATTTTTTAATTCTTTGTTATAAATCCTAAAAAATATATAATTTTTAAATTAAATATTGTAGGGTTATGGAAAATATATCAAAAACATTCGTCAATCCATTTTTTGGTTTCTTCTTCAATATATTTCTAGCTATTTCTAATATTATAAAACCAGGGAATGAAATCTTAGAAATGGTAAGTATTTATTTATAGGTTAAAAACTTCATTTTGTTCATTAAAATGCACATGTAATATGGAATCCATCTTGTATTATTTGACCAAAAAGTGTATCACAGAAACAGACAAAGTTTTTTTATTATTATTATTTCATATATCTAATATTAAATTGGATGAGAGATAATTATTAGACGATAATTTAGTTATAAAACCTCTTTTGTTTTCAGTGTGTAAAAAAGACATTGGATAATCATCAAACCACCATTGAAGGTTAGTAGGCTTCTTGTAATATTATTGACATTTTTTGTTCTTCTTAAGCAACCTCTCTTAGCACCTTTCTGTATGGGGCACATCTCATCAGGACTTCTAGATGTCCATATTTTTGGCAGCTTTTTAAAATTATTTCAATAGTTTAACCCAGACTCTAGTCAACTTGATCAATGAAACATATTCTTGGACGTCCCAGAGTCCTGCATCCATTTGTATGATTCTCCATGGTTTTTAAAAGATCTCTATCTATCTTTGAATACAACCTCCTGCCACTTTTTTTTGTATCCACAATTAGCACAATGTCAATGGCGTACAATAAACTTTGATCTGTGATGCTCCTCATATTCCTTTTTCCAATAACATTTAAAGCAGTTTGGCACTTTATGGATTTCATCCATAAATATGATAAATAAAAGGGGATTTGGGCTGTAATAAGATGAGAGATAAGATACAGGATCTTCTGAAACATTTTTTGCTGTCAAGTCATCCCTTATTTATTTTCTAGAAATAGAGTCAAACCTTGCTTTAAGGTCCTGAAATGCCATATACAGGTTGTCTCTATCCCAAGCTTTCTCTGTTTCTTATTATGAAGATGTGGTCCTGAGTTTGTCTTCTGTTAGGAAAGCCTTTCCAGGGTTGAGGCGTATAATTTGTATGCCACTGAAAGCAAGCTTATAATTTTTAGTCATTGGAGCTACCTTTTTGACATAGATGTATCTTTTGGCTGGGTGTGTATACATTTTTGATTATCATCATCATCATCATCATCATCATCTGGAATAACAACCCACTAGTTGAGTCATAGTCTGCTCAAACATAGACCACTATTATCTATTATCTATTATGAAATGAAATGAAAATAAATTTTATTCCGGGGCTATTGCCCCTTAAGAATAATTATAATGAACAATATAATGGCGGTCTAGCAACTGGATAATAATAAGGACAAAATTTTTAGCTATTAAACAATATTAAAAGTAAGATTATGATAGAAAAATAGTATTAATTGCTCATTACAAATTACAAGAAAAAAAAAATTGATCTTTAGGCAAAAAGTTTAAAATAAGGTAAGCAAATACAAACAAATAAAAATAAAAAATTACATAAATAGGGTTAAAAAAAATAATAAATGTAACCTGGGATGTAATCTGGGATAATAATATAAGTAATGAAAAAAATAAAAACAAAATTAAATTGAAGTTATATACAGAATATTCCTATCCATTGTTGAATATATTCTTCTTCTATTAGATTATTTGACTGAATACCTAATAAGTAAAAAAGGAATAAGAAAGGAAGAGTCAGGATTTAAAGGTATTGAGAGTGGAGGAATAGTCATGGCATAAGTTGGATGGGAGGGAGTTCCAGAAGTCTGACACTCTGGCTATGAAGGATCGTTTGAATGATACTATGAAGGGAGTTAGGTAAAGGTCAGAAGGACGGGATCTAGTTTTGCGGGAACTCCCTGATGACTTTAATGTTTAAATAATGTAGGGAGATGACTGAGAGGAAAGAGATTCGTAAAGGAATGAACCAAGGAAGTACTGTCGTCGGAAGGAGGGAAATAACCATTTTAATTTGGTGTAGTGGTGAGAAATATGTTCATGGTGTGGTATCCTCAGAATGAATCTCAGGCAACAGTTCATTATTTCTCTAATCTTGCATCCTGAGATTCCGAGAGACCTTCATACACCACACTACCATAATCAAAATGGGGGAATATGTGGGAATTAATTAACAATTCGCGGATTGACTTTGGAAGGAAATTACGGGATCGGTTTAGGAGTCAAAGGGAGGAAATTGTTCATCGGGTAATAAGGGAAATATGGTCTTTCCAGGGAAGGGTTTGATCTATGACATCAAGGTTCGTAACGGAAGGGTAGAAGTTATGTGCTGCTACCCTCCAGTTTCTGATGCTAAGCAGAGATCTCCAGCCAAGCAGACAGAGTCTTTCCAACGGAGCCTTGGTTGTCCTACCCATCTAGTACTTTTTTGGTATAACGTTTTTTCCCCCCTCAAAAATGTAACATTTTGACACACTCTAGCTCTCTGTGGGTGTTGCTCTCAGATCTAAAATTTGTCCCTCTCTCATCAATGGAGAATGTTTTTAGTTATATAACTTCTATCGCTAGGATCTAACGTTGAGGAGCTATATTGGTTTCAATGAAAAAAGTTACATTTGTCTATATTTTTTAAGTGTCAGGGCTTTTTTGACATGCTCTAGCTCTGTTGGTGTTGCTTGAATAAAAAATTTGATGAAAGTTTCCTGTTCAGAAATTTTATAGAGGATCTTTTTTGTTATATAACATTTTATGATTTATATTAGTTTGAATGAAAAAAGCCATGTTTGAAACCCTAATTTTATCTCAACTTTATTTATTTCGAATAATCATTAATAGCCAATAAGTAATAAGTAATTTGATTATCATTAATAAGTAATTTGATCCTTTTAATTCTAAAACATAAATTGTCAAAAACAGTAGATTGTAGATAGACAACAATAGATCCATAATGTATTGTTTTTTCCAGTCAGGGAGGAATTGTGTAGAAATTGTGTTGCGTAGCAATGCAAAGGATTTTGTCATTATCAGTTCTAAATCACAACATGCTTCAAGATACTCCATTCCATATTCAGGTCTACAATCTCTTTCATCATATGTTATTTATCAACTTATAGTTTATTTCAGCTGTATTTGTTATTTCATAAAAATATATGATTTTATTTATAACTTTACTATGTATCAGTTATAGTTATTTAGTAACGATATATTACCAAAATAAAATTGTGATTTTATATCAGTAACTTTTTTTTATTTATCTATTTATTTTTATTATTATTATTATTTTTTTTTTTAATGGTACAAATAAGTATAGGTTTCTTTTCATTGATATTATTTGTGAACATTAGTAAATCCTTCATGTATTGTACTATTAATTACTACACTTATTTAATATATGATATCTGTAATAGGGATGAATACGTATTTGTATTTGGAAGCTATGCTGCTACAATATCATTCGGTTGAGACTAACATTCAAGAAATTAAAAAAGAATTAATGGAACTCGTGTTAGTGGTATGTATAACTTGGACTCAAACACAAAGCAGTATTCTATTTATTTTATTTATAATACATAAAATATATGGTTTTAAAATAAATAAATATAAACATTGTTGAGATAAATACACTCTTTGTTTTTTTATTCAGGGCCTGTTAGTCTAGGGGCCCCAAAAAGGTTTCCTTTTTCATAGCAAATTTGTTTATTTTAATCTTATTGGTTGAATTTTATAGCTTTAAATATCACTCAATTCCTAAACTGCCATCATTCTCCATAAGTTTGCTGTCTCGGCGAGATCTTCTATTTCAAAACATTATCATCATCATCAATATGAGCTAGAATATTTATTGTACTGATTGTCTTAGTTTTCATTTGTAATAGTCCATTTACAATATTTCTTACCGTGGTTTATATCTTCATTTCATTCAGTTATAATTGTTGTTGTTTGATGTGTCTTAATGTCCTTATGCACTCCAAGGCAGGAAGGTTATCCTACAGGTTATCTACCTATTGTATTGTAGGGTCGCTTCCTCCGGATTCATTTCGTGGATTCACCGAAAAATAAATTTTATCCTGCACAGCCAGAGGTTATAAGAATGCTAAAGTACTTTACACTCCTATACCTTCGGCTACAGCTGTTTGATTCGGTTATATTTTTGAAATGTTGGCTTGTTTTATTGTTTTTCAATTCCATCTTTGTTGTGACTTATTTTCCTTGATTCCGTAGTTGGAATATCAGTTACTTAATATTATTTTGTACTAATATAATAACATATTATCTGCAATAATAATAAAATTATCGACAGGTTTTGGTACCAATGAAATTAGAATATTTAGCATGCTTTACAAGTCTGATTGTATGAGTTTTCTTTATTATCATTCCTTTTTATATTTTTTAAAATAATTATTTCAAATTCATTTAGGGATCACATACTGTTGGTTTAACAGTCTGCACAACTCTAATTTTTTTTGCAGCACTTCCAGAAATTCAAGAAAAAGTGTTGCAAGAGCAACAAAATATTTTTGGTGACTCTGACCGAGATCCAACAATTGTGGATGTTAAAAGAATGGATTACTTGGAGAGGTAATTATTTTTAATTATTTTATTATAATTAATTAAAAAAAAAAAATTATTTAGAGCAACTTGTAAGGGTAATAGATGTGGCTGTAGATGGAAACTTTGGCATGACGATTGTAGGGTTTTATCCATTAATTGATAAATTTTATCAAAGTTTCAAAATTATTCATCAAATGAAATAAAAGCCTGTTCGGATGAGACAAAACTGTTTTAAAATAGTAAAAAAAAACTACAACTATATAGAGAAGTTAAATTCAAAATAATTTAAATTTACTTCCAGAACTATTGAATTGAGATAGGCATGGATCCAAGTGGGAAGACCACCTCAAACTCAAAAACTTAAAAAAAATAAGGTCATCCTGCCTTATTGCAATAAAGGTGAATTTCGTTCCCCATAATAATAACTTGAATATAATCTAGTGGTATATAAGCAACAATTTTTATATAATGGTGTGTATAAAAAAAAAAAATGACCGTTTTTGAAACAAATATCTGTATTATTATTTCTTTGATATAAAGTCCATTGTTATCTAACATCATTACCCATCTGATAGCCAATTGCTCGATGCCACGCTGATACCATTCTTTGCGATGGCTGTCAAAAAACTCTTGGACAGCATTTTCAACTTCTGCAAAATTATCAAATTTTTTCCCTTGAAGAAAGTGAGCCATGGATCGAAACAAGTAGTAATCTGAAGCTGCGAGGTCAGGACTATATGGTGGATGAGGCAGGAGTTCAAACCCATGAAGTTCTGTAAACTTTTCTTAGGTTTGATTGCTGATTGTTGAGGAGTAAGTTCGTGAGGGACCAGTCTCTACAGGTCTTTTTCCCCTTCCCCATGGAGCGAAGATGGCGACTAACAGTATCTATATAACAGTATAGAAATCAAAAACCTACAAAAGAGACGAGAGGCCGCCCGAAGACGTTTTCGAGGGACTAGACTTCAGGACGACTACACTCTGTTTAAATCCCTTCGGAATCAGACACAAACTGCCATTCGAAAAGCTAAATCACAATATTTTCATGAAGCCCTCTCCAGTGCCTGTGATCCAAAATCAAAATGGAAAATTTTATCAAAACTTTCCTTTAGTAAATCCTCAAATGCTCCGCTTTCATACTCTTTTACTCCTAATGAAATGAAATCCTTTTTTGCTACCTCATCATCAAACTCCTCATCTCTTTCCACCAGCTACGCTCCAAGCGGTCCTCCTTTTAACTCCTCCAATTTTTATTTTTCCTATACCACACCCTCAGACCTCATTGATGCCATTTTCCAATGTAAAACGCAAGCTATTGGACATGATGGTATTCCACTAAAATTAATCAAACTCTGCCTTCCTACTATCCTTCCAGTCCTCCTACATATATATAATTATTCTTTGCAAAATTCCACCTTTCCTTCATCCTGGAAGAAAGCTAAAATACAACCCTTACAAAAGAAATCTAACCCATCTTCACTTAATGATTTCCGTCCCATATCAATACTTTCCAATCTGTCCAAACCCCTTGAAAGACTAGTTCAATCACAAATCTCCAATTTCTTAGAAAAATCTCATCTCCTTAATCCGTTCCAATCTGGGTTCCGACCTGGTTATTCAACTCAGACAGCCTTAACAAAAATTACTAATGACATACATACTGCTCTTGACGAACGAAAAGTAACTGTCCTTATCCTTCTAGATTTTACCAAAGCCTTTGACACCCTAGACCATTCTATTCTCCTCACGAAACTAAAAGCCCTATCTTTTTCCTCAAGCTCTCTCCTCTGGTTTCATTCCTTCCTCTATAGTAGAACTCAAATAGTATCCATACCAAACCAGCCACTTTCCTCTTCCCTTTCATTGACATCAGGGGTAGCCCAAGGTTCCAGTGTCTCTCCTACTCTTTTTTGTGCCTACATAAATGATCTACCAAATTCCATTCACCATTGTTCCTACCATCTATACGCGGATGATTTCCAGATATATCTATCCTTCCATCCCTCTGATTTAATTAAATCATTCTCCCTTATCCAAGAAGACCTTAATAGCATTTGCAAGTGGGCCTCTGATAACAAATTAAAATTAAATGTAGAAAAAACGCAGGCTATTATCATAGGTTCTAATACCCATCTGAGATCCCTTCCCCACCTCCCGATCCTGTCTATGAACTCCCAACCTATTCAATTCCACCCCACAGTCAAAAACCTTGGTATTACCTTTGACCAAACCCTTTCATGGAAACCTCATATCTCCCAAATTTCTAGACGGGTTATATCCATCCTTAAGCTATTCCATTCTTCCCAGGACTCCCTTCTGAAACCTACTCGCCAACTCTTGGTTTCTTCCCTTATCCTACCCCATTTTGACTACAGCTGTGTTGCATATGGTGGCTTGACGGCGGAACTCGAGAGTAAACTAAGGAGACTAATGAACTGTTTCATTAGGTTTATCTTTAGGGTTCCAAAAGCCTCCCACACATCACATCTATATACAGAGTTAAAATGGCTTTATCCTTCATCCCGCATAAATTACTTCCTAGCCTCCTTCCTCTATCAAACCATCAATTCTCGGAATCCCTCCTACATCTATAACATCTTCCAGTTCAGATCCTCGGTCTCCTCCCGCACTACAAGATCTCGCTCCTCTGACCTGTATACTTCTTCCCATAAGAGTACATCATTTGACCACTCCTTCATTTCCCGTGCTACTTCCTTGTGGAATTCACTACCCTGTAATATCCGTAATGCTCCATCTCTGTCCACATTTAAATCCCTTCTCTTTCAATACCTCCTTTCCCTCCAGAATGATACTGACTAGCAAAACTTCACTAAAAAAAAAAAAAGAAGTGCATTCAGTAGATGTAAATAGGTTTTTATTTTTTCTCCTGCAATTATTGGATTTTGGTAAAATTGTAAATAGTTAACCAGATTGTTAATTTATTTTATTTCATCTTATGAAAGCTAGACTCATTGTATTTATTTATGTACATTATATTATTCTTAGGGGACATCGTCCCAGAATAAAGTTTATTTTCTATTCTATTCTATTTTATTCTATCTTTTGACACACCACACTCCCTGGCAAGTTCCCGAGTACTTGTGGATGGATTTTACTCAACAGCTTCTTTCAGAACCTCATCAATATCCATTAATGGCCGCCCGGAGCCATTCTTCCTTTCCAACGTCGTATCTCGACTTCTTAATTTTTCAAACCAACGCCGCGCAGTGCCCTCTTCAAGGACACCTTCCCCTTGATATTTAATAATTTCACGAGTTGCTTCAGCGGCTGTGGAATTTTTTTTCCAGTAATGTCTTAAAATTACGAGAATTTCGTAGGACACTGTCATGTTTCTTCATTGAAATAAATAACTGAACTGAGGCTTTTTTTTGAAGAAGTCCAGTGTTAGAAACAAGCTTAGAGAATGCTCTAAAGGGATTATTAAGTATTGGTAAATAATAAATAGCATTAAGATATTTACAGACTTTTGAACTCTGTAATTTGATAAAACGGTAATTTTTTTTTTTTTATATGCCCTATTACACTAAAAGTTGCAATTTTCAAAAATTTCCTGAACCCCAGAAATTTCCTTCTCTGGTGTTATGGGAATATCGATATTCCACCCATCTAAAATGTATTCCTGAATCCTTGACTGAGTTAAGAAAAGAATCATTCATTGTCAGTTTAAATGAAATATTATAGCAAAAAAAAAACAAAAATAAATGAAATAATGATGAATTGAACAGATATGGTTGGTTTAGTGATGATGGGATTAATATTGTTAAAAGTTATTCCTGCATCCCAGCAGCATGCATGTTCTTAAAATGGTTAACTGCCATTTCTTTAACAAATCTATATATATATTTTTAATGAGCTATAAAATGGTTTATTTTAAAGATTTCAAGAAATATTTTGTTTAAGAAGCTTTCACATGCTGTCATAAGAATACCTCTGTTTTACAGTATATTTCATGTATACTGCCCAGGTGGATAATAACTTAGATTCATATAAATTAAATTTATTGCTCCTTATGTAGCAGAAATATCAACTCATTGGCCTTTCCAGTTTATCAGTATGGTTTGCTGTCGTAACTCTTAGCCTAAAACCTCGGACAGCTGTAACCAAACTTTGTTATTAAAATTGAGCTAATTTAAAATATTGGTATATAAATAACTTTGAACATATGTTAATTAAGTATCTTAAAGGAAAACCAATGTTGTTATATAGTAACAGCAAGGCATAGTATTTAAATTTTTGACATGGATATGTCTTCTGGCTTGTGGTCAATAGTTTTTTTTTTTTTTTTTTTAAGTATTATGCAAAGTATCGCCTAGGCACCTATTATTTCTTTATCAACTATTGACCTGGGAGAGAAACTATAGGTTTCTCCTATCGTACCTGGGTATGTCTTTTGGCTAGGGGTCCAAATACTTTTTTGGTGTAAAGTTTAATTCACATTCAAAATTATAACATTTGACATGCTCTAGCTCTTTGGTGATGCTCTGATAGAAAATTTGACAACAGTCTCTATTCAGAAATTCAATAGAGAATATTTTTTGATGTATAAAACTTGTCGCTGGGACCTACCAGTTTAGGAGCCATATTGGTTTGAAGAAGAAAGTCACGTTTGAAACCTACATTTTCTCTCAAATTGGTTTATTTTTGATAATCATTGGTTTTTAATTAAATTTAATAATTAATTTAAGTAATTTGATCCTTTTAATTCTAAAATGTAAATTAAAAGCAGTAGATTATAGATAGACATATCCATGAAATATTGTTTTTCCCAGTTTGGAAGAAATTGAGTTTTTTTTGTATGATTTTTTTTTTTTTTCAGGGTTTTAAAAGAAGTCCTCCGGTTTATAAGCGGCCCTATTTTAACCAGAAAAATAAAAGCTGACATTATTATAGGTGATTTAATTAAAATAAAGAGGAATATGTTTTTCATCAGGCAGAAGAAATTTAGATCATTTCTCTAAATAGAGCACTTCTTGTTTATTTATTTTTTATAAACTGATTTACAACTATCTAAAAAATAAGTGTGCAATAACAACTAAGAAAAGCACTTCTGCTGTGGTAAAATTACCATATCTACAGCCGTTAGATAATATATTGAGTCAATAACAGTGTCTAATACAAAGAAATTATGAATTAAAAAAAACAACTATTTTTTGGATTATAATTTTCAGGTGGCAAATTCATTCCAAAAGAAACAACTGTACTTGTCTGTAGTTGGTTAATGCGTATGGATAATCATTATTGGGAGAACCCATTGAAGTTTGATCCAGATAGGTACCTGAGACAAGAACCATCCAAAAACTACAAAAATTCATTCTCTGTCTTCGGCTATGGCATTAGAAATTGCCCTGGTAACATTTAATTATTATACTTGTATATACTCGTATATCATCTATTAAATTAATTATTTGTGTATATATCATCTAAAATTATATATATATATACATATCAAAATTATGTTTGGTCGACCCTTAAAAATTGTATAAATAACTATTTTACAATAATCGGGTTAATAAAGGACCTATAACCCGATTATACCTTTTGAATACTCTCAAATGCCTATTTCATACATCAAGAAAACTTTAAGAAACGACACAATAAGTAACTGGAACTTACACTGGCAAACAATCAAACAAAGGACGACCAGTTCACAAGTTTATACCAGACGTTAATCCAGGAAACTACAACAAACTAAAAAGTACACATTACAAACTTACACAATTTCTAACAGAGCATGGACCAACCAAAAATACTAAAACGTTTAAATGTAAAATTTCTTCCAAAAATAATTGACAATGATGTACTTAATTAAATTTTGCATTTGTAATGAGCTAAGCACACAATATGCTTGCATGCATGGGATGTGCTCATTTTTTCAAAAAACGACCCTTTCATATACTATGGAAGAGTTATTTATATATATATATATATATATATATATATATATATATACACATATATTTAGTCGTTTATTGTTTTATTCATTATAATTATTAAACCTATATTGCTACAACTTTTTATAATCTCTATAAATATTGCCAGTGGCAACCAAGGAGGTGCTGTAGCCCAGTGGGTTTGACACTAGACTCCTGACTCCCTGGCCCAGTTTCAAGTCTGACTGAGGAAGATAATTATTTATCTCGTTATATCAGCTGGTGAGTCAGATATAAGACAGGGAAAGACCCTCCTTGGGAGCACCAAGTTTCTATGATGGGTACACTTAATCGGGGGAGAGGGACCTGATAGTGGAGAGTGATTCCAGCCAAATTACCATCTTCCACAACTGTTGGCCTAGAAACAGTACATATTTACCAAGTACTAAACCCAAGACCCTCCATGGGTTGTAGTGGTACAGATACATACAGCAACCCAATGAAGTTTAGCATCATTGATTAAAAAGCATTCTCTGTGGTTACCATTAAACGATGGGGTAAACAGTCATAGGTTGATCATTTCATAATTTAACCAAAACAAATTGAGCCAGTATAAAATGGCTCTCTGGCAGTTTTATTACCTAGGCACATAATTATAGGTAAAAAAAGCATTCTATCTTTCTAACACATCAAATTCTTGTTCGGGCGCCATACTAATCCATCTTAAAAATATTTCAGTCTGATTGTACTGCTGCCAATTCAAGGTTTAAATTTAAATGAAAGGAGGATACAATGATTGACTATCAATTGCAAAGAAGATTGTAACCAGTTTTTGGCCTTCTAAGCTTGTGAATACTGAGGGGGGGGGGGGATAAAGACTTTTACATATCACTTAAGTCACACATGATGGTATAGAAGAATCAATACAGTTAGGATTGATGAATTAATCGCCACTTCTATTGAAATAATTTTATTTCAAAACTAGTTTTGAATGCTAAACCTTTATCATCAGTTCTTAAACAGACAAAATTATCAACAAACCAGCACTATGTTACATGGAGTAAATATACTAGAGTTTTCAAAAATGTAAGACAAGAAATCAAATATTGGTATTCACCTGAGGAGATTTATTTATTATTTTATGTGTATTTAGCCTCACAGTCATTACATTTTAGTTTGTATACACCGCTTTTTCCACCCTTCCACGATGGATATATTTCAGATGTCTGTTGGATCTCCTCATGTGAGTACCAATATTTGATTTCTTGTCTTACGTTTTTGAAACTTTAGTGCATATAATCCAGGTAACATAAGTGCTGATGTATAACAAATTTTGTATGCTTTAGAACTGAAGATCAATGTTTAGCATTCGAAACTAGTATTCTAATTAAATGATTCCAATAGACGTTGAAATTACTCGATCAATCCTAACTTTTGCATATATTTCCAACCACTTTGTTTTATATTATATCTGACATTTCAATAATTTTAAGCAATATTATTGTCTAAGTAGATTTTTGTGATTAACAACCATTTCTGCAGGTTCCCAATATTTTTTTAATGAAGGAAAGGTCTTCCTAGCAACAATACTAAGGAATTTCAAAGTTATCTCAGACAGAAGATTTAACGATATCAAACTATCTGCCCAGATCATGATGCATATAATTGGGGGATACAATATATCTATAGAAAAAAGAAAACCTTTTATGAAATAATTTTTATTTTAATACCATAGAAAGGTATTTGTGTTTGGAGATAAACATTTTTATTAATATGGTCTCTCAAAATTGTTTATTTTATAATTTTACATTTTGGTGAGAATAATAACTAAGTTTACACTTAGAAACAATTATTTTAATACTGTACTTTTTTAAATATATTTATTGCATTTTTTGTGTTTTAATTTTCTATAAATATATATTTAATGTTGTACATGAACTAAAAATCTATCATGGATTGCTAATAGTTGTGTAAGGTTTAGAATTTATTTATCTAAGATGTTATTAAAATAATCTATATATATATATATATATATATATATATATATATATATATTAATGTAAATTTATTTTTATTTAACATAGTTTTTCTTAAATGTGTTTTGTGTTTTTTAACCTTGAATTGAAAAACAAAGTTTGGAAGTGAGGAAAAAAACAGTATACCAGTACATATAATGTTTGAATATGCCTGTCACAAAATGGATATTAATATACTCATTTCTTTTAAGAATTGCACATATAGGAAAGTATAATTTAATAAAATATTGTAATAGCTCTTTTTATGTCTATATTGAATAATGATATATGTCTATATTGATAATACCTATCTTGTTAATTAAACTAATGATAACACTACATTAGATACCAACCAATATAACTGTTATATTAAATAATATAGAAAGTAATGCAATTGTAACAAATCTTTTATTAAATAAAACTCTTATTTTATGAATTTAAGTGTTCTTCCCAACTTTCACATGTATAAAACAAATTTCTCACATGTAAGGTTAAAGATTTTAAGAAATCAATTTATTTGGTTCACAAAAAATGAGAAAAACAGCCACCATGAAGAGGCAATCATACATTGGCCATCATGAATACAGTGACAAGTAATAAAGGAGCTAAGTTCTTAAGAAAAAAATTCTGATTCCTGAAGGGCCTCATGTGTGAACAGCAGGTCCCCCCCCCCCTCTTACTGAAGGGCATCAGCTGAGGACATGATTGTTTCTTTTTTCAAATACTTCAATTTTTCAGTAAGTGTGGCAAGTTTAACTAAATACTGTCAGCAACAAGTGTTAATGGCGCCCTATAGTGGGATGAGTCAGAAAAAAATAATCGTCTAATCAAGATTTCTTTCTTTACTGGTAACATAATTTTTAATAATGAAAATATTTATCAATGTGCTTTTAGAAACTTGGCAACACTGAGTGCAGTGAAAATATGGAGGAACCTGACAACACTGAGTCCTTAAAAAAAACTGTTATAATAATCCAATTTTCAATTATTTATATTGTTACATGTTAGTGTTATGGGTACCAGTCCAGAAGCGGGTTTACACTTATCGATACCTTCTCCCTATAACTGGACCATTAAAAAATAGAATTATCCGGATTTGCCTTATACTGATATATCGTTTTCTTAAATTTAAAAATGTAAAACAGACGTTGACAACATGAGTTTCTACAAGGATTTAGTGTTTTATATACTGATATTTTCTTATTTCCTCTTCCCTAAATTTAAAAAAATTAATTTTGACATGGATTTGATGTTTTATGTATTTATATTTATTATATCAACTTAAGTGAGAAATTTTCAGTTTACATATTTTGTGGATGGGAGAGAGAAAGAGAGAGAGAGAGAGAGAGAGAGAGAGAGAGAGAGAGAGAGAGAGAGAGAGAGAGAGAGAGAGAGAGAGAGAGAGAGAGAGAGAGAGAGAGAGAGAGAGAGAGAGAGAGAGAGAGAGAGAGAGAGAGAGAGAGAGAGAGAGAGAGAGAGAGAGAGAGAGAGAGAGAGAGAGAGAGAGAGAGAGAGAGAGAGAGAGAGAGAGAGAGAGAGAGAGAGAGAGAGAGAGAGAGAGAGAGAGAGAGAGAGAGAGAGAGAGAGAGAGAGAGAGAGAGAGAGAGAGAGAGAGAGAGAGAGAGAGAGAGAGAGAGAGAGAGAAATTGTATTATTGAGAATGTGAGAAAGTATATGAGAAGTTCGAAATATATTTGCCGCCGGTCCTGGGTTGACTCATATCCCACTGTTTGCATTTATCGTGTAGTACGAATTTATAGTATGATTTAAATGAAGCATGATTATGATGCCTAGTTATGATTGCAGTGTCTTCTTCATATGGCCCTATAAAGATGTGAGGACTGCCATGCCGGGAATACACCTGGCGTTTTTGTCCGATCGAAATTTTCACCCCATAATAATGTAGCGTTTACTCACTAAGCAGTAAATATATCGATCTCTGTCTAATCATCAAACTGACGTCACATCAATAGATCACTAGCACCGTGCAACAAGTGCCTACTTAATTGCCATATTATCGTTTTATAAATAGTAGTGTGTATGATATGAATAGAAAACAACTTCTTGCATTATTGCTATCTCGTTGTCGATTAAAGAGGAAGCGAAAATGCATTCCTTGTGGCGTACCTATCTTTAAAAATGTCCAAGTTTTTGTCCTGGAAACCTTCCTTGTACATGAATAAATTATTCATTGTCAATTACTAATGCTTCGGTCATGATAAAATCAAACCACAACACCATTCTCAACGAGTAAACAACAGCGGTCGGTGGGAGAATGGGAGGTGAGTGTTTAATCACGCATTTACTAACACATGCCACCATTTTGGGGAAACCGTAAAATGTCTGTCGATTGTAGTGGCTGTGGGTTGCAGCAATGCTACTGTCATACTGAAGGGTAAAGTTAAAATCAATCTAGCCGGCCAAAAATCAGTTTCACGAAATGCAGCAGAAACCTTATCGAATTTTCAATTAGAATAGTGGACGATTCAAGTTATGGGCATAAATCGATTCCCAGGTTGATCCATTTACAAGAAAAACAAGTTTAAACTTGATTGTTATAATAAGTTTATTTTGTTTCGCATCAAAAGGCTAAGTGGCTACCTGTTACCAATCAAATTTTTATTAGACTAACTCATTATGGATTATGAGAGACCAGGTCTGTATCTATATTATATCATAATATCATTAATTAAAATACAGGATAAGGCTATACAAAAAAAAAAATATGAAAGATGCTCTTTATTTTTTACTTCTTGTGAATTGCAAAATTCGATAAGGATTTTGTTATGCATCCCGATGAGTCCCATGAGGTTTCGACAAGAAATTAATTTTTTTTAAAAATTAACTGGTAAATCAAAACAAATATTCTGAATCCGATTGGTGGGGCTTGGAGTAAGCATTTCAGGCTATACTGAACAAATTTCTCTCGAAAATTTTGTACCATAGATATCTTCAATAGATTGCTTCGAAATACCGATCCGCTTCTATCTGGTCTGAGGTAGAGGTGGGCAAGTCGATTCATTTAACTGAACGAAGGTGAATCGATTCATTCACTGAAGTGAACCGATTCTTTTTGTCGATTCCTCGATTCGTTCACCCCCCTTCGCCGCTCGTTCACGCCCCCCCCCCTCTCCGCATTTTATTTTTATATCAGAAAAGTAGGACACATTAATTTCGTCACTATTTTTACTTCACTTTTAAGTTGGTTGAATTGTTTTGTATTTCACAATTTTAAAAAAGCATTTTGTGTTCGAGTTTTAAACATAATTAACTTTTTTATAGTTCAAATTTTAATTCACAATTATCAGGATCTCTTTTTATTTTACTATAGGTGCTAATAGAAAAAAAAAAACGTACCTACCTTTTGAGGTATTCAGTGATAAATGTGTTTTAATAATATTACGAATTCAATGAATCAACAACCAATCGAAGAAGGGGCGGTAAAATGGCTTGGGTATGGTTGGTAACAAGCAAGTGAACGTGAATCGTAGAAGGGATGAGAATAAACACAAAAGAATCATGATGACGTAGGAACTGAACAAATCGTGGAAGAAAAGAATCATGGCGCGCTGCAACAGAAACTGAACGAACGAATCGTAGAAAAAAAGAATCGTGATGACGTAGGATCTGAATGAATCGTGGGAGAAAATAATCATGGTAGCGCTGCAACAGAAACTGAACGAATCGAAAAAAAAAAGAATCGTAAACTGAACAAACGAATCGTACTTGTCAAACGTCTCTCAATTCCCCCTACTACTCAACTGAACTGCGATTCTCTTTAAGTAATCGATGGTCGATTCGATTATTTTACTGAATCGGTTCTAGTGAATCGATTCACCGTTCACTTGCCCATCTCTAGTCTGAGGGCAATAATGAAATAATCAAAAAATTTTTGAACGAGTCGTTAGCCCTACTTCTTTCTGCTGAACCATCCAATAAAATTGCTCGCAAGAGACTCCTGGAATCGGAGAGTGATGAAAGTTGTGAATCTTCAAATGAATTAGATTTTTTTTTTGTATATTGTAAATACATAATTAATAAGATGAATCAATTTATAATTTTTTTAATTTTTAACCCAAAATATACAATAGAAAACTGTGTCGATATCATTGATCTTTAAAATTTGCTTAGAAACTTTGAAGTTTCTGAAGTTTGGTAACGTAGTTTAATTAATTCCTTTGCGCTGCAAAAACCGAAAAAAATTATTTGATTGGTTATTTTTTGCATTATCAATATCATATTTAAAAAACTAGAGGCCCTAGATATTTTAGAATTTTTTTTTTTTTTTCGGAATCAGCAGCCTAGAATAAATAGAAAATGGTGACAAAATATTTTGGGCCGGCTAGTTCTGTCATTTATCCCTCTGTGCGTCGGCGTTTAATAATCCAATCGTCATAATGTGTGTAAAACCGCAGTCACACTAGGCTGTTAAGCGGCCACTTCTAACCAGCCGCTGGTAAATATCGCCATCAGCAAGCGCATCTGAAGGGTTCACATTATAAGTAAATAGTTGCTAGTACAGTTGCTGTTTACTTGAAAACGTGGGTGTGCGTGCAACATGTCATCTGTTGGTGTGAGTCGTGACGTTTTGAGACGTGTGTTAAATGAGTTGTTTGAACAGATGTTGAAACGGTACAAAAGGCGATGGTGGGTTAGATCCTCGATATTAAGAAGAAACGATCTGGGGGCATCTCCAACACTTTTTAAGTAACTAGAATTGGAAGATCCATCATCTTATGCCAACATTTTAAGAATGTCAGTTCCTAAATTTAAAGAATTATTGGAGTTAGTGACACCGCTTATTCAGAAAAGACACCAAATTCCGACAGGCGATTCCAAGTAAAACCAAACTAAAAATTACTTTACAGCTACAGGAGACACTTTTAAGTCTTTTGTCTACCTGTACCTGAGTTCCTCATAACTCAATTTCAGTGTTCGTTCCAGAAGTGTTGAGTGCCATTTACGAGGTTTTACAGCAGTTTATTAAGGTACAGCCCTTAATAATGTACCAATGTAATGTAAATATACCGCTTGTGAGCTACTAGGATTTCACATTGGCTGGCTGGCTCTAACGAGATCAGGTGACTGCCAGCGGAGGGTAGGTAGCTCTAAAAAGTTAAACATGTTCAACTTCTGATTGCGGCTAGTAAACACTAGCCCGCTGGCATTCACCAGCCGCTGGTTCTGCGTCAGACTAGGATGCTTGCTGGCAGTATTACCACCGGCTAGTTAGAAGCGGCTGCTAGACAGCCTAGTGTGACCGCGGCTTAAGTCGCAATACTATCCTACGTGTCCCTACTGGTGCGACGACGACAGTAAAAATCCCATCGGAAAAAAACTAATAAAAAACGCCGTGTGCTCCCGACTTTGGTCGTGGGTTCGAATCCCACCTGGGTGGCTTTAAATTTATTTCAGAGCGGACCCACAAAATGAATCTTGATCTTCCTTCCCTACACTACGAAGATAAGGTAACCTATAGGATAACCCGCCCTCCCTGCCCTACTTGGAGTACATAATTACGTTAAGCTTAAAAAAACAACAAACAAAAATAGTTATTTTGCCTGTACTCCGACTAAAGGAGGTCATACTCATGAAACAGCCGATTTCTTTTTGACGGAGAAAAACACGCAATATAAAATGCGTTGCAGGATAAGGATGCGTATACGAGGAAGTACCACTTTGCTCTTAATGAGGAGACAAAGCTGTCATATAAATCACTAGAATATAAATAAAAAGTAGATTGTAAATAGAAAATACGCAAGAAAAAAAAATAATGGCTAAATGACAAAACAGGGAAAATAATAAGATATAGCATTGTAAAATTTCCTAAGACTTTTTTTTTTCCGTGGTTACTCGTTGTGCCGATTGTTGAAATAAATTAAAACATCCAATAATAACCACAACTATGCCTCCTCCCCTCCATTTTAAAAATGGAAAACTGCATATAAACACCAGTAGCAGCTTCGCAATTCTATGATCAAGTGCATACATTAAGTGCATTATAGGGTAAGTAATTGTCAACAACTGCTTCTTAACTTCTATATTAATTGATATGCGAACAAAGTAATTAGCTTAATTGGTAATTAAATAACGAAACAATAAAGTTAACTCTATATTTTAGTTAGTGACTGGCTGCCCCGGCAGACGTAGTTCTGCCCTATTTTCTCTAAAACAACACAACATTGATTTTTTATGTAAATAGTTCCTCCCCGACAGACTTTGTTCTGTCAAAAGTTATTGTCCTTTCGCAGTAATAAAACATTTCAGAGTGATCACTTTATTTATAGATTTATGTCTCCATAATAAACAACGATTTCTTACAAATATGTTTTCTATTTTGTACATTGCAAGACTTTAGTAGTGTAATCTGGTATTTTCATTGTAATGCCTTATGGTACACGATATTTTTTGTTTGATTACTTGGCGCATAAATAAATAAAGCTGTAAGTTTTCCGACGCGAGAGCAGGCAACATAAAACTGTCCATGAGATAAGCATGGGTTTTGCAGATTGACGCCGCAAACACTCAACGACTGACCCTGTGCCTAAACAAAAACGTTAAAAAAAAAAATTAGCCGAATTGGTCGAGCCGTTCTCGAGTTTTACGTTTAGCAACACATTTGGCGATTCATTTTTATTTATATAGATAAAAAAAAACCTTCCTTGTGCCTAAACATAACGTTAAAAAAAAAAAATTAGCAGATTTGGTCGAGCCGTTCTCGAGTTTTACGCTTAGCAACACATTTGGCGATTCATTTTTATTTATATAGATTAGTAAAAAAAAAATTTCAAATCTCGATTTTGGTACCATTAATAAAAAATCAATAATAAATTCTGGATACTTACCTCGAGAGATAAAATATGAGATCAAATCTTTAAAAAAAAAAAAAAAAATCGTATTTATCCCTGATTGGGAAAAGAATAGATTATGGGTATACATATCTATAATATTGATAATGAATCTCTCAAATTATATTTCAAAATTAAAAGGATCAAATTACTTAAATTAAATTAAAAATTAATTATTATTTGAAATAAAGTTAAGAGAAAATAGGGGTTTCAAACAAGACTTTTTTCATTCAAAAGAAATGTGGATCCTAAACGGTAGGTTCTAGTGACATATGTTATATAACAAAACATATTCTCCATTAAATTTATAATAAGAAAAATATTGGAAAATTTTCGATTCGAGCAGCACCTACAAAGCTAGAGCGTGTCAAAAACCCCCAACACTTGAAAAATGTAGACAAGCGTGGCTTTTTTCATTCGAACCAATATAGCTCCTAAACCAGTGATAGGCAAACTACGGCCCGCGTGCCAAGTGCGACCCTTCGGGCTAGTCAATCCGGCCCGCGACATGGTTTATTATAGATAAGACAAAATTTATTTCCTGCAAAGCTAGAATAGAGTTATTGTTTTCTTCTCGTTGCGTTCCGGATTTTCTACCGTTGTACCAATGTAATAAGTAAAACTTTGTTTTGTCCAATTTTTTCGGCCCGCCTAGATGTTTTTCTATTTCATCCGCCCCCTTAAAAAGTTTGCCCATCTCTGTCCTAAACTGTAGGTCCTAGCGAGAAATATTATATATCAAAATATATTCTTCATTAAATTTCTGATACGAAAACTGTAAGCAAATTTCAGATCCGATCAAAACCAACAGAAATGTTGAATGTTAGAGGTTGAAAAAAAAACGATACACTAGATAAGCGTAGACCCCTAGCCAACAGACATCTATGTCAAAACAATTATTATTCAAGAAATAAATTAGTAAACAGCAAATAGCATTTTTTATATAAAACATATAATATGTAAGTTAATCATAGAAAATATATTTTAAAAAATAATTTTTAGAAAAAAAAAAACCGACTTCAAGATTAAACCTACATAAACAAACTTGAACTAAAAAATAATATTTTAATTGCTTCGAAACAAAAACCATTAAATGACAATCAACGAAATTATCGATACTTATATACCTATTCACAATTTATGATCAGTTATTTTTAGAGTCGGTGCCAGCCAAGAAGGGCAGTTTAATCTTGCCTTAGCAATAAACTTTCGAAAGCCCGCAGACAATGGTGTGGCGGTGATGAAACAGTGGGAGCATCTTTACAATTACCATTTCTTTTCAAATCATTTTTGTTTTGGATGGCACCGACTCCAAAGTAACTGATCATAAATTGTGAATAGGTATATAAGTATCGATAATTTCGTTGATTGTCATTTAATTAATTTTTTTTCGAAGCAATTAAAATTCATTTTTTATTTTTTAGTTTAAGTTTGTTTATGTAGGTTTAATCTTGAAGTCGGTTTTGTTTTTTTTCTAAAAAAATTTTTTATTTTTTCCTTTTTAGTGGGGACTGTATTTTTGTTTATACAGTCAATTCTCGATCTTCAAGCTACCCTGAAAAATAGTTCGACTTACTGAACAAAGAATTATCGAGGTTATTATTCCACTTAACTGCATTTAAATGGGAAAATTGAACACAAAATTGTAGTTAAAAACATTACGTACATTTTCATTAATGGGAAAGCTGTTTGTAAATACATATAAAATCATTGATACAGAAAATTAAATATCCGGTACCAATTTATCAAACAACTTTCAACTGAACTGCGCTTTTTTCTGAGGGTGCCTATTAGTTGACTTACCGCCTTCCACCAGTGGCGATCTTTTCTTTATTCTTTAGGATGGTTGAAAGAGAACTACGCAGAATTCGGAATTCACTAGCAACAAACGCCCAACTTTGCAAATTAATTTTTTCATTTCCAAGAAATCCACTTTGCATATCAATTTTAACTTCTCGTTAATTGAAAGAATTTACAATAGCCACTGTAAAATTATTCACTCGAGTAAATAACTAATAATAAGTGACTGTTGTAACTATGAACTAGAAAGATAAACAAGACGGGAAACCGGAATATAAATTACACGTGAAATTCTTTTAATTTCAGTTCGAGTTTTAGAGGCGATGACTTCTAATAGTTCATTTCAAAGAAGTGGTCTTAGAAGTTCTCTCTTTTGAACCCTATTTTCAGTTCGACTTATTTACAAAATTTTTAACGTTTTCTATCTGAAATCGTCTCTTTGATGTGAAATTTAAGTGTAATGTACTTGCGACCGTAGATTTTGTTCGACTTATTTGAGAATTAAGCTTATCGAAGTACGACACATCGAGAGTGACTGTATATGTAAATTATTTTTGTTAATAATTTAGATTTAGTTACCATGGAGATTTTAGATTATCATAATTATAAAAATATGTTTAAAATGGAAGGTTATATAACAGTGATTTTTATTAACTGTTTTTTTTTTTTTATTTTTTCTTAAAAAATGCTGAGTCAATTTCAAAATATTTTTTATGGGACCACCTCTGAAGTATGCCCTACCGGTCTAAAAAAGAATCATCAAAATCGATTTTGCCACTGTAAAACCAATCGAGTGAATAACTAATAATAAGTGACTGGTGTAACTATGAACTGGAAAGATAAACAATGACGGGAAACCGGAAAACAAATTACACATGAAATTCTTTTAATTTGAGTTCGAGTTATAGAGGCGATGTCTTCTAATAGTTTGTTTCATAGAGATAGGTGGTCCTAGAAGTTATCTCTTTTGAACCCTATTCAGTTCGACTTATTTATGTACATAATTTTTAACATCGAGAGTTGACTGTATATGTAAATTATTTTGTTAATAATTAAGATTTAATTACCATGGAGATTTTAGATTATTATAAATATGATTTTTATTAACTGTGATTTTTTACTTTTTTTCTTAAAAAGTGTTCCTTTGTATTCAAAATATTTTTTATGGGACCACCTCTGAAGTATGCCCTACCGATCTCAAAAAAAAGAATCGAGTTCTCTCTTTTGAACCCTATTTTCAGTTCGACTTATTTATGTACATAGTTTTTAACATCGAGAGTTGACTGTATACGTAAATTATTTTTGTTAATAATTTAGATTTAGTTACCATGGAGATTTTAGATTATTATATGATTTTATTAACTGTTTTTATTTTTCTTAAAAAGTGTTCGTTGTTTTCAAAATATTTTTTATGGGACCACCTCTGAAGAATGCCCTACCGATCTAAAAAAGAATCTGTACTCGATAGATTAAAAAACCATGCATCCAATCGCAGTGAAAATTTGGGAAATTAATAGGTATATCCCCAGGAAGGTTTTTGAATTTTTTTTTTAAAATCAGAATTAGGGTTCTAGGAAGGGTTCCCGAACAAATATCCCAAAATATCAAAATAACATTTATTTTTTATAAATACTACTTTATTGCAAGTGTTTGTAAACAATTAGCAATAAAATATATGTTCTAAATTAATCTATATCTATACTATTATATAAAAGGACAAGCCATTTTTTGTTTGTGATCACTAAAGCCCGGATTTTCGTGCAAGAAAAATTCTGAAATGTGCAGTAAAAACTTGAAATCGTGCAAAATATTGCAATAAAAACTTAAAATTATGCAAAATAAAATGCAAAAAGATAAAAAATGTTGAACAAACAATTTGCTAGTTACATTTCTTTCCAAAAAGTGGTTTTTATCTTAAAATTTATTGATCCGGTCCTTAGTAAGGGAGTAGTTAAATAGTCCTTGTCTAAAACGCAATAAGAACAAATCGCATCTCTTTATTGTGCATGTTATACATAAGCTATGTGTACATATTACTTAGGAATATAAATATGTATATTGCAATTACAAATAAAAATAACCGTACATTTATGCTCTAAATCATTAGATAGGGATAAAAATTCAAGTTAAAAACTTACTCGAATTACAGTGTACATCAACTTGTGACTTTCTTTCGCTGCCGACAGCTTTGCCACAGGTCCCACAATATATTATTTTTGCCAATGGATTTTAGTTCCGGATATTTTTCTATCCATCCTCTTATCTTTGAACTAACACTAGCTGAAATTTTAGGTATTTTAATGGAGACAACGTTACTCCTTAAAGGGAAGTCGGAAACTAAAAAAATTATTGCTTCCGATGAGAAAAGTTATGAGGGAGAGTCAAAATTTCTTGTAAGGTGGGGATCCGAGTTCCCTAGCTCAAGTCAATCTAAACATTTCTAAGAAGACTATAGAAGCGTGGATTTTTTATATTTTTGTACTAAGAATAGTTTATATCTCTTAAAAAAAAAAAATTATTACCTATATAAAAATAAAATTATTCATTTTAACACGCTTGGATTTTTTATATTTTTGTACTAAGAATAGTTTATATCTCTTAAAAAAGAAAAATTATTACCTATATAAAAATAAAATTATTCATTTTAACACGCTTGGATTTTTTATATTTTTGTACTAAGAATAGTTTATATCTCTTAAAAAAGAAAAATTATTACCTATATAAAAATAAAATTATTCATTTTAACACGCTTGGATTTTTTTATATTTTTGTACTAAGAATAGTTTATATCTCTTAAAAAAGAAAAATTATTACCTATATAAAAATAAAATTATCCATTCTTCTTAAAATTGCTACTTTTTCCAAAACAAGAAAGTGTTGTGCGCATTCACGATTTGAATCCAGGAATTTTGTGCATTCAAACTGCAGAATGTGCAATTGTATGCATTAAAACAGCAGAATGTGCAATTTTATGCATTCAAACTGCAGAAAGTGCAATTTTATGCAGTAACCCCCAAAATGTGCAATTTTGTGCAATATTAAACTAGGTAAATTTAGGCCTAAACATCCTAATTCATATCAATAATTTGTCCCTGGCTGATTACGAGCTTGCAATAAAAAGATGCAATTGCACGAGAATCCGAGCTCTAGTGATCACTAACCACAAAAACTACTGAACCAATCTTAACCAAATCTTGACTACATCATCTTCATAGTTGAAGGAAGGTTTAGCAATAAGAAAATTTACATATTTTTTATTAAATTGTTGCTAAAAAGCGATAAATATGTGGAATGCAGTGAATTTTGAAAACTGACCGATATGTGGCGAGTGCCATTTAAGAGAGGTTATAACGGTACAGCTTTATATAGAGCTAGAAATTGATAATAAAATTGGCTTAATTCAAATAAATTGTTATAAAAAAATAAATAAATATTTAGTGTGACGTGTGGATCCTAGGGATGATTAATAATCGAATGATATGGTTAGCGGCATTCTGCAACAGAATTTGCAATGGAAAAATTATTAAACCCATCTGTACCAAATTTTAACTACAAAATCTTCATAGTTCTAGGAAGATTTTAAATACTATAGTTTACTATAATAATAGTTTAAATTCACAGAGTTAAGTGGCAGAAGTTTGTCACTCTGTCGACATTAAAATCCAACCAAATGAAATCAATAAAATTATTTTTGCCGCACTAAACATTGCCTTATCAAAATATCGATTTCTTATTTTTTGATATTGTGTATAAAAAATGGGCGACCTTAACCTTAGTTTTTGATGAAGGTTTTAAGAAGACTAAAATTTCAATGATTTCAAAGTCATTTTGATGTTTCAGGTTTATTTAATAAATCGTACCATTGGTTATGCGAAAGAGCAGCAATGTAACATACAAATACTATAGCAGAGAATATTAATAAAATTATTATTGAAAAAGAAAATTGTGACAGCCGAGAATATCTCTATTGATAGGGTTGTAAGCACAGATAATGAAGTTCATTATCCGCCAGAGTTTCTTTCTAAACAGTCTCTGTCCATCTGAATTACCAACTCATAGATTAGAATTAATGATCGAATATCCAATAATGATTTTAAGTAAATTTCAACCATGTAATCATTGCAATAATACCGGATTAAAAATTACAGCTTTGAGTGAAAATATATAGAAATATTGTGAGAAAATAATTCTCAAATGCATTATAAGATTTTTGTTGTTAAAAATAAAATTTCAATTATTAGTTAAACCTATCTAAATTCTTTACTTATAAGAGCGGGCGAAGCCGTGACTGGAGATGCTAGTTACTTAATAATTTATAGTTTAAAAAATTCAAAAAACACGCTTTAATTGCAAACCGAATTAAACCTGTCTTAGACAAAATCTAATGATCTACAACTATTATTATCACTTGAGGTACGCATGATGATATAGAAGGATCAATACAATTAGGATTGATGAATTAAATGCCACTTCTATTGAGATTATTTTATTTGAAAACTAGTTTCGAATGCTAAACATTCATCTTCAGTTCTAAAACATACAATAAAATTTTCAAACACATCAGTACTATGTTTCATAGATTATATATACTAAAGAAATTTTTTTAAAAAGATAAGACAAGAAAATATATTTTGATACCATACTACGGCCCAATAAGTAAATAAATAAATAAATGTAATAACATAAGATCCTCTGATCTGTTGTCGCTTTATTATTGACAGTTTTCCTATATTTTCTATTAAACAATAATTTTTTTCTTTGCTTTTTATTCCAATGAAGAGTTTATTATGTTTAAAATGCACAATCCTATTAAGGGATAGTCATAATATATTATTGGCAGAAATAACTGATTTGTATGCCAAATGAGAACACCATGTTTTTTCGGTTTTAAAAGTAAATCTCTCCATGAAATCGAAACAGAATCATTACTTTTAACATATCATTCGAAAGGTGATTAAATTTGCAAGTTTTTGTGAGATTCGCAGTTTTGTGGATAGTTTTTTCGAAAAACGGTGAGCGTTGAATTAATGTAAGACATTGTAACTTCCCTAAATAAGGCGAAGATCAAGCTGTTCTTTAGGTCACAAGCTTGTAAAATTCAGGGTTACATGTACTCTGCTTTTATAGAAAATTTAATGCTAAAACCGAAAATGTGACCAAAGTGTAAAAATATTTAAACAAAATGGGTATATTACAGCTTTTATGGTAAAAAACGTGGTTTCCTCAAAAAAATCTTAGATGTATCATATATCTGCAACAGATTGTAATAGAAAGGTGAGATCTGCGGCATTTTACTACATTTTTGATTTAGTTTCACCCAATTTTCTTTTTTTAATCTAAGAGGTACTCACCCTGTATAAATTAAATATAATAAATTAAATAGTTCGATGTTTGCTGGGGCTTAATGTTCTTAAATACACCAACTAGCAATAGGGCAGGAAGAACAGGTGATTCTGCAGGTGATCTACCAATTCTAGCTACGCTAGGAAGGTCTCGCCACGAAATTGATTTTAACCCACACAGGTTGTGATTCGAACCCTAGGCCTTCTATACCCAGCGCGCTGAGATCCCAAACCTTTCTCCCAACTCGTTCGGCCATCGTATCCCCAAATCGTACATAACTTACACTTAAATTTAAATAACACACAAATAAGTATCTAATCCGTTTAATAATAAGCTTTCCCTATCAAAAGTTCTATTGGTTTTCCGCAAAAGAAATAAAAATTAAAAGTATGTATTTTTGTCTAGCTCAATCCAGAATTCCACTTTGCCACCTTCAAACAAAAAGATAATATATATATATATATATATAATTGTATGATAATTAAGAATAAATGAAGTAAAGAAAAAAATAAATAAAGTAATTTTTTATTTTAACAGTTTTATAAAAAAGATTAAATTTTTTTTTTTTATACTAATATAATAATCGTACACTAATTTAATACCAGAATTCCGGTATACTAGAATTGTTAGATAGAATTCAGTTAGTCGATACCATATTAACTGTATAGTTGTTTTTATTTATTGACTGAACCTCAAGAAGCTTACTAAACACACACACATACACTCATATATATATATATATATATATATATATATATATATATATATATATGTGTGTGTGTTTAATTTGGTTCTTGAGGTTGGAATTTTTATTCTGTTTTTATATAAAAACGCATTATTTCATTATACAACCAAAAAAATTTTCTAAAGAAAATTCATTTATGACCTCGTATTAAAAAATATGAACACATTAAAAAATATTTGTTTTTAAACGTACGGTAAGAAAATATTTGTTTAAATACTTGTCAATTCTTGAATACCTTCCGATTTTTCTCAGGGGGTTGGCTTCTTTGCTCTAGTTTATTAGAAACAAACGTTAGGTCAGTTCAGGTGTCTTGATAACAGGAAAGAGTCATTTTTAAAAATCGTGGGTTAGATTTTTTCGAAAAGTAATAAATTCTTTAATACAATAATAAAATTCTGAAATTGATTTTTCATTTTTTTTTTTTTTTTTTTTTTTTTTTTTTTTTTTTTTTTTTTTTTTTTTTTTTTTTTTTTTTTTATTTTTTTTTTTTTTAACCTTTCAATGATATCAATAATGTTTTTTCAAAAATATAAAATACTTATTATTGTGTTGTTTTTATATAATATAAATATAAAAGATAAATATAATATAAAATATAAATGTAATATAATATAAATATAAAATATAAATATTATATAAGAAATGAATAAAACATAATAAGTAGTATGATAATCGCTTGATGATAATCTTTATTTTAAACAAAATAAGCTCTTCATTGGAATATGAAGCAAATATAAGGTTTATAGTCTATTAGAAACAAACGTTAGGTCAGTTCAGGTATCTTGATGACGGGAAAGAGCCTATCTTAAATCGTGGGTTAGATTTATTACTTTTATAACGAAAAGTAATAAATTCTTAACAAGTTCTTTTTAATTATTCCCATATACTAAATATTCTAAAATTGATTTTCCATTTTTCTTTGTTTAAACCTTTCAATGATGTCAATAATGTTTTTTCAAACATATAAAATACTGATTACTGTGTTGTTTTTTAATGAAAAAACAAAAGAAAAACTATTAATTCAAATAATATAAAAGCATTATAAGTAGTATTATTATATTATCCATATATATAATCTATGCCGCAATAGATTAAAAAAAAATTAACCGTCTTGATACTCCTAGTTTTCTCTAAAGCCTTCGATTCCATTGGCCATTCTATCCTTTTTACCAAATTAAAAGCTTATAATTTTCCAATAGTTCAATCCATTGCTTCCATTCTTTCCTCTCCGACCGCACTCAAGCCTTATCTATCCCTAATCAACCCTTATCCGACTTCCTAGCTCTGTCTTCGGGAGCAGCCCAAGGTTACACCATTTCACCTCTCCTCTCCGACTTTATGCAGATGGTTCCCAAATATATTTATCCTTCCTTTCTACCGAATTACCTGATGCTTTTTCTAGGATTCAGGAGGACCAAAATATAATCTGTTTTTTTCTTGGGTTACCTGCATAATTTAGAGTTAAATGCAGGGAAAACTCAAGCGATTGTAATCGGTTCAAGTCCCCTTCTCATATCGCATTACCAATTTCCTACCCTAAACCTGAATAATCATCTTATCACTTTCTGTTCCTCCACCAAAAACTAAGAAATCATTATCGACCAAAACCTTTTCTGAGCGCCTCAAATTATCTAAATAGCTCGAAAATTAAAAGGAACCTTCAAATTATTCAATAGTTCCCGCCATTTCTGTCCTCAATCCACGCAAAAACTTCTAACACGCTGAGACGTTTCCCCATTCATTTATCCTCGGTTTGATTATGATTGTTAGGTGTGAGGGGGCTTGATTGGTTTCTGGGTTCTTGATGGGTTTCTGAGACAGATTACAAAAAATTAATAGCAGTTTTATCAGATTTGGTTTCGGTATCCCGTTTCACACTTATTACACTGCCCTAGAGTGGCTCCATCTATCCACTCGAAGACAATATTTCTTGGGCACTTTCCTGTACCATATCATCAATAACCATCGCCCAGCCTACATATATAGCCTATTGAAATTCAAGTCTTCCGTCTTATTCCAACTTCCAAGATCACGTTCCTTTGACTTATAATCCTTTCCACCAAACAGCATTATACCAATATTCCACTATTTTCTGGAACTCTATAGCTCCCGAAATTAGACATGCTCCTTTCTTAAACTCATTCAAAACTCTCCTATTCCAATATCTTCTTACATCCTTGTCAGACACCACCAATATGAGTAATAATTAAAAATCAAGTTAGTCAAACTCAGCAAATCCAATACTGATGAATTAGTCAAATAACTATATGATTATATAAATATATATTTTTTTTAATTTTAATCGTTTATTTCCCTTTTAACAAAAATAATTGCTTCTTTTACTTATCTTCTTATATAAGTATGTATATATGCTATCCTATAGGTTAATATTTGTGCACAGATATGTGTGAACACCTATTTCAACATAAATGGTTGCATAACAAAATAAAGCATATTAGTATCATTTTTTTTTCTCATGTATATATTCATAATATAGTTCTATTTTAAAATAGATACATATATCATATTTTTATATATATATATATATATATGTATATATATATATATATATATATATATATATATATATATATAAATATATATATATATGTATGTGTATATATGTATGTGTGTGTGTATATATATATATATGTGTGTGTGTGTGTGTGTGTGTGTGTGTGTGTGTGTGTGTGTGTGTGTGTGTGTGTGTGTGTGTGTGTGTGTGTGTGTGTGTGTGTATGTGTATATATATATATATATACACCATGGTGTTTTAAGTTATAATTATTATTTCATGTTTATTTATTTTTTTTAATTTAATTTAATTTTTTTCCCTACAAAAATGTAAGCTGTAATTAGTGATGCATTTAATTTGTAAATAAAATACCAGACAATTGTACTTTTAACTGTGCATTATTTTTATTCTTAGGGGACAGTAAGTCCCAGAATAAAGTTTATTTTTTCATTTCATTTCATTTCAAAATGGAAGTAGACTAGTACATATGTTTTTATCTATTTCTCAAATTCTTTTCTCTTTGTATCTTTTCCTTTCTATTCATTATTTTTATTTTATTTTGTTCTTTTCTACATTTCTTTCTTTTTCCTGAACGTATTGCAATTCTTATATTAGCATATAATTATTATATCAACATGTATTTTTTTTTTTTTCCGATGAACCCAATAGGGACTATGTAAAGCACTACACCACGCGTTTCCTTGCCTTCCTCTGTGCCCATATTTCCCTCATTCTACTGCTTTAGGCCCATTGGAACAACCAAGGGGATAGGCTTAGGGGTGAAGCTCCCCCCAGACGACCGAAACGACTAATTTTTAGATACCTTTGTTTTCTTATAACGGTAACACATAAGCCAAAGTTTCTTCCATCGCGTTTTAATGCTTTCAACTAAGGCACTGATGATAACCCATTGACGAGGATTGAAAAGGAAAGCTCTTAGCCGAAATCGTAAAATTATAAGATATAAATAGTGGAGCGATAACTATAATTTTCATTTATGTAGTCTCGAACGAGTCCCCATTCCTTGTTTTAGTTTAACTACAACATAAAAAAATATCTTCCTATATATATATATATATATATTAGTAATCCTGTTTGCGCAAATTGGGCCTCTTTTTTTTCATCTGTTGAAGGTCCCCCAGTCTTTCTCTTTGGTGGTTCTTCTCGGTCAACTTTCCAACTGCGGATTTTGGATCTAAAAATGTCTCTTTTTAGGATGTCTTCTTGAGTAATTCCTGCAAGCAGTTAAGGTGATTTTTAATTTCGCCCATCCATTTGACGGTATCTGTTGTGGCTTCCCCTGACTCCAATTTTCATAAAATGTTCTTTTTTACAAATGTCATGGTAAATACCTGAATTTAGTTTCATTTTTTGTTTACTTCTGAGTAAACAGAACCAATAACACTCCGAGGCGTCTGAAAAGAAGATGGCCTATAGACCTTCCAGTGTAGAATAGTTATTGAAGTGCTACTGATGAGTTTTTTTTTTTCTGTTTTTTTTTTTTTTTTTTTTTCAAGTTTTGACATGTTACTGTAATCATTAACAACATATTTAATAGATGTATATATTTATATAGTTGTAAATTTCAATAAATGAGAAAAAAAAAAAAAAGTCAGAGGTTAAAAAAAAAAGATAAGAAAGCGGTTTGGGCGGGGTTCAGAGGGACCCACTACACCCAAATCCACTGAGGTACAGTAACCTCAGAGTTACTGGCTTGGTTAAACTACCATGGATTTCCCTAAATCCATTTAATCCTTAAGTCACAAACAAAAAGCACTGGACTACGGCGTTTAGGTTTCCTTCTCAATTATAGACCAGTCAAAGAGTAGTGAAATGAGGGGTGTAGAGTGCATGAAATATGCGATAATTTTTGACTTCATAGCATCGTTAGGAATAGTTAGAAGGTAAACATACTAAAAGTCCCCGGCCCGGGGGAGTTAGCTAAGGGTGGGGGGAGGGGAGAGTTTTCATCTCGAAAACGGTGGACTCTAGAAAAATATGTTAAAAATAAAAATTAAAGCAAATTAAATTTTCTATAAAAATAATTCTACACATATTTGTCGAACTTCCAACGGTTTTTCAAAAAAAAAAAAAAAAAAAAAAAAAAAAAAAAAAAAAAAAAAAAAAAAAAAAAAAAAAAAAAAAAAAAAAAAAAAAAAAAAAATTTACACCACTTTTTGTCAAACATTTGCTTCTAGTGCCTTCCACGATCGTTTATCAGAAAAAATGACAAAATCAAACTTGTAGAACATTAAATTCACTTTAATTTCATATATACGTTTCTGGCACTTGAAGCAAAAGTTTGACAAAAAGTGAGGTATAAATAATATTTTTCGAAAATTACCGATTTTCAATAACACAGGCCAACGATGAAAAAACTTTCTTACTTCAAACACCTTATTTTTCTGTTTCTTAGGGTGCTAAATCCAAATATGACAATTATTAAACCAACCATTTTTTCACATTTGCACCTCAATATATTAAATTTTTTTGATTTATTACAGAATTTAACAGCTTTTATATACTACAAATAAAATTGTAAAATAATTTGTGTTGGATGTAGAAGAGTTGGCAGCACTGCTGAAACAGATATAGATATAGATGAGCAAGATGATGAAGAGTTCCAATCTGCTACAGCAAATATATAGTCTAAACTGTTTACTCAGATTGAGCTTAACGCCTTAGTTAGGGATCTTGAGTTAACAAAAGAAAAAGCTGAATTGCTTGGTTCTGACTAAAAGAAAAGAACTTATTGTGGCAGTTGGAACTAGCATATGTGTGTATAGGAAGAGAGAGCAGCAGTTTTCGAAATTTTTTGAACAAGAAGGTGATTTAGTGTACTGCTCAGACATTCCAGGTCTGATCAAAGAGTTTGGTGTTGAATAAAAAAAGAAGACGGGGGGCTTTTTATTGATTCTTCCAAAACTAGTTTAAAAGCTGTTTTATTACACAATAGTAACGCTTATGCATCTATACCTATTGGCCAATCTGAAACATATGAAAGAGAGCTATGAAAACCTAGAAATAGTGTTGAATAAAATTGGCTATTCGGCTCATGGTTGGATGATAAGTTGTGACTTGAAAGTAACATGCATGCTTCTTGGTCAGCAAGGCGGTTTTACCAAATTTCCATGTTTTTTGTGTGAATGGGACAGTAGAGCAAGGGATCAACATTGGTGCAGAAAGAACTGGCCTGTGAGGGAGTCTTTAAAACACGGCGAGAAGAATATTCTCCGCAAAAACCTTGTAGAACCTAGAAACATTCTCTTACCACCTCTACATATAAAGTTAGGCCTCATGAAACAGTTATATAATGCTTTATTTTTATTTATTTTATTTTAAGGTGCCGTGTACTGCAACATGGCCAGAGGTACCAAATTCTGATTTCTTGTTTATCTAAATGGTATTAAAGATTTTGCAATTCCTGAGGCACTTCAGAACATCTGGTTGATAGTTTTTGAAGATTGTTCCGAGGTCTTTTTTGAAGATGGGTGTTCCAGCTGTAGGGTGTAGACTGCAATTACTAAATATGTGCTCTACTGATAGAGGAACATGGCACCTTGAGCACATGGGCTGTGAAGTACCTTGAAGTAGGTGTTGGTGTGTGTCTTGTGTGCCCGATGCGCAGCCTAGTCATCACCACTTGTTCCCTCCTAGAGCCGTTTAGCAGTGGCCATGGTTGACTATTAGGGCAAATCATTTTAAGTTTGTTACTATCCGGAATCCTGTTCCAATAATAAATCCACGCAACCTTGCACTTCTGTTTAATATATATTTAGTGGTCGCTGAGGACAATCGGTAACATATTTCTCGCCTCTTTAGCAGCTGCATCAGCCAATTCATTCCCAGGTATTCCAACATGACTGGGTACCCAAAGAAAGTGCATTAGTTTATTAATTGTATGTAGCTGTGTTATTATTGTGTGTGAAATTGGATTGTTAGAATGGTGTGAGTTTTGTAAGTTTTTTAAAGCCGAGAAAGAGTCTGTACAAATTCCTATTTTGTCGCTATCTAAAAATTTAACTATATCAAGCGCTAATTGGATAGCAAAGAATTCACTCGAGACAACTGAGTCTAGTTTAGGAAGGCAATATCTAACTGTCGTTACGGAAAATGTTACCGCGCAACCTGTGTCTTTGTTTTCCTTGGAGGCATCAGTATAAACAAAAAGGAAATTTTTATATTTTGATTTAGACTCATGAAAAAGTTTTTGTATGGAATCTTGCAAATAAGTAATTTTATTGTATGAGAAAAGTGAGAAGTCGAAGGAGGCATTGATTGTTTTCCATGGGGGCATAGAATAGGGATGAGCTAGGTAGATATTTGGAATCTGGAATAGGTCTGATAGGAGTGGAAAAGTAGAAATTTGGGGAGGTATTTTATATCTACTTAATTCGAAAAAATCTTTGCTCGACTTAAGGCGCCCTAAGAATTTTAATAGTAAGTAGTGCCTACGGAGCTCTAGAGGCCATTCTTCAGCATCACACAGCACGCTTGATATGGGACTGATTCTGTTGTTCTACGTATAAATATAATGCTTTATATTTATATGAAACAGTTATATGTGATTTTTTAAATTATATAAAAAAAGAAAATTTCTCAAAAACTGTGTATGATGCAAAAACACTAAGACCAGATTTGGATTCAGCACACAAAAATCTATAAAAATCAGCTATTAAAGTAAAAAATGTTTTCAAAAAATTTTTTTTGTTGGCCTGTGTAATGTATGTCTCGAAAACCGTTGGAAATTATAGAAAAATCTAGAAACAGAATCAATTTGATAGGAAATTTAATAAGCTTTAATTTTGATCTGTAGCATATGTTTCTAGAGTCCACCATTTTCGAGATATAATCGAAAAACCCAAAAATGGGACCTTCTCCTCTCCCTCCCACCGTTAGCTCACCCCCCAGGGGCGGGGACTTTTAGTATGTTTACTTTCTAACTATTCCTAACGAGGCTATGAAGTCGAAAATTATCGCATATTTTATACACTCTATAATGTGTTTATTGACTGGGCTACTAGCTTAGTTGGTTTTGCTCGGATCGAAAATTTGTAGGCCATTTCCTGACCTGAAGAGAGGATATTTTTTGTTATAATATATAAACGGTCCTACCGTTTAGAGGCTGTGTTGATTTGAATGAAAAAAGTAACGTTTTAATTACATTTTTTATGTTGGGGCTTTTTTGACACACTCTACCTCTGTTGGTATTTCTCTGGTCGAAAATTCGACGATAGTTCCCTTGTCAGAAATATAATCGAAATAATTAATAAATAATAACAATAACCGTAAATTAAGAATTACTGTTCTAATACAAATAAATTTGCTTTCCTTTTTAGTTGTTACGATGCTTACGATGCTGATATTGCTTCCATTATGTTTTATCACATTCTACGGATTCTACCTGTGGATGGTTGCCAAGAAGTACTCACACCTGCCTTGTCACCTCGGCAGTGAGTTTCCAATCATTGGAAATCTTTACTACTCCTTCAAGAATTCCTTCATTTCTCATGATGGTAATCTACAAATAAAAATTTAAATACATAATGAAAAAAGTTATTTTACTTTGATATTTGAAAAAATAGCATCACATTGTAAAATGCTAAGTCTTGAAGCTGTAATATTCCTCAAAGTGTATATGTATAGGAATAATGCTTATATATAAATAATTCACAATTTCTCTGACTTAAACAATTAGTGAATAAAAAATATTATACAAACAATTTTATTAAGTAATCTCAAACATATGACGGTTGCTTAACATGTATGCAATTTAATTTTTAATTATTCATAAACAATCATTATGAATCAATAAAATCCTAAGTAGTAATAATAGCTAATGTAAAGGATAACCAAATTACAACTGTTTATATATTTATGTCTAATTAATTCTGTAATATACACTACATCCGGCCTAAGGCAAAGCTCAGACAAGAGCATATACAGAATTAGTTTCCAGTTAGTTTTTCTATTCCTGTTGGAAAAAAAAATTAAAACAAAACTACTGGTAATGTTTATATTTTTATTTAAACAAAGATTTGATGGGTTTTAAACGATTTTATTATTTATAGAAATTTTATTATTTATTCTTGTCAGTTTCACAGCCTTTGTTTGATTAATGGTTATTTTCAAGTCAATTTATATTATTATTAAGCTGTTGGTTAAAAAATAATGCAGGTTTTTATATATGACAAAAAATTTATTAGAATTTTTTGTTATTTAAAGTTTTATAGGTATTTATTGTAGTTTTTTTTTGTTTTTTTTTTTTTTTTTTTCTACTAATGCCTTTAGATTATCGTGATCAACAACAGAAGACCTACTGTGACTTTCCTTATCTTCGAGATTAAAATCTCCAAGTAAATCAAAGGTTAAAATTCGTGGAACCATCGCTGCACTGTAAATTAACTTATGTTTCCTTCACACTAAACAACATTGATGTTACACGTGGTTTGGGCCGCACTTCAACCAAGTTTGAACTCGTGAAAATAAATTTAACGAAAATCTTGTTTTGACATAATTAATTTCAGAGATCTTAGCTCATGAAAATTGTAATACAAACTAAACTAATCTTTGAGATGAAAAACATAAATAACCATTGTTTATAACCCATTAACTATACTGGATGATTATCTTTGTTTACTTGGCGAGGGCTTGCCTAAACAAAATGTATATTCATAACCTGCATTATTTAAGCACCAGGCCAATAAAATCATAATTATATTAAAATAATACATTGCTGAAAAACCGTTTTATTTGTATGTCTATTTCAGATCTTTTGGCTCTTCTAGAAAGAATTCTTCCTGAATTCGGAGGGATTTGCGTAATCTGGGTTTACTTCAAACCCGTTCTAGCGTTATCCGATCCGCTAATTGTCGAGGTATTTTAAATTATATTATTATTATTTATATTACGAAAATATTATTTATAGCATCCCCCGCCGCGGCTTCACCTATTTTCATACGTAAAGAACTTAGATAATTTTAACTAATAATTGATGTTTTAATTGTATGCAATTCTTTTTCTTCTTTGAAACCGTTTTTCCCTTCGTTAGGTTTCCGTTAGGTCAAACTATCCTTCCACAGTTCTCTGTCCCACCAATCTCCGACCCTTAAACTTCTTCCTATCATTTCCTCCGCTATCACATCCTCCTATTTCCTTGCTGGTCGTCATCTTCTATTTCTCAGAGGGTTCCATTTTCTAACCATTTCAGGCAATCTTTAAGGAGGCATCAGACGTACGTGTCCATACCATATTAACTTCTCCTTCATAAGTTCCGTCACGCTCTCCGTAATTTCCATTTTCATCCTTCTACGCGATCTGCCCATGTTTTCTGGATACACCTCCTCCAGTAGTCAACTACATTTAATTTATCCCAAATACTTTTGGTGAGGGACCATGTTTCTGCGCCATATGTGAGGATGCTTTCAATCAATGATTGAAAAATCCGTTTCTTATTCTTTTTGGATAAGGTCCTGCTCCACAAAACTGGATGCAAGATGCGAATTGCCTTCTTAGCCATTCCACATCTGCTCTGTATTTCTCTTTTACATCCTCCTATCATATCCAGAATGGAGCCTAAATATTTAAATTCTCCTCCTTGTTTACATTTTGTTCCTTCTATCGATAGATCCTGTCCTCATTCCCCTCTATACACTTGTAATCGGTTTTGTCTAATTTGATATAAAGATGTATATATATATATATATATATATATATATATATATATATATATATATATATATATATATATATATGTATATATATATATGCAAGCATTATTGCTTAAATATCATGACTCACAGTGGTAATTTATAATCTGTTTCAAATGCACTGACTATGTGATTGATGATTATGTAAAAACATAATTAGACATCCATTTTTTTATTTTAAACTATAAGTTGGTAATTCAGATGGACAGAGATTATTAAGAAACTCTTGTGAATAATGGGCTGCGTTAGCAGTGCTTACAACTAAAGCCCCATAGATCATATTTTTACACACAATATTAAAAAAACAAAGGATCGACATTTTGAATTGCAGATAATTTTTCTATGATTTGACATACTGAATTTGAAAAATAAATATGCAAAATTAATAGAATGACAAAACAGGTGGCGTAATAGTAGGAGCTAAAACATAAATCATAGTGCTGAATGATATATACCCTCAATAGATCTAGGAAAACAGGTTTCTTGGGATTTCTGTTATCTGGGGTTGACATGAAAAAAACAAAAAAAAAATACAACAGGCTTCTTAAGGAAGAAAAGCTGCTTAAATATATTCGTATGTACGGAACCATCCCGGAACATATTTATCGTTTGATTTCTTATCTGCGTACTAGAAGAGGAAAGGAGAATAACATTAATCAGCATTTTTATTGTTGTTTTGAAACTTGGGAATTATTCTGAAAGATATTTTTCCTGTAGCACCCCATAGAGTTCCACAAATCTGATTTGAAAAAAGCTAATATTTCGGAGTATTATTTGGAGGGCTAAAGATCTTTTTAAACAAATAGAATCAGCCAAAACATCAAGAATATACTTTATTTACATCATTTAAAAGCCGGTAATGCTTGTTATTTCTCGTTCGCAAAACTACTCAGTTAGCGCTTACTTTCCATAAATTTAAAAATTAGGAAATACAGTACTATTATACTACTACCTACATTTCTCTACGGATACGAAACCTGGCCGCTTACGTTAAGGGAGGGTAAAGTACTGCGTAGAATATTTGGTCCAAAAAGTTGTAATGTCGTTGGATTTAGTAATGGCCGAATCCTAAAAAAAGTAATGTTTAGAGCCCTTGGGCTACTAGTAACTAAAGGTAAACTAGTAATGGGTAGACTATGACGTTGATGGGAGGATTGCGTTAGGGCAGACCTTGGGATTTCCGCTTTGAGGAATTGGATTGAAGGGAGGTGTGTAGTCAACGGTTGGTGGTGTCGGCATCGAACCTCCGAGTTCGCTAAGCCTTCATTTAGATTCCTTCTACCTAGGACTTCATTTGGAAAAACGTCTAACTTGGAATCTATATACAAAATTAAACGGCAAGAAAGTTCCTATTTGACATCTTCAACTTTTACTAGACAAATTTCCTAAGTTTTCAATTTATTACAAAAGATTAATTTATATGACTATAATTAGACGTGATTGGACATACCGAGTTGACCTTTGGGTCAATTGGACATTCTTACCCATCCTAGCACTGTCCTCACCATTTACGCTGATGACATATGTTTGTTATCAGTAAATAATGATCCCTTCATTGCATCCCAGGCACTCCAATCACAAATCATAAACCTTCAAGAATGGTGTCAAAAATGGAGAATTAAAATAAATCCAAAAAAATCCCATCAAATGACCTTTACCCTTCGTCGTAAACCTACGACATCCTGTCCTACAGTATCCTTTAATGATATTCCTCTAATCCCTGTTGAACAGTTCCGCTACCTAGGACTCAACTTGGACAAACATCTCACTTGGAATCCACATACAAGACTAAAACGACAAGAAACGGCCAGTTGTTATAGATTACTCCAAAATTTACTAAACAAACGCTCAAAGCTTCCAATAAATTACAAGAGACTCATTTTTATTTAATACGGAGTTGAGCTTTGGGGCTCCACTAAACCATCCAATTCTTCTCGTATCCAATCCTTACAATCCGAAATCCTTTGAAAAATCCTTAATGCTCCCTACTTTGTTACAAATAAACTTATCCATAAAGATCTCAATGTTCCATATGTTGTCATTATGATCATTTCCTCAAATTTACGAAGTGCCTTCTAAATTCAAAACATTACAAAATTCCTCCCGGGCTGGGAAAAACAATAGATCATGGATAAGTGTATCTATGAACTATCGCTTTTCTCAATTTACATTTTAGAATTTAAAAGATTAAATTACTTCAATTAATAATTAAATAAAATTGACAATTAATCATTATTGGCAATTACTCTCAATAGGAAACTGTTTTTCAGATCTGCTAGGATCTGACGATTTTCGGCGGCTGAAGGAAATGCTTGACCACTCACCTTCCTCGCTAATTAGTTTTCACCCTTAAAGATATTTTTTTTTTGTCCTTTTAAATATTCCAGGATTTGACGAGTTTATTAGTTTTCGTCTTTAAGGATACTAAGAAGCGAGAATTTTTTTTTTAAAGTTGGCTCAAGAATAGTGCACAATTGAGAAAGAATTTTCCTACTACATTTGTTCCGAGAAAAAATGAGTAATAAATTCTTTTGAACCTTTAACTTTTAAACAAATAGCGAAAAAGATAATTTGATTATATTTGCAGTAAAACCTTTTGTGGTTCATTTCTCTGAAATTCGAAAGTAGCCGTGCTCTGTCGGTAGAACAAAAAATTTCAAAAAAAGCGGTTTATTTTGAAGATGCCTATGCGCGAGGTGGTGGAGTGATGGAGAAGGTCGAGGAAATCAACAAAGGCAGGATCAACGCAACAAAACAGTCGGAATGACCTTGGGTGGAACGAAACCAGAAATGCAATCAAAACTCTACTACACCGAGGGAACGAAACGAAAGATCTTTTAGCGTTGGGTTTCTTTCCAGATGGAACGGAAAACTTGGGTCATTCATTTCGTTCCAAACCGGCTCAGTGAAGGGCCGTTCCAACTTAAAAGTGAAATGAGATTTTACGTTCCCATCCACTATTGGAACCAGTTCCAAATTCCGTTCTACCTAGAACGACCCACCACTAAACAGTAAGTACTAGCGGCAAATGTAATATGACAAAAAAGATTCTCCTTTAAATTTCTGACGAATGTAATGTGAAATTTTTGATTCGGGCAACGCCAACAGAGCTAGAGCATGTCAAAATATTTCATTTTTGAATGTAAAAAAAAAAAGTTTCACCAAAAAAGTATAGACCCCCAACCAAAAGACATATCCAAGTCCAGAATAATTATTATATAATTCAAAGTACACGTGCATGGCTGGGATTAGTTTCATTTAATAAAATAACGTACTTTAAAATTTTGTATTTTATTGAATATACTAAGAGTATTGTTTCAGAAACTATCCAAAGATCCAGCTTTTGCAGACAAAGAACCGTTGGTTTATCAAAATGTTCCCAATCTTATGAAGGGAATATTTACATATGCACGTAAGTACATTTCAATGTCTATTTCGTTTTGTTTTTTTTATTTGGGGCTTAACGTCCTTGTGTACTCCAACTAGGGCAGGAAGGACAATCCGTCCTTAAATAATAAAAGCGTTTTAACCGATCCAGATTTTTGTTTAAATGACCTGATGAATATTTCCAATAGTCCCATTTTCAAATTGTTTCCAATATGAACGGAAAAAAAACCCAGCCAGTCATAGGGAAACCCGAAAAGACCCACACCTCCTGACCCTCACTATTGGGCCTGATATCTTTCAGAAATCCGTTCGTCTCCTTAAGTGAGTACCAATATATTTGATTTCTTTTCTTACATTTGTAAAAACATATAATGCATTTATATGATCTATGTTACAAAATACAGATTTGAAATTTTTGTACCTATGTTTTATAACTAATGATGAATGTTTAAAATTCGGAACTAGTTTTCAAATAAAATAATCCCAATAGAAGTGGCAATTAATTCATCAATCCTAATTGTATTGATCCTTCTATACCATCATGGTGTACCTCCAGTAAAGTTCTCCTAGCCAACTGAAACATCTATATGTTTTGAGGCATTTGGAATCAATTTGAGGTATTTTTATACTGTAAAAGAAATACTCGAAATTTCGAAAAACACCTCATTTGGGATTCGTATTCAGCACACTTCAAAACTTAATAAAACAACATTTTTGTGGAAGGGAGTATTTTGATGCAGAACAATGTACCTAGTATATGAACCTTAATCCGTTGTGTTAAGTCTGGTTGCATGAATAGATTTAGATTGATCAAAATAATTTGAAAATAAATTAGATTATAAATTTTTATTGATAGTTTCAGACAAAAAATTGAAACAACGAAGAAAAATATTTAATATCTCAATGAAGGAAAAGAACATGATAAGTTATCACGATAAGTTTGTCAAGGTATCGAGAAGGACGGCCGATAATATGGAAAAAGAAAAAGGAGTTTTCAACGTTGAGAGACATATGAAGATGGCCAGTCTTGAAGCTATTCTTGGTAATTTTAGGTTATTAGAATAGAATTGAGCTTTTTGAATTATTTAAACGATTCAAAAATATATCGTTGGTTGTCGTGAAGAAGACTAAAGAGTAATCTTCTTTATTTTGAGTGCTGGGTTACCAAAAAACCGAACTGTGCAGACGCCATTGCAGCTTGTAACACACTTAGCTTGCGTTTTTAAAAACAAATGACTGCTGTGGTATACATTATTTATGTAATTATTTTTACAGTCGGGAAAAAATAACATTTAAACAAAAAAAAAAAAATAAACTAATTATTATTTTTATTTAATTATTATTATTTAATCGGTGCGACAGTCCTTAGGCAGGACCAGGACCTCCTCAACAAGCCTCCTCCAACCTTCTCGATCCGCTGCCTTGCGGCGCAATCCTCTAATACCTGCCTGACGGAGGTCTTCCTCCACGTCGTCTAACCATCTCATTCGTGGCCGCCCTCGAGTTCTCAAACCTTCTGGCTTTTCTTTTAGCAGTTTTCTAGGAAATCTGTCTGTAGGCATCCTTTCCACGTGTCCTAGCCACCTTAATCTCGCTTTTTTTTATTTGGGCTACTATATCTTGCTCACCAAACAATGCCAATTATTCATCATTTTTTCTTATTCTCCATTCACCATTTAGATATTTTGGGCCAAATATCTTCCTGAATATTTTTCTCTCCCAAAGCTCGGAGTAGCGCTTCACTTCTTTTTGTTAGCACCCATGTCTCGCTTGCGTATGTAACAACGGGTCTGATAATAGTTTTATATGCTGTTATTTTAGCCTTACGCGATAAATCTTTGAACCTAAGAGCTTTTTGCCTCCGAAGAGGCTTCTGTTGCCTGCCACTATTCGTCCTTTGATTTCCGCGATAACAGCATTATTATTTGTTACTAGCGACCCTAAGTATTTAAATTGTTCACACGTTGGAAAACTGTACTCCCTTAACTGGATTTGTTCAACTTGAGACTGGGTTCGCGACGTTAACATATATTTAGTCTTCGCTTCGTTTATTTGCAAACCGCGTTTTTTACAAGCTTCTTCCAGCTCTTGAAAAACTCCTCCAAGGGCCCTTTAGTCCTCGCTGTGATAAGTACGTCATCAGCGTATGCCAAGTGTTGCGCTTATCTGTTATAGATGGTGCCACCGGGGTTCGTCTGATAGCCCGCACAGCTCGCTCTAAACAAAGATTAAAAATTACACAGGATAAAGGGTCCCCCTGCCTTAAGCCCCTATCTACTTTGAATTCCTCTGACAGTGAATTTTTTATTATAACTTGATACATCGTGTTTTGCCACGTCATACTTATTAGCCTAATTAATTTATAAGGTACACCGAGTGCCCTTAAATCGGCTAAAGCTTCTTTTCTATTTACACTGTCATATCCCTGTTTAAAGTCTATAAATAGATGATGTAGATCTATATTGAATTCGTAGGACTTCTTCAAGATTTGCCTATAAGAAAATATGTGGTCGATGGTTGATCTCCCTGTTCTGAATCCACATTGATATTCACCAAGGAAGTTTTCAGCCCATTTTACGAGACGTTTGTTTATAGCAATGGATAGTAGCTTATACATCACAGGCTAATAAACTAATTAACTCTCCACAAATAATTATAATGCTTGTTTTGAACATGTGGCTATATAATTTTAATTTGAATCTGAATAAAAACTGAACATGTCCACTTCAGAAGAGTTTTAGAAAGAGCAAAAAACATACACAAGTCCCACTCCTGCTGTTAATTTCAAAACAATTATATTATTTAAATCCTTGATAGGTGTCTACAAACGAAAACAAACTAGAGTAGAAGATGCAACCCACAAGGCTTTATCAAAAAAATAATTTCAAAAAACAGTGGACATGTTCAGTTTTGAAAGATAACTCCTCAGCTGACTCCATGTAAATAATCAAACTAAGAGAATACATGTTGGTCTCAACACCTAGCATCGAAAAAGACATACATACAGACATACCACGAAAGATTTCACAATAGAATTTAATGTCATCGCAATAAACTCCTACAAGACAAGACCGCAACAATGATGCCCAGCATTGTTCATAAAATGATGTGGATGAGAGATCTACTAGAATAAAATGTAAAATTATAAACAAGTGGATCAGAGGTGTCACTAGACAATTCTCCTCATCAAGCCTCTCATGCTTAAACTTTATCATTTTTTATTTCCATCACATTCTCTGGTTATCTGCTTTATTCATTGGCAGTTATGAATATATTAAATAAATCCAAAAAAAAAAAAAAAAAAAAATGTTTTTTAATAATAATAAAAAGATTTTTTTTTTTTTCAGCTACTCATTATGGCTGTGATTTAGACTTATCGGATGATCAAGAAATATATGGACTAGCACATTGGTAAATTATTTTAATTTAATTTTTCTTCATATTTATGGAAATTTACAACAGTATACAAATAAAATAAATAGTACATCTAGTGGATCACAGCACTTCAATAAGTTCTACACTAGAAGGTCTCGAGGCCATCTTCTTTTCAGATGCCTCAAAGGGTTATCTGGAGTAGAGCGGGAAGCGAGTTGAGATACAATTGCATTTGAATGTGTCCAAAAAAAAATTATGTTATGTACTTAGAGTTATATTTATGAAGTGATTGTCAATATACAGTTAATTATAACACAATGCATTACAAATGTCGCTCTTGAACACAAAATTAAAAAATATTTGAACATTAGACCAATCTGAGACTTATTATGAAATCACCCAGTTTGCTAATTCAAATCTCTTTTTCTACCAATGTTATTATAATTGTTCATAACATGTGAAACGTTGCCAAAATGGGGCAATTTATATCAAATATTCAGTAAAGTCCATAAGTTTCCTACCAGAGAAAGAAGAAAAGGTTAAAAAACAGATGTTTTTTTATTCAATATATTCTCCTTTAATTAGTTGGGGCATGCATTCATGGATAAACATTAAAAACAGAAATATAAATTCATCAGGGCTAGAAGAAAAAAAGACATGACAAAAAAAAAAGGAGTGAACTTTTAAAAAGATATGAAAAGAAAAATATTCTACAAAATAAACAAAAAATTACGATTAAAAAAAAAAAGAAATCAAAATTAATTAATTTAAAATAATTTAAAAAAAATAAATAAATTTGTAATAAAACTTCGAGAGACATTTTCTCACTTACAATTTAATTTTTTACCTAGAAAATAAAACAAATTTTAATGAGAAAACCACTAATCAGATGTATTTAATTCTTTGAAGTTTTTTAAGGCAATGTTTTCATGCGGGCAATCTTGAATAAATTTAACTTTGATATAAGATGACTTTTAAATGAATTGAAAAAAAAATATATAATAATGAAGTTTGTCCTTTTAATTACTACCAGCAGAATTGAAACAGCATCATAAATAAAATATAACTAAAGAAAAATATTCTGCGGTCAGGAGGCATACAAGAATTAATCAATCTTAATATATCTCATTTTCCAAGGAAAAAATAAAGTATGAAATATATAATAACCACTTAATAATAGAGTAATAATTCATTATATCTGAACAAAAATGAGTGCAAATAAATAATAAATAAATAAATAATACTTTAATAATAGTGCGATGGAACTTCATAGAAAATTAATGGCTTCATCTGCAAGTCATCTAGACCAAAACAATCCTGTTTTAATCTAAAATACAGTCTACAAATTTATTTGAAGTTGAGTTTAAAAAGTTCCCAATCTTATTGAATATGAAAATAATATTATGTATATATATATAGTGTGTGTGTGTGTGTGTGTGTGTGTGTGTTTATATATAGCATAGAATAGAAAAGAAAAAAAAACTTTATTCTTAAGTCCCTTAAGAATAACATTACATAACACAAAGTAAAATCATAACTGGCCAAGAGCTTTTAAAAATAAAACAACATAGATAAAATTGAATACAAATATGTATGAGAACAAATACAGAGAAAAGATAGAAAAAGAAAAAAACTATAAATTCATTAAAAAAATCTGAAAGAAAAAATAAATAGACAATATAGGAGTTAATATTCTAGACAAATTGTAAAAAAAAATAAAAAAAAAAAAAAAAAAAAAAAATAGATAAAAAATAGAAAAATGATTATGAAAAAGAAAAGATAAAAAATAAAAAATTATCCTAACAAAAAATTAAATCTTTATCACAGTAAAACTACAATCTATGCTAATGTTTTATGTCTGACAGACATTGTGATTAAATTATATGATTACATACATCCATACAATTAGAGAGCCTCAGGTTGGAGAGAAAGAAGATGGTGAATAAAAACTATTTTAAATGTTCCAAGGGAAGAAGCATTGCGAATACAGGGGGGTAAGGGAATTTCAAAGAAAAAGGATCGGACAAGGAAGAAACGTTGGAATGCAATACTTCTGAGGATGGAGTATAGAGATCCGAGAGACGAGATCTTGTATGCAGTTATTTGATAGCATAATTGAATTTCAGGGTACTGTAAATATGTACAAGTATAAGTACAGGTTTTGATAACTTGGGATAGGTAGGTGCTAAGGAAGTATTTTCTGTGGAAGGAGTATATGTATAATATAAGAATATATATCAGCTCTCTCTAATAAGCTTGCCAAACAATGCTTTAAATATATTATGACATTTTTATGAACAAACATTCAAACATTTGCTAAAGAAAACTATAATAAACATTATAAAACAAATTGTAATTTCTATTATCGTTGTTTTTTTTGTTTTTTAGGGGTGAAACAAAGTTGGCTAAATCATTTATGAACCCAATATTTGGTTTTTTCATGAACATATATATCGCCGTTTCTTCAGTTTTGAAACCAATGGAAAACATTATGAAGGAGGTAAGTATATATAATAAAATAGGATTTTTGTGTTACCATATTAATCACAGGTGACTAAGATAAAGAGAAGTTTTTACTAATTAATAGAAGTCTTCTACAAATATAAGCTATTAAATAAAAGAAAAATTTTACTAGAAAGAAATAGAATTTTGTTGACTGAAAGTGAATTGATAATGTATCCAAATTTTTGGCCTGCAGTGTAGAAATAAGTCACAGATTTTATAATAATTAGACAAGGTTAATCTGCAATAAATAAAATTATTAAAAAAAAAAAAAGGAAAGAAAATGAACAATTTGTAAATTGGAAATTAAATACATGTAGTTTAAATCCATCTTGTCTGTTTTACTGATATGTATTTTTTTTTTCAAATCTCTTTCGATTGTATTAGATCAATTACTTCTACATGCTCTTGCTCTAATATTCTATCATTATATAGAAATCACTTTCTTCCTTTTTTCTGAAGCTATTGTTCTTTTTCTGGATGGACTAGAAAAATTAAACTGAATTGAATATACATTGATTTTTTTTTTTTATTTACTAGATTATTTTAAAAATGAATATTAAAATTATTTATTAATTAGAATTATTATTTTTTTTTTATTATTTTTTAGAGTGTGAAAAATCAAATGGATAAACAAAAAAATGCCACTGAAGGTTTGTATGTTTTATGGATTCTAAAGGTATAGTATACATTGGTATACCAAGAATACATGAATATATCATGCAAATTAGTTTATAATTTAATATGAATTAGCATGTGTTAAAATAATATTTCTTTTTTGACATTGATATGTCTTTTGGCTGAGGGTCTATAGTTTTTTTGTTTTTTTTTAATAATATAAAGCATCGCCTAGGCAACCTAGATTTCACCATTATCTAGTCATCTCACTAATTTGTTTTAACATAATTTACATTTATTACATTTGTATGATATAATAATTTCTTTATCAACTATGTATTGTCTTCTGGCTTGGGGTCAATAGTTTTTTTTTTTTTAATAATGTAAAGCATCGCCTAGGCAACCTAGATTTCACCATTATCTAGTCATTCCACTAATTTGTTTTAAAATAATTTACATTTATTACATTTGTCTGAAATAATAATAATAATAATTTCTTTATCAACTATGTATTGACATGGATATGTCTTTTGGCTGGGGGTCTATAGTTTTCTTGTCTAACATTTTTTTCACATTCAAAAATGTAATATTTTGACATACATTAGCTCTGTTGGTGTTGCTCTGATCGAAAATTTAACAGTAGTTCCCTTGTCAGAAATTTAATCCAAAAATATTTTTTGTTTTATAATCTTTGTCGCTGGAATCTACTGTTTAGGAGTTATATTGATTCAAATGATCGAAAAAAAAACAAAACAAGTTGAAACGTTTTTTCCACGTTTTTTCCAACCTCAAAAAATTAAAATTTTAACATGCTCTAGCTTTGATGGTGTTGCTTGGATTGTAAATTTAGAGACAGCTATCTTGAAAGAAATTTAATGAAAAATATTTTTTGTTAAATAACATTTGTAGCTAAGATCTACTGTTTTGGAACTATATTGGTTTGGATTCTCATTCTTCATTCTGTTGGTGTTGCTCGAATTGAAAATTTGAAAGTTTTGTTATCTAAAAAGTATATATAAAATCAGTAGATTATAGATATGATTATAGAATGAGCTATTGTTTTTCACACCTAGTGAGAAATTGAGTTTCTCTGTTTCTTTCTTCTGTAGTAAATCCTACAGATGAGGTGTCAATATACAAATGTTCAAAATACAAAACAATAAGTCTTCACACCGTCCTTTCTGGAGTTTCAACTGGTTTTAGAATTTCAGCAGTTCTTTCTGGTGTTTTTGATATAACAATCCTTGTTGAAAAGGCCATGAGAGAGGATTTTACCAAACAATGTCCCTCATCTTTGTACAATTCATTTAAAATGTGTAAGAAAGTTTGTCAAGTTTGCTCATCAAGCTTAATTGCATCGTATTTTAATAGGAGACATTGCTTTAGGTAATGGTTAGTTAAACTGTGTTCTGTAATAGTGTTAGTTTGTAATTAATGCTTTTGGGTATTTTATAGTTCCATACTTTCATATTAAAGGAGTTAAAATCAGGATATATTTATAAATTGGTAATTTTTAAGTAGATTGTTATCAATGTCTTTTTTTACAGCCAAAAGTATTAGGCACTCACAATTTTCTCACCAAAAGTTAATTTTCTCTAAGAGTATTAACTAGCAAGCAGGTAAGGATTGAGAAATAATCCATTAAAAGGAACCATTTTGTCAGCACACGTATTGGAAGTGACAATAAAAATAAAATTTTGATTTAGTCTATTTCATTTGTACTTAAAATGAAATAGACAGTTTTTCAGGGTGCCTAATATTTTTGGCCAAGGCTGTATTTTTTTAAATAAGTAAAACAAACTGAATTGTATTAGGCTGTAGCTATCTTAGCCATTGTGTCAGTTCTTTTGTTCCCAGTAACACCTCTATGTCCTTTTATCCAAATCAAATTAGTTCTAATGTCTCTGTTCATTAATGTGATTAAATCATTTTAAATTTGTGCTGTATGCCTTGTATTTTATTGTTCTTTTTAGTCAAGTTTACCACTATTTTATTGTTGGTATATACACTGCATCATTTTCTAGTTCAGTAAGTTTTTCTGGAACCTAGTTTTTCTCTGTCCATATTCTACTGAAGTTCCCTCTCATCACTTCATCAATTAGCCCAGTCAATGAAAGCAAGAAATTGGCCTTTGTAGCAACTAATTAGGGGAAAGCTGAATTTTTGCAGGGTGTTAGTACATAAAGTATACACTAAAAAAAACACAGTCCCGACCCCTACCCCCCCCCACCCCTTCAGCAACATTACAAGTACAGAACTCTGGTTATATGCCGACAGCTCGAAACCTAATTATACTATCGGAGTGTTCTTTTTTTTATTTTACTTCTAATAATATCAAAAAACAAATTATGTTATATACACTTGTTATGTAGATAGCTTAGTTTCGTCGAAATACTTATTCATAAATGTACATAAAACTGCCACTGCAAAAAACAAAACGTAACTTCAACAAATTATGGATTTTTATCATTACGTTTTGGGAAGAAAAGTGTTAAACAAAACTTATAGATAATATAACTAGCTTTAAAATGATGTGTCTCATAACGCACAACATTTAAACGATAGCTTCATAGAGAGCGTTGAAAGAGCAGTGGACACCGCTCCGCAGGTCTTAGCAGGGCCGTGCTGGGTGCACCAAACGTATATATTGCTGTTCATGATCATGAATAGTCATTTAGTTGAAATGAAGTAACAATGTAATTACGTTTATTTTTAGTTTATTACTTTCAAAGTCAAATAGTCTATAGTTTTCTTGTATCACTTATATAGTACAAAATTTAGCATCGAAGATTCAATTCCAGAAATCAAAAGATCTGATTACTGTATATTGTTCACCACCCTCAGCTGTAAGTGTGATAAAGAGTCTTCCTCAAAATATCTTCGGATTTAGGGAAGGGAGGGGGTGAAAGTCGTATGTTGTTGGCTGTCTGATCTCGGAACTCGGAAAACGTTTGGTTTTAGCACATAAATACATAAAAAAGCAAAGAAAATTTGCAAAAAATGTCATTTTTTATTCCTCTCTTTTTCATATCATAATTTTAGAGCCATGGAAGATGGAAAAATAGAAGATTTTTTAATTGAGGTAAGTCGCAGTTCTCCGGAATAACACGCTTGTTGATACTCATATGGCCATAACTCCGAAACTATTTGTCCGACTCAAATTTCTCTTTTTTCAAATGAAAGCTGGTTAAATTTGCTATAAAATCTCAAATATTATATTTTTATCTAGTCCCGTAAAACACCCCGGCAGAATATTGAGAAACCCGTACTGTTGTGAAAAACTCTTATTTTTCGGCACATTTATCACAATAACTCCAGAACTATTTATCCGATTCAAAATCTATTTTCTTCATCTGAGAGGGGTGGGGGGGGGGACTTTGTGTTTTTTTAGTGTATACTTTATGTACTAACACCCTGCAAAAATTCAGCTTTCCCCTAATTAGTTGCGACACGAAACCTTTATTGACTGGGCTAAATTAGGACATGTCAACCCAGCTTCTAACTGTGTTTATTTGCAATGAATGTATTTAATGCAAATATGGATAAGATATCTCAAAAGGTTTTGTCCAATTTTTGAAGGAAAAAAAAAAAAAAGGCTTGAATAATAAGATTCCGGGTTGATTATTTTATTTTAAAAATTGACAGTAAGATGCCAGAGTATTCTAGTTAGATATGCTTTCATCTGTTCCAGTTTGATAAAAACGGAATATTAGTATCTGGGAAGTTATAGTCGCAAAGTCTCTAGTGGTCTGAAGAGTTATTTTCTGCTAACCCATTTCAATAGGATGGGAGGCCTAGTTGAATAAGCTTTTTAATAGGTATATTAGTGTCAAATTATTTTTTAATTACTTTTACAATACTTTAATGATTTGCACTAAGTTCATTAAAATAGCTGCTATCCTTTTCAATATATTTATACAATCTTTTTGGACCTCAATGTAGGTGTCAACTATTAGAACAAAAATCAAACCTAAATTTCTATAGTTGACATTCATTTCCTCTATTGATAGATAGGATATAGGAAAGAGATGAAAGAAATAGTGAACAAACCTAGGAGGATTTTCAAGGAAGAGATATAGGTGTAAAAAAAGTCTGGTTCAATATACCAAAGGTTTTCAGTAAATTAGAGATATACAGTGGCTCCCAGTCAAAATGATACACCAGGATATTTATAGATTTCTTTGAATAAATGAATAGCTCAAATTATATATCATTAAAAAAAATTAATGTATTTTAATCACTAAAACATCCTAGTAGTGTGTACTTAGTATATAAACATATAAAATAAGCAGGGATATAATTGTAAAAATAAAACACATTTATTCACGATTACTTATCTCACAGTGAAAATGATACACCTTTATTATTCCCAATATTTGCTTACTTTAAACTAATTTACTTTAGTTAAACTCTTGTGTTGAAAGTGTTTGGCTCTTTTCAGAATGAGTTGAACAAAATCTGCCATGTTTTTGAACTTTTTTTGGTAATGGGGTCACACACAACATTAAAGAAACGTGAGTTGGTCATTTAACATTTTAATAGCGGAAAATCTTCAAATCGATTTTTTTTTTAAAAAAGCTGTTTAACTGTCCTGCATATAGTGGAGAGATCCTGGAAGGAAAAGCACATTGCCATAAAAAAGGTTAAAGCACTGTAAATATTTTAACTGATACGGATGAGACTTAGATCGTCACTGAAATTAAAACAAATCCACGTTTGAGTGCACCCACATAGCCACAAAACTACCTAAGTACTTAGGTAAGCTAGTAAGTGCAGAAATAGTGCGATGTGTTCTAAGAAAAAATAAATTTCTTGGATGAGCAGCTGGGAGAAAATATTTCATCAGAAAAAAAATCAAGCAGTTAGGATACAATTTCTAAATGAATATTTACTGAAGGACCCTGAGAGTTTTGGACAACCCTAATATTTGCTAATAGAAGTAAATTTAATATTTTTGCGTCCAATGGCTGTTGCTATGTATGATGGAAACAGGAGAAGAGCCAGCGGAAAAAAAAAAAATTACACACAACTGTGAAACATTGAGGTAGAATTGTTATGATGTGGGGGTGTATGGTGGCTTCTAGTGTGTTAGTCTTCATTTTATAGATGGAATAGTTAACAAGCATGTTTACGAAGACTTTTTAAGTGGAATCTTGAAACAAACTGGGGAAAAGATGTGGCTCAAAGATAAGTTTTGTTTTTACCAGGATAATGACACCAAACTCTCTACTATGTTAGTTAAGGAATGGCTCCTTTACAAATGCCCCAATTTATTTTGAACTCCAGTACAGACACCAAAAATAAATATGACATCACCTGTAAGAAAAATTAGAGGTAGAAATTAAAAAAACATAAGATTTCCAGAAAAGAAGAGTTTCAAAAATATCCACTCGAAGAATGGAACAAGATAAGCCCGGGATCGATGAAAAAAAACTGGTCAACTCCATTTCAAACAGACTAAATGAAATGGTCGTAAGTAAATACTTGCCTTCAAGGTGTTGAACTAAATTAATACTATTCAAAAATTAATGAGAAGTGAGGTGTATCATTTTGACTGTGAGGTGAAATTCTTGTTCATATTTCGTTTGTTATTTTTCTTAATAATCAAAGTTGAATATTTTAATTTTTTTTTTTCGTACTAATTAAAAATTGATATAAAGGAATGTGTAGATGAATTTCTGGATTTGTTTCTTGTAGCCGTTTACGTTTTTCTTTATTATTTCTATCTCTCTACAGGGTGTATCAATTTCACTGTGAGCCACTGTAGGTTTTACTTTTACAATTGGATGAAAAAAGTTTTGTTAAGACTGTTTAGCAGAAACTTATTATTTGGTATTATATCCTCAATTCATATTTCTAAAGTTTTACTTTTAATCGAGAGCAAATGTACCAGTTACTTCTACTTTCGTTCTTATGATATATTAATTAAAAGAATAATAAAAGTATAGTTGACTGCTAAGATGAATGGAGAAGAAGATAATTAGATGCAGTCAAAGAGAAACATAAGTCCAAGTAGAAATATTTTAATTGTGTGCCAATGTTTTGACCTGTCTTTCAGGTCTTCTTCAGGGCTATAATGAACAGGATGTGACAAAAATAACAGACCAATAAACAAATGACAAAAGGATAAAATATGGATAAAAACTATATAGAATAAAGGCTATAGAAAAAAAAACTGATACATAAATCAGTGATAATACAAAGAAGAAAGGTTAGGATAAGCCCAAGAGAGGAATGATAAGGAGAAAAAAATAAATAATAGTAAGAGTGTTGAATAAAAGGATAATAAATGAAAAATAAAAGAGGGCAGAAGGTAAATGAATGTAAAGTAAATAAAAATTATAGCCCTGAAGAACTGCAAGGCAGGTCAAAACTTTGGCACACAATTAAAGTACTTCTACTTGACGTGGTGTTTCAATTTGAATGGATCCCTGATTATCTTCTCCTCCATTAATTTCAATTGTGAATTTTGGTCTTACGAAATTCATAATAAAGTAAATTCCAGCATCCATATTTTGGTTGTCAGTATCAATAATAGAATTTTATTTTCTTCATAAAATATACCTTTCAACTACTGCTATAGTTGCCCTAATTATGATATATATTAAATTATTAGTATATGTTACAGATCTGAATGAGAACTTGTACATAAAAGATGTGTTACAACAGTATTCTTCAGTTGCTGCTAGCTACAAGGAAATCAAACAGGAGTTAATAGAACTGATGCTAGTGGTAAGTAGAATGAAACAAAAGCCAATTAATCATTTTCTAGTTCAGTATGTTTTTATGGAACCTAGTTTTACTCTATCCATACTTCCTCATATACTACTGAAGCTCCCTCTCATCACTTCATCAATTAAAACATGTCGACCCAGCTTCTACCTGTCCAGGTTTTTATTAATAAAAAAAAACATATTACAGTCAAGCGGTAAATTAAATTTTTGAAGTATAATTTATGGTCTGATTACATAGATAAATTATAAATAGAGAATCATATTTGCAGTCTATAAAAAAAAAAAAAAGTCTTAAAAAACATTTTTATTACTTAAATTATATTAAAACAAAAATATAATTTGAGTTCAAAATTCAGACCAACTTAGTGTACAGTGTTTGTGCAATCAGGGTGTGTTGTCAAGGTGATCTGGACTTTTTCTCAAAAAACATTCATAGCTACAACTTACGACACAAAATGAAGACTTATACTTATGAAACCTGTTTAGAATTAAGCTTCACAGATATACGGAACTGCCTAGGACAGATATTAACAAACTCTAAATATTTAAGGCAAAAACATTCAGGGTAAATTTTCTAATTTATTAATAATGTAATCTGTTTCCTACTTTACTTGTAGTATATTGTATACAGTTGTATATATCAATAAATAGTTAAATTAATAATATTAACATTTTTTGGTATTAAATCGGTTTATTGACTTTGAAATATTATAATTATTACGTTACCAGCTTTAATTTTCCAATAAATTTCAACTGTGGATAAACGTTGAGATTAGGAGGTCCTCCTGGGCTTACCCAGCCTCTAAAAGTGGGTATCCTTGATTGGAGGGAAAATCTGGGGGATGGGGCTTCAGCCAAAATCTTCTCCTTTCAGAACTGTTGGCTTAGTAACAGTACATCCTCATCAAAGTATTGAACCCAAGACTCTTCATGAGTCATAATGGTACAGGTTTTTTGTTGTTTTTTTTTTTTTTTTTTTTTTTTTTTTTTTTTTTTTTTTTTTTTTTTTTTTTTTTTTTTTTTTTTTTTTTTTTTTTTTTTTTTTTTACAGACCTAAGGACCTACCATAGATAAATTTGAAAACTGTTTTATTTTTTGTAAATATTATTATATTTCCTTTTCTTAATTTTAAAGGGATTACATTCATCCGGGACTGGACTAAGTGCGGCTCTCGTTCTATTGTCAGCACTTCCAGAAATCCAAGATAAATTATGGGAAGAGCAAGAAAATATTTTTGGTGAATCTGATAGAGATCCTACAATAATGGATGTAAAAAGAATGGATTATTTGGAGAGGTAACTGTAAAAAATATTCCCTCCATAAAATCAGAAGTTTACAAAATAATTATATGATTTTTTTTTTTTTTTTTCAGGTATATAAAAGAAGTTTTCCGGTTTGTCAGTGCTCCTTATGTAAGCAGAAGAACTAGAAACGATTTTGTTATAGGTAATTAACTTAAGTTGAAATTTAATATATTTTATTAAATCCAACAGTTAGTTGTCTGAAAGTGAACAAGGTGTGATGTAAAATATTTGAATGAATTACATAGTAGGTCCATACGCTTACAGTAGAAGGAAGAAGTAAAGCTGCAAGAAACAATTGGTTTAATTTTTTTTAATATATCCTCCTTTACGTTCTACAACCTTAACACTTAAGTTCACGGTTCAAATCCCAGCTGGGCAGGATAGAATTTCTTTCTTGGCAGACCCAGAAAGTAAATCTTGAGCTTCTCATCCTGGCTAGAAAATATTAGTAGGATAACCCATGCTTCCTGCCCCAGTTGAAGTGCATATGGACGTTAAGGCACAACAAATAATTAAAAAAACTCTTTGGCAACCTTTCTATTTCACAAAAAAACTAATTTACATCTTTGTTTCAAAAATGTTCTTAGCCACCTTGTTCAAAGTCTGAATTGTAGGGTGGTTGAAAGTGCTGTGCAGACAGGAGTGTGATGAAGAAGCCAACCATCTCTGTTGAGGAGAATATATTGAAAAACAAAATAATTTTTTTTTTTTTATTACTCCTTTTTTCTTCAGGCAGTAGGCTAATTGATCTTACTAGGTACTAATTTGATATTGATAATTATATTATTTGATATAAAAATCTCGACAGCTGTTGCTAGATAACTACATCTATCAATTGTTTCAGTCCTAAAATTGAAGGAATGTTTGAGTTCTGAATGAGATTGTGAACCCACTTTACCAAAGAGGAGTCTCTTGATAAGTTCAATGAGAAACAGAAAAATAATAAGCAAAGCTTCTTAATTAACAACATAGATCTTGCTCCAACAACCTTATCATTCATACCTAGTTAAGTCCGTAAGTTTTCAACCTGAGAAAGAAGGAAGATGAAAGAAATAACTGGTTTAATTTTTTTTGTTTTTTTGATATTACGTTGTTTAAGTTCTATGCACTTAATTCAACTAGTAAAAGCATAAGCTTTTGGCAACATTTATAACCCAAGAAAAAAATAATTTGCTTTGATTGAAGAATTTTCTTCTACACCAGCTTGAATCTATTAGTCCAAGTTTTTGTTGTTGGGTGGATGAGAAATTCCTTTTAATCGGCATTCCTCATTTAACACGACAAAATACTGTCCGTTTTATGTGGTTTTCCTTTCCTAAAAATCAATTAGTGGTATTCCTCTATAATACTAAAAAATGGTAGTCGTTAGCTTTTATATTGAGTTTAGTGGAGGTGCTTTTCCATTCTTTTACAGTGGAATATATGGTGCAGGGCTGCCAATGCATCTTTAATTTGCGCACGAGTAAGGCCTCCTTTACAAAATAATTAAATAGCTATTTGTTAATCGTTCTTGATCGTTCAGTTTAGTTACTGAACGATGGGACTAAGGTAGTGCAGGCGATGAATATGGAGAGACATGCGACTTGCATGAAGGTAGGGTATCATAGCAGCCTGAAAACTTATTTTTTGCTTCTTTCACAGCTGATTGAACCACTTCATTTAATTCTGAGCTGCAGATGAGAAATTTCTCCATGGTCCATGGTCAACTATAGGCTGTAACACTTCTAAAGTATATCTTAAGATTCAAATTGATTCAGTTTGTTTTGTTATTTTTCAGATGACAAGCTTATTCCAAAAAATACAACTATATTAATCTGCGGGAAACTAATGCGTATGAATGATGATTATTGGGAAAACCCATCCAAGTTTGATCCAGATAGGTACCTCCAAGACGTACCTACCAAAAACTACAAAAATGCGTTCTCGAGCTTCGGGTATGGCATCAGAAATTGTCCTGGTAATATAGCATTCAATTTCAACTACATTTTTTAAGAACAATAGTATAAGAACTATTAGATAGTTTATTTTAAGTTTGGTAGAGAGGTACCCTAATTTTCAACCAACCTCTATACGGTTCCTAGTGCGCCATCCTTAAAATAATTAGAGAGAACAGAAACAAAAGAATAAATGAACAAAAATATATTTAAAGAAAACCTTTCCAGATAATGACACAAATATAATTTAATTATACATATATTTTAAAAGATGAACAGGCATCTCTACCCAAAAGGCAGGCTTACCTGATAGAAAGAAGCCCGCAACACATTACCTCATTTTCCTCCCTTCAGCCAGTTTGATTTTTGTCTTTTGACATTAAAAGTCCAATCAATAAAGGATAATTAAGTGCGTTTTTTTTTAATCCAAGGTTTTTTTTTTTTCGGAAACTTGCTTGCGTTGCAAAAGATCCCAATTTTTTCAAAGATTCCCGGTTTTTCGCTCATATCTCAAAAACAATGTGCCGTATGCAAAACATGACTTATTTTTACTAACTTTTAGTAAATTAAATCCTTTGCAAATTTACTTTTTACACTTTTTTTCTTATTCCGTACCGTTTCCGAGATATAGGCTTGGCACTTGAGAAAATTTGCAAAAAAATTATGCTCAGCTCAAGTTCTCTCCCTATATTTTCTAAACCGTTTATCTCATGACAAAAAACATTATAGTGAATGTTGTAGAGTATTAAATTTTCTTTAAAAAAATGTATACATCGCTCATTTGCTGCAACAACGACATAAGTCAAAAACTTCAATTTTGCAGGACAGTCTTGCAAATAAAGTACAGGACAATCTGTAGACATAGAATGGTGACATATCCTGCTCTCTGTTAGTGAATGGTTGAAGCTCAAATATAACCTTCTACCGGCTAAAGCTACATTTGTGAATGGTTCATTATCCAGTCAAAAGCTCGGCATAACTCAAAAGCTTGTTTTTGAGTTATGCCGTTGTTGCCGCAAATGAGCGATATATTTCATTTTATCTTTAACCTGTCAAAAGTTGAAAAGATTTCAATTTTTTTTTTTTTTTTTTTTTTGCAAAATGTGGTATTTAGCAGTGGTCTTGTATCTTGAAACTCAATGCCTCCTATAAGTCTATATAGGAGTTCATATAGTCTATATAGTTACGTTTTTTAATTAACCGTAAATAATGAACTTCAATGATCATTTTAACACTGAGAGTCCCACAACCAAAATGCCAAAAGGCCCTGTATTTAGTTGAAATCTACGTTTCTTCGGCACATTTCTCGCTAAAACTCCGAAACTATTAGTTCCATCCAACATTTCATTTTTTCATCTAGAAGCTGATTAAATTTTCTATTAGATCATTTATATGAAATGTTGATCAAGCTCCGTAAAATGGGTCTTTCCAGGACTCTAAATGAGTAAGTTTTGGCAAAATATTAAAATTTTGACATGTTCGGTTGGTCTTTCAAGAACTTAAATGAAAATTTAATATATGGGATCTAATAGTAAATTTAGTCAGCTTCTAGATGAAAAAAATCAAATTTTAGATGGAATTAATAGTTTCGAAGTTAAAACGAGAAATGTGCCAAAGAAACGTAGATATCAGCGTTTAATCAATTAACAAGGTTCACTGCCTTAGAGATCTGGATCCAGAATGTCTAAATTAACATATCGGTGTGACGTCACAAAAACATATGTTTTGGGCTATTATTTTTTACAAATGAAGACAACTACAAAAAACATTTTGAAATATAAACAAAATAATATTGTTAAAACATAAAATTATAAATATTTCATTTTAATGTGTAAAATGAGAAAACAAAACTACTTTTCGAGTAATCATAAATTCATTTTAAAAAAATTATTTACAATTGAAACAAATTTGATGTTCTATTGTTTTTCATTGCTGGAAGAGCAATGATTAATTGAATCAAATTTAAATACTTAAAGATATTGTCAGCACAAATCAAGTCAACACTTAATGATATCTCCGAAATATTAAAGTTTGATTCTTATAAATATTCTTACATAAAAAAAAAAAAATCTTTTTGTTCTCATATCAGTAATGCAAAAATGAAAATAATTCCTAAAACACTGACTATTAACCTATTGTTTTAATATATATATTTTTAATATTAGCTTCAAAAATATCTTGTATTTTTAAAGATGTTATTTGAACTGTTTAGGTTTACAGTATGCTTTTATCGAGACCACCATCTTAATTTCAACGATATTAAGACGTTTCAAAATAGTTACAGACAGGAAATTTGAAGACATCAAACTGACTCCCCAAATAATGATGGAGATAAAAGGAGGATACCATATATCTGTTGAAAAAAGAAAAAAATATTGATAAAATAAGTCAAGTGTAAATAACCATGATACAGATTATTTTTTTTAATGAAAAAAAAATAAAGTAAAATAACCTTAGATAACATAAAAAGAACCTAACATTTTTTTTTTGAAAAAAGAACATATGATATATATGAGTTTTAAAAAGATAAGAAAGAGAGAAGGTTGTAAATTTGAATAAAAAAAGTTGTGTTCCTAGAAAAAGGTATTTTATTGATTTATGAAGTGTTTGACTAATGTTACTAGGGTAAGTCCTTCTTTTTTATTAATAGTTTTTCGCTATTTTCCTTTTAAGAAAAAAATAGCGTGGCGTCCGAGACTGTTATAAGTCGAACCTTGCCGTCTCCACTGGGCTTAAGGCAACAGTGTGCGGTGTAAATTTTTATAAGTTTCAAAACTTGACCGTAACATTTTGGCGTACCGAACAGGGACTTTAAAAGTAGAAATAAAGTAAAAATTATTCAAGATGAATGTGAACTTGCTCATCAAAGAGGAGCTTGAGTATGAACTAAAGATTCGTGGGGTTGTTGGGCTACCTACAGCCGACGAGATGCGGAAAAAAACTTCGCACTTTTCTGAAGTTGGAGAGTGCAGAAAAATACGTCGCTCCTACAGTCGATCTACCTGCCGTATCGGAACTAGAAGTGTGCGATCGAAAGCTGGCTAAAATAGAAAAAAAAAATATCTTCCTTAACATCTTCTAGTACTGCTGGAGATATGGAAAAGATTGACACAGTACTACAGCATTTGATTAATCGATTAAATCGGATCACGGCTAAAGATGCTGCTGATACTGAAGAAAAATCTAGGGCTATGTCACAGTGTCTGGAGTTGATTGATAAATTTGAGGAGTTGAAGTTAAGGCTAGATCAGCCAATGGTTGGCATACAAAATCCTGGGAATTCACAACAAAGTGATGGAAGAGAGGAGTCGGGGGAATCCACAGAAAATACTGAACGTCATTCAACGGCCAATCAGCATGGAGTAGGCGCGAGTGCAACTACCTTCGTGGTTCGGAAAAAAAACAAATTCCTATACAGGATTGGGGTGTACACTTCACTGGAGATGGCGAGGGCCTAAGTGTACATGCCTTCTTGGAGACTGTCGAAGATCTGAGCCTGGCCAGGAGCTCGACTCAAGAAGATCTGTTTTCGGCGGCGTACGATTTCTTTAGAGGGCCTGCATTAATATGGTTTAGGTCGGTTAGAAGAGACGTTACATCGTGGTCTGAACTTGTCTCTGAGTTAAAGGCCGAATACGCACCATTAGACTACGAGGATCGATTATGGGAAGAAATACGACGAAGAACCCAAGGGCATACAGAGTCGATTGGTACCTACGTAGCGGTGATGAAGAATTATTTCAACAGGCTATCAGTTGTTCCTTCGGAGGATGAAATGCTTAGACTGATCAAGAAGAATATTGACCCTTACTATTTGGACCGGTTAGCGTTACATCCAGTAACCACGTTGAAAGATTTGATCATCCTTGGGAGGCAGCTAGAAGAGGTGCGATGGAGGATCAATGTATATCGACCACCCCCTACCAGCAAAGGACTCCTTGAACCAGATTTGGCTTATCGCCCATCCCAACGGAAACCGGCTAATGAGATAAACACCTTAGAAACATCACAAGAAGCTACCCAAAAAAATGGTAAGGCCACCCTGGAAACGTCACAAGAACCTATCCAAGGAAACGGCAAGACCAATAATTTGTTCCGCTGTTGGAACTGTGGAGGAACGAACCATTCGTTCAAGAAGTGCTATCAAAAGAAAACCAAATTTTGCGAGGGTTGCGGGCTAAAAGGCGTGGAAAGACGAACGTGTGGTAGGTGTAACAAAATCAAACAGGGAAACGAACAAGGGGGTCAGGCCTAAGTGGATGGGAGCCTAGACATAACCCTAAATCCACAACCAAAGCAGAGTGGGAAGAATGGTTGGGAATAGTAAAGGATGTTTATGAAGGAAAAAAAAAAGGGGAAAATTCATAGACACCCTGAAAACGATTTAGACCAACGGCCATATTTGAGAATAAACATTCTGGGAAAAATCGAACTTGGTTTATTAGATTCTGGGGCTTCCAGATCTCTCATGAGTAGAGAGTGCTGGGAAAGATTCGCAGGACTTGGAGTCACCCTGCGAGATGAGTCAGATGTAAGAATAAGCGCAGCTGGAGGCAATACGCTCTACGTGGAAGGGAGTGTGAGATTGCCAGTGGAATTAGAGGGTAGAACACGGGTGATTGATTTTATTGTTGTACCATGCTTGATTGATGATTTTATTTTCGGTATTGACTTTTGGAATAAATTCAGACTAGTGCCGAACGTATTTCAAAACTCGTTTAAGTTTTCAGATGAAACGTGCTTAGCGGTATCCCAGAATGAACCGATTGTATTGACCAGACCTAATCTTTCTCCAACCCAGAAAAAAATCGTAGAGAGTTTAGTTGAGAAATGGCGTAGTGCTAGACCATCAAAGCTGGGTTGTACGAGTAAAGTCGAACATGAGATACATACAGGCAATAGCAAACCCATTAAGCAGCGTTATTACCCTGTTTCGCCGAAGATCCAAGCCATATTAGACAAGGAGCTTGATGAAATGCTCAAAGATCAAATCGTGGAGCCATCGCAGAGCGCTTGGTCATCACCTGTTGTTTTGGTCCGGAAGCCGGATGAGTCATATAGATTCTGTGTGGATAACCGCCAATTGAACGCAATGACTAAAAGGGATGCCTACCCACTTCCTTATATCACCAACATTCTCGATAGACTACGTGATGCAAAGATTTTGTCTTCCATCGACATTAAAAGTGCATATTGGCAGATACCGATGGCAAAAGAGAGTAAAGAGAAAACTGCATTCACTGTCCCTAACCGTGGCCTATTTCATTTCTGTAGAATGCCTTTCGGGCTACACAATGCCCCAGCGACCTGGCAAAGGCTCATTGATGATGTATTGAGAGCGGATTTGGAGCCGAATATTTTCGTCTATTTAGATGATATCATTATAGTATCATCAGATTTTGAATCGCATTTAGCTACCCTGGAGAAGGTTTTTGAACGGTTATACGCGGCAAACTTAACCGTAAATTGGGAAAAGAGCCAGTTTTGCAGAGAAGAACTCAAATTCCTGGGATATGTGGTAAATGAGAACGGTTTACAAGTAGACCCTGGTAAAATAGAGGCCATACTCAACTATCCAGCGCCTAAGAATGTAAAACAGGTTAGACAATTTATAGGACTTTCCTCCTGGTATCGGCGGTTTGTTCCAAATTTCTCCACATTGACTGCACCCCTTTCAGATTTACTGAAGAAAAACAAGAAATGGAAATGGGGAGATGAACAAGAACAATCATTCAGCCTGTTGAAGGAAAAACTGGTGACTGCACCTGTTTTAACATGCCCAGATTTTAGTAAACCATTCATCCTTCAAACTGACGCCTCCAACACAGGATTAGGTGCAATACTTTTTCAGGAATACCCAGAAGGAGATCGAATGATCGCGTATGCTAGCCGAGGCTTGACAGCTTCAGAGAGGAAGTACAGTGTCACGGAGCAAGAGTGCTTAGCAGTCCTTTGGGCCGTTGAAAAATTCCGACCTTATTTGGAGGGAATGGAGTTCACTGTAATCACAGACCACATTGCGCTGAAGTGGCTGAACAATCTCAAGGACCCTCAAGGTCGACTAGCTAGGTGGGCTTTAAAGCTGCAACAACACCAATTCACAATCATGCACCGTCCGGGTAAACAGAACGCTGCTGCGGATGCTCTGTCCCGAACCTACGAGTTACCTGTTTGCAGAATTGATGTCAGAGGAGATATACTGGACACGTGGTATTTGAAAATGATACAGCGAGTTGAAGAAGATCCTATAAAATACGCAGATTGGAGAGTAGAAAATCAATCGTTATGGAAATGTGTCCCTAATAAAAAGAAAATAGTAGGAGACGATAACCGATGGAAAGTGGTATTGCCCAAAGATAAACGTAATGAAGCCTTCTGGGAATGTCATGACCAAGCAACAGCGGGGCATTTAGGTCGCTTTAAAACACTACAACGGTTGGGAGAGTACTATTATTGGCCAGGCATGGCCTCTGACACGGCTAAATATAGGTGCGAGACATGCTTAGCGCACAAGCCTCTGCAGAAAGCCCCTGCGGGACTCATGGGAGAACAACGCGTCGTTTCAAAACCATGGCAAATGGTTTTGGTTGATATAATTGGGCCATTACTATTATCGACGAACCAGAACCGATTTATTTTGGCGTTTTCGGATTACTTCACAAAGTATAGCATATTTGTGCCCCTTCGGACAGTAACTGGGAAAAAGGCTAGTTCCTTACTGGAAAAGGAGGTAATTCTCATGTTTGGATGCCCACAAACATTAATATGTGACAATGGACCTCAATTCAAGAGCCGTGAATTTCAAACCAAAGTTGCTGAATACTCAATCAATTTGTTATACACCCCTTATTATCACCCTCAGTCTAATCCGATGGAGCGGCCAAACCGTGTAATTAAGACCTTGATTGCGTCATATGTGAAAGAAAATCACCGTCATTGGGACAAACATATTTATAAACTGGCGTTTGCCATGAAAACGGCTGTACACGAAGTCACGGGTTTCACACCAGCTTACTTGAATTTCGGAAGGGAACTCCCCAGAAGTGGCATAGATTACCACAGTGTATCAAATGGACCAGATGTATCAGATATGGGAGACCGACAAGAGTTTGCTGACAAACTTCAGAACCTACCTCTGTTGTACGAGGAAATTAAAGAGGAACTCAGAAAGGCTTACGAGAGAAGCAGACACAACTACAACCTTCGGCGAAGACATCAAGAATTTAAAGTAGGCGATACAGTTTGGAAGAAGAATCAGGTGTTGTCGGATGCGTCGAGGTACGTTAGCGGGAAACTAGCACCATCTTTCGTAAAGTGTCGTGTTACAAGACGACTCGGAAACCTCACTTACGAACTGGAAAACATGGATGGGATCAATATGGGAAAATGGCACGTGAAGGATCTGAAAGCGCACCCAGAACAACCCACTGACTAGGTTATTTTTTTTATACGAAAGAGGAGGATTGATACAGATTATTTTTTTTTAATGAAAAAAAAAAATAAAGTAAAATAACCTTAGATAACATAAAAAGAACCTAACATTTTTTTTTTTGAAAAAGAACATATGATATATATGAGTTTTAAAAAGATAAGAAAGAGAGAAGGTTGTAAATTTGAATAAAAAAAGTTGTGTTCCTAGAAAAAGGTATTTTATTGATTTATGAAGTGTTTGACTAATGTTACTAGGGTAAGTCCTTCTTTTTTATTAATAGTTTTCGCTATTTTCCTTTTAAGAAAAAAATAGCGTGGCGTCCGAGACTGTTATAAGTCGAACCTTGCCGTCTCCACTGGGCTTAAGGCAACAGTGTGCGGTGTAAATTTTTATAAGTTTCAAAACTTGACCGTAACAACCAGTTAAGAAATCGACAAAAAAATTTTTTTTTATACTAGGGTAAATCTCTAGTTAGGGTCACTTGACCAGTTATTGGCAGACTAATTCAATTATCACAATAATAAGGGTCTAATCAATTTATTTGTGATATCATCAGGAGAAATATTTCTGATAAGGATTTAAGATTCATTTACAAATGTAACTCTCCCTCCTACACCTTTCCAGTAACCATTAAAAATTATGTTCCTCAAATATCTTCCTGAAATACCTTATTTTTTGTTTTTGGTAAGATTATTTTAAAAGTGTTTTAAAAGTCTTTAAAGTCTTAAGGAATTATAGTGAAATTGCTTTGTTATTTTTTAGTTTTTGAGTTATGTAACTTTTCATTAGAATTCAGGCTTCAATACAAGCTCCATTACGTTGGACTGTCTGATTTTAATTAACAATAATTTTGAACTGACCATAATCGGTGTTTAAAAATACGAGATATGAGTTATGGTCACCCCTATTTATTTTAATTTTCTTTGGTGTTACAAACGTTATTTCTGCTAATAAAGAAAAAAAAAATATAATATTCACCATTTGATTATATCATTTTAAAACTTAAATACTACATCCCTTCCTAATAATGGTCATATTTGACCTTACGTCTCTTAAGTAACGATTACTAGTTAATAGAGTTTGTTATATTCTGAACTTCCCAGATGGCTACTGCTGTTTAAGAAAACTAGTATTATCAAAAGAAAATAATTTATAAAAAATAAATTCCGATTGTTTTAATTTATTATTTTTTTAGTAGTGATGATTACAATATTGTATGCCGTTACTGCTTATGTAGAAAAATCAACGAGAAGTGTGGCTATAAATTATACTCTGATAAATAGTTGTTTTAATTAATTTTCAACTATCATTTCATGACGGTTTTCTAAACTAATAAGTAACTACAAAGTTTGTGAATCAGTGCATATTGTGATTTTGTTTTTAAATATATATTTTACTTTTTTGTTAGACCGCGTTGTATTAGTGTTTCGATTATTTTTATAGTTGTTTATTAATTAATACTCATTTTTAAATAATTTTTAAATACTTTTTAGAGATTATTTTGCCACATGACCATAACTAGTCTTGGCTATGACCATAATAGGTACAACATGCCCATAACTGGTATTTTTTAGCTTTTTGTAAAAAAATATAAATATTTATTTGAAAGGAAGCTTCATTGTATTTGTCAATTTTACATTCAATAGAATAAACTTTTGAGAATCTAATTGTAAGTATATGACCAAAGATGCCATCTTACAAACTGTACCAACGGAGTTCCGTTTTAAATTGACAAGTTCTCTTAACTATGACCATAACTAGTGATTTACCATATATATATATATATATATATATATATATATATATATATATATATATATATATATGTGTGTGTGTGTATGTGTGTGTAGGGTGAGTACCTCTAAGTGTAAAAAGAAAAAAAATGGGTGAAACTGGGTGAGTTGTTCAGTAATAAATAATCAGTTTTAAAGGATCAAAAACATTTGTAAGGAAAATGAAAAGGAAGGATAAAAATATATTTGAAAGGAAGCTTTAGTGTATTTGTAAATTTTACATCTAATAGAATAAACTTTTGAGAATCTAAGTATATAACCAAAGATGTTATCTTACAAGCTGTACCAACGAAATTCCTTTTTAAATCGACAAGTTACCTTAACTATGACCATAACTAGTGATTTACCCTATCAATAAATATTTGCTGATAAATTAATTTATGTAACCATTATAGAAATGTATACTGTATAATAGAACTATTACTAATAGGATGAGTGAGAAAAAATTGCAGTTTTCTTTGTCACTAGAGATAGAATATTTTGAGCTCTGAGGTACGTGAGTATTTTTGAGCGGGTAAATGGCAAAATCGTCTATGAAAACCAAGATGAAACCACCCCCGCCCCAGCGGAGAGCAGTTTCGACCATCACACCTATAAGGAGTTATTAATCCTGGAACAACAATCTCGTCAACAACAACTTCTTGATCAAGGTGAGCCTTCATTTATTAAGTCTACAGTTTCAAAGTTCCCTTCGCCCCCGGTCGAGAGTTTTGATGGGATTTTTTTGGCCTTATTTTAATTTTCCAATTTCAACCCTATTCTTGAAGGTTTATGAGATGAGACTGTAGTGTTTGGGAGGCAATGAAGGAATCATTATTTAATGATAACACAAATATATCACCAACATACGTGGTGGGGACGGCAGTGCTAGGTTGTTTCCTTGCGAGTTTAAAATTTAATCTCAGCAACAGTTGTTTATTATAAAAATTGTAGGTGATTTATTATGAAGGTCTCAATTCCTCCTATTTTTTTTTTAAAGTTGTTAGATTTGTTTCCTTTTTATAAAAAAAATAACGTACCTAATTATTTATATTAGTTACAATTGGTACATATATTTTAATCTTCTTAATTTAAAATGATAATTATAATCAATTATACGAGTTATACAACGATAGAAGAAAAAAAAAGTGAGCTTGAAGGAAGGTTGTTATTAAAACAGGAAATGAGCACGATATTCAATATTTAAAAAAATTATTCGCATTAGCTCGTTAGAAAATATAGAAAAACTTCAAGGAGGAATGTAATTAATTAAACGAATAATGGCATAAATGCATGGGTCGTCAGAGATAAGTTGCTAAGGCAAAACGCAAATTGTAACAACTATAGCACGTGTGAGGTGACGTCACACTTCACGTCCTTTTGTTAACTGCCAAATTGTATGGATTGCCGCAAGTTGGCAGCACTGCATAGGCACTTGCGACACGTGTAAGGTGACACACCCTGTGTTTAAGACAGAGTTGTTTTTTCTTTGTTATATAATAAAGTTAAATAGTTTTCATTCGTTTTTTGAAGACGGAAAAAATGGCAGAAGAGAAGTTTACAGAGGTGGAAAGGGAACACAAGGAGCTTCACGGCACAAATGATCCTAATTATATGAAGATAAAACTGAAAAACCGGATTTAAGATGATATTGCCAATGATTTAAATTTAAAATACGGTAAGTTTATATATTTATACTTTATTTGGAATGTACTTATTACATAATTTCAATTTTTTTTATCAAGATATAAAACAAATTTACCTCTTCAGAACTTAAGTTTAATAGTAATAATTGTTTTGTTCGTGTATCAAACATTTCCCCACATGCCGGTTAGAAAAAGCGTACGAGTTTAACAGCATCTCAATATGCGGATCCCGACGCAGCACGTGTGGCACATATTGAATACGCATCAAATACGTATTGAAGTCTAAGTTTTTTTTTTGTTTTTTTTTGCAGTATCCAAGAAATGATTAGGGGCTCCCTGATTGACTTTGATAAAAAATCATTCTATTTTTCATCAAAATTTATTTAAAATAACAGTACAAATGAGTAACTAGGTGATCTGATCAAATTAATTTTTTAAAAACAGTTCCGTTAATTGAACGTTCGAATTGTTACCGATGGCTACCTTCTTGGAGAAGTTGGTTATCACACTAATAGTCCAGTAAAATAAGGGATTGCCGAAGAAAAACTACGGAACTTTTATTTTCAACTGATCTTTATGTTTTTTTTGGGTGCTGAATCCGAATCTGAAGTTTGCTACTACAGTAACCATCGGCTTAATATTCAAAATTGCGAAAAACCGTCAAAAAACCCCGTTATTTTTGTTTTTTATCTATAACACGATAACGTAGCTTTTTTCGAAAAAGTCTCCAAATATTAATTGTAGCTGGAACTAGTACCTACATAATGAAAAAAAGAAATTCGAAATCATCCCAAATCGGATCATTTTTCGTATGTTTATCTTCTAACTACTCCTTACGAAGCCCTGAGGGAAAAAATAATCGCATATTCCATGCACTCTTTATCTCTCATCAGCACTCATTGTCTAGAATTAAAAAAAAAAAAAGTTCGTATTCGATTCCATATGAATCAATTGGTAAACAGCAAGTTTCTTATTTTATCTCATAACATCTTTCGTTAACAAATGACGTTAAAATACTAACTTCTTGTAATTTGGGTGAATTATTGGAAACAGAAGTTTTCAGCAGCTGAGGCCATTTAGTATGTGAATTTGATGTTAAATACTCTTTATGAAAGGGAATCGGAATCATAGTCATACACTACATACCTGGAGTTCGTTCCGTCAATTCAGAACGACTGCAGTAAATGTATGGCCTAATTCAACGTTATCCATGTTCGGTCAACAGCGAGCAAGTCTTGTTTGTCCAGATGGTACGAATTTACGTTATTGGGAAAAAATGGAGAAATTGGCCAACTTGCCGTCAGTCCCACAGCTCCGCAAAAATACGTTTGTCGTACACTTTTGGTTATAACTCTGAAACTATTTGTGCGATACAACATTACTTTTTTTCATCTTAAAGCTGATTAAATTTACTATAAGAATCTATGAATGAATATGGGACCTAATTGTAAATTTAACCACCTTTCAGATTGAAAAAAAAAACATTTTGAATCGGACAAATACTTTCGGAGTTATAATGATAAATGTGCCGAAAACCATGGATTTAACAACAGTTCGGGTTTATAGACGTCTGGGATATTATATTATATGGGATATTATAACTATAGGATATTATATATGATTTTTTTTTAATTAAAATTCTTGAAATACACAAGCTATCACGCTGAAAATCACTTACTTTTTTTAAAATACATGTTTTTTTGTCACATTATTCGCTATAGCTCCATAACCACTTGTCCGATCCAAAATTTAATATTTTTATCTAAAAGCTGGTTAAATTTACTATTAGATCCTGTATATGTAACTTATAATTAACACCGTGAATTACCCACACCAGTCTACTGACATGTCATAATGTCATATTTTGTCAAAAAATACATATGTAGCGTGCTAGCTTGGGTGGTTTACAGGATTTAATATAATTTACATATATAGCATCTGATAGCGAATTTAATCAGCTTTGAGATAGAAAAAAGAAATTTGGGATCGAACAAATATTTGAGGAGTTAGAGCGACAAATGTGCCATAAAACATTTGGATTTTACAACAGTACGTTTTTATTAGCGGGCTGACATGTACATTTTACGGGGTTTGATTAAAACTTCATTCATAGATTCCTATATTAAATTTAATCACCTTTAAGATGAAAATAAGTAATGTTGTATCGGACAAATAGTTTCAGAGTTATAGCCAAAAGTGTACGACAAACGTGTTTTCGAGGAGCTGTGGGACTGATGGCAAGTTGGCCACTTTCTTCGAAAAAAGCTTCGTTATCGTGTTATAGATAAAAAAAAAAAAAATAAGGGGTTTTTTTTGGTGGTTTTTCGCAAATTTGAATATGAAGCCGATTGTTGCCGTGGTAGCAAACTTCAGATTCGGATTCAGCACCCCAGATCCGTTGAGAATAAAAGTTCCGCAGTTTTTTCTTGAAAACGGCCTTTTGGAGCCTTATTTTACTGGACTATAGTAGGGCTGCCACTCATCAAACACTGTTAGGAAGATCTTCCCCTCTTACTTAACTTTCCATGACGTGCCGGTATAACGCTTATGTACATTAATTACAATATAATTAAGGACAACGTACTGAGTAGTCTCTGTCAGAATTTTGGCATGATACATTCAATATCATAATCATTTAATTAAATTTCATCCTTCTACTTCACAAAAACAATAATTCATTGTTTCATAATTGGTAGTAATGTTTAGAAGGACAACTTAACATTGTGAATTTTGAATTTCAGAACAACCATGATAATTACCAATTCGTACTTTAGTCAAATGAGCTGGATGGATAGCGTCCGTGCAGATGCCAAGAACATCCTTGGAACACCAGACTGGATGGATGGCTGCTGCACAGAATAGGGATGAATGGCGAAAACTTTTGGAGGGGGCCCTGATTCAGCAATGAATTGTTGCGCCGCTTATGTATGTATGTACTTTAGTCAAATACATGTGCCGAATATTCTACAGTCAAATGCATTATAAAACGTTTTTAAAGAATGCATTACTAAGCATATACGGGGGAGATTTAATAAGGACACGAAAATTGCCCATAGTTTGAGAATCAACCCTGTATGGATCGCATTGCTGTAAATTATCTAAAGCTGCTGAAAAAAACTCTTTATTTTCGAAAGGAACGTCCTTCACCGAATTTTCGGAGGTGTTAAGGCTGGAGGAGAATGGATGCGATGCGCTAACCAAGATCTTCATACTTGTTCACATTTGGAGAAGTTCTTGTCAGAGATATATTGACTTAAGGTGTTTGAGGAATGTAGAACTTGTTACCAGGATGGCGAATGTAGAGATGTACAAGACATTGTTGACGTACGTTTTTCGAACTATACGTTATTGAAAATGGATAATTTTTACAATAAAATAATTTTTACCTCTGTAGCTCTGGGATGTTTATACACTTAAATAGTAATTATATAATTTATTATACCAACTTATTCCCGGTGTAGTGAATCGAAAAATTTTGGTACCAACTGATCCTAAACGCTAAGAGGAGAATATCCTGGACTGTTAGGAAAAAAGAATCGACACCAGGTTGTGCCACCGTGCTTCCCCTTATGCATTTTATGTATTTTCTTCTTAAATCAAAATTTATGTGAATTAACAGTTAAAAAAAAAAAAAAAATGAAGATCCCCTCAAGTTTGTCAGCTTAAGAAAGATTAACATGGAACACGTTTTAAGGGGGCTGACTACATACTATCAACTTGGTTGTCAACCTTGTCGACAACTTGCAATGTTGAAGACGGTGTTGAGCGTCTGTGTTGAAATTCTAGTGTGTGGGCAATAACCTCAACACTGTTGACAACCATGTTGATTGTGTGTAGCCCCCTTTAGATTCGATCCCTTGACTGTCGATGTTCATATGTTTTATATCTTCTTTTTTTTCTCTTACCTGTGATTCATTTGTCTGAAGGAGATAAGTTTTATAATTAAATAGCTTAATTCTGCTCACCGTCTATGCCCTTATTTTCATTTTTTTTTACGCTTACCTGTATTATTTGAAATTATTTAAATTAAATAAACAATTAATGATTATTCGATATTAACAATGTTCAGAAAAAATAGGGGCTTCGCTTAATAAAAATATAACGTCTTCGCGTTCTACAAAATCGTATTACAGTGAAACTCCGTTTATCCGTATTAATTATGGCCGAAACTGATCCGGATACACAAAAATCTGGATAATCAGATTAACAATTGAATTAGAGTACTGAAATAAAAAATACAGACATATGTAATGTTTTAGCTATGTATTTTATTGAATATTTAAAAATGTGGCTGTTTATAAAATTATATTTATGTAGCAACAAAGTTTAGTTAACATGTCGGAAATCGTGAATGTTCCGACACAGAACTTATCCGCCTATTTTTTCCCAGATTCGCCCTTCCTAAGCCGTTCTATAATGGACAGTTTTTCGGACACAGTTAATGCAACACGTTTTCTTTTAGGTGCCATAGCTCTTTAAGTTTATAAAGAGACCAATAGGGCCCAGGCTGGGCAAAACCCATGTAGGATGGATGTGCTATTCTATAAATTCACCAAGTACGTTTAATCAGAACTTGACTGTTATGAAGTATGTGGGCTCGGCCCCTAATTCTGAGACGCAGTTCCGGTAGCTGCCGCTTGGTCTATTTTGTTTTATGTATTTTATTCTGTCATGAAAACTAATCCAGATAATTGGAGTTTCAATGCACTTTTGACCAACTAAATAGTCGCCATTCGAGTCCCCACCCCCACTCAAATGTCTTCAAAGTATCAAAGAAACCATAGTACAGGTCTTGCATTGGTCTGCCTAAGATATCGACTCGCAATCCAGCTTACAACAGTTAAGTATTTCAATATTTTAATATCATTACAACATTCTAATAAATCAAAATTTATTATATTTAACAGTTGCTTTTTTGTTTGTTTGGAACTTTGTTTGGATGTTTGAAATATTTAATAGGGAATAAAGCTTAATATAAATTTTTCATCTGGATAATAAAATTAACATAACTACAAGTATGAAATTTATTTATTTTATTTAATAATCTTTTATCTATATACTAGTTTACTTCAATTATAAGTTAATAAGATCTACAATTAAGATTGATGAATTAATTGCCACTTCTATTGGGATTATTTTATTAGAATACTAGTTTCGAATGCTAAACATTTATCTTCAGTTCTAAAACAACACATCAGCTGTACGATACATGGATTATCCATGTAACACATTTTTTTAAAAAGCGCAGAGTTGATTTCAATAAATGGGACCACCTCTGAAGTATTACCTACCGATCAAAAAAAGAATCATCAAAATCGATTTATAATTGACACAAAAACACACACCAAAAAAAAAAAAAAAAAAACAGACGTGATTAGAACCTCCCCTTTTTTGAAGTCGGTTGATAAGTAGGTACCATTTTCTTTGCATTTCTTATATTATAAACATCTTTTAAATGTAGATAAAAATAAATTTTAGGTAAGTACTAAAGAAAGGGCAGCTCTGTACAACAAAATATTTTTTAAAAAACTTATAAAATAAGAAAAAAGTGTTTTCATAAAATTTATTTTTAAAAATATTTTTTACAATTATTTTTAGAAAGTATAGGTTTGAAAAATCAAATGTCATTTTCCTCGAGATCCATTATATTAGAAATAAATACAATTAAGAGTTAGCACAGTAGACCTCACGAGGTGATACACGTGCACTTAACTTATTTTTGCCATTTTTAAATTTATCAATTTATTCCCTATGATCATAGATATGCTGAACTACTCTGATATTTCAAAAACCGGTACATTTTTTATATGATTAACAACCTGTTCAATGACCTTTCCTGAAAGTTAATTATTAAGTGATCCAGTTTCAAATCCTCGTGATGTGTGAAAAAAACTGGAGAAAATAAAATGGTCGAGTCCAAACACGCAATATTAAGATGGGTTTTGAGCGTTGGCTTCTTCTTTTTTTATTTTATCTTATTTTAAAATTATAAGTAATGAAGTGACTGTACTAATTTTTTTTTATTTCCAGTACTGGTACCAGAATATCGATTATCGGTAACAATAACACGGTTTAAAACATATTGCAATTAAAAAATTAATTCACCTGCGAACTAAAAAAATCAAATCAATTCGATTAAAAATTCTCAAGAAGGGTGTTATGTATTCAATAAAAGAAAATACTACAGTACACCAAATAACATTTATTTTGTAACATTGACACTTCTATATATGTAATGCAAATCCATAGCGTGGGCTGCTACCGTAACCTTCCTCCGGTGTTTTTCCGTATCGATAGCTTGCATCCCTACATCGATACGTAACAAACGGAAACTAGAGTTCCAGATAGATGTAGAAACGCAAAAGTATTTCTTCCTTACTAATAATATATCAAAAATATGTTTATCTATAATGGGCTGCGGGTTACAATTATACTTAATAGCGGACGGATATTAGTGTTCTCTTTGCATTTCACCAGTTGAATGGCCTCTATAAGTTTAGTGGCGTGCATGGCCAAAAAGGTTCGTCTGCTAAGCTTTTGAAACGAAATCGAAATCGTCCTCAACTTTCTCTATCTTTTGTTCAATTTAAAGTTTATTTATTTATTTGATTATTATTTTAGGTGCCGTGTACAAAAACTCAGCATTAGGCTAGCGGCACAAGCGAATAAATTTATACGGTGATTTTATAATTTAAAGTTTAGAATTAAATGGATCAAATTACTTAAATTAAATTAATGATTAATGATTATTCAAATAAACAAAGTTGAGAGAAAATAGGGAGTTTAAAACGTGACTTTTTTCATTCAAACCGATATAGCTCCAAAACGTTAGGTCCTAACGAAAAATAATATATAACAAAAACTAATCTCCATATAATTTCTGGTAGGAAACTATCGCCAAAGTTTCAATCCGAGAAACACCAAATGAGCTAGAGCGTGCCAAAATGTTACATTTTTAAGGGTGAAAAAAAGTTACAAGAAAAGCTATACACTTCCGGAGAAAAGATATATCGCTCATTGGCTACAATAGTGGCACAACCCAAAAAATAATTTTTTGAGATAAGAGATTTTAAAGTTTTCAAAGCTCCAAATTAATTACAAAAGACTCATTTACATGACTGTGATTAGACCTGTATGGACTTACGGAGTTGACCTTTGGGGCTCTATTGAATCATCCAATTCATCCCGTGTCCAATCCTTACAATCCAAAATCCTTCCTCAATGCTCCTTACTTTTTCACCAATAAACCAGATATCAATCCTTTCAAAGTAAGTTCCATAACCACTCAAAACCTCTAATTTCTCAACTTGCTTCCCACACAATTCCCTATAATCCTCCGAGGCGTCTAAAAAGAAGATGACCCTTGACCTTCTAGTGTAAGAATTTTTATTGAAGTGCTACTGATGAGTAGTTCTTTTCAAGTTTTGACATGTTATTATAATAGTTAACAACACATTTACTCGATGTATATATTTTGTACAGTTGCAAATTTCAATAAATTGATGTAAAAATAACAAAAAAAACAAAACAAAACAACTATTTATTGATATTTATAAATGCATACATTATATACAACAAGTATATTTGAAGAAAATGATTCAAATGATATTTCAATAAATAAAATATAATGAACTACTCACTGATAGCACTTTAATGAAATTTAAACTTGAGAAGGTCTCTTGGCTAAGTTCACTTCCGTATTTCCAAATGGTGGTAAGTTTTGTCATGTTCATAAGTCTTTTGCAAGGTATTGGGAGCTTTAAACTTAAACGCTCGTCTAGTAAATGTCGGAGTGGTCGGAAATGATGAGCAGTTTCTTCTCTTTTTCTTTCTCTTTGGTTTCCAAGTAAGTCGTTTGTCCAGATGGAGTCCTAGGTAGCGGATTTGTTGTTGGTTGCGGATTTTGGATATAAATATATATATAATAATTGCCATACCAAAACAGATCTCTTCTTCAATACAGAGCAGTGTCCTATCCATATAGAATTTAGTAGAAGTATTCTGGAAAAGGTTTAAATAAACTTAGAAAAGATACAGAACAACCTTCTATATACAATCTCGCAGGACTAGCTATTACGAAGTTCTCGTAAAAATTTGACAATGAAATTAGTTAGTCGATATATTGTCCATCCTCTCCTAGAATATTGGTTATTTTGGTTGCCTTAAAGTTTCTGCTAGTTTTTCTGCTTTCAAGATTGTTTGAAAGGATAACAAGCGAAGGAGGAAATTACATATTCATATAAAATCAACAAGGAAAAATCAAACGCATGAAATATGCAGAGTTGTTGTCTGGACTAGTAATCTTGAAACGCGATACAACTTCAACGGTCTATTAAAAAAAAATAAAGTAAGATAGGCAATAAAGACGCTTAGTAAAAATCAAAACAAAAAAAAAACATCGCAATAACTCAAAAGAAAATAAATAAAACAAGTGAGAGGGCGTTGTGACCTTCGTCGTTGGAGCGTTCATTAAAAGATTTAATTAATATAACAAATTATAACAATGAAATTCATTTTTAAAAAATGAGGTTCAGAAGAACCTCGGTTATCCGCCTCTCGCTAGTTCCACTCTCCGGTTAATCCTTAACTCGCCGGTTGAAAATATTTTTGCAGGATCATTAATAGTCTAGTAAAATTTTATATTGTGGTGTGCAAAAGGTTGGGTGGTTTTGATTTATTTATATGTTGTTAGTGCTATGCTTGTGAGCCAAAATCCAAGCTTTGGCTCTTGAAGCGCGGTCGCTCGCTAATTGGTACCGTCAAAGCTTCAAAATTTTGGACTTTTTTTACGTTTCCCCAAAACATCTGCTGCACGGTTGGTTCCTAAAAAAAACCTTTATGTATTTGAAATTAAACTAAACGAAACTTTCAGTAATTTGAGTAAAAAATTAACTCTGTAGTTTAAACGGAGACTTATATTATTATTTGTTTGATATAAAATAAAATTAATACTCAAAGTATAGTCCATTGTTATCTACCGTCATTACCCATCTGCTACCCAATTGCTCGATACCACGCTGATACCATTCCTTGGGATGGCTATCAAAGAACTCTTAGACAGCATTTTCAACTTCCGCAAAATTATCAATTTTTTTCTCTTGAAGAAAATGGGCCATGGATCGAAACATTAGTAATCCGAAGGTGCGAGGTCTGGACTATATGGTGGATGAGGCAGGAGTTCAAACTCATGAAGTTCTGTAAACTTTTCTTTGGTTTGACTGCTGATTGTTGAGGAGTAAGTTTTGAGGGACCGGTCTACAGGTCTTTTTCACCTTCCCCATGGAGAGAAGATGGCGACTAACAGTATCTTTCGACACACCACACCCACTGGCAAGTTTGCGGGTACTTATGGATGTATTTGACTCAATAGCTTCCTTCAGAACCTCATAAATATCCGTAAATGGCCGCCCGGACCCCTTCTTCCTTTCCAACGTCGTATCTCCACTTCTAAATTTTTCAAACCAACGCCGCGCAGTGCGCTCTTCAAGGACAACTTCCTCATCATATTTAATCATTTCACGAGTTGCTTCAGCGGCAGTGAAATTTTTTTTCTAGTAATGTTTTAAAATTAAGAGAATTTCGTAGGAGACTGTCATGTTTCTTCTTGTCATGTTTCTTAAATTTATCTTGGAAGCATTTGACAGCTGAATGATCAGTTGAGTTTTTCCTGTTATAGCCAGAATCCATATCCCAATACTTCTTTTAAATTTATATAGCCAACCATCGTCTTATCCAGTGATTTTAATGTAGATTTCTTAAACTTTTTTATTCATATTTCTCCAGAAATCGGTGTGTACCGCCGTCGACCGGATTACTGGGGGTGTCAAAATGTTGAGAAGCCGGATTATCCAGATTGTAGTGTATTCGTAGAGGTCAAGATTTATAGGCATGGGCAGGGTTTCCTCTATAGCCTGGTTTTCGAGGCCACCTGGAACTCGTGTTCTATTTTCTTTTAGTGGTTTAGCTAATACTTTTTAATAATTTACCCTTCCTGCCGGTCTCCCACAAAGTTCCTGCCTATCCCTAACTCTTTTCAACCTGTTCCTGTCAGACCTTTCAAAGCACCTTGACGCTTTTAGATATATAAATATATACCGAAAGTATTTATAAGCTTGTAGATATATAAATACTTTCGGAGTTATAATATCCCAGACGCCTAAAAGCCCGTACTGTTGTTAAATCCATTGTTTTCGGCACATTTATCATTATAACTCGGAAAGTATTTGTCCGATTCAAAATGTTTTTTTAATTTGAAAGGTGGTTAAATTTACAATTAGATCCTATATATGAAATTTTGATCAAAATTATTGAAATACACAAGCTATCACGCTGAAAATCACTTACTTTTGTAAAATACATGTTTTTTTGGCACATTATTCGCTATAACTCCAAAACCATTTGTCCGATCCAAAATTTAGTATTTTTATCTAAAAGTTGGTTAAATTTTTAGATCCTATTAGATCCTATATATATATATATATATAACTTATAATATATAACTTATACCACCGTGAAATACCCACACCAGTCTACTGAACATGTCATAATTTACATATTTTGCCAATACATACACATTTAGCGTGCTCGCTTGGGTGGTTTACAGGATTTAATATAATTTACATATATAGCATCTGATAGCGAATTTAATCATCTTTGAGATAGAAAAAAGAAATTTGGGATCGAACAAATATTTGAGGAGTCAGAGCGACAAATGTGCCAAAAAACACTAGGATTTTACAACAGTACGTTTTTATTAGCGGGCTGGCATGTACATTTTACGTGGTTTGATTAAATCATGATAAGAATCATTTATAGATTCTTATAGTAAATTTAATCAGCTTTAAGATGAAAAAGAGTAATGTTGTATTGGACAAATAGTTTCAGAGTTATAGCCAAAAGAGTATGACAAACGTGTTTTCGCGGAGCTGTGGGACTGACGGCAAGTTGGCCAATTTCTCCATTTTTTCCTAATAACGTAACTTCGTGAAAAATGGTCCGATCTCGGATTTCTTTTTTTCATTATGTAGGTACTAGTTCTAGCTATATTAATATGAAGCCGATGGTCGCCGTGGTAGCAAACTTCAGATTCGGATTCAGCACCCCAAGAAACATAAAGATCCGTTGAGAATAAAAGTTCCGCAGTTTTTTCTTCGGCAAACCCTTATTTTACTGGACTAATTATGGTTAGAAATTAACCCTCCAGTAGTCGCAACTCTAGGACCAACACCAATAGTCGCAACGATCTGACATATCACCTCTTGAAATTCAATCGTTTTACTGATGATTTCATCACTTTTATTTTTCTCATTTACTTTATTTGATTTTTAAAGTAATGCACATAATAATACACGTTAATGAAATAAGTAATAACAATATTATTTATCTAGAATAACAACTTTTAGCTATTTTTCTGTTATCATAACCTTATAATATTATTTACTTCACTAATTGTATTTATAAATCTTTGACAGGCAATTTTTGAGTGTTCTAAACATAAATCCATTTTACATTGTTCACAAAAGTATTCAGCCTTTGTTTTTCACATAATTCACGTCGTCAGATAGAGCCGCGTCCTTCATGACTTACTTCAGGTGGAGCAACCTCTTTTCTATAATATATGAAACATAAACAAACTGTTACCAATAAATGAGTTATCGGTAATGCATTTCTCATCACTAGATACATCGTCTTCGTGTTCAGTATCTGAATGCTCAATTCTTTCTTCAACAACGTCTGTTTCACTTTCATCAAAAATTTCGCCATCACTATTGTTCTTCGTATAACATAGAATGATTTTGCGAATCATTTCAATATCGTCTGGGTTATGTAAATTGAACGTGCGCTTACGATTCATAATGTAATAACGATAGAATAAAAACTGTCGCGTCAGTAGTCGCAATGAGCCTAATAGTTCTTGTTCCAGTAACAGCGGATTAGAAACTAAATAACTAAAAATCTGGAGAGAATATTGAGGTTTTGGCGTCATTAATGCATTCGAGGAATGTTAGTTGAAAGGTACTGATTCGTTTATCTCATTATAAAAATCCTACTCTGAATACTGCGCAAAAAATACTTTGGGTGATCTCTCAGATCGGTTGCGACAACTGGAGAGTTAAAATCCAACCAGATGAAATAAAATTCTCTCTGCCGAATAAATATTATAACTAAATCAAAATATCGATAATTTGCAATGAGAGCGGGTGAAGCCGCGACGCACAGTGGGGCAAGAATGAAAAAAAACTGAAAATGGATTTTAATATTTTTGTCGTGTTTGATAGGCTATAGTATTCATTATTAGTTGGTGCAAACATTTCCAGTTTGTTTTTATAAATTTCATTTTTATTAGCGACTCTGGTGCCTTCTAAATTTGGACAATATTACTCTACCTCAAAATGGGCTGTTTCTGTTCAGCTACAATTTAGCTCACTGTGACTTTTTTTTTATAAATAAATCTATGGAACTTGACATAATTGCAGTTCAAGTACTAAAGAATAGTGAAAAAAAATTAGGTTGATCCAATGTCTGAAATATATAATCAAAAAATATGCTAGAGTGAGAGAAAAAAAACCGACCAGAGTTTTCGAAAATATGTGGTCCTACAAAAAAACTCCGCTGAGCTCCGGTGAAATATTACCACTTCCATAAAGCTTGTAAGACTACTTCACATTCCTATAAATTTTATTAACGACTGTGCATAAAAACAAGGATTGTTTACAAAGTTGGGATTAGTACGTTCGTGGTCTCTATGTTTAGTTAAATGTTGATCTGTCTGCTTTATTCACAAAGAGTATGAACACAGATATTATCATTATAGCGACTATGAACACAAAATATTCTAATGTATGTGAAATAGTTTCTAGTGACGTATTATTATAAACTATAGTTTCTAGTGACGTATCATTATAAACTTTAGTTTCTGTTTTTGGGAAGTATTTTTTGGTATCGGATGCTTAGCAAATTTCAATGAGTGGTGCAATTATTTTTTTTTTCCTCTTTACAAACAAACATTAAAGTTGGTTTTTATTTAATAGGGATAAGTTTGTATATCCAGATATGAACCTAAGTTTCGCAAAAAGCAGTTAAGTTGGGAATTTTTCTACTTTATGTTAGAATTAAATTTATGGAATATATTCTTCACCTAGGCTATATCCTGGAATTCCAGCGTTGGAGAACTATCAAAGCGAATATCTCAGTAAAAGAAGCCGCAAAGGAACGAATACAAAAACGGTCTATCGCTGAATTAAGGATGAAAATTGATTTTGTGAAGCAGAGAAACGGTTCCAGTAACACAGGAAATACATCTAGAATATTTTTCGGAAATCCTTCTTTAACTGCCTACCTAACTTAAGTTAACTTTGAATTAATTATGAATAAATACCATAAGTACTATGGTCTTCATAAACTTTACTAGGTAATGTTCCCGTACAGCTACGAACAAGGACGTGTTACATAAGCTGCAAAAATCTTTAGATCCCTACATAACATACATGATTCCTGAACCTAAAAAATAAATAACTTAACATCAGTAATGAGGCACTCTCGTTCCATAATTTTTTCCATTAATTAGGTAAATGATGAATTCTTCTGAGCCACTCTGAACCAGCTTATTCTAAAGCAATCAACATGTTATTGTTAAAATCGAAAAATAGAACCAATATTTTATTAAAATGAAGGTAAATTAGAATATAATTATGCTAAATGGTATTTTGGAAAATAATTTAAAATATCTGCACTTTCGTTGTCAATCCTATTAAAGAATAAATTGATATTATTTTTCAAATTAGTTACAATTCTAGTGTATTTTTTTCTATTTGAATAGAATGAGACTTGGGTAAACCAGACAGTTATTGACACCTCAGATAGTTATTGACATCTTTATCTTTAATTGAAAAAAATAAGGTTTTGTACTAATGTTTATTTTTTTAGAAAATGGGGAAAATGTTGCTTGTGGAACATAGAAATCAGCTGTAGGAGAGGTTTTCTCTTGTGCTTTCCTTAAGAAACGTCTTCAGTGAATTATGGTTAATTTTCTTCTAATTGTCCAAATAATTTAAGATAAGTTTTTTTTTTTCGTTAAGACCGCTGAGGATCACGCTACAATTTTATTCGTCATGAAGAAAACCCGGCAGTCATCTTCTCCAGGATCTCTTTCCCGCTCTGACCTCCGCCCATCTCGCCTTACTCCTCTCCTGCGACCACCCACGCGTGCTTGGTCTGCTCACCCTTCCGCACTCAATCCGCCCCCTCTCCTCCACTTCCCTCTTGTACTGTGCTCTGTTGTTTATTGTGCTTTCCTGTATTCCGCAACGTTGCAGATCAGGTCTGCACTCCATGATCCATGAATTGTTATATGCCTTGAGTTTACCAAAATAGTCGAATATCCTTTTGGTCAGTCTGTTCGGATCCATCCTCGTCAAGTGTCCGTAAAAGGCGAGACGTCTTTTCCGCATTTTGGAGACGATGCTCTCTGAGAACTCGTACACTTCCTCGTTGCTTTTGTGCCTCCAGCCTCATTTATTATAATCATGACTCATTATTAAATATTTTTATGCATACTTCAAATTAAAATTACCAATTTTAACACATTTTAATGAGGATATCAATTACTGGTCATCAAACTTTGCATTAATGTATTATTGATACCCTGTGTTTTTTCGTAAAATTAATTATTTTTTTAAACAAATTAAAATCATTTTATGACGTAATAATGCTGAAGTAGTTTTTACAATTTTATTTTTCTTATTTCTACTTATTGACATGGGTGACAATAACTGAATCTTGTGTCCAATGACTAGCTATTGACATTCCCAACGTTTTGATGAAGGGTTGAAATACATTTATTTCATTATTAATGCATTGTTGTTGTTTTTTTCATTTTGTTGATATAAGCATATCAAATATGTTACACTGTGGAAATAGGCGATTTTAGTGAATGACAGTGAAAATGTAACAATTAATTTTTTTTTTGTTTTTATCTTTTCGAGCTTGACATCTTATATACTCATGGATATTGTAAAAATAGATACATCAAAATTATATACTTAGTTGAATAAATGTTTTGGATTTTTAATAAATTTTGGTTTTGGCAAGTGAACTAACAGGTGCTATTTCTCCCTTCAAAAAGTATTCAACTTCGGTTCTTTTTCTAAAAGAATAAAAATTCTTATTTACAAGACCATTGTAAGACCAGTGGTAATGTATGGATGCGAAACATGGCCCTTAACAAAAAAATCAGAAATGATGCTCAACACCTGGGAAAGAAGAGTGTTGAGGAGAATATGGGGCGGAGTCTTCGAGAATGGTTTTTGAAGGAGAAGATATAATGAAGAGATTATAATCCTGTATGGGGAACCCGACATCGTGGCCATGATAAAAAGAGCGCGTATTAAGTGGTTAGGGCATGTAGAAAGAATGACCGACCAAAGAGTGCCAAAGAAAATGCTATACGGGAAACCAGATGGCAGGAGAGGAAGAGGACGTCCCCGAATCAGATGGATGGATGATGTGGAGGAGGATCTGAGGCGGATGGGGGTTCAGGAATGGAGAGATAGAGCTCGGGATCGAAAAGATTGGTGGTCCGTTGTGGAGGAGGCCCGGGTCCTTGTAGGACCGTAGTGCCCATATAATAATAATAATAAGTGAACTATTTTATTTCTTGTATGATTTATCAGCCTATTTACTTTCTTTTATTTCCATATAATTAAACAACACTAGTAAACAATAAAGATTGAGCAAAGCCTGGAAACGTTCATCCCTTTCATGAGTAAATGCAATGATTTAAATAAGGAACAAATCCAATTGTAATGAAAAGATAGAATAATGTAGAATAAATGGGTGTCAATAACTGTGGTGTCAATTACTGATTCGTAGGGTGTCAATGACTGTAATTTGAACTAATTATTCTTAATTTATTGAAAACTCTCTCCACTGATATTTTTAGTCAAAACATTTGTACGCAGCATAAAGCAAGGTAATTAAAGAATAGTCTCAATGAATTTCAAGTTGATTAAATTATTTTTAATATTTTTTCTTGAATTTATTGTAGGATATTGCCTTAAAGGGTGTCAATAACTGTCTAGTTTAACTTATTTGCATCTCGACAGGACAAACCATTTTCAAGAAAAAGAGTTCCCCCCCCCCTTTTTAGACGTTTTGTTCCACTGTGCGACGGAGGTTGCTTGTATTAAATAACCTTCAAACCCATCAAAGACCCCTTCCCCACTCCTAAAAGTATCAAAGACTACAGTACAGGTTTCGCAATAGACCACGCAGGATCTATATCCACTCACAATCCAGCTTACGACTGTTAGGTATCTCAATAATTTAAAATTATCACAATATTTTGGTAAATAAAAATTTTTTACTGTAAAACGGCCTTTATTTGCACCAGTGAGTTAACTTTGCACCAAACTCACTAAAAAGTTTCGGTTAAGGAAAAAGTATTTTGCTGTTGTCTAAATGAGGGATATTTGATATTTCTTACTTTATTAAGACAACACTTATTGGGTCTAAGGAATTTTCACGCTGATCCTAGTTACCTTTCATGTTTCATAACAGTTAGTTGATTGTTGTGTTTCAACAGGTGTTATTCCTTTGTGGAATAAAGTCGTGCTTTCAACAACTAAATATTTCTCAAATTGATTAAGTTTTGTATTAATTTTATTCTATAATTATTGTAATTTAAATATATGATATTCATTTTGCTCAAAATATTTGTCAAAAGCCATGGTATTTGAAAATAAAATAGAATCACCTTTTTGATATGAATTAGGAATGACTTTACACCAAGTATATTTTGGCGAAAGGTGACCATCCATATTTACTGTTAAAATTTTGCCTAGTTATAGCTTTAAATTTTTTTAAGCCAGAGTGTTCGTTTATATATTTTAACAATTTTTGTGTAACTATTGCAGATTGCATTTTTCCAAAAGTGTTTCTTTAAGAATCTGTGTGCAATTTATTTCATAAGTATCGTTTTGTTCTATGTTAACCAAAATTATATTTTTCTACGTTATTTAGGCATGTTTTAAGACGTTATTTTGTTTCTATATAATATTTTGTTAGTATGCTCTTGTATTTTCTATCGTTCCTCAATAAACCTTTATAAATTGTGCAATTTTCTTTCTCATTTCAATGAAAACATTGTAATTTACAATCGTTTCCTTTAACAAAACCCTTACAAACAGAGGAAAAAATCACTTGGCTAATCTCTAAACACTAACAAGAAATGACTTGCATTCACTTATAACTACTATCAAGCTTTGACTTTGCTCCAGAATACGTTTTTAATGCTTTTTTAATTGAAAAAATGTGGTGGTGCAAAGTCACGGGCATCCGATTGACTATGCACCAAAGTTTAAAAACAATAAAATTAATCATAAGTTTTGTAAATTTTGCAATTCCAAGATTATGCAATGAATCAACAGCATTTTTAAGCTTTAATAAGCCAATATTTTAATAAATGCTTTTTAAACATTATTGATAGTTAGTTAAAGAATGAAGTTCAACAAAAGTGATGCAATGTCACGCCGTTTTACGATAATTAAAATATGTAGTAGTAGTTTTTATTTTATTTTTTGGAAATTCGCTTAAAGTTTAGAAAAAAAATCATTGCGAATAAATGAAATTTACGAGTAACGTACTTGCGACTATAGATTTTGTTCGACTTATTTAAGAATTCGGCTTATCGAAGTTCGACCAATCGAGAGTTGATTGTATATTTAAATTATTTTTGTTAACAATTTAAATTTAGTCACCATGGATAAATTTGTTTATCATGGAGTAATAGTACTATGGAGAGGCCCTTCTCGTATATTGTTCCGTGACGGGTGAGACTAAAACATTAACCGGCCACGCCTACTATGCCCAACTGGCGACTTACATTCCATTGGGCTAGGGCAATTAAAAGGATTCGTATAAAATAAGTAAATGACTAAAGTAAATAAATCACTAAAACAAAATAACAGGAGTATAAAGCCTAGGAAACCAAAATTTGAACTGATAAGAGGATAATATACTGATAATACGGTGCACTCTAAAATGGCTGCCTGCGCTGGCTATCTCCACTTGTCTATAACTCCATGGTGTTTATAGTGGAATGTTATATAACAGTGATTTCTTATTATTTTTTTTTTCTAAAAAAGCGCCGAGTTGATTTTAATAAAATTTTTATGGGACTACTTCTGAAGTATGACCTACCGATTAGAAAAAGAATCATCAAAATCGATTCATAATTGATGGAGCAATCGGGTAACAAACAAATAAAAAAAGAAAAGAAAAAAAGAACACAGACGAATTGAGAACCTCCTGTTTTTTTTTTTAAACCAGTTGAAAAATAATAAAATTTGTCAAGATAAAATTATGATTTTTAATTTCTTACCTCATATACTCGTGATACTATGCCCTGGTTTGACTCCCGGCTGCCCGGGATAGTTGCATAAACTTTATTTCACTTGTTTAAAAGAACATTTTAGACTATACAGTAGAAATAATTCTTAATACAGCATTATGATCATTATGAATTATTTCCTTTTAGGTTCAGATTTCACGATGCTGATACTGCTTTTGATTAGCGTCACCTTGATTTACGGATTCTACCTATGGACAGTTGCCAAGAAGTACTCACATCTGCCTTGTGATCTCGGCAGTGAGTTCCCCATCATCGGAAATCTGTATTATTCCCTCAGAAATTCATTTATGTCTCACAATGGTAAAGTATTAAAATTATCTTTAAGTACAGTAGAACCCATGTTATCCGTGGTAATGATGGGTTTGGGGGTTCACAGATAATGGAAAACCCAGGATAATCGAATTATTTAATCTTAAAACAAACGTGTTATTTTATACATTTACTATTGCTTACACCAAACGGCCCATGAGTCATATTTTTACACAAAATATCAGAAAGCAAAGGATCGACATTTTTATTTGATTTTTATTATTTATTGATTATAATTTTTAATACTGTAAATTTCATTATTGCTAAATCCTTCTAGAACTATGAAAATGATAAAGTTAAAGATTGAAGTTTAGATAGAACAGATGGGTTCAGTATGGTGATTCTATTGTTGACTGTGGGATGCAATGTAAGTAAAGAAATGGTCAGGAGCGCAGTCAAGTAAATAAACACGTCCAAGTTTTTAAATAAAAAACTTTATATTTGGCGTGCCGAAGTTTTGACCTGCCTTGCAAGTCTTCATCAGGGCTAAAATAACAAAAACTTGGATGTGACTAAGATGATACAAACATTTTTTCAAAATAAAAATAATTTAAAAAGAAAAAAAATAATAATAATAATGCAAAGTAAATTAGTCAAAGAAAGAATTAATAGCTCTTTACATAATAACATGTATAAACATATTTAAACAGCTATTAATTCTTTCATTGACTAATTTACTTTGTTTTATAGTTATTTTTTTCTTTTTCATTTCAAAATTATTTTTATTAATTTTTTTCTTTGATATAAAATACAATTAATACTCAAAGTATAGTCCATTGTTATCTACCGTCATTACCCATCTGCTAGCCAATTGCTCGATGCCATGCTGATACCATTCCTTGGCATGTCTGTCAAAGAACTCTTGGACAGCATTTTCAACTTCCGCAAAATTATCAAATTTTTTCCCTTGAAGAAAATGGGCCTTGGATCGAAACAAGAAGTAATCCGAAGGTGCGAGCTCTGGACTATATGGTGGATGAAGCAGGAGTTCAAACCCACGTAGTTCTGTAAACTTTTCGTTGGTTCGACTATTGACTATTTAGGAGTATGTTTGCGAAGGACCAGTCTACAGGTCTTTTTTACCTTTCCCATGGAGAGTAGATTGCGACTAACAGTATCTTTCGACACACCACACTCCCTGGCAAGTTCGCGAGTACGACACAACAGCTTCCTTCAGAACCTCATCAATATCCATAATGGCCGCCCGGAGCCCTTATTCCTTTCCAACGTCGTATCTCCACTTCTAAATTTTTCAAATCAACGGCGCGCAGTGCGCTCTTCAAGGACACCTTTCCCTTCATATTTAATAATTTCACTAGCTTCAGCGGCTGTGAAATTTTATTTTCCAGTAATGTCTTCAAATTACGAGAATTTCGTAGGACACTGTCATGTTTCTTCTTTGAAATAAATAACTGAACTGAGGCTTTTTTTTTTTAAGAGGTCCAGTGTTAGAAACAAGCTTAGAGAATGCTCTAAAGGGATTATTAAGTATTGATAAATAATAAATAGGATTAAGATATTTACAGACTTTTAAACTCTGGAATTAAATAAAACAGTCATTTTTTTTTTCGCCCTATTAAATGTTATACAAATAAAATAAATCGTGTATAAATTAAATAAAACCTAATCAAGAAAAAGAAATGTACCTTTGGAACCCCAGTTGATAGACCGCGGATAATGGGGATCCATCTGTTCATTCGTATAGTAAATGTATTTATTTTCCAACCTTGCTCTCCTCGGCGATATTTTATACCCTAGCTGCCTCAATAATAATATATTTATATTTTCCTATTAATTAATTCGTATGTGTGTTCTAGATCTTATGGCTCTTCTTGGAAGGCTATGGCCTGGGGGGAATGGAATTCGTGTTATCTGGATGTATTTCAGACCCGTTGTGGCAGTATCTGATCCTTCAATAGTCGAGGTGAAATTTAAAATTCTATAACTATTTTAAACAAAATTTATTTTAAGCTTTAATTTTGACATGCATGACTTACTCATGGCTGAGGGTCTATACTTTTTTGGTCTAAGGTTTTTTACAACCACAAAAAATCTATTCAGAAATTAAATAGACTATTTTTTGTTGTATAATACTTGTCGCTAGGACCTACTGTTTAGCAACTAGAATGGTTTGAATAAAATAAGTAGCAGTTTTCTCTTGACATTGTTTATTTCAAATAATGATTGATTGCTAATTTAGTTTAATTAGTTATTTAAGTAATTTGATCGTTTTAATTTTAAAATATAAATTGGGAAAATCAGCAGATTATAGATAGACATACCCATGATCTGTTATTTTTCCGAGTGAGAGAAAAATAGTGTTTTATTCACCCTTAATTGATATATAACGTTTTTTTCACAAAAAAATGTAACATTTTGACATGCTCTAGCTCTGTTGGTTAGTGAAGGGCCGTTCTGACTTGAAAGTGGAATAAGATTTTACGTTCCGTTTCACAATTGGAACTAGTTCCAGTTTTCGATTCACTGACTAACCTACTACATACTAGTGATGGGCCGTTCCGAGTTAAAATTGGGATAAGAATTTACAGTCTGTTACACTTTTCGTTTCACGTCAGTTAGTCTAACCTACTACCTATAGTACGTAGTAGGCATTTTCGTTACATCCTTTTCTGTGACTTCGATCTGATAACCTCCTCCTTCTATTTTATAATTGAAAATTTTATTGCTACTATAACAATAAGAAGGCTTCAATAGCTTAGTATCCTTATTAAAAAAAGTAAACTTTTAAAATAATTTTATTCAATGAAGATTATTGTTGTTCTCAATAGTGCACAATTGAGGGAGAATTTTCCAACTAGATTGGTTTCGAGAAAAAAATCAGTAATCATTTCTTGTGACTGCTCCATTAGCTTTAAAACAAATAGCAAACAAATCATTAAAGTACATTTGCAGTAAAACCTTGTGTGGTTCATTTCTCTGAATCCGAAAGAAGAAGCAGAGCTCCGTCGTCAGAATAGAAAATTTCAAAGAAAGCGGTTTATTTTGAAGATGCCCATACGTGCGGTGGTAGAGTGATGTATGGGGAGAGAAATCAACGCAACAAAGCAGTCGGAACGACCTTGAGTGGAACGAAACGAGAGATCTGTTCGCGTTGTTTTTCGTTCCAGGTGGAACGAAAAACGTGAGCGATTGATTTCGTTCCAAACCGTTTCAAAGCTGGAACCAGTTCTAAGTTCCGTTCCACCCAGAACGACCCATCACTACTGTTGGTGTTGCTCGGATCAGAAATTTGTTGACAGTTCCCTTATCAGAAATTTAATGGAGAATATTTTTTGTTAAATAACATTTGTCGCCAGAACCCACCGTTTATGATCTATCAAAAGTTAGTAGGAGTAGGAGGGAAGGGCATTGAAGTTGGGTTTTGAACCAATCAGAGGATAGGCCTTTGTTACCTCTGAATGCAGACTTCACTTATTCCCTACTTTGTTAATGTCAATGCTATTGATGTCTTTCTAAAACTTACAAATCGGTTCTAGAATGTGTAAAGGATGGCAGAATAGATAAATTTGTAAGTCATATTCTTTTGCTACAGTGGTTTAAACATAGTTTGAATAAAATCAATATATTATAATATTTTCCTATAAATTTTATAAGTTATGACTATTCTTTCAGAAACTATGCAAAGATCCAGCTTTTAGTGATAAAGAACCGCTGGTGTATGAAAACATCTCAAATCTCATGAAAGGGTCATTTTCACATGCACGTAAGTAAATATTTTAGTTTAAATTTCAACTATCTGCCTTCATTAGTTTAATCGTGGTTCGGAAGGGTATAACAATAAGGTTTAGTCCAATAGGAACTAAAATAATTATTTGAATTTTTATTTTTGTTTAAGTACCAGGTTGTTTCAAAAGTTCTGTTGTTTTTTTAGGTAATTATTAAAAAATTCAATGAACCAATAACTATGCAAAAACTTTATTCTTTAAAATATTCTCCATTACAACTAATAACTTTATGCCACGAAGATGCAGGATCCCAAATACAGTTTTTAAAAAACGATTGACCTTTGCTAGTAAAAAAATGATTTTATTCCAATTCTAGACTTTGCTGGTTATCAAAATATTTCTGCCAGAGGCAATAGTCCTGGTATCCGAAAAGGTGATAAGGGGGTGAAAGGTCGGGAGGCCTTTTATGATGGTGGATGGGACAATGTTTCCCATCCAATATCCATAAATTTATCCCCAGTCAACTTTGTATTATTTGGCCTGTTATTCACCTCGAATAACTTTTGAGGGACCCATTTATCCATTTTTTTTATTTTTCCCATTTGATGTAGGTATCTCCAGGCTGTTTCTTGTGAAATATTTAACTGCATTACCTATTTCCACATATGTTTGATATGGATTCAAATCAATTAATTCTCGAATATTCTCTTTGTTGGCATCTTGAGGTATTCCGGAATGAGCATCTTCTTTAAGCATGGCCTTGACGAAATTTGTAGAACCAAAATTGAGCTTTACGCTCAGAGTATCTTCTTCAAACAAGGAGCAAATTTTTCGAGGGGCCTCGGTTGCCTTCAAGCTAATCTGAAGTAATGTTTACCATAAATAAATATTTTTCAAACAATATTATATTATTTATTTAAATCGTATTAAATGAATTAATGAACTAGAAATTACTTAAGTAAAGAAATTTTGTTACTTTAATTTTATTAACAAGTCTAATTTTAATCGATATAGTATTATCTATGATTTTTGTAATTAAAAAAAATATATGTACAGGAAATTTGAAGAAATATTTCCCAGAAATAAATATCTTTCAAACAATATTGTATTATTTAATAAAATCATATTAAATTAATTAATTAAGGAAATAGTTTATGTATCAAATTATTTATTTATTAAATAAAGAAATTTTGAGCTGCTTTAATTTTACTAACCAGTCTAACTAATAATATTATTTATAATAATAACTCAAGTTATTATTTAACTTAACAACTTAATAAAAAAACATAATCTTTTAATGGATTATAAAAAAAAAGGAAATTTTATTTATAACTTTTTATTAGAGATCCAAGGAGATATAGTGGAGAAAAGTTAAAAGCATCTTTACGTATTTAAAAAGAAGTATTTTTTTATTATTGATTAATTGAATTCATGAAAATTTCCAATGAGAATATTAGGATCAGATATCTACTTGTAATTTGTGTTTTATTTTAGAAATTTATCCTTGCTCTCAGTTCCCTCTTTTTGGCACTTTCCTTATCAATATAAAATATTGCTGATTCTGTAAGTAAGGTAACTAAAAGTTGTAACATTTACCTTGAAGTTGCGATGGTTTATTCAGTAAGAAGTTGATTCTGTGTTCCGATAATCTTTCATGATACATTTCTTTTCTTTATCATGACTTTAATGCCATATGACAACATACCAATAATTTTTTTTTCTGATTTAATAAGTAAAATAAGCAATGAGAGGTTACGAGGGGACTGCGGAATATCCTGAATGGAGGAAATTGTTGAAGCGAGATAGCTGAAGAGGTTCGGTCACCAATTATAATCGGAGACCGCAGAAGCTTTTTGAAAGTTAACATACCGACCTTGAGAAAGGCTTGTATATGCTTATCATATCTTCAAGCTGGAAAAGAAAAAATGAAAGAGTCTGAACTCCATGATTTTGGGTTTAAGGGGCCACAATTCCTAGCTTTGACCTAGTCCTCATTATAGTCTTCTATGATAAGAGAAGAAGAAGGAGGAAGGAGAAGAAGAATAAGAATTGGGTTTTCAATACCAGTGATTGATTAATAAGAGGTTAATTTAGAAAAAGTGTCTTATTCGAAACAAAAAAGTTTATTTTTTTATTTTATTTATTAAGTGTATTTCTCCCTGACTGGGAAAAACCAGAGATCATGGATATAGCTATCTCTAATATACTGTTTTTCCCAGTCAGGGAGAAATTGAGTTTGCGGATTAATGAAGGATATAAGGTAAAGAAAGAAAGAAATAATCTACTAACAAAATTTATTGATAATAATCTATGTACATTTAGATATTGGTGCGTTGGTAATACTGAGTAATGTTAATGATATCAAAAGTAAGATATATAATTGTTAGTGTGCAAATGTTCAACATGACGAGTGAAAATGGCATCAAGACATGTTCCATTTATTATAGCAATTTGTTATATTCAAACCGATATAACTCCTAAAGCGTAAGTCCTATAACTTATATAACAAAAAGTATCCTCCATCAAATTTCCGATAAGAGAACTGTCATCGAATTTTCAATCTGAGCAACACCAACAGAATGGTTTGCATGTTACATTTTTGAGGGTGGAAAAAAACTATATAACCTCAGCCAAAAGACATACCCATGTGCAAAAAAAAAAAGTATTTTTTACTTTAATTTATTCACAGTTAGAAATATTAAGGTTTGATCTAAAGATAGAATACCTTAAATAAAATGATTATTATTCATGTATTCATTTCAACATTTTAAAATTATCAATAATTAAATACTGTTTCTATAAATTTTTATCATAAATTGCCTCTATAGGTTCGGACTCAACGTGGAGACAGCAAAGAAAAATATTAAATCACTCACTGAAGGAACAGAACCTGAGTGCCTATCACAACATATTTGTCAGGACATCTAAAAGGATGGTTGATAAAATGCAATATGAAACAGGAGTGTTTGATGTTGGTATCCAGGCAAAAATGGCTTCTTTGGACTCAATATTTGGTAATCATATATTCTTATATTATCTTAGGTTTTCAAATTCTTTTTTAATTATTCATTTAATAATATAAAATAGTGATATCCCAGAATAATTTTTTTTGTTTTTTGATCCTCGATATCTTTAAAAAAAAAAAAAAAAAATCCACATGAGACCTGAAAAGAAACTGAAACTATTAAAAAAACAAAAGAAAGTAGTGAGCAGGTGTCTAACAGCATTTTACTATCTATAACATATAATATACAAGAAAATTGCAATCCAGAGCATGTCTAATACAGTACTTTGTATATATATATATATATATATATATATATATATATATATATATATATATATAAAAGCCATTTATTATCAGCGTTTTGCTTTCAGATATAAATCAGTATTAAATCATTATTCTAAATTTGTTGAAGTAAAAATTGAAGATAAAAGAAAGTTTTTGAAATATCTACACTGAAAATATAGTATTTTGTTCTGTAATAACTGACAGGTATTGCAATATCATTGACTAAGTTATGATAGTATTATGTAAGTTTCTTACGATACAGAGATTATTTTACAAATAGTCTTCAATAAATTTTTTTTTCTCTTATTCAACAATTAGCAATACATCTTTTAGTACTTATTTAAAATTAAATATATATTTTAAAAAAATAAAAAGCAAAAAGTGTAGAAATATAGTTTGTAAAAATGACTTTTACTATCTTATAATGGTGTTTAATATATACAGAATGATATCTTTGATTATCATAAAGTACAAAAATTCAACGGTGATAAGTTCTAGTGAGGTTATAAATTCTTTAAGTTGATTAATACCAAACTTATAGTGGTACACCAAATAGAAGAGAAGCATAGCAGTAGTGTGTTGACAGTGGTGAGAGAACATCGCTTAATCCTCTTTAACTCACTAGGACTATAAGGCCAGCTCTTTCCTATTTACTATTTATACTCACCTATTAACCTATATTTTAAGTTAATTAACGTATTTTATTCCGTCCTAAATAAAACATGGGTCCTGACGACCCCGGGGGCAAAAAAAAAAACCCCACCCTCTAATCAATTTAACTAATAGTGAACGTTCAGAAAATAAAAATGTCACACTACAACCTAACAACTCAAAACAGTTTGGAAACTCTCTTATATTTCTCAAACATTTTCGCGGCCCTTATGTCATAATAATTGAAACAAATGACGGCAGTAAATTAAAATATTTTCACGACATGTAAATAGCCAAACTTTTAGTACTAAGCAATCTAGAAGTTTCTAATATTAAAAGAAAAACAAAAACCAGATAGAAATAAGCTTTAGAATCTACGAATACGCTAACCGTTTTTTATCAAACGACTTTATCAAAAGATACAACCTTAAAGCTTTTATCCCGAAACAATACACCGTTAAATACGGTGTTATTAGGGGAATTCCAACCAACATAGAAGAAAAAGAAATTGTTGAAAAAAAAGTAAGTGCTGAAAAAATAATTAGCGTGCGTCGGTTATATCGTATAGAGACCAATGGAGATGAGGTCACAAAAGTGCCCACAGCCTCTGTGCAAGAGTAAATGCGGTAATTGTGGCGATATTAATCATCAAACAAACCAGTGTGGGAACAATACAATATGTATACATCGTAAATTACATTTACCTACGGATAAAACTTGCCCAGAAAGAAAAATACAGGAAAAAATTAAAGAAATGATGGCAATACAACCAATTAATTATAAAGAAGCCACCAAGTTAGTACAACCGATAGTAACATCTAATAGGTTCTCCCAATTGAACTTCCCAGAGCTGCCTCAAACAGAAAGTCAAAATTTATACATCTTTAATATCAGTAATCAAAATCGATCTAACCCAAATTTATCTCCTCTACAACACAGGATGAGATCTACAAAAAGACCCCAAACTGGATTTCACTTTGAAAATTTCTGGGACTCACCAGCCCCTTCAAATTCCGAAACGACTCTCCAATCAATCCAAACCAATCAAAAAATATTTGATTTTAATAATCCGCATAAAAGCACTCCAGACTCAAAATACATACAATTTCTAAATTCTTTAATATTGAAAATTCAGAACTTATCAGACGAAAATGAAACAGTTAACATTATACGGCAATCATTCAATAATTTCGTCCAAGACAATAAACAAATTATAAAGAGCTTAGCACCATACAGTGAAAATATAACTGATAATATGCTATAATATTACAAAATTTAAAACATTGATCATATGTGCGTGTTTATGTATATATGTGAACATATTACTACATTATCCATATAATCAACTATGGCAACTCCAAAAGTGATGAAATGTGCTAATAACTTAAAAATTATCCAATTTAACTGTCGGAGCATTAATAATAAATTTAATGAAGTAGTTAATTACATGAATATAAATAAGGTGCACATAGCCCTCCTTCAGGAAACGTGGTCCAATAAAGCCAAAAAATACGAATCTAAATATTACTCTAATAAAAAAATATAGAAAAGATAATTATGGCGGTGTAGGAATTATCATTCATAATTAAATTCAGTATAAAGAACTCTCAATGGACAATACAGGACCAATAGAAGTACTGGCTGTTCAATCAATTAACTTTGAGCCACAAATATGTTTCGTTTCTGTATATATCCCTCCCTCTGCCAGACCAAAAGTTTGCCATTTTACAAAACTTTTCTCGATTCCTGAAAAGCTAACAAAACTAACAAACCACTTAGTAATCATAGGAGGTGATTTTAATGCCGAGTCCAAATTTTACGGGAGTTCAAGAGACTCACCTAGGGACGACATAATAATTGAACAACTCTCCCAACAACCCTTAATCTTGATAAATGATTTCGGTAAAGGTACACGACTTGGCGTTCCAGGTCACAAATGTTCAATCACAGATTTAACTTTTATAAGTCCGGAACTACTACACAAGATATCGTGGTCAATAACAGATGAAACCCTTGGTAGTGAACACCTAATAATAAACATTTCATTCGCCACCATTACATTCACGGGCATAGTGCAGGGCAGAAGAAACTTCAAAATAATTAACGGAGAATTATATGTTAATAAACTTGAAAGCTCCTGCTTTGAAACGGCGAACACCATTGAAAATTTAACTATTCTCATAAACGAAGCAGCAGAGATGGTAATTCCCAGAACTAAACATAACCCGTGTAGTCGTTTCTTCCCAAAACCATGGTAGAATAAGACTTTAGAAGAAGCACGCAAACAGAAGAATGCATCAATAAAAACATATCGAAAAAATATGAACATAGAAAACTACAAGGCAATGAGCAAACATCAATAAAGTTAAAAAACTCATAGAGAAGGCACAACGGGATAGCTGGAAGAATGATTTTACTGGCAAGATCAATCCTAGAAATTATAAAGCAATGTGGAACAAAATCCGTTGCTTTCAGAGAAAAAAGAATTCTTCCTCGATCAACCCAATTACTTCATCCAAAACAAAAGCTCAAGCCTTTCTTCTGGAAATTGGAGAAGATTCTTCATCCACGCCACCACCCATATTATTGGATATAAATAAGGGGGAGGATAACTCAGTTTGCCCAATATCTCGTAAATTTAATGAATCTGAGTTGGAGGCCGCCTTACATAGCAAAAATGCACAGTCCCGAGATTAGACGAAATTAATCATGAGAGAATAGCTCTTATACCTCAATTTTTGAAGTTAAAGCTACTTAAAGCACTTAATGACATTTGGGTAACATCAAACATACCTCCGGAATGGAGAAACATACTTATAGTTCCAGTTTCCAAATCCGGTAGAGACATTTCCCTTCTGTCTAGTTCGAGGCACATCGCCTTTATTTCCTGCCTAGCAAAACCTTCAGTATCATGGTCAAACAAAGACTCGAATGGTTTCTTGAAAAGAACCACCTACTAGCCAGAACAGCTTTGGTTTTCAAAAGAATCGTTCAACGACCGATAACATTATTTATTTTATGAATGAAATTTACAAAACGTATAGCACCAAAAAGATTCTTCTCGCGATTTCTCTGGACCTCAAAGATGCTTATAACAAAGTGAACATCGCAAAACTAACGAAAATTTTGATTGAAATAAATCTCCCAAATGTTATGATTAAATGGATTATTAATTACTTATCGTTTAGGACATATTTCATACAGACGTCTGAAGGAGTAGTTAATGTTTGCTTTTATACAGGCCTGCCCCAGAGGGATCCTTTAAGCCCCATCTTATTTAACATATATACGCACTCAATAACGAAGTCCTCCCCAGATAAATACAAAATTCTGTAGTACGCTGACGATTTAATACTTTACACAATTTGTCCAAATTTAACAGATGGATGCCAGATTCTGGAAAGAAGATTCAGGACTCTAGAAAAAAAAGTTGCATGAACTAAGCATCCAAATAAACACATCAAAATGCAAAATAATCCCTTTTACTAAAAAAAGAAAACTAAACCTAACGCAATTAACCATTCACACAAATAGCGGAGATATAGAAGTCACCAACTCAATAAAATTCCTAGGGGTTCACCTTGACACAAAACTCAATTTCAAATCACACATCCAATACACCTATAACAAAGCAGCCAATAGTTTAAACATTATCAAATCAATAGCAGGAGTTACCTGGGGAGCCCACCCCCATAACTTACTTACAATTTATAAAACTATGATAAGATCAATAACAGACTATGCTGCCATAATATACAATGAATCTACCTCCCCACTATTAAAAAAGTTAGAAACAATACAAAATAACGCACTGAGGACATGCTTAGGGGCATTCTGCACAAGCCCTACAAATGCCTTGCAAGCTGAAGCGGGTGAAATGCCTCTGCAACTGAGAAGATAGTGGTTAGTAAAAAAATTCCTCCTTAAAGTGGCCACGAACAGTACCCATCCTTTTGCATGAATCCATACGAAATGGAACCCTATATCTCCCAAAAACAGGAATTATAGCTAAACAAATGAAACCTTTATTTAATTCACTTGCCATATCTGCTGGCCCACTCGACCTATGCACTTCCCTTCCGAAGTCACAAATAGGTATAAAAACCAATCCCAAACTTCATCACTCAGACTTGTCCAAAGTAAATTACCCAGCTACAGTTCTAAAACAGAAAACGTTAGAAATATTATCGGAAAAATATAAAAACTATCAACGGATATACACAGACGCTTCTAAGAATAAAACAAAAGTATCAGTTGGGATATATGACGCCCACACAAACCGTGAAATTGCCATGACACTTCCATCAACATTCAGCGTCTAAAGTGCTGATTTGTACACGGTTGCCAAAGCTTTAAAAATCGCCAATAGATTGTATAAAAACTCCAAAATTGCTATCCTTACAGATTCCGCCTCCGTATGTAATTCCCTAAGAAATATCAATAGAATAATACAATAAATGAAATAATACAAGAAGTACACAAGTACACAAGACAACATAATATAGTGGGTCCCAGGCCATGTCGGGCTATACGGGAATGAGCGAGCTGATACGTTAGCAAAAAATGAGAAAAGAATTGCCACAAATACAAAAATACCGCTCGAGGAAATAGCGATTTGGGTCAAGCGTCAGCATGTTGCGGAATGTGAGGACAGATATAGCTGGGAGTCGAGATCGAGAGGCAGGGACCATTACATTGTCCAGCCTCAGGTGTCTCTTCGTCCGTGGTTCACCGGAATTGCTTTGGGATTAAAGCGAAAAGAAATATCTATTTAACCTGGCTATGAATTAACCATGGGCATACAAATCGAGGCCTAACTCAGATCAAAGTTAATAAGAATGCCAAATGCTCAGAATGCAATATTATGGATGATTGGTGAATGCAATATTCACGTTATCACGGAATGTAAAAAAATACAAGAGCCAAGGAAATACCAAGAAATCAAAAACAACAATTCACTCATTAAAAATTTATCTAATTTGGATAAAAATTTCATAAAATCATTATATAAATTTATAGAGGAAAGCAGTATTGATTTTGAAAGACACATTTTATAAATATTGCGGGCAGTATAGGACTTCAATGGGAGTCTTGGGGCCAAAAAAAAAAACAAGAGAAAAAAAAAAAAAAAAAAGTACAAAAATTGTTAAGATAGTATTGACTAATTGGATAACAATAATTGGAACATAAGTTGATTTATACTAATGAATAATGGAAATATATGCATTCCTTAGGGTGGTTTTAATGTCATTATTTCTTTAAAGGGACCCACTTAGGATATGTAACAAACACGATGGAAAATAAAATAATACGCTTCACTGTAAAATGGTAATTATTTATAAACATTTCAATGTATGAGTAAATTTTTATAAAGTTTTGGTTCCCTGTAAAATGAAAGGCTTTGTAATGACTCTAATGTATTTCTTTATTTTATTTTTTTTAGGGGAGGAATACCAATATCGAAAACACTAATTAACCCTTTTTTTGGTTTCTTCTTCAATATCTTAATCCCAATTTTCCCTATATTAAAATCAACAGATAAAATTATCAAGGAGGTAAGTTGTATTAGTTGATAATTTATGCTAAAAAATGCATAACGCTTATTTGTATGACAGATTGAACATCCTTGAATGCTCCAATGTAGATAGGTTGATGTGATCAAACACTAAACAAACATCAATCCTCCTGTGTTATGGAACAAACACCACTTCCAATCGGAATGGAGTTAAGTCTGAACACATTCAACCAATCCAGTTGCAGTATGTAATGGTTGTTGACATAATACAAAATAAACCAAGGTTTAGGGTTGGTGAACTATTTGTCACTTCTATTGGAATTTTTTTATTCAAAGAATAGTTTTGAATGTTAAACATTTATCATCAGTTCTAAGGAGGCAAAATTTAAGGGCTTCTAACTGCTATCAGGCCCTGACAGTCACCTCAAGGGTCTGATAACTATATTGCCTCATTGGAACTAATGATGAATGTTTAACATTTAAAACTAATTACATTCTAAAAAAAAAAATAATAATATATAAAAGTATGGAAACTATGTAGCAAACTGCTTATGTTTTGGAATTTTTTTGTGTACCTTTAGAAATGATGATGAATTTTTAGCATTCAAAACTTGTCTTCAAATAAAAAGAACTCACATAGAAGTAGCAAAAATAATAATATAATAATATAATAATAATAAAAGTAGCAAAAATTATCAAGCCTAATTGTATTTATCCCTCTACACCATCATGTGTTTATCAAATAAAGCCAAGTTTTAATAACCAAGCTTATCTAAATTGCTTACTGATATAAGCAATAGTTAACTTAATGAAAAAAAAAAATCTAGTGATGATTCATTACTTTTATAATTATTCATAGAATTGGTTGTGTGGTAACCAGGAATAATCTAATTTCATAGATTATTTGTAAAATGTCCGAAACAATCATAATTCAAGATAAATTATCTTTAATAACATGCTTATTTACTTTTTAAATCAAAAGAAAAAAAAGTATGGTCCACTATTTTTTATCTTCACGTGGGAAACTAAAACTGAATTTCATTTGAATTGAATACTCTTCTTTACTTGAGAGTAAGTGTTTTCAATACCATGTCACAAAGTTAAAGCATCCTATCAATTTTGTCTTAACACAACTATTCTCCATTTGGTAATCATTATTTGTTTTTATCTAGTACATTGATATGTTATAAGATTTAATAAGAGATTTATTTACCAAAATTATTGAACTATTGGTAATAAAAAAGACCTTTTATTTTATTTTTAGAGGTATAGATGTTAATTGTAGTTGTATATGTTTTGTAGATTTTTGAAGTGATCAATCAAAAGGAAAAATAAGAATTGATAAAATAAACAACTCAATTATTTTACTGAAGAGGTAGATGTGTATTTTTGATTATGGAAATTCACCACTTGTGAAATGAACACCAATGTTTTACCCATAAAACATGTTTTTATTAGCAAACAAACATTACATTACAGAATAGCTTGAAGGTTACGCTAGTGTTATAAGAAAAAAACATATGTTCTAATACCATGTGTAACAGTCCTCAAATATATTACTAATATCACACCATTTATTATTAGTATATCATTATTTTTTGGATGATGAATTATTTGCCACTTCTATTGGAATGATTATCATAATTGTATTGTTTATTATTAGTATATAAAAATTTAATATTAGTAGGTATTATTATTCAATTTTATTATTCACGATTGATTGTAGGTGAATATACCTTGTATATGTTAGAGGGATCGGTTGAAAGGAAAAATAAGAAATGTTGAAATTAACAAATAATTATTTTTGTTGTACTACTATATAAAAGGCCTATCCATTTTCTGTTTGCGATCACTAACTATGAACACTACTGAACTAGTCTTTATCAAATTTTAATTAAATCATCTTCATAGTTCATGGAAGGTTTAGCAGTTATAAAATTAACTGATTTTCAATTAAATTGTTACTAAAAATGTGATAAATATGTGGATTCCAGTGAAGTTTGAACATGGCTGTTAGGTGGCAAACGCCATTCTGTATGAGAGGTTACAATGGTATGATGTTATCTAGAGTTTGAAGTTAATAGAATTTATTAATTTTCTATTAAAAAGAGATAAATACATGGTGTAACATGTGGATCTTACTAAAGTCTGAAAATTTGCCGATGTATGGCTAATAATATAGTAAATATTCTCCATCTATCTGGATTACCAACTCATACATTAAAATTAAAAATTGAGTGTCAATTATTATAATGTAACTTTCAACCACCTAAACTGTGCAATGGTAGAAGGTTAAAAATTACAGCTATGTGTGGAAAAATTATTGACACTACAATTCTCACTGGATTTGCATTTATTCCTAGAATCTCAATGATTATTATTAATCTACAATTTAAATTCAAACAATTAATTTAAATTTTCAATTAAAGTATCTTTTCCTATTACAATTAAAAAATCACTAGGCCAGACTTGTCAAATTATAATTTTTTTTATAAAATCTCATTTTTTGTTTTTCACTAATTATTTTACCGTAAAACGGCGTGACTTTACACCATTTTTGTTGAACTTCATTCTTTAACTACCTATCAATAATGTTTAAAATGCATGCATTAAAATATTTGCTTTGATATAATCTTGGAATTGCAAAATTTACAAAACTTGTAATTAATTTTATTGTTTTTAAACTTTGGTGCAAAGTCAGCCGGATACCTATGACTTTGCACCACCACATTTTTTTTCAATTAAAAAAGCATTAGAAACGTATTCTGTAACAAAGTCAAAATTCGATAGTAGTTATAAGATGCAAGTCATTTCTTGATAGTGTTTGGGGATTAGCCTAGTGATTTTTTTCTCTGTTTGTAAGGATTTTGTTAAAGAAAACGATTGCAAATTACAACGTTTTCATTGAAATGAGAAAGAAAATTGCACAATTTTTAAAGGATTATTGAGGAACGATAGAAAATACAAGAACATACCAAAAAAATATTATATAGAAACAAAATAACGACTTAAAACATGCCTAAATAACCTAAACAACTATAATTTTGGCAAACAAGAAACAAAACGATATCTATAAAATAAATTGCACAAAGATTCTTAAAGAAACACTTTTGAAAAAATGCAATCTGCAATAGTTAGACAAAAATTGTTAAAATATAAAAATAAACACTATGACTTGAAAAAAATTTAAGCTATATCTAGGCAAAATTCTAAAAGTATTCGTCAATAAACTTACATATAGATGGCAAAAACCTTATTAACAAAAAGCAAAACATTATTCCAAGTAATTTGGATTTTAATCAGCCAATTACCTCCTTAAATTCAAAATATCTTCGTTTATTGATTTGTTCAGGAGGAGCAATGCTGCCTAAGACTTCTTCCCACTGGGGGTTCACTTTGTGACAAAATATACTTGGTGCAAAGTCATTCCTAATTCACATCAAAAAAGGGATTCTATTTTATTTTCGAATACCATGACTTCTGGCAAACACTTCGAGCAAAACGAATATAATATATTTAAATCACATTAGTTATAGAATAAAATGAATGCAAAACCTTATAGATTTGAAAAATATTTAGTTGTTGAAAGTAGAACTTTATCCCACAAAGGAATCACATCTGTTGAAACACTACAATCAACTAACTGTAACAAAACATGAGAGGTAACTAGGATCAGCGTGAAAATTCCTCAGGACCAATCAGTATTGTCATAAGCAAGTTAGAAATATAAAATATCCCTTATTTAGACAACAGAAAAAAACTTTTTCTTTAACTAAAACTGTTTAGTGAGCTTGGTGCAAAGTCATGCCGTTTCACAGTATCAATTTTAATATAAACTATTCCTAATATATTTTTTTTCATTGCTTATACTTTACCAAACATTATTATCATTTGCATTTGTTTTTAGTTAATCTACCTCCTTTATCGATAAATAACCTAATCACATCTTTGAAAATTTCTATGTCAACATTATAAGCATTATTTTATCCGTTTCTGATTTTCAGTTATTTTTATGTTTTATTTAATTGTTTTCCCACTTAGCTTATATTTCATGTACAATTAACTTGTGTTTTATTTTTTTTACCTTGAATGAATTTTTAATTATTGCTTACAAATCCCCATATATTACATCACAGATAGAAATTTGTCTGTGTTATTCTATAATCTTGCAGAAATTATGATTTAATTATTAGAATTTTTTTTCTGTTTCCAGTGTTTGAAAGATGCAATGAAAGATAAACGACAAACAGATATTGATGGTTTGTATAGTTAATTATTTATCTGTATTTAAGAAAAATACATCAACGGTAATTAAATTTCATATTTAGGAGAACATAATGAAATAATAATTATTGATTACTTATTTTTGTTGCAGATCTTATTGAGAAAAGATATTTGAAAGCTGTGCTGCAGCAATATGCTTCCGTTGATGAAAGCTTTAATGAAATAAAAAAAGAATTAATGGAAACCTTATTAGTGGTAGCTATAACTTATCTTAAATCAGTTAATTTTTACAAAAATAATTTAGTTGCATTGCATGCTATGGCATTTTTTAGAATTAACATAATCAACTATAATGTTACTGATTTGTAAATTTGTTATGGTTAATAACAGGTAAAACAAATGGGCTGATTCTCCAATTAAATAAATGATTTGTACATTTTGAGTTTGGTAATGCAAGACCATAAAATGAATAAAGTGAAAAAAATAAAACCTGGCTTTCAATCAGTTAGTAACTTTCTTCTCAATATAGATGCAGATTTGTTCATAAATCCATACTTACATTTTCGAAAGTAAAGAGATACTTTCTGCTTATATATTTCATTTTGGTTGATAGTATACATCATATAAATCATTTATTTATTTATATATTACGCAGGAATACGGAAATCCTTTTTATACCTGTATTTGGGAATACTACCAGTTTTGGAAATACCAACCCTCTCACCCCCTACCTTTTTTCAAAAATTCCCCAGGTCAGTTGTGTACTAGAATGGTTATAATTTAGCATTAGCTACCAATAGCATATTCACCAGTAGCATTGCAAGTAGTTTCCTACTCCTCCATATTTTGTATTTATATGTAGTTAATTATTCTAATTTATGTTTTTATATATTTATATTGTAGCTTACTTTATGTTTTGAAATAACTTATATAATTTTATATTGTCCCTGTTCGGGCGCCATATGTTATGATTTTGAATCTTTAAACTAATTTTTTAATTTAATTTTAAAAGTATTAAGCTCAATTGTAATTTTTTTTTTTTTTTTTAATGATATTATGATTCTGAAGGAGAGGTTCAATGTTTATGATAAATGTTGGACATTTGATTAAAAGTAATTTTATTTTAAAATCATTGCTAACATCCATATACATTTAATAATTTTTACTATTTATAATATTATTCTTAATTCACCATATTTCAAGTTATACAACTAAAAAGAAGATCAATCCCATTTTCACTTCCTCATTTGAAACCAACCGACCGACATCCCACACTTTTAACTGAAGTCAGATCCGAATCTTCAATGCTGCACACGGCATAGAATTCCAGGCTCAGATCTAAATGGACAAACTGCAATTGAACACAGACTTCAACTGTGAATGCCAACTGACAACAGACTTAAAACTGGTCCTGTCTTGAACTAACTAACATCAACTGCTCTCTGTCAACATCCGCTTTTAACGTATCTTTGCGTGCCTTCCATATCATACAATAATTTTACCTCCCAAATTTAAAAGTTTATAGGTTCAAAATACCACAACAATGTATATATATATATATATATATATATATATATATATATATATATATATATATATATATATATATATATTGTAGTGATATTTCGGAGTCGAGATAAATTGTATGTAAAAGGATTTTGGTTTGAATTTGGCGCCAGCGAGAGTTCGCCGCCGATCTAATTGTTACGTAGTTTTGTTTGTCAATTTGAATTAAGGTATGTTAAATAATGATTAGGATCTCTAAATGTTTTTGTAATGTATAAATTAAATTCTATATTTTATTTTAAGTGATAAGTCGTTAAGACGTAGTAAAGATGAAAGCCGTGAAGATTTGTCCGTTAACGGTTTTTAGCGCTTGGACGGTCTCCCTGGAGCCTTGAAGTGATGACATCTCTCCTTATTTTAGTGAACCGTTAGTCACATGTGTGAAGCATTAATAAACTATTTTAAAAGTCTTAATGTGATGAGTGTTTCAATAAACTGATGAAGGAAGGTTAGAAAAAAATTTGAAAAAAGAAGGATAAGTTGAGGAACAATTTGGATTATGAAGATCTACAATCAATTCGAAGATGAAAGGTATCTTAATTACTAATATGTAAAATGTTATATAGAATCTGGTGTAAAATATGTTTAATTGTTTGTTTATAAAATATATTCTTGAGTCAGAATCATTATCTTTGAAAAGCTCAACCCTTGATATTCCCTCAAAATTTATTTAAACAAAAAACAAAGATAACTTTATATTAACTAAAATTAGAACTAAATCAATTAAAAGAACATTACATTATCGCTCCCAAATAGGGACAATTAATTAACTAATAATTAGAACACTAGATAAATTTATTTTAATCAAAATTTTACTTTTATCTAAATTAAAAAGAACATAACAATATATATATATATATATATATATATATATATATATATATATATATATATATATATATATTCAGGGATCACATTCAGTCGGGTTATCAGTGGGTACAACACTAGTTTTCCTCGCATCACTTCCAGAAATTCAAGAAAAGGTGTGGCAGGAGCAACAGGATATTTTTGGCGGCTCTGACAGAGATCCAACAATTACAGATGTAAAAAGGATGGAATATTTGGAGAGGTTATAATTTTAAAGTTTGGTTAAAATTCCTATAATTTTGTATATTTTTTAAATGAATTCATTATTTAAGGGTTGTAAAAGAAGTTTATCGTTTCATCAGCCCTCCTTACATGGCCAGAAAAACTAGAGCTGACATTAATATAGGTAATGAGGATAACATTTTTTATTTATTTAATAAAATTTTACTAGATGACATTAATAAATCCTATAATCCAATAGAATAAAAATTTCTTTACTTGGGCATGTTTTTTTCTTTGTTCTGACTATTCATATTCTTCTTATATTTCTTAACTGTCAACTATTATATTCTTCTTCTTATTATTTTTTTATTTAAATCTGTCTCTGACCAGAAGCAATTGTGTTTATTTCTGTACTTATTTGCTGTTCTTAAGGAACTTTGCCCAAGTATAAAATTATTTTTCTATTCTATTCGATAGTCTTTAAGAAAATTAGGATTCACCAACATAATGAATAAATGAAAAAAAAAATGATTTAATTAATTTTCAGATGGCACAATTATACCAACCAACACAACTGTGATAGTCTGCAGTTATTTAATGCGTACAGATAATCAATTTTGGGAAAATCCATTAAAATTTGATCCTGACAGGTACCTTCGTAAAGAACCAATGGTGGACTACAAATATTCATTCTCCAATTTTGGATATGGCATAAGAAATTGTCCTGGTAATGCTTAATCATTCATTATTTATTTATTTTATAATATTTGGTTGGGGAAAAAATAATTTTGGTTTTTTCATGTTTTTAATTGTCAATTTATCTTTATAAATTTTAAACAATAATCAATAATATATGGGCAGTTTTGATCGATCACATTTTGCCACTTTCCTGGTAAAACTGGAATTCCATAACTGAATAAAGTGATTTTGACAAGTTTATTTAAATAACAGCTTCATACCATCAAGATAGTTCTGCAGAGATGGAAACAAATGTTAGTCAGTATGGGCTATGGTCTGAGCTATATGGTAGATTCATAAAAATTTCCCAGCCAAGTTTTCTCAATTTTTACCTTCACTAAAGATATGTGTGGTCTAGTGTTGTCTTGATGGAAGACAAGGTCTCCCCTGTTGATCAATTCTGGCCATTTTTCTATAATCGTCTGATTCAATCGCATTACATGTTGATACTAGGGTTGTATTAATGGTTACTACTCCTTTTAAGTTCTACCAAAAACTCAGCATCACTGTTAGTGAAGCTTCTCTGGGCTTCAACCATTAAATTTATTAAATCAAGTAAAGATAATCATATTTTAATTCAAGTGGAACCTATGTATCTAATTTCTTATGAAATCCACTTTGATGAAAGTTGTTTAAAACTGTTTTATGGTTGATATTTAGTTCCATAGCGACCTCCAGTGATGAAATATGTCGGAATACCTCAATTATTTTAAGAATTACATCAGCTTTATCAAAAATTGGCAGGCCATGGCGAGGTTCATGATTGTCATTGTAATTTCCAGAGAGAAAACAAGTAAACCTACTCTGAAAATTGCACTTCTGATTCTATAGTTTCAACTTAGATTGTATTTTTCAGTGTGTTATATTTATATATTCTTATTTCCTCTTCCCTAATGCGAAAAAGTGTAACAGAAGTCAACATTACTTTCAACATGGATTTAGTGTTGGTAATCTCTTATATCAACTTACCTAATATGAGAAAGTGTATCAGGAGTTAACATTACTTTCAACATTGGTTTAGTGTTTTCTATAATGATATATTATTATTTTGGTACTTGTATGGACATGGCGCTCCAGCCCCTTCATGCTCCCAAAATACCATTTATCAAGTGTAACCTCTTCCTCTTTCTTTACTTCAATGTTTTTGTTATTACTTTTCGAGGGGAAAGGTTATTCTCCTTCATTTAACTCCAAATCCATTCTTAAACTAATATTAGCTTTTGTTATACCTTCACATGTTAAAATGATAAATAAGAGAAATTATGTGGAAAAAAGAAAATATCAAAATAAATACCTAGGTCACACCCAGATCAAATCTTTAGGACTTAAGATGGATAAAGGACTGATGTTTGATTCACTCACTGATTATGTGTGCAATAAAGCAAACAGGGCTCTGTGTACTATATACCCATACTTTAATAGGAATTCTAAGCTGACCACGGATAATAAGCTATTATTATGTTAAGCCTGCTTAAGACCTATAGTAACTTAAGCAAGCTCTATATTCATTTTTATAAAACTAATTATAAAAAATTGATAGTATTCCAAAACAAACGTCTCAGAATCACTGGAAACTGTGCATACTTCACAAAAATTGAAATTCTCCATAAATAATTGTGTATACCTTATACAGTGCAACCTCGATATAGCGAATTCCTTGATAAATCGAAGTTTTTCTTTTCCCCTTGATTCTGCCTACCATTCCTATGTTATTTTTACCTCTACATATCGAAGGATACGTAAACTTTTTTATCGATTATGCAAAGTAAGACTTTGATAAATCGAATTTTCGACGATTCCTTAGCTTATACCGCACCTCTATAAAATGAAGTTTTTATCGGAAAACCTCTATAAATCGAAGTCGATTTGTTAAATAAGTAGAGTTTAGACTGATCAAAGATTCTACGAAGGATTAACTAACTACCATCTCGACAATTGTTTCCGGTTTGTTTCAGTTTCTGATAAAACAATTATGCTTTACGTTTCGTTTTCTGTTGTTCCATAATATTTTTTTTTTTTATTCTTGAAAATCGTAAAGTGTAAAACTCTTTTGTATGAAGAAAAATTGAAAATTATACAAGCCGTGTTATAATTCCCCGTGTTGATAGAAAGTGCAATATTGCAACACCATGTTTGGAATACCAGCGACCACCTTATCCACGATTTTGAAAAATAGGCTGAAGCATGAAAATCAAGCTTTTTAATCATTGAAGAGGTTAAAAGGCCCCGAGTTCCAAGATATTGACTCAGATAAAGTGTCGTTTTCAGGTAGACAAACTAATATTTCAGATTTTTGCCAAAGGTCAGCTTAAATTTTTCTCAGATTTAATAATTATTCTTTCAATAAAATATGTACATATTTTTTATAGTTACATTGAGTATCTTATTATAAACCTCTAACCTTTGTATATCGAAGTTAGTCAGAAATCAACTCAATAAATCGAACCTTGATATATCAAAATCTTTGGTAATTCGAAGTTTTCTCGTTCCTCTTGAGGTTTGTTTTCTAGAGCTTCCACTTTATATTTATTAACAAAATATGAAAACACATTTATTAAGTGCAAAAACAATAAAAGCCCACTTATAAAAAATATTGGGAACTATACAAAGAATATCGATGAGGTATTAGTTGACTGAGAAGGATTTAGAGTTGTAGATTGTTGGGGTATGTAGTAATAAATTATAAATTAAAATATTATTTTTAATTGCTGTGTTTAATGACTGCATACCCCAACAATCTACAACTCTATATACAAAGAATTGTACAAAGCAGTATGTACATAAAAAAACTTAAACATTTATTATTGTAGTATACAGATCTGTTTTATTTATTGTTATTTTAAATATGCTTGTGTATTTATGCATATGTATATATATACACATTAATGTTAATAAAAATATATAGATATTTAAGAATGTATAGTTACATTTTTTGTTTATTTTATTATTAATATTATTATTTTTTTTATTATTTTGAAAGTCCTTTTTTTTTGTATGTTTTTTACTTCATTGTATGTTGTTATTTATAACTACGTATATTTAAGTTGTTCAATGGTATTCTATTTTAAGTTTGAAATTAGTATATTTGTTTTTTTTGGGTACAATACAATTTTGTGAGTTGTAGAAATTATGTAAGAAATAAAAAAATAAAAAAAAAAAAAAAATATATATATATATATATTATTTTACTGTTCTATCATTTTAGGTTACCATTATGCAAATAATCAAGTAAAGGTCATGCTATCAACGATATTAAGACGTTTCCAGGTAGTCACCACAGGCAGAAGATTTGAAGACATCAAACTAACTGCTCGAATTTTGATGGAAATACCTGAGGGTTACTACATATCCATCAAAAAAAGGGAAACGTTAAAAAAATAATTCCTACATCACTTTTGTGAAAAAATAATTACTATTGTGCATCGTAATGTTATTGTTTTGAAGTCATTAAATTTGTATGAGTAAATAAAATTAAATTGGATTTTTATACTGTGTATTTACTTAAATTAACCATTCTAATGGGAATATGTAGTCTCCTTACCTTTACTGGTAATTTTAAGTTATCCTACAGGTTGACAACCTATTCCAGCCATGGTGGTAAGGTCAAGATTTATTTTGTGGGTCCGCCACAAAATAAATTTTAACTAACCCAGATAGGAATCGTAGCCGCGACCTTTTCTAGGCCATCGAGTTCCCGATGGCTGTGTCTATTCCAAGTATAGTTTCTCGATTCCATCGATTACAGTGTAACCCAGTACTGTTGATTTCAAAATAACAGTTTTCTTCTGAATAGCATCAACACTTCCCCCAATTTCCCCCAAATGATAAATGAGTTGTTTCTTATCAAATTTAATAATGATACATTAGGTTTATAAATGTCTTTGTGTTTTAATTAGATATTAGGATATTATTCCTATATTTAATGTAATTTATGTAATTGAGTATTGTTTTAAAATAAAAATAAATACTTTTTAAAATACTTATTATAGCCTAAATCTATGCTAATGGGTCGAATTGACATTTTTAAAATAAAAAATGTGTGGTTAAAAATGACAAAAATATTTGATTATAAACTTTTATTTACAAATAAATGATTATAAAATTTTTTTTTAAAAAGTCATCGTCACTAGATCATGCATACTAAAAATTTATCAGTAGTTCAAAAACTTGTCACCAGCTGGAGTGAGGTGTCCAATGGATTTGCAAACACTTGTTATATACATGAAAATTAAAAAGTATTGTTATAAATAATAATTATTAATCAAAATGTCCTCTGAATAAAAACAATGAAAAATGAAAACGATTATAAAGTGAATGCAGCAGTAGCAAGTCCATTTTACGCTTCCTGTTTCCTGTCCACAAAAACCAATAACTGCTTGATTCCCCCCCCCCCCCCCCACCCCAATTTCCCCCCAAAAACATTTTCCCATTTGGGCGCAAAGGCTTCTAAAATTTCCTCCAATCGTTAGCCCTTGTATAACCTCACTAATCCGGCTCTATGCAGGACGTCCGATTGGGAGAAATTTTAAAAGCCTTTGCACCTAAAAGGGGGAAATATTTTTTGGGAGTAATTCGAGCAATTATTGGATCTGTAGAGGTTACACGTTTTCAGCAAGGTGTGATAACCAAACAGGAAGCGTGAAATAGACTTGCTAATGCTGCATTCACTTAATAATCGTTTTTATTTTTATTCAGAGGACATTTTGATTTAGAATTTTTATTTATAACAATATTTCGTAATTTTTATTTTTATTTTGAAAAACAGCTGATTATAGATAGTCTATTGTTCAATCAGGAAGAAATTGATTTTTTATTTTATCCAGTTTCCAGTTATTATTTGTTTATTCATAATTTATTCATTTAAAGGATGTTCCAGTCTTGAAGGACATATGATGTGTCATTTGTTTTATTTATTTTCTTATGAATCACTTTGTGTTTTTTTTGCACTTAATTATATTCAAATTTTATTTTATTTTTCTGTAATGAATCGCTGAAGTGGCTTCGCGGTTAAATATTACTTATCCAGGTTGTACCTCTGTACACTTGTTGCATGTTAATTAATTTCCCTCTTGGCTTGTCATTCTTTCGCACAATATTGAGCAATATTGTTTACATTTCTTCGATAGGAAAACTTGGTGAACAGAGACCACAGGAACCTCACGACCACAAAGATGTTTTAGTATTCCAAGGAGAGGATGTCCAATACATCGACCAACTAATGTTGTCTGATTTTTACAAGAACTTCGTAATAGCTAGTCCTAGGAGATCGTATCTTATCTGTTTATTTAAACCTTTTCCAGAATAGTTTATTCCTTTTCTTGTCATGCTTAATCCATTTTCACATGTATTTAATCTTTTTCAGTTATATTTAATCTTTATCCATTTTTGTTAAGACTTTTCCGTTTATATAGACGCTAACAATCGAATCATCGTCTTATTCATTCTTTCCTTTTTGCTTGCTTTATACAAAACAATGTTTTATTCGATACCTAAATAAAATTTCGATTATTAGTTAAAATTCTTAAAGTAAAAGTTCTCTAATTGAGGAGATATCTTTCAAAACGTGTTTTTTTTTTGTTTTTTTTTCAATCAATACAAGCTTTTTCCCATCTAAAATTAGTAAACACAATCAGGGTTTTAAGCAAACAGTAGTTTGTCCTTAGCCTGTTTTTAGTTCAAACCATGCTTTGTCCACTAAGCCAATGGAAACGCTGCATTATTGACTATAATGACAACGTTGACAATAATTGCTTACACTGGTACAAGGTTGTATTTTTTGACTCTCCAAGTGTTGAAAATGTGGAAGAGGATGAATTTGTGACTGTTTAGAAAATGAAAGATGTGAACTGCATATTTAAAAACTAGGGACTGTTAAGAAAATGAAAATATTCCCCGAAAATCATGAGTATCATTAACATACATCTTACAATTACAATTTTTATAATTATAATTTATGTAATTTTGAGCAAACAGTGACATCTGAAAAATAAAACATAGCACTTCAGACAGAGTTTTGTCCCTTTGTTATTTCATCAAACCGTGCTTTGTCCACTGTGTTCCTTCAAAACGTGTTTTGTCCATATTTAAAATTAAAGATGCTGATTTTAGGAGTAAACAATATTTCTGATCCTTGTTGTAATTTGTTTTTTTAGATGCTATAAGTTTAATTAGGAATTTTTGGTTTCTGAAGGGTAATTACATCTCATAATATACGTTTTTTGACATTGCTGAAAAGTGGGATTACTGTGACAAAACACGTTTTGAAAGTTACCTCCTCAATTATGGGAGTGGGTGAAGTTGCGACGGTGGATGCTAGTTTTAAATTAAACTAATTTACCTACAAATCGAGCAGAAAATAAGCTCTGTACCTTAGACGGAGACTAAGTTACAAGGTTTCAATTTTTTCTCAAAAAGTGACGGATATTGTGGATTTTTTTTTTTTTTTTTCTCTCTATACGTCCTTAAAAATGACCAGCAGTTTTCGTGGAAACAGATCACAAACGAAACGGCTTGTCCTTTTGTATAGTAGTATAAATTCTACTATCAACACTGCTATTAAATGAAATTTTAAAAAGTTATATTTTTGAAAATTTCGGATATACCAACTTCTGCCATACCAAAACAAATCTCTCCTACCATTTATATATACTTTTTCCGAGTTAAAACCGTGTTTTGCTTTAAGAATTTTAACTAATAATCGAAATTTTATTTAGGTATTAAAAAAATATTGTATTGTAGAAAGCATGTAAAAGGAAAGAATGAATTCATAAGACATCCGAAAAGATTACATTTTGTAATGGTTCTTTCATGAATCTAATGTTATGGTTTCCATCTCTGGAAAGTTCTATATATAAATGACCGTGAGAGAAAAAGTCAATCCGAACATCAATTTCAAGGTTTTTTCAGTCTAGCCTTGTAATAGTAAGTATTTGTTAATTGTAATAGCAAAAGAAACTTTAATTGTAAACTTTAAAATTGTTTGAATTGAAATAGCAGATCAGCAGAAATGACTGAATAAATTCGAGTTCTCCAGACTGTTTAAGTGAGAATTATGGCCTAAATGGTATTTTCACTCAGAACAGTTACAGAGTTTTGTTTAAATGAACAGATAAACATTTCCAATAACCTCAATTTAATGTTCTTTCAAATAGGAACGGAATAATCCAATGAGTCATAAGGGAAATCCCATAGTAAACCCCAATAAACTTAACCTACCGGCCCCCTTCCCATTTCCACGAAGGATATATTTTAAATATTTCTTAGATCTCCTCAGGTGAGTGCCAATATCCGAATTCTTGTCTTACATTTTTGAAAACTTAAATATATATATATAATCCATGTAACATACGAGAGTGGTCTGAAAAGTTTCTGTCCTCAACGTCAAGATGGCAGCACTCGTAAATAAAAGTCTAGTGAATTCGTTGTTCATCTGTTGACAGTTACTCATCAAAGTTTCAGCCATTTTAGACGCTCAGTTCTTATGTAACAGTCGTTTAAGTGTTTTTGTGAAGATGGACAAAATCGAGTACCGAGCTGTCATTAAATATTTGTTTTTGAAAGGCAATACGCCTAGGCAAATCAAAGATGAGTTGGATTCTGTGTATGGGGACTCTGCACCATCATTTACCACAGTGAAATTTTGGGCAGCTGAATTTAAACGTGGCCGAAAGAGCTTGGCAGACGCTGAACCTTCGGGACGTCCAAAAACTGCAACTACCGACGAAAAATTCGCCAAAGTTCACCAAATGGTGCTAGACGAGAGAGATAGCAGAGGTAATGAACATGTCAAAAGAACGTGTTTGTCACATATTAAATCAACATTTAGGCATGAGAAAGCTGTCCGCGCGTTTGCTCTCGTTAGACCAAAAACATGTTCGGATAGACATCTCCAACGGTCTGTTGGCGCAGTTTAGGCGCAATAAAACCGAGTTTTGGCGCCGATTAATTACTTTAAATGAACCTTGGATACACCATTGTACGCCCGAAACTAAAATACAGTCTAAACAGAGGACTGCAAAGTCCTCACCTAAAAATTGCGCTCGGAGGACAGAGATTTTCCCTAAATGAAGAGGCAATCTCCTTCGTAAACAATTATTTTGTTGAGAAAAACGTCGAGTCCTATTTGGACGGGTTACAGAGATGGAAGCATCGCTGGGAGAAGTGTGTAGAGTTACAAGGATACTATGTTGAAAAATAAAAAAAGAATTTTAGAAAATATGTCTTGCATCTTTTTTAGATCGGAAACTTCTCAGACCACCCTCGTAGTACTGATGTGTTGAAAATTTTGTATTAGAACTGAAGATTTAATGTTTGACATTCGAAACTAGCATTCTAATAAAATAATCCCAATAGAAGTGGCAATTAATTCATCAATCCTAATTGTATTGATACCAACATGCGTACCTCAAATGACAAACGGTGAAAAGTCGACCAAGTCGGTTCTAATGTGAGACCAGCCTTATAGTGGCATCTCCCGCCGTGTATTTTCATCTGTATTATAAATTCATCCAGATTGAACCAATTCCTCGATGGCAGATTTTAATTGACCATCAAACACTTGAAAGTAGCCATTCCCACTCCAATGGCAAGAAATTATCAAAGAAACACCAGTACTGGTTTCGCAACAGGCTGCGTAGGATCTATCGATTTTTATTACCGAGTCACAATCCAGCTTATGATAGTTAAGTATCTCTCAATATTTTAATATGATAATATTCTATTAAATTAAAATATTTAATAATTGTTATTTTGTGTTTTTGGAAATTTGTTTGATTGAAAAATTTTTGTGCAAATTATAGCTTTCAATAAATTTTTCATCTAGATAATAAAGTTCAATTGAAATATAGAAAATAAATGTTTGTAGATCCTCAACTTTAATCATGTTTTTTAGACATTTTGAGATGGATATGTCTTTTGGATGAAGATCTATATTTTTTTTGGTGTAACGGTTTTTCACATTCTAGTTCTGCTGGTGTTGCTCAGATCAAACATTTTACGACAGTTTTCTAATCGGAAATGTAATGGAAAATATTTTTTGATATATAACATTTGTCGCTAGGACCTACTGTTAAGGAGCTATGTTGGTTTAAATGAAAAAAAATCAGGTTAGAAACGACTATTTTTTCTTAACTTTTATTTCGAATAATCATTAATTATTAATTTAATCATATAGGTAAGTGGAAAAAAAAATAAGAGCATAGACGGTCAGCAGGATTAAGCTATTTATCTTGAAAATTATCACCTACAGAAAACTGAATCGCAGGTTAGCGAAAAACAAAATATAAAACATTTTTATATATTTAGAGCATCGACGGTCGAATAACAACCCTTCAAACACGTTCCATGTTATTCTTTCTTGATTCGGGGGCTCAAGGGAAATTTAATTTTTTTTTTTCGTCGTTACCTGATTATTCATCAGAACTTTTCAATTTATTTATCGCATTTAACTAACTTTGGTCCCTCCAAAACCATATTATGAACCATGGTTTTCATCGTGATGAAGTTGGTACCTCTTTTCTTTGTATTTCTTCTATTACAAAGATCTTGGTTGTTGGTGATCTTGTTATTTATTTCTTAGCGGACCCACAGAATAAATCTTGACCTTTTCACTATGGCTAGAATAGGTTGGTAACCTGTAGAATAACTCGTCCTTGTTGAACCTAGTTGGAGAACATAAAGGACGTTAAGCCCCAACAGAACCAAAAAATAAAAGAATTTTACTATAATGAGAAATAAAAAATAACTTTTTAAAATATGTAAATTGTTTTTTAAACAAAAGTAATAAAATAAGAAAAATGTACCTCTTTTTTTGATTTATTTATTATTTTAACAATTGAAGCCATTGGTGGAAGAAGATTCACTTTTATTAAAATATTCATGAGAAGCATTTTCTCATTACGAGCTAAGCACTTTTCAGGACGTTTGTATTTTCTTTATAAAATTATTTCTATTCATCTACTATTGTTTATTCTGGTAATATGGCTAATGTTACTACTGTTTTCAATATAAAAAAATAAGTAAATGTGGTAAAAATGCTAAAAATGATACGTCACTTGTTTTTAAAGCAACTACCAATTGGTAGCATTTATAAAGGTTCTATATAACGAAGTACTATATTAGAAGGTCCCAAGGCCATCTTCTTTTCAGGCGCCTCGGAGGTTTATGGAATGAGAAGCAAATTGTGATACTAATGGGTTTATGATATGGGATTCGAGTATCTGGGAGGCGATTAAGAGATCGTTCTACACTGATAACACTCAAGTGTCTTAAAATGTGGCATAACCCCTTCATCCACCAAATCTTTCAATTATTAAATTAAATTAAAATAGTTGTTAAACCAGTCGGTGCAGTTAGTCAAAGTGATGTTTTGAATTCATAACTTTAGAGAACGATCAATGTTCAGGGTTGTTTTAATTTTAACATTTTGTTGCTGATTTTTTGAATTGTCAGACTTAATACCTTCGTGTCAGACTTAAATGTCAAGGAACTGCTCGTCGTTTCCGAATATTTCCAACATTTACAAGGCAGGTGTTCAAAGGTCCTAATAAATTACTAAAGATTTCTTTACATGACTGTAATTAGACCTATTTGGCCACATGGAGAGTGAAACCCTCAATTCTCCTTATAGTCCAGTAAAATAAGCCTCCAAAAGGTCGAAAACCATGTTTTTCAAGAAAAAAACTGCGTAACTTTTATTCTCAACGGATCTTTATGTTTTTTGAGGTGCTGAATCCGAATCTGAAGTTTTATCAAAATTCTTTGCTACATTCACCGATTATATGGCAATTAATCGCTATAACTCGTCCAATCCAAAAATTAATATTTTTATCTGAAAGCTGGTTAGATAGATCCTATATATGTAACTTATAATTAACAACAAAAGTCATAAAATATTTTGCATACACATTTAAAAGGATTTAATATAATTACATATATAGCATTGATAGCAAATTTAATCAGCTTTGAAATCGATCCAGTTGACAAATTGCCGAAAAGCGAGTACGTTTTTATGAAGGGAAAAAAAAAAAAATAGTTTCAGAGTTATAGCCAAAACGTACGAGCGGAGCTGTTGCAATAATGTAATTTTGTTTTATTTCTTTTTTTCATTATGTAGGTACTAGTTCCAGCTACAATAATATTTAAAGCGAAAAAACACTGATGGTTGCCGTGATAGACTCGGCAAACCCTTTTTTTTTTTCAATCATAATGAAACTATATTGCTGATTTGGCAATCTCCCCCCCCCCCCTCTTCGCCTCGCAATCACAGTGGAAAATTACTAGGCTGCTAAAATCAAGGCAAAATTAAGGGTACTTATATCGAATCCAGTTGATTGCCGAGAAAGGGAAGAAAAAAAAACAAAAACGAGAGCGGTTGCTTGTTTTACTCAGTGCAACACTGAGGACCAATCACAGTTTTTGGCGGCGGGCCAAACTCTGCGGAAGCGAGGTATAGAGAAAATAAGGTGTTGTACAAAGTACAACGGCGCCACCGGTGAAAGGTTAATGTTTCCGATTCAGCCCAAACGAGATACATACCCTTTCATGACAAGCTATAGAATCCACTAGTCTCCCAACTTGCCTCTCACTCCCGATATTCCTCCGAGGCGTCCGAAAAGAAGATGGTCAAGAGACCTTCTAATGTATAACTACTGAACTGTTACTAGTTAGTAGTTCTTTACGTGTTATTGAAATGCCATTGTCATCATTTTTCTCAAATTTACGTGTTGTATTTTGACATCATCACAAGTGCTGTTTGATATAAACGATTCTATGCCGATTTATCTTACAAGGAAATTAATAAGATATAGAAGTTAATTAGTAAAAAAAAGAAATTTTTTTTTAGTGATGTCAAGATAGTTATTAATTCTTGCTAGCAACACCCTGCTTGCATCTCGTCGACCCTGGGCATTCCAAGTTATCTACAGAATGTTGGATTGCAGTTGACCAGTGCAGGTATAAATAACATGTCCTTCCCTTCCCCGTAGCTCAAACCATTTTCCTTTTATGCGAGTTACCTTGAAATTTTTTTTTACGATACCCTTGTCTTTAAAATTCCCAAACAGGAAAACTTTTCTTTAGATTTTTTTTTTTTTTTTTTTAACTAAGTATTTATTGATATTTACAACTGTATAAATTTTATATAACAAGTATAATTGAGGAAAATTATTACAACGACAAGTCAATAATTTACATGTTATTGGCGTGTCACTGTAATAATGCGTACTTCTTCCTCTCAATACTAACTCGTTACTGGAATAAGAGTCAATGAATGAAACAAGGAAATAAAGTAGAATCCATTATCTCAATAGATGTCATTTCACGCTAATTTCCTCGCCTCTACGATAGTTTTGCCAAGTCGCTACAGAAGTTCCCCGTCTTTAACTCATCAAGGGCTTCATTTTGAAATTAATTATTTAATTACTATTATTAAATTACTTGCAACTTCTATTGTTTTATGTAGAAAATAGTCTCTTCAGCCGACTTAAAAAAAAAAGAGAGGTTCTCAACTCATCTGTTTTATTTTTATATATATATATATATGTGTATATGTATATATATGTTACGTTACGTAATTACTCGGTCAATTCTGAATCAATTTTGATGATTCTTTTTTAGATCGGTAGGGCATACTTTAGAGGTGGTCCCATAAAAAATATTTTGAAATCAACTCAGCACTTTTTAAGAAAAAGAAAAAAACAGTTAATAAAAATCTAAAATCGCCATGGTAACTAAATCTAAATTATTAACAAAAATTGATAATTTACATATACGATTTCGATCAATTTTCGATGTGTCGTACTTTGATAAGCAGAATTCTTAAATTATTCGAACAAAATCTACGGTACATTTCACCTCAAAGAGACGATTTCAGACAGAAAACGTTAAAAATTGTGTAAATAAGTCGAACTGAAAATAGGGTTCAAAAGAGAGAACTTCTAGGACCACCTCTATGAAATGAACTGCGTATTAGAAGTCATCGCCTCTATAACTCGAACTCAAATTTAAAGAATTTCATATGTAATTTGTTTTCCTGTTTCCCGTCATTGTTTATCTTTCCAGTTCATAGTTACACCAGTCACTTATTATTAGTTATTCACTCGAGTGGTTTTACATTGGCTATTGAAAATTCCATCAATTAACGAAAAGTTAAAATTGATTTGTAAAGTGGAGAAACGAGAAAGGAGTTTTGGGCGTTTGTTGCTAGTGAGTTCCGAATTCCGCGTAGTTCTCTTTCAACCATCCTAAAGAATAAAGAAAAGATCGCCACTAGTGGAAGGCGGTAAGTCTACTTTTAGGCACTCTCAGAAAAAAAAAGCGCAGTTCAGTTGAAAGTTATATGATAAATTGGTACCGGGTATTTAATTTTCTGTATCAATGATTTTATATGTAGGGTACAAACAACATACACATTAATGAAAAATATACGTAATGATTTCAACTACAATTTTGTGTTTAATTTTCTCATTATATGAAGATAAGTGGAATGATAACCTCGATAATTCTTTGTTCAGTAAGTCGAACTATTTTTCAGGGTAGCTTGAAGATCGAGAATTGACTGTATAAACAAAAATACTCTCACCACTAAAAATTAATAAATAAAAACTTGAACTAAAAAATAAAAAATAATATTTTAATTCCTTCGAAACAAAAACCATTAAATGACAAACAACGAAATTATCGACACTTTTAAACCTATTCACAATTTATGATCATTTATTTTTGGAATCGTTGCCAACCAAAACAAACAGAATTTGAAAAGAAATGGTAATTTTAATGATCCTCCCGCTGTTTCATCACTGCCACACCGCTGTCTCCGGCCATTCGAAAGTGTATTGCAAAGACAAGATTAAACTGTCCTTCTTGGCTGGCACCGACTCCAAAAATAAATTTTCATAAATTGTGAATAGGTATATCAGTGTCAATAATTTCGTTGATTGTCATTTAATGGTTTTTGCTTCGAAGCAATTAAATATTATTTTTTTTATTTTTTAGTTCAAGTTTGTATAAGTAGGTTTAATCTTGAACCGGTTTTTTTTTTTCTTCTAAAAATTATTTTTTTTTTATTTTACAACTGTATACATTATATACAATAAGTAAAATTGAAGAAAATTATTACAATGACATATCAATAACATTTAAACAATTACTCAGTAGTAGCAATTCGATAGTTCTACATCAGAAGGTCTCTTGGACGATTATCAGAAATGGAGTATGAGGCAAGTTGGGAGGCTAGTGGATTGAAGTGAGTATGGAGTTTACTATGAAAATATAGGTATCTGGTTTGGGCCAAATCAGCAACATATGGAACATGAACGTATGGAAATCTCTATGGATAAGTTTGTTTGTGACATAGCATTGAGGATTTTAACCCATAATCGCCGTTGCGGAGTCCCTGGGACTCAAGCAGATATAAACTGTTTCATAACTAATGTCATTTTGTTCAAACAGGATGTGTTTTCCGGTACCTTCTTAGGGTGAGGGGACGCGCCATTTGTAACGTTTACTAAAGTCTTCCGCGAATTCAAGTCAGTGTTACAAATGCCATAGAGTCCGAGGGACGCAGTTTGTGCTATATTTTCAATTTTGCAACAATGTCCAGGAATCCAGAATAAATTAGAAGTACAGATGCTAACTATGAGGAGACCCTACTAAAATGGCTTGAGGAATCTGACACAGAGTTTTCAAATCAATAGAGTGATCCTGAAAGGAAAGTTCCAACCGAGAATGCTGTCACAAGTAGGGTTGCCATCTCCTAAAATACAAAAGCCGGACATGGCGCTGTATTAAGCCGGACATTTGCCAGAAAAGCCGGACATTATCTTTAAAAGACAAACATACATAAAGCCGGATGTACGTTTTTAAAGTTGGAATTGACTTCAATAATAAAAAAGTCTGTCAAGATAAGTTACATATAATTTTTAATTAATCAAAGCTATGTTACATAATTTTATATTACAGGTTTAAGTTTTTAGTTATAACATTAACCACTTATTATAGTCCTATCCTTAATCTTTTGATCTTTATGTGACATTAAAACTAATAACTACCTGAAACATTTTCAGTCTTCTATAGACTTCACTTATATAAAACAAAAACAAAAATAAATAAATTACAGCTCCACTTTGGCAGTAAACTAATAGTTTTGATTATACAAATATAAAAATATATGCACTATTCTAAGGAGAAAACAAAAAGATTAAAATTAAAAAGCCAATTATAAATAAATCTCCAATGTTTCTAAAAATAATAATAAAAAATCCAAAAATTCTTAGTTGTATTTTGCTTTTTCACATACTTTATCCAAAACGTCGTTTTCCTTAGAAATCATATCACAAAATTCTGCACATGTTAATTTTAAATTGCATAATATGAACATCATCTGTTCAATTGTTTCTGTTTGCAATTTATTGCGTTCCTTTGTCCACTGGGCATTAATCAAAGAGAAAACTCTTTCAACGTTGACGTTATGGCATAGAATCGCAAAATAGTATTCTTCCAATTTTAGTAGTTCAGAATTAAATTCTTCATTATAAAATGATCTAAAATAACCAGTCTACTTTTTATGTGCCGGAAGTTTTTTAAAATCTTTTATGAAATTCTGCCACTGGTCAAAAAGTTTACTAGATTATTCAAAAAAGTAAGAGGAGTGGGAGTTTTCAAGATCTGAATAACAGTTGCATTTCCACCACGCCATAAGATTGCTACTTTCAACGAGAAGACGAAAAAGCCTAACAAATGCCGGACAGGCCGGACACGGCCGCAAAAAGCCGGACAAATGGCAACCCTAGTCACTAGTGATCAAGAAGTTTTACCTAGAAATCATAGAAAGTATTGTTTTATTTGTGATCCAAAAAAACCAAATTGCTTGCACACTGTGTTCTAATAAAACGTGTGTTCAAAGCATTAAAAGTCTAGATGAGTTCTAAAATAATGTTTTTTTAAGGACATTTCTACCAATGTCAATTTTTTCCATATAAAATTTAGAAGTTGTCATGTGCTAATTTGTTATAGTTCAGACCTTAGGCAATCAGTTTTTCGCTAAAAGATTTTATATTTTTGGTTAGTTTTTATAATATAATAATCTAAATGTAACAATGTTTATTTTCGTCAGAGAAATTATTATTTTGAGTTTTATATCTTGATTGCTTTACTTTGTTATTCATTTGGTTACAAATAAAGTATTTTGTGTCTATAGATGCCTTTGATTATTTTAACATCGAAAAAACATTATTTTTTAGGAAACTTTAAAAAAAAAAAAACCTACTTTAATTTCGGAGTCTTAGGGACTCTGCGACCCACAGTGTTAACTTTTTTGGTCACGCCGGTTAAGGGTTAAGAAGGATTCGGAATTGTAAGGATTGGATAGGAGAAGAGTTGGAAGGTTCAGTGGAGCCTAAAAAATCTGCCCTGTATGTCCAAATGGGTCTAATTACTGTCTAGTAAATAAGTCTATTGTAATTAGTTATGTGCTTTGAATACTTTTATAGTAAAGAAATAATTAAATATCGTCCCTACAACTTCTAACTATCTAATGTGAAAATTAGATTCGTTCCATTGATTTGGCATAGTCAGATAGTTTTTATAATCGACCTTTTGAAAGGGTTATTCCTCTTTTGTGCAGAGTGAATTCACTAAAACATATGTCAGTCCTAAAACAATTGATAAACTAATACAAAAAATGTGTTTTCTCACATTCGATACTTTGCGATTGTAGGTACGATAATAAGTAACGGCCACTGCATTACACTCAAGGCCACTGAAGGATATTCCTACGCATATAATTGCGAAACTTGTTTGTTCCTCGGGTTATATATAACAAAACTCGCTATAATGAAAAAAATGAAAATTGGCTTCATGTTATGAATATTTCATGAAGTCACGTTGATACACCTCACATAGTGTGTGCGTATAAAGCCACAACCATCACTTTTGTCAGATAACTATTAAAATTTAATAATAATAATACTAATAATTTATAAAATAAAACAATTGAAAGGGTGCAAAACAGATGCCTGAGAATAATAAATGACTACCCCAGATATACAAAAACAACCGACATGCTACTTTATTTTCAGACAATTAAACAAATTATTCACACACAGGCCAGGAACTATTTCGACTCAACAAATAATTCAGGAAATCCAATAATTATAGGATAGCTATAATAGGCAGCTGTATCAAACAGTTCTTAAGAAGATACATACACAAACGTACAAACCACATATTACTAGAATAATATTTTGCTTATAAGACATCCAAAAGTTATCGTTCCAGCTTGAAATTCAATATTGAAACACAAATAATATATAAGTTAATATTCCGAAAAGTTGATTAACTTTAACGTACAAAAAGTTAATAAATTATGCATTAATTATAGTTCAGTAAATTTTATTATCCATTTGTTTTTACCAATTTCTTTTTTTCTTATTTTGTAGGTTTTTTAGCATTTTTCCAACTCTTAAAATAATAGCATTCCAAACTATATCCATTTTTGCTAAGCTCACTGTGTACTGTAAATTGTTTTATTACCAAAACATGTAATAATATTTAATATGTGCAATTGTAAACTGTTAAATCATTTGAATAAAACTTTTATTATATATAATTTATAAAATAATAACATTCCCCGTCACGGCTTCGCCCCCTCTCATACTTAGGAACCTAAATAATTTTAACTCATGATTGAAGATTTATTTGTTTTAAACTATTGTATCTTATGCAATTAATAAGCAGTTGGTAATCCAGATGGACACAGACTATTAAGAAACTTGTAGATAATGAAAAACTACATCATCAGTGCTAACAAAAAAAAGACCCGTGAATCATATTATTACACACAATAAAAAAAAAAAATAAATGATTCGATATTTTGATTTGGTAAACATTTTTATGCAGTAGAAATAATTTTATTGATTTTATCTGGTTGGATTTTAATTTCTAACTATGGAACTATATGACAATGCGGCAAAACTCGTTTCTGCTAATCAACGTAGTACATTTAAATTTTTATTGTTGTAAATTTAAATTTATGCTAAACCTTTTTAGACTTATGAAAAAAATGTAGTTAAAATTTGTAACAGATGGAGTTAGTAGTTTTACCGCAGTAACTCTATTGCAAAATGGCGCTAACCACGTATCGGTTGATTTTGATTACTTAACTTTACTGAGATGCGCATGTTGCATCACTTATTTAAATTTTTTTAAATAATTTAATTGAATATAGGTTTTTTTTTTCTTATAAATTCCAAGCTTTATTTAACACCGTACCTTATGTAATGTAAATTTTCTTTTCTTTATTATAATAAAATATAATTAAACATTCCACACTGTTAAACAAAATAAATTACTGAAATAATTGAATATTATGTGTAAGAATTAGAGTTAGTAAATTTTTATAATTTTAATTTTTTAAATTTAAATAATAATAATATTCCACCTGTTTCTGTCCCTCGCCACAGGCCACCAGTTGTCGCCTACATGCTGTGTCATTTCGTCCTTCCATATAAGATGCGGGCGACTCCTTTTCCTGCTGTCTTCTCTAAGGATCCACTCGGTGCATGCCTTGGACCATCTTTCGTCCTTCTTCCTTGCCAAATGTCCTGCCCAATTCCATTTTAGCCGATAAGCTTCGACCCTTAAGCTTTTAACATTATTTTTACGAGGAATATATTCATTTTTAATTTTCTCTTTCTTCGTAATTGCCATTAGGCCCTTAAAAGTTTTATTTGCATGACATTTGATCTACGTTCATGTTTTTTGGTTAATTTCCAAGTTTGGGCCGAGTAGAGAACCGCAGGGTATACACATGTTGTAAGTACCTTGGTTTTAAGTGCTATTGCTAGGTTGCTTTTAATAATGTTTTTGTGTGACCAATATTTACACCAACCGAGCTTTATTGTTCTATCTATTTTTTTATTCATTTTTCCTTGAATGCAATTGTTTGTCCTAAATATATCTACTCTTGTATTCTATCTGATTATTATTTGAACATATTGGAATTTCAATGGAATTAGTCATTATTTTTGTTTTTGCTGTGTTCATGACCAGTCCATCCTTTTTGCTGGTTTCTACTATGTCTCCTATCATTCTCCTTAGACCATTGATGTTCGGCGATCTTTATGAAATTTAAATTATATTTATCTATTTAAACATAGATGTCTGATTATGCTCTTACGTGCTCATAAACCAGCTAATCAGTAACATTTTAACCAGGTTAAATATTACTGCTACTCGTGACAACAAAGGTTTACCTTTAATACAAGGTTTTTATCAATAAACAAAATAAACTTCAAATATTAGTGTTAAAATTATCGTTCTTTACTTATACTGCGAGGGATGCTAGTTTAAAATAAACATGTTACTGTTTTAATCAGTAACACATCCACTCCAGTTCAAATAATAAATATATTTTTTTAAATCCTCCGAGGCGTCTGAAAAGAAGATGGCCTCGTGATCTTCTTTTGTAATTATTTCATTAGAGTACTACCAATGGGTAGTTCCTCTACAAGTTCTAATCATGCCATTATTTTGTATTGTATACAGCATATTTACTAAATGTGTTTTTATTAATACAGTTGTAAATTTAAATTAATAAAAGAGTAAAAAAAAAAAATAAAATAAAATAAGTTCTTTAAATAGGTACAACTATCAGGATTCAAACCACAAACAAACTAAATGTAACCAGTTATTTCAGTTCGTTACTGTATGTATTTAAAATACACGGTTATTTTACTAAACATAATTTTCAGTACACTAGATATATTCCTCAGATTATTTTGTTTAATCCAGGCATTGGTAAATTCCGACGTCATGGATCCCTGTATAGTTCGTTATAACGAAATTCTTCTATTGTTCCAATTATAGTCATTAGAGTCTTCTATAGACAATTGTAATCTTAGAACATATTTCAAGGTAGTGCTGAAATTGGCGGAAATGAGCAGTTTCTTGCAAATTAACTGCAAGTAAATACTAAGATTAAAAAAAAAAAAAATAGAAACTAGTTTCTATACAAGCTTGTATTAATTGTTAATTTACCATGATTTTTCTTTTTTTCCTAACATTATTTAATGGTTGTGATGAAGAAGCATATCTTCATATTCTACTTATCAGAGAAACTGTGCACTCTGAAAAATCTATTTGCACCAAAATAGATACTAGCCCAGTAAAATAAGGGTTTGCCGAAGAAAAAACTGCCGAACTTTTATTCTCAACGGATCATCGTGTTTTTTGGGGTGCTGAATCCGAATTTGAAGTTTGCTACCACGGCAAACGTCGGCTTCATACCCAAAATCGCAAAAAAAAAAAAAAAAAGCCCAAAATATCGGTTATTTTCGGTTTTTTAATGAAACCCATGATAACGAGTTTTTTTTTTTCGAAGAATGTCTTTAAATATTAATTGTAGCCGGAATTATTACCTACGAAATGAAAAAAACTACTCCGAAATCGAAACATTTACCGCGAAGATATGGTCTTAGCAAAAATTGTAGAAATTGGCCAATTGCCGGTCAGTCCCACTTCTCCGTGAAAACATGTTTGTCGGACTTTTTTTTCTTGTCTATAATTTCGAAACTATTTGACCAATTTAAAATTACTTTTTTTTCATCTTAAAGCCGATTAAATGTACTATTAGAATATTATATATAATATTCTTATTCAGACCCCTTATTCATTATTCTTATTCAGACCCCTATCTTATATCCCCTTCCTCTCTGATAACATTCAAAAATCTCTCCGCTCAACCTTCCCTTACCTACATCTCGGTCTTAAATCACAGAATAAACTTAAAAATATCTATACCTACCTAAAAGATCCCATTCCTCTCCAACTCAAATCCAATGTAGTTTACCGTATACTATGTCCCTCACCTAATTATCATTCACCATACCATGGTGAAACCAAAATCACCTTAAAACCCGCATCTCCCAACACAAACTTTCCATCTCTTCCAAAAATCCCTCCGCCTCCAAACTTTCTGAATATACCTTATCATTAAATCACATCTTTGATTTCGAAAAAACATATATCCTTGCCACTGTCCCCAACCATAGTAAACGTTTATTATCAGAATCTATTTGTATCCATTTAGAACCTAATCCTGCAAACAATATAATTGATAAACAGTACGTTTCCCTCACTTATTCCCATGTATTAAATCTTATTAAAAGCTATAACCTTTCCCTCTGTAGTCTTTCAAATTTATTTATTTTTTTTTTTTTATTTATATATTTTTTCCTGATGACGATGATTGCGCTATCTTTTGTAAAATGTTTAAATTCATTACGAATGTATGAATTATATAAAAAGTAAAAACATTAAGCATTTAAGGTTATCTCTAATAGAATATATCAGTTATTTTTTATGAACTATTGAACTTATTTCCCCTTCGCAACCCCCCCCCCCCCCCCTTCCCCAAGGTCTTATATTTTTGTTAATACCCTCAATACAATGATAATGAAGTTTATTGTTTTTCCTATTTAGATCCTACGATGTTGATATTGCTTTTTGTCGGCTTTCTCACATTCTACGGATTCTACCTGTGGATGGTTGCCAAGAAGTACTCACACCTGCCTTGTCACCTCGGCAGTGAGTTTCCAATCATTGGAAATCTTTACTACTCCTTCAAGAGTTTCTTCATATCTCATGATGGTAACATATGGAGTCAACATATACCTACTATTATACTAATGCTAATGGATTTCAGGCAGGAGTAAATAGAAAAAACATTTATAAATTTAAAAGTCCTCCAAACTGCTGAAGAACGACGTCCTATTCGTCATCAAAAGTAAATTTAATGTGCAAGGATCAGATGGACAAATGTTAGTTTTTCTTATTTAATCTGGCCTGAAATCCATTTCTTCTTAGGTCTCTGCTAATCAGGTCCTACTGAAATCAGGAAATTTACTTCCATCGCTATCTTTAAACACTGATGATGCAGTCCATTAGCTGCAAGAGTTTCTTAATAGTCTCTGTCAAATCTAGATTACCTAATCATACATTTAAATTAAAATTTGGATGTCAAATTACACTTTTACTTACTATTTAACCACTTAATCTGTGGAGTGGTAGTATATTAAAAATTATGCTTGGAAATATCATTGAGGTTATAATTCTCCCTGGACCAACGACTGGAGAAATCGCATTTAATCCAAAAATCCCAATGATTCTTATCGATCTACAATTTTAATTCAAACGATTACTATTTCTTATTGAAGTTTCTTTTGCTATTACAATTAACAAATCCCATGTGAAGACTTAAAAAAACCTTGGAATAGATCTTCGGACTGACTGTTTCTCTTTTGCTCAATTATAAGTACGACTTTCCAGAACTAGAAACTCTAAAAATCAAATCATTGTCAAAATATCGAAAGAAAAAACTCGAAACAAAATTTATTCAGAAGTCCTATGAATTCATTTTTTCCTTTCTGCATGCTTTCTACAATACAAGATTTATATCGATAAAAAAATATATATATAAAACTTATATTAAAACAAATATTCAATTAAAATTACCACAAAGTTCCTTAACTTATGAGAGCGGGCGAAGCCAAAATGGGGGAGGCTAATACAATATAATTAAAGAACTACATAATAATATACTATTTTAAATTAAATTTTAACTAATAACTATGTATAATAGTATATGGAATGTAATATAATTAATTACTGTCGAAATGGGCTCTGAAAATTATCATGAACGATCATATAAATTTGATGACATTCTGTGTATAAGATATTTCAGTATAATGTTATTTTCAGATCTCCTGGCCCTTCTTGAAAGACTACTTCCGGAAAATGGAGGTATTTGCGTCATATGGATCTATTTCGTACCCGTCGTAGCTATCTCAGACCCTCCACTAATTGAGGTGAAATTTAAAATTCTTCCATTTTAGTTCATCAAGACCTTTTTATTACTGTTAAGAGATATAGATGGCATTTGGGGATGGGGAACAGTATCGAGGTTATGACCAGTTTCACAGATGAAGTTGTGAAACTAGGCTTAATGCTAAATTATACATACTATGAAATATGTGTAATAAATGCTTCATATGATGTTGCGGACAGGATCGAATCTGTGCGTGCATATCCCATAGGATTTTCTCGAGGCATGAAACTGCAAAGCAAGGAACTAAATTTGATAGTCTTGCATTTTAAAAATTTGCAAAGCAGTGGGATATCTAATCTGCTGAAATTCTCATGGCTAGACGTCTTAAAGGAGTTTTGCCAGTCACCAATGATTTTTGACAGGATCGAATCTGTGCGTGCATATCCCATAGGATTTTCTCGAGGCATGAAACTGCAAAGCAAGGAACTAAATTTGATAGTCTTGCATTTTAAAAATTTGCAAAGCAGTGGGATATCTAATCTGCTTAAATGCTCATGGCTAGACGTCTTAAAGGAGTTTTGCAAGTCTCCAATGTTTTTTTTTAGTCCCAGTTGTAGTTGACATCGAAGCTATCAAGAAATTCTTAAGAGGAACGAAAAAGGAAGCGTAATATTTATTATGGTAAAGGTGCTAAACCATTGATGGAGCTAGAGAACGGTTTCTAAGAAAAAAAAAATGTCAGAGAACAGCTGATTCTGGATGAGTACCTGCAAGAGTGAAACAGAAAATGAATCACCCACGATCTTAGAGATTGATGGTGGGAGGGAATCCAGGTTCAATAGAAAGAAACAGGTGAATGGTTAAACCTAATCCTGGAGAAGACTCAAGGGATGAACATAAAAATTAAAGGAAGGAAGAAGAGGACTGTAGGTAAAATATAGATAAAAGTGGACAGGGCGAAAAAAACACAATGGAAATGGTTATTTTACAAGGTATGGAAGAACTGTAAGAAGACCAAGACGGAGTTACTTGAAGAAAGGAGATATGGATGGTATTTGGAAACAGTTAACAGTGAGAAGGATATGAAAATTTTCACATATGGATTTGTGAACCTATACTTAATGTCAAAATATACTTACAAAGAATTATGTGAAATAAATGCTTTACAATAACTTTCAATAGTGCTTTGTATTAGATTATTTATTTATTTTACTACTATAAATATCTAAACTGGGTGTTCTCAAGATTTTTCCCTACCACCTCCTTCCGCATCTTGAAGGAAATCGTTCCCCCCTGGGGATTACTCCCAGCCTCCTCCATGACCTCTTCGCCTTCAAATCTCTGACACTGTTCTGTATTCTTCTCATTAAAATACTTTCCTAGCACTCCATACTCTCCTCAATCCAAGACCTTCCATTTTATCCCGTGTCTCTATAGACTACTCTCTCCTCTCATTTTTCTAATGTTAAAGTCTAGCTTCTAGTAAGGTGGCTCCACCTGTCCTCATCTCATTAGCCAGGTTGTAAGGAGTACCTCTTGTTATCTGCCCATATTAAATACAAAGCTCATAATTGGATGCATTACTTGCCTTCCTGGGGTCAGATCATACCTACTTATGTTTGTCAGTCCATATCTCATAGCATATAAACATTTATTATCTTTTAACTATGGATATAAAATTATTTAGCATTAATTCTATAGTAAATAAATTTCATATTATACTCAGAACTATTTTATAGCTATATGGTCAATCAGTAAAACAATAGATATAAAATTCAAAATGGAAGGTTAATGAATATGATTTAATTCCTTTAGTAACTATGACAAAATATATATTTTCTTTTTTAAATTGATATTTAATTATCATTACAGAAGTTATCCAAAGATCCAGCTTTCGCGGATAAAGAACCATTGGTTTATGAAAGTACTCTTAATCTAATGAGGGGAACATTTACATATGCATGTAAGTAAATTGCATATTTCTTTTTTGGCTTAGTGATTTTATTATTATAATACAACAAATTATATTCAAACCAGTTGCTTATGTTAATATGAAAATGAACAAAGAAATTATCATAGTTTAGAAAAAACTATTTGTGAACAATTTGGCTAGTGAAGTTTTATTCTTGTTGAAAACATAATGATTTCTCGTGAATAAGTATATGTTACCTTTAATCTTCAATAAGTTGGTGTTTGAATAGTGAAAAAAGTTTATTGCATTGTTTAACCAGTATAATTTTAATGAATTTTTGTTTCAAACAGAAGGGAGTGGGCACAGTGTAACTTAACAAGTTATACTGTACTTCCTTTGAAAATATATTTTTTTTTTCTGGGTGTGTTACATCAAAAACAGTTTGGAATAAGAAAAGGAAGACAGATATTGGTCAATATAATGCTTATACCATTAAAGAGTAAAATGCAATGTTCTCATATTATAAATTTATTTATGCTTAATTTTGATTACCAAAAACTTTTTTATGGTATGTAATGGAGGTTTAAAAGTTTCTATTTTTCATATTTTATTTTGTTTAATGTATGTCTAGTGTTCCCCATGTTATACTGCACCCCTCAGGCTGTTACACTGTACCTCCCCTCCTCTAGGGTACACTAACAAGTTTGTGATTTCAGATAACTAAAAAAATAAGTAGCTGCTAATTATAATTTTGATATAATTTCAAGTCTTATATCAAGGTTAAAGACTATTAACTTTTTGGTGAATAATTTGAAGACAATATAGCGAACAGTTTTTTTTCTTCTAAAAATAAAAATGACTTTTTTGTTACAATGTTCTCCACTTGACCGTGGGTGTAGGGAGGTGGCGGCCCCATCTGGGAAAATGGGACATCTGGTCCAGACTCTACAAATTGTGACCCCACACTGCGCAGTAGTGAAGGGGATGAAACGATTATGATGATAAAGATGTTCTCCACTTGACCGTACATTTGGACTGTACATTGTTTATTTTGATTCAAAATTCTTTTTGTAATAATACATCAAATATATATATTGTGTGTGTGTTTCATATGATTAGAGGTCATTACGAGAATAGAAAAAAATACATCAATGTATAGTTTTATATAAAAAGACCATAACTTTTCTCTGGACCCCTGGAATTCCTCGAAATGAAGCAGCGGATATAGCTGCCAGCTGCCAAAGAAGCTACCATGATAAATACCGCACCACTTAAAATATATGAACCGTTTTTGAAGAAAAGAGTATAAACAAAGTGGGAAATCATTTGGTCGAAACTCCACTGACGAACAAACTAAGAAATACAAAAAAAAGTACAAAGCAGTGGACAAGCGCTATAAGAGGTTACAGAAGAGAAGAAGTGGTTACAATAAGGCTGAGGATCGGACATTCTAACCTGACTCACGCATATTTAATCACAAAAGAGGCCCAGCCACATTGTGAAAGATGTCAATCACCAGTTACTATTACACTCATAATAGAAGATTGCACATTATTGGAACAAGAGTTAGAAAAAAATAAAATACCCCGATCCACAGAAATTGCTCTAGGGGATGCAAGAAATTCAATAAACAAAATTATAAATCTTTTTAAAGAAATTTCACTTTACCATAAAATATAATATGAAAATGATGTTTGTACAAGACGAAGAAAAATGAATTTCCAACATTTAGATGAAAAGGGCCTAATAACCTGAAAGTTGATCGCCCAAATAAAAACCTCAATCTACAATCTATAAGACATGACTAGAAATAGGGTGAATTAAAACCAAGTTCTATTAAATTAATCTCATAATGAATAATTAAAAAAGGCTTAGATAAGAGGAAGACTCAATGCTGACACAACCAATCTTTGACTACACACCTTCGTCCATCCCACCCATTCAATACCCAACTTCACAAGATAAGGCTTGTTATGTTTCTATAGCAATATTATATACTACATCAATATTACCTATAGTCCTTGATGACACAGCCTCCTCTATTGATGTCTGACTTATTTTATTTATTGAATACTAATCATATTTTCGTGCAAACCAATTCTATTATCTGTAGTATAGGTGAAGAATAATTATTTCTATTAATGAATATATTTGTATAAACATAATGTTTCTAGGAATCTGAAACTATAAATTCTTTTACCATTACTATACTATAAGGCCAGCACTCAATTTACGATTATCCCCTTATTACAACTATTGCATTTGAAGGTACTTATCTATAAGCTGTTATGGCAAGGCAGGGCTATTCAGGGTCTATCTTAAATGCTTTGTTCATGGTTTATCATCTCTTCCATCCAGCCCTATCGCTCCAGCATTGACTTCACGCTTCTCCAAAGAAGCATGAAGGTAGTCGAGCCATTCTTACATACGCCCTTTTCCTTACCAACTAACTTCTGCATTCCTTTTCACATTTCTCAGCCAGATAATTTAGAATAGGGATGTAAAAGCTCCTGATAGGGTCCAAGTTCTAAAGTCTGCCCCCTCAGCTATTACCTTTTTAATACTCATAATAGAGATAGAGACGTCATAGGGTGCCACCCCTCTTTCATCTTTCTGTTTATATTAATTAATATTTTTTATTAATCATGTATCCATGATAGATAACAGGCCTGACACAATCCTCTTGTTTACATCATGGTCTACTCCTCTGACGTCACTTGACAATTTAATGTTGATTACTTTTTTTGGGATTTGGTTATTATTAAACACGATCAAAGACATTCCATTTATTATTACCTCAACTTGTAATACAAAATTGTTATTACCTCAACTTTACCCGATAAATTTCCGAGAATTATATGGTCTTTTTAATTACCCATCGTGCTCATTTTGGGTTTGATATTTGAAAAATTTATATGAAGTGTAGTCTAAAATATGCAAATAATTATTGATAGGGTTCTATAAACATGATGTTTAATTGAGCAAATAGTTAGCCAGTGTTAGCTTGGATAAAAATGAGGCTCTGAAAATAGAGGTGTTTAAATATTTTTAGGGATTTTGCTTGTCTGATATCTGGAGAAAAAGAATTCAAGAGGATGGTTGAGTAGAAGAGAAAGGAGTGTTGAAATTCAGAAGTTCAATGGGATAGGGTATACAGGTTAGAAAGGTGGGATCTTTTGTGCATTGAATTGACTATAGATCTGAATTGAAGCATATTGTAAATATACGAAGGATGAAGGGTATTTGTAATTTGGCAAAGGAATGTTTGAAGGACATATTGTCTACAGAAAGGGGGATAAAGCCAATTTATTTGGAATACAGGTGGAAAAACATGGGAGCACCTTGAGACACCTGGCAAAGTTTTGCCATAATTTTACAATCTAAAATTACATTTAGTCTATATTTTTTGCGTGTTTTTTAAATTGCCTACACACCAAAACTTTCTTCTTTCTATTTACAGTCAATCGGTCTATATCATAAATAATAAATAGTGTTAATAGTTTCAGACACAAAATGGAAACAGAGAAGAAAAATATTGAACCATTCAATGAAAGAACAGAGTTTAATGACTTATCACAATACATTTGTGAAAACTTCAAAAAAGGTGGTTGATAAAATGGAACAGGAAACTGGAGTTTTCAATGTTGGGAGATACATGAAGATGATATCTTTGGAGTCTATTCTTGGTAATTTTATATTAAGTAACAATATTAAATATTATATAATATATAATACATAATACCATATTTTATATGATTAGATTATACAGGGTGAGTCTCTCTTAGTATTAAAAAAAAAAAATTGGTTGAAACTAGATCAAAAAAGACTTTTTTGAGGAAACCACATTTTTTGCCATAAAAGCTGTAATATCTCCACTTTGTTTAAACATTTTTCAAATTTTGACCACATTTTCAGATTGAGCATTAAATTTTATATAAGAGCAGAGTACATATAACCTTGAAACATGGTATTCTGAAAAAAGTCTTATGGTATTCTGAATTACCGTATATTTGCAACGGATGGGAATAGAAAAGTAAGGTCTATGGCATGTTTCTCTTCATTTTTGATCCAATTTCAACCAATTTTTTTTTTACATTGGGAGTGACTCATCCTATTTAAAAACTATAGTATAGTACAATTTATATTTTTAATTGAACAGGAGTGATTATGTCATTAGCCGCAGAGAATAAGTTAGTACATTTAAAACAGCAAAAATAGTTTTTTAAAATATAATTATTATTATAGTTTTATGGTAATATTTTTTAAATAATTATTTTAACTATTGAAGTTATTAGTGGAAGAAGGTGTTAATTAGTTTTTCTAAAATCAATTTTTTTTTTTTTATTCATGTTACCTCAGCATTAGTTAATATACAAAAATTTCAATAGAAAGGTCAATAAAATTGCAGATTAACAAAAGGGCCAACTAAAGAGAATGGAATTTTTATTTAGAAACGAGTTATCAACAGATTTCTATAACCTTACTCTAATGTTAGCCATAAGGCCAAAATAAACAATGTGTGGTAAATAAAAACAATTTAATAAAGAAAATACCAACGTCTGGAAAAGTCTCACACCAGTAACACAAAAGTACTATTCCTGATCATTTTAATAAAAGTGAGTTAAAACCTTAATTGGATTATTAAATCCACCAATGGCTTCGATTGTTTACAGAACATATAGGTAGGAAAAATCAAATGCTCGTTGATTTCCATCAAATCAGAAATAAATATGCCTAAGAGTTACTAACTTATTTACAGGTTGTAGGAGGCTCAAGAGATGATCATAGTGCACCTAACTAATTTTGGACATTTTTCATAATACCAACTTTTTGCCTATGACCTTCAATTTAATATATATCAATTATTATATATAAATTTAAATTATATTATACATTTGCTTTTTATATAGTCAAGTGTTTAAAAAATCTGTACTATTATATAAAAGGACAAACCATTTTTCCTTTGTGATTACTAACCACGAAAACTACTGAACCAATCTCTACCAATTCTTAACCAAATAGATATTCTTTATAGTTCAAGGAAGGTTTAGCTATAGTAAAATCTTCTAATTTTCTACTTATTTGTTTTTTTAAAAACCGATGACATTTGGATAACAGTGGAGTTTGAAAATTGACTGCTAGTGGCGAGAACCATTCTACATGAGAGGTTACAAAGACACACTATTATATAGAGCTTGAAATTGATAATAAAAATTACTTATACTCAATTAAATTATTAAAAACAATTAAATATGTGGTGCGATGTGTGGATCCCAATGAAGTTTGATAATCGACCACTATGTGGTTAGGGACATTCCACAATAGGGTTTATTATGGCAAAACTACTGAACCCATGTACACCAAATTTTAACTACTCCATCTTCATAGTTCTAGGAAGGTTTAGTAATAGTAAAATTTACAATAGTAAAAATATAAATATACAATGTTGAGTGGCAGAAATGAAGTTTGCCACAATGTCATATACTTTTATGGTTAGAAATTATATATATATAATTGAAAGTACTTTGTTTACCCATATACAATGCAGTAAATCGCGGGTCACTTTGGTCAATTCATTTCCTCTTGCCTTCAAAAGTTCAGCCGCCATGCCATCACACCCTGGAGCTTGGTTATTTCTTAGTTTTTGAATTGCATCCTCTATTGTTTAATCGTCTGGTGGATTGAGGAGCTCACAGTTTTTATAATTTGGAATTGAATTTGAGCTTTCTTCCTGGGCAAGATAATGAACATTTCCCAATAGGCTGCTGAAATCCTGGATCCCTACCTTATTCGTAATAAGCGTTCCATCCTTCCCCCAAAAAGCATTTGACCTAGGCTTAAATTCTTTTTGCTGAACATTGACATTCATATAAAACACTCTTTGGTTCCCTTGTTTGTTTAAGTCCTCCATTTATTGGACTTCTTTTAATATTGTATAAATTAATAATTATTGAATCCTCTATTGATTTCTATAGTCATAATGAAAGCAGTTTTTTTATTCCTTTCCAGAAACCCACTTGGGCAGTGAGTTAAACGTGTTGGATAATCAAGAATTATATAAGCTCATAGAATGGTAAATTTAATAAAAATAAAAACAGCTAAAATAAAGTAAAATTTACTATGAAAAAGAAATTTTGAGTATTCTAGTATAAATGTGTATTTGTGTAATATATATATATATATATATATATATACTTGTGGGCATGTTTGTGTATGTATTTATGATTTGCTATTAACAAATAAATAGTAAAAAGTTATTATCTTTTTAAGGGGTGTGAAACAGACCTCAAAATCATTAATCAATCCTGTTTATGGTTTTTTCATGAAAATATATCAAGTTGTTACTTCACATTCAAAACCATTAGTTCAAATCATTGAAGAGGTAAGTTCTAAAATTGCAAGTTATAAGGTAAGAATAATTTAATAAATTTTACTAAAAATAAATAGTAATTTTATGGAGAAAATATTTCACTATCAACCGCATCATCTCTATTATATAATAATAATTGTTTGGGCGCCAAATTACATATATATATATATATATATATATATATATATATATATATATATATATATATATATATATATATATATATATATATATATATATATATATATATACATATGTACACACATGTATGTATGTATGTATGTATGTATGTATGTATATATAGGCAGGAAGAGCACTGTCAAATCAGTCCCAAAAAGTAAGCAAGCTTTAATGTTAACAAATAACCTGATGATTAGAAATTTGAATATTATCTAGAAGAAAAGTGAGAACATTTACTGGATTTTTAAATATAAAAGAATAGTCTACAGCTTTAAGTCCAAGTTAAAAAAAGGTCGTTTAAAAATATACTTCATAAATACATTTATTTTGAAGGGGGAGGTTTGGTGGCTCAGTGGGTATGGCACTGGACCCCTGACTCTGTTTCCCAGGTTTGAGTCCAGCTGTAGAAGATAATTATTTATACTGGTAAATTACCAAAGAAGTGATCTTTCTGGGGCACATCTAGCCTCTATAAAGAGGGTAACCTTAATCGGTAAAAAATCTGGCTAATGAGTGTATTCCTTGTTTCAAAACTGTACTAGTTTACCTAATACTGAACCAACAGCCATTCAAATGTTGTGATAAACATTTATTTTTAAACCAATATTTTTTTGGCTGAAAAATTTATAATTTAATTTATACAATTTATTTTTCAGTGTTTACAAAATCAAAATGGTAAACAAGGAAAAGTTATTGAAGGTTAGTGTGATTTATAAATTTTAAATAATTAGTTACATATAAATAATTAGTATACTCCATAAAGTAATAGTATTTTGCAGGTAAGAGTGAGAACTTGTATATAAATGCTGTGTTGCAGCAATATAGTTCGACTGACAGCAACTTTACCGAAGCTAAGCAAGAATTAATGGAACTGATATTAGTGGTAGGTAAAAATAAAATTAAAAAATAATATTTAGGTACTAACAAACCTATTTCAAGAATAAACCAAATTTTAAACATCTTGATAAAGACAAAAAATCAAGGCATGTTGATTTCCTTTTTCGATAAAGGTAAAAGAGTAATTTTAATATGAAAATTGAGAATAGACTTGAGTGAAATCAACATTTTAATTTTTGTACCCACAAAAATTCTTTCAAGAAAAAATTAGAAAAATTATCTCCAGCTTGCTAACATTAAGAAGACCCATACATCAATAGTATCGTGGCTAACACAAGAGGTGAATTGGTATCATCTAAAGTTGCGGTCAATCAAGGCATTAACAAAAACAAACCATAATCTGATGGTACAATATCTGAGCTATATATAGGATAAGGCAAAATTTTTACTCCTTGCAGTTTCGATAATTTTCCCTTGGTCTTGAACGTGATGGCATTATGTGTAGTTTCATAGTTTGATATTAGGAGAGTAGGAGCAGTTAGTAGGCTTTTGATTTTAAATATTGACATAAACCCTATTTGTGTTTGTAAATACTAGAAACTATTTCTTTTGTTATTTTAATAAGTATAAAATGTCTGAGTAAACAATAAAAAAAAAATAAATAAAAAAATAAGGGGAAAATCTCAAATGAAATTATTATCATTTAATTGAAAGAAAATAAAGAATTGAATTAGTCATCTAAATGATACAAAAACAAAATTTTATCACTTTGTGTGAATTAAAAATTGACCTCTTTTGGAAATAAACAATACAATCATACAGGTAAGCGAGAAAAAAAATATATATATATGAGCATTGACGGTCAAGAGAGCAACCCCTAAAACATGTTCCATGTTAGTCTTTCTTTAGCAGACAGGCTCAAGTGTACCTTTATTTTTTCCCTAAATTAACCCAAGTATGGCATTATTTTGATGTATAACTGACTTACCTTCCATGGTACCAATTTCTTAGAAGGCTGGGGCTTTGTGTTTAGACATTTTTTCTTCAGACATAGTTCGTAAGTTATAAAAATGTAAATGAGCCCATGAAGCCAACTCAAGTCACAAGGAATTAAAGGATTAGTTGAAGTAAATATTGACATAAATATTAGAAACAAAAAAATTCTAATAGGATTAATTATGAGACTTGGAATTAAGGATCCTGTTCATGCACAAGGACTTTTGTAACAATCTAGTATGTATATATGTTTGATGAGCACATTGAATCAGTTACAGCTTTACTATCTAATTTAACCAAAACTGTTTACTTATAAACCAAACTGTTAACATTATTTATTATTTAACTTATTAAATTATTATTATAACATTATTAAATTATTTAACCAAAACTGTTTACTTATACTGTTGCTCGATTTTCTTTTTACTAAGAATGTAAATATCTCTTTAGGGGTTACAAGCAATGGGGACTGTAGCCAGTGCCGCATTAGTTTTCATGGCAGCGCTGCCGGATATCCAAAAAAAAGTTTGGGAAGAACAAGAAAATATTTTTGGTGATTCTGAAAGAGATCCCACAATTATGGACCTGAAAAGAATGGATTATTTGGAGAGGTTAATATTCCAAAGTTTCCTTAAATTTATCAGCATGTTTAATAATAGTTATGTGTTATCAAGAAATAATGATCTTTTCATTGCCTACCAATGACTTTAGTTTTATATCAAAAACCTTCAAAGATGGTGTAAAAATTGGAGAATTTAAAGAAATCCAGACAAATCTTATAAAAAAAAAATTTACACTTTCTCATAAACCTACAACTTTCTGTCTTACAGTATTCCATTTTAGAATTCGCTACACTTACAATAGTCCACTAATCTTTGTTGAACAGATCTAATACCTAGGTCTCCATCTGGACAACAGTACTTACTTGGAATCCAAATACACTACTAAAAAATAATTAGAAACTGGTTGTCGTTTTTGACTACTTTAACATTTTCTATACATAATTGAAAGCTTCTGTAACAGTAATTTGATAAATGCAAGATCTATTCAGACATACAAAGTTGAGCTTTGGAGCTCCACTGCACTAAACAACATAAAAATGAATTATTTTAATCCAATCCTTACAATACAAAATACTTCTCCGCTAGCCCTTCGAGAAATGTGAAAAGAAGAGGGTAAAGGGACCTTCTAACACAGAACTTCTATTATAATTAAAAGATATAAATTTTAATTTAATTTAATTAAAATATATAATATGTTTTTTATCCTTGTAAAAATAAAATATTTAATTTATTTGTTTCTATTCTATTTATTTTTATTATTATTATTATTATTTTTTTATCATACTGGTTTTCTTGTCTTATCTTTTTAAGATTCACTCCCTCTCTTTGTTATATATTTTTGTTTGTTTTTTTCTAGCCCTGAAGAAGGCTTACATTTTAGGCTGTAACATTGGCACTATAAATTAAAATTTATTTTTTAATTATATGTGTTTCTTTGACTGCATTCCCTAAAAACCTACATGTTCTATATATTTTTTTATAAAAGTTTTTTTTTTTTGTTTTAGACTTTTGAAAGAAATTTTACGGTTCTTTAGTGCTCCTTATGTAAGCAGAAGAACTAGAGCTAAAATTGTTATAGGTGATTAACTTATATTATGGATTAGTATATATAATGAAGTCAACTACTGAAGCAGATTTTTTTTTTTTTTTACTTTGCTGTTTGTTGGAGTGAGATTAGAAGTCCTGTATATGATTTACATGTTAGAAGTTTAATAAAATAAATAAATTGAAATGATTAAGAAAGAAGCAACTTGAATGATTAAAGTTAACAAATAAATTTAATTTAAAGTAAAACAAGTTAATTCAAGCAGGCTACTGTAGTGGAGCTTACTCATATTTATGAAATAAAATCATTGTTGTCAAAACTCAAAATTTTTTGTCATTAAGGTTTTATCATAATCTATAAATTCATTTTTTAATGCATGTGAACATATTAATATAAATTTTATTTTTATTGTAATCCAGATGACAAGCTCATACCAAATCACTCAACTGTATTGATCGGTGCAAGATTAATGCGTATGAATAATAACTATTGGGAAAACCCATCTAACTGTGATCCAGACAGATACCTTCGAAATGAACCACCCAAAGACTACAAACAATCATTCTCCAACTTCGGCTATGGCATCAGGAATTGTCCTGGTAACATTAAACCTACTTTCATTTGTCTTTATTTTAACAAAGTCGTAGAATGTCCTAAACATGTCCAATTAGTATATGAAAAGTATAAAATCTAAATGTCTAAGAAATATGTAAATTATTTGTGTAAATATTTTTGACCTAGAGTGTTTCTTTGTACTAAAGTGTAATTTGATCATTAATTTGTGAAATAATAATAATACAGGTTAGTAACCCACAACCACATACATAACAACAAACAATAGCATCATTACTAAGAAAAGAGACACTTCTAACAGTTATATAACCTTCCACTATTGAAACATATGATTACATGATGACTAGAGCTAAATTATTTACACAAATATTACAATTTTTCATAGCCTGGCATGAGAATATGCTTATTGTGATTGCTTGATATTTTTTTTTTTTTTTTGTAAAGATAATAACCATTATTTGTTTGATATTTTGAAATTATAAATAATAATGCAAGTTATAATCTTTTGACTATTGTCTAAATTTTTTCTTGATTACGGTTTTCTATAAAAAAATAAGTACTTAGAGGATTCTTTTAATTTTCTTCTGTTATTATATTGTAATTAGTTAATTATTATAATGTCTTCTAAATTAGTATTATCAAATTAGTTTTGATATTTAGTCATTAATTAGAGTATATATTGTAGAAATAATCTCTCTATGTTCATACAGTTAGTGACAGTCATATTCATAAGCCATAGAATACTGTATATTTATATATGTATGTATACTGTATATTTATATATGTATGTATACTGTATATTTATATATGTATGTATACTGTATATTTTTTTTTTTTTTTTCACCTCCAAAATTTATTTTTCAATTTTCGGGAAAAAAACAAATCCATGTTAAAAAAAGAAAAAATAATATTATGACAAATCACAATAAATTTTTACTATTATATTATATTTGAATCAATGTGTATATAGAAATAATACGGTTTCCAATGTATACAACTTTCATTTTTATAATTTCAAGATTTAAACAAATTCTAATTAGGTTTGATAAATTATTTGCCAATTATTTTGGAATTTTTTATTTGAAGTTAAATGTTAAACATTCATCATTAATTCTAAAAACATACAATCATTTTGAAAATATCAGCCCTTTGCTACATAGATTATACAGGGTGTCCTGAATTTAAATGGTAAAACTTCAGGAACTTATAGGGGACTGAATATAACATAAAAAAGAATATAACATAAATATAAATGTAAATAAATAAGTATAAAAATGAAAACTTGTTTTGTTTCTTTTTTTTTGCGATTTTCTCTAAAACTAAGCAAAAAACGAGCAAATGTAAGAGAATGTCATCTAAATAATTAGAAAAGTCGTTCTAATATGATACCATTCAATCTTCCAGGTAAAAAATATGGTCCCACCAGTAATGCGTTCCAAATTCCAAGCCAAACGTTAAAAGCAAATTCATGCTGAAACCTATTCTCTCTAATAGCTCTGGGATTTTCAAGAGCCTATACATGATAATTTCTTTGATTAACAATTCCTCCTCTTGTAAAGGTAGCTTCATCGGTCCATATAGTTTTTAATGGAAATAAATTATCATCGCGAATTTTGTCAAGAAACCAGTTACTAAAATTCTATCTCTTGACATAATCTTGAAGTTATAAATTCTGATCTTTTTGAAGATGGTATGGGTAGTGATTATCACCTATCAAAATTCGCCATATTGCTTGCCGCGATATTGCTAATGCAGCAGATGTTCTTCCAATGCTAGTCTCAGGACTGTTATCCAAGTGGCATTGGACACAATTTCTTCTCCGATAATCTGCTCTTATTGCTGCCTGGAATTGGTCGCTTTCATTATATATTAAGAATGACCCAGTCTCTCGTAGTCTATGAAAAGTTATCGAAAAGACTCGTCGATTAGGCACTCTCTCAGGAAATTGGCGCGCATACTCCCGCACCGCTTCTAAAGCATTACCGTTACAGAAACCATACACAAAATCGTATTCAACATTAGAATATGTATGCGGCATTGTGGCTGATACTATTCACACAAAAATATCTGAGTAACTGACTGAAGGCCGAATTATAATCCTAGTAGGACGCCAAAATGTAAACAAATAAAAGAATGTAAAGAATAACATTAAGTGTTTACATATCTCACTGCCCAGCCTGACGAACTTTGAAAGGTGATAATCGCTACCTGTAACATTTTTATTTTGTTTTTTTTTTTTGCGATTTTCTCTAAAACTAAGCAAAAACGAGCAAATCTCTAAAGGACTTTTTGTCTTAGTTTTTCGGTCCCCTATAAGTTCCTGAAGTTTTGCCATTTAAATTCAGGACACCCTGTATAAATTGAATTTTCAAAAAATTAGAAAAAGAAATCAGATTTGTTGGTTCTCACCTAGGGAAGAAAATAAGGGCTTCTAAAAGATATCTGGACCTAGAGCAAGACTGAGTGTAAAGAAACATTACACTACACATTGCTCTAATACTATAACTAATACATCATGTAGAAAATTTTCCAAAATTAATTATTCACAAATCATTAGAATAAAAATATTAATATCGTTCAAAGCCAATCAAGAATTTTATTTGAATGACCAAAAAAATATTTCCAGTAGTCCCATTTTAAATGTTTCCAGTTGGAACAGAAAAACTGACTAGTTATATGAAAGATCTAAAGAACTGCCCATGTGCCTGGCCCATCAGTAGGCCTTAGGTGATTATCAATATTTTTGATTTCTTGTCTTACATTATTAAAATTTTAATATATATATAATCTTTGTAGAAAAGTACCGATGTTAGTACATTTTTAGAACTGATGATAAATGTTTAACATACAAATAAAAAAATTTTTGTTTTGAACGTATTGAATAAATTAAACAATGAATACTGCCTAATAATTAAATCTATCACAATGATTTTGGTTAGCTACAAAATACTAAAAATACGTATTTTTAATAACCTTGCTTTACTTTTTCAGGTTCACAATATGCTTTAATTCAAGGAATGATCTTAATTTCAACAATAATACGGCGTTTCAAAGTTGTACAAGACAGGAAATTTGAGAACATCAAACTGTCTGCCCAAATCATGATGGATATAAAGGGAGGGTACAATATATCTATTGAGAAAAGAAACAAACTGATTGATTAATTCTTGAATAAATGTTAATAGATATAGTTAATATGGCCAGAAAAATGTTACTCTTATGAGCAATCAATGTTTGTAATAAATTAATTTATATTAAAGGGCCCCTACACAATCAAATAAATCGTACAACATCCAATGTTTTATGTATCACACAGTCATTTGACATTTTTTAAAACTATTTTAAATAAGCAATCAGTTTAGTGTATGTAACTACACAGCTCAATGTGCAGCAATTAACAAATATTTCCAGTTTGTCATACGAATACCTGTGAGCTGTTAGTTTTAAGAAAACAGTGACAAGTAATCAAAATAATCATGGAGAAAATTAATTAAATTATACAAAGATCAGCAGGAAGTAAGGAAACTCATGAGAGATAACTGTAAAAGAAAAGGTAACGGTCGGGTTAAGAGGAGGCAGCTCCTACGCCCGCCGAGAATACCTTTTATCGATTCTTACCTTCTTCCGATTTATTTCGGTGTTTTAGTCAATACTTTTCGAGGGGAAAGATTATTCTCATTTATTTACGGAGAAACTTTAAATCCCTGTTCAAAGTTATATTAACTTCTGTTTACCTTATGATATTAAAATGAGAAATAAGAAAATGTCAAAATATAAGACACTAAATCAATTTTGAATTAATTTTATATTAAATGAAAATTAATATAATGCTAAACCACCAGTAATGTTAATTCCTGATAAACTTTGTGATGTGAGGGAAGTGTAAATAACAAATTATAAACATTTAAAAGACAGAATCCATAAGTATTTATTTCACATAACTCCTATTTATTTAACATTTGCAGCTACATGTTTCAGAGACAATGCTCCATCATCAGGCTTCTAAAAATGTTTAAAAATACATTAATCTATAACATTACACCAATAGTTATACAATTATATAATGTCATTTACCTCTTAATCTGTGATTATTTTCACATTGTCCATTCTCCATGTTATAAGGGATATAATATAAGACAGAATCCTTATTGAAAGTTATGATGTTAATTTCTGCTATATTTTCTCAAGGGAAGTGGAAATAAGAAAATATGAAACCTATGATATACTTTCTCACATTTATTTTTAGAATGATATGTTTTATTGAAATAATTATACAATCTGTCTCACTTTAGAGCAATAAGTATTATGGATGACAAAGAATGCATTCACAAAATATTCATACTGAAATTTTATCACTTAAATTGATACAACAAATAAAAATATATAGAACACCAAATCCATATACAAATTAATGTTCTTAAGTTTTGTAACACTTTTACACATTAGATAAGAGGAAATAAGAAAACATGAATTGATAAAACAATTAATCCATTTTGTTTTATGAAACTCATTTAGTTAACTTCTGTTTCACTTATTTACATTATAAAATCTGTTACATTTAGGACAATAAGTATTATGGATGAGACAAAAGAATCCATTCACAAAATAAGCATACCGAAATTTTATCACTCCAATTGATACAACAAATAGAACACCAAAAATATATATAAAAACACCA